>JANRFK010001234.1:12650659-12677125 GCA_030068395.1 Apalone spinifera | reverse complement strand
TGTCAGGATGGCAGTCAGTTTCTAGCGGAGTGCCCCAAGATTCAGTTCTAGGACGGATTTTGTTCAATATCTTTATTAATGACCTGGATGAGGGGATCGATTGCAGCCTCAGCAAGTTTCCAGATAACACTAAGCTAGGGGGAGAGGTAGATATGCTTGAGGGCAGAGATAGGGTCCAGAGTGACTTAGACAAATTGGAGGATTGGGCCACAAGAAATCTGATGAGGTTCAACAAGGATAAGTGCAGAGTCCTGCACTTGGGACGGAAGAATCCCAAGCATTATTACAGGCTGGGGACCAACCAGCTAAGTAGTAGTTCTGCAGAAAAGGACCAGGAGGTTATAGTGGATGAGAAGCTGGATATGAGTCAACAGTGTGCCCTTGTAGATAAGAAGGCTAATGGCATATTAGGTTGCATTAAGAGGAGCATTGTCAGCAGATCCAAAGATGTCATTATTCCCTTTTATTCGGCTCTGGTGAGGCCACATCTGGAGTATTGTGTCCAGTTCTGGACCCCCCACTACAAAAAGGATGTGGATGCATTGGAGAGGGTCGAGCAGAGGGCAACCAAAATGATTAGGGGGCTGGAGCATATGACCTCTGAGGAGAGGCTGAGGGAGTTGGCTCTGTTTAGTCTGCAGAAACAGAGAGTGAGGGGGGATTTGATAGCAGCCTTCAACTTCCTGAAGAGAGGTTCCAAAGAGGATGGAGAAAGGCTGTTCTCAGTAGTGACAGATGGCAGAACAAGGAGCAATGGTCTCAAATTGGGGTGGGAGAGGTCTAGTTGGATATTAGGAAAAACTATTTCACTAGTAGGGTAGTGAAGGACTGGAATGCGTTACCTAGGGAAGTAGTGGAATCTCCATCTCTGGAGGTGTTTAAGTTTCGGCTTGACCAAGCCCTGCCTGGGTTGATTTAGTTGGGATTGGTCCTGCCTAGAGCAGGGGGCTGGATTTGATGACCTTCTGAGGTCTCTTCCTGCTCTATGGTTCTATGATTCTATGATGCACTGAAAAATCTGTTGGGATATATACACAAGTGAGAAGCAAAAAACACTCCCTGCCATGGCCTCTGACTGAGAAGCAGATAGACACTCCTCACAGTTCCCTTGCAAGCCAGAAGCTACGGGGGCCCAGGCTAGTACATCTTTTGTGCTTCAGCCCCGTAGAGGGGCTGGAGTGCCAATGCGGGCTCTCCAATGCTGGGGGGAGAAGGGGCAGGGGGGAGGGTCCAGATCCTCAAGGCCCTGATCCAGGCAAACAGGGGCTCACATCCAGTGCCTGGGGCTTAGTTTCCCTACTCCAGTTTAAATAGTTTTAATGTTTTCTTCTTGTGTTTGCTTGTAGAATTTAAAAATGAAAACAGTAAGCAACTTGCTTTGTATAATTTTTTTTGTCTCTCTCAACCAGGGAATTTTTACGTTTGGCAAATCCTTTGAATTGTGGTGCTTGGGACAAAAAGCAATTGAAACAGTACCGAGTACACAAACCCAGTTCATTAAGCTATGAACCAGAGATGAGAAGTAAGTGTTCAAAGATGAAAAATCTATTTAGTTTGTTCCTCTTTGCTTTATATCTAATAAAAATGTATAAGTAAACTTCCAGAGAGACATTAAGACCCATAATGAAATAAGTGATCCGAATGGTTTGCCAATAATTAAAAAAAGTAAGGGGGAAAAGTAGCTATCCGGTTATAATAAAAAAGCATTGTTTTCATAAGCATTCTTAGCAACAATATAGGATCCGTCACCAGTTAACCAAAACAAATAAATAAATAAATCCTTTGAGGAATATACAACTTTAAGGGATGCTGTCTACTTACCTATTACTCATGTCTGATTTTTTAATCTTACCTTTACAAATACTATGTAAGATTAAAATTATTTAAAGATAAGATAAATATCAATGTCACAGGCATACTTTGGCTGTTTGTGGTAGCCCTTTGTGTGTCATCATCTTTTACTATTTCTGCTGCAATAATGGCTTTGGCTCCAGCCATGCAAATGGTGAACTCACTCAGATCCCCAGGGGGTCTGAAAGCCTCCACCGGCCCTGGAGCAAGTTGGGGGGGGGGGGGCAGCTCCTTCCTCCTCCAAGGGGTGGGGCTTCAGGGAGAAGAGGTGGTGCCGAAGGGCTGGTGCTCAGACCTTGGTGCTGCTTCTTCCCCCCCAGCTCTGAGAGACATGTGGGACATTGGAAAAACATTTTTGTCAAAAATGAAGAATGTTATTTGAAAATCCCCAGAAATTGACAGGGGTAACTTCTGGCTATGGAGGCATGTACCTTATCCATTGCACCACTGGAAAAGCCCCCTGCCTCCCTTCCTTTAGGGGTCCCCTTATCCTTCCTGTGTTGCAACAGGTGCCAGGTCTATCCCCAACTGCCCTACCTTCAGGGCCCCCTCTTATCCTTCCTATGTTTCAAGGGTGCCAGTTCCTGTGTAAAATGGCATTAATACTTCCTATCTTTCTGAAAATTGCTTACCTGATGCATCATAGATGACACATGAAGGATAATAGAGAATGTTACTCTGTATCATTGATTCTCATCTTGTTCAAACCCTTGGCATACATTAAGAGTCTAAGCAGCTCTAGTAGTGGTAAGAATGATAGTAGGTCATCTTGGTGTAATCTGAAAAACTATAGGTCTGTAATAATTGTACAACGTGAGAAAATGTGTTTGAGACTTCTTTTAGAAGTGTATTTTATATTCAGAAGCGGCTTCAAGGAGCTTTGAAATTCACTCAATCTTAAAGTAAAATTATGTTTTGTTTTCAGTACCCAAAATAGTCTATTAGAACAAGAGCAAGAGAAATTCTGAGAAGAACTAAGGGTGTACTTGTGGCCTAGGCATTGGACAGGGACTTGAGATCTGATTTCAGTTCCCATCTCTGCCACAAACTTTCTGGTGATCTTGTGCAAGATATTTGATCTCTTTGCTTTAGTTTAGCATCTTTAAAATGAGGGCAATCCTATTCACATAAGATTGGGTGAATATTAAGCACTCATAATACAGTTAAAGCGGTATGAAAAGCGTATAAATAAATAAGGGCCTGAAAATATGCTATCTTTTGCTAAGAATTTGTGTTTTCTTGGCTTCTATTATAGGTAGTATGGTCACATCACTGGAGGGTCTTGGCTCTGACAGCGTGTTCAGCTTGCATGATGATAACCACTACCGAATAAGCAGGAGCCTGCTAAAGCCAGCAGAAGGAAGCACAGTACCTCTGACAAGGGTGAAATGTTTGGTTTCCATGACAACCCCACATGATATCAGACTTCACGGATCATCAGTTACTCCAGCATTTATTGAATTTGACACATCTCTTGAAGGATTTGGGTAAGGTCTTGCCCCATTTTCAAACAGAGTATTACAAAGAATAATATCTTACTCCTTTTTTCTTTCAAAAATGTGTGTGCAATTTTTAATGAACAGTTTAAAAAACAAAAATAAATAATCTATAGAAAGAACGACATACTAAATACCTTCTGGAAAAGGATGCTGAGTTCAGCTAATGAATTGGAAACACTTCTTGTTACCTATGGAATTGTGGATGCCATTGATAATACCACTTGGTTAGATGATCTTTTCAAATAAAGGAGAAACACAAGCCTATACTAGCACAAAAAGTCTAGTTGCCAGGATTCAAATGAAGCATGGGTCCCTAAAATTATTCTTACCTATTCTGAATCTTTAGAGGATTTGGCTGAGAGTTATATAATAGAGAATTATAGGCAAAGTAAAAATAGAACTACATTTGTTTTGAAGCAACAACTTTCAAAAGGAAGTGAGGTCATTAAGTACAAACAATTTGATCACAGTAATTAGAGGTGTGATCCATGTAAAGGACTTAACTTCTTCTGTACCCCGTAGATGAAGTAATTTTTACCCATGAAAGTTTATGCCCAAATAAATCTGTTAGTTTTTAAAGTGCCATAAGATTCTTCACTGCTTTTGTACCCTCTAGAATCACTTAATTTCCTTGACACCATTTTCCCATGTGGGACTGTTTGTGAGGATCAAATAGTGTTTATGTAAGTGCTTAGAAGTTTAAGATCTGGTGTTATAATCTGCATTTTTCTAATAAAAACATTTCTCCTGGGTTGCCTTTTAAAAGATGAAAGACGTTTAAAATAATTTTTAATATTTGTCCTGTGGTGATGAATTAGACCCATCCAGAACTACTGTGAATTAATTCAACTAGTTTGTAAAGAAAATGTCGCTTCTGCATTTGTAGTGAACTGCATTTGGCTGGCAGTGAGAGCCATGTCAGCTAACTCAGGCTTAAAAACTCAGCCCATGATCTCAAGTCAGATATTCATTCAAAGATAATTATTCAAAGGAAATCCATTGTTTCAAATTTCTCAGGTGGAATCCTATTTGGAAAAAAGCTTGCCAAGAATGTTTATAGTTACATGGATAAACAGCTCTCAGAAAGGACTACAAGTTTTCAGGAAAGAGGAGTTGAGAAGAAGGTTAGAAAGGAGAGGATGTGTGTTGGTCATTCTCCTCCACCAAGAGTTTGCCAAAGACCAATTGGACCTATTACAGGGTCTTTGTTCACCTTCCCAGCAGGCAGGATCATAGAATCATAGGACTAGAAGAGACCTCAGGAGGTTAAAGTCCAACCCCCTGCACAAAGCAGGATGAACCCCAACTAAATCATCCCAGCCAGGGCTTTGTCACCACCTCCCTAGGTAACCCATTCCCGTGCTTCACCACCCTCCTAGTAAAATAGTTTTTCCTAATATCCAACCTAGACCTCCAATTTGATCTCATTCCAAGCCTTGCTTCTGCCCTCAGATGTAGATTGCCTGAACTGATAAGCTTGGCTACTAGGAATCAAGATCTGAACTAAATTATATATAGATAGTATCTTTCCTGGTCTCAACATATGCAACTGTTCTGATACAATTTTCTTACCGATATCAAAATAATAGCCACGACAAGAAACCAGGCATTTCAGATTTTTTTTTTCCTCCAGACTATTTAGACCTTATTAAAGACTACCACCCATGTACCAGCATATTGCTGGTCTTTAAAATACAGCCTCTCCCCGAGTTACAAACGCGTTATGGACCAAATACTTGGCCATAACTCAATCTGTTCGTAACTCGGACCCCATTGAGTTACATAGCGACCACACTGTTCGTAAGCGCGGGTTGCCTTTGTAACTCGGGGACCACCTTTATGACCGCTCCATGGGAGCTTTGGTCATAAATGCGAACGGTCATAACTCGACCGTTCGCAACTTGGGGACCGGCTGGAAGCTGTGTCTTAAATGCAGATGTCTCCGTCTCTCTCTCTCTCTCTTTCTTCCCTGCATGACCTCATATTAAGGGTTCTTAGGTCAGCACAACCATCCCAATCAACAGGTAATTCTTGTCTTCCCTTCCTGGGATCTGTCTACATGTTCTCACATACAGTCCTTTTCAGTCAGTGGCATCAAATTCCCTATAATTCATGCCCATAAAGATGGGCTTCCTGTCAGTAATCACACCTGCAAGAAGGAACACAGCACATTCTAGATATGAGAAGAGCGGTGGTCCATCTTGTCAAAACTAGCCAATCCAGAAAAACATTTCATTCCTTTCCTACCATCACAAATATTTGAGCCTGAAGGTGTATAAATCTTTTATAACTCATTATCCAGATGCATCTGTACAGCATTACTATCTGTAGATAAACTGACTTTTTTAAAGGGTCAGGGACCATTCAACACATTCTGAAAGGTTGTCAGCCACCACAGAGGAAATCTGCAAAGCTGTCATTTGTTCATTCATTAACCCTTCTTTTTAAAGCACCATAGACTTGACTTTCACTTCCTTGCAAAGTATACTTTGGCATAAAGGTGCTCCAGGTATCTGCCATATACAATGTAATTTGTTTAGGTGGATATAGTGGATTGTAACAAAATAAGGATGTTGAAGGTGTTTATATTAAATCCAGTAAGAATTTGAGTTTGGAAAATTGCATTGATATTAGTTAGAGATCTTTTATTTGTTTTAACAGCTGTCTATTCTTGCCAAGTTTGGCTCCCCACAATGCACCTACAAATAATGCCGTCACTACAGGTCTTGTCGATGGTGCTGTAGTCAGTGGAATTGGAACGGGTAAGTATATACAGCTGTTCATAATATTAATTATTCTGTACTTTTTAGGACTGCTATATTGCTCTATTACGATACTGCTATTGCTTTGTGGCTATGTACCCCGCTCAAATAGTCTGGAACTCTTCCTATAACTTATGTATATATACCTCTCGATTCCTTTCCACTGCACCAGAGAAACAAAAGATTAAAACTAGGAATGTTCTACAGTGAAAGTTTTTTCAGCATAAGTTTGAACTCTAAAAGGAATGTATGTAATGGAAGATACACTGGGGGGGGGTGTCTGTCTGTCTGTCTGTCAACATGAACACAATATGGTCAAATTCATTCCTTCAGAAGACATGGATTAAGAGAACGTTAAGATTGCAATGGTGAGCAGCAGCTAAAACTTAGGAAGAACCTTAATTTAGGTCACACAAGTCTAATTGTTTTATACAATTATCACTATTGACGGTCACAATACCGTTATTTATGCAAGTTCCCAGCCTCACTCAGTGCATAGACTGGATGGTACAGAAATGAAACAGATGTTAAAACATGTATTATTTTGATGTTCCCTTTTTAAGGACTAGACTTCTGTCATGTGTGAGCCCTGATCCAGTTTTTATTGAAGTCAGTGGAAAGACTCTTATTGACTTCAGTGGCAGCTAGTGCAGGCCTTCATTGTACACTATACAATTGGTACACTTACTGCTTAATTCTGTTGTGCTGCATCATTTAAATTAAGCTAGTTCATTGATTTCATTTCACTAGATGTACTACAATGTACACTATTGTTATTACAAACAGAATTAGCCCAGAACGGGAGATAGGACCCATAGGATTAGGTACCCCTAACATTCAGTGATGGATTCAACACGGATGAATCAAGAATCCAGTGGAGATAACTGTGATGGAGTTCAGAATGCACATCTATAATATAGAACTGTTTAGAAGACACAGATTCTCTTGAACTATGCGATTAAAGGATTTGCTTTAGAGAACTGCCTCATTCCATGTGAAATTTAAGAGATCAAATGAAATGAGGTGAAGCTCATGCAGATGGGCCCTTTGCGGCATGCATCACCAAATTCCAGACACATCCAAGCACACTATAGTCTTTTCTTTTTAGAATGTTGTTTTTTTATACATCAGTTTAATAATTAAATGTTTCCCATATGTGCATGAACTGTGAGTTAAAAAAAAACCCAAAAACTGTAGCCCTGTTGAATCAAAACAAAATTCATTGTGACTCTGAAAGGTGCCCAAGGACTATGATCCTGTCAAATTTTAATTATCTTTTCTGAAGAACTGACAGTGTTGAAGGGGAAAAATTATAAACTGAAAAAATGGGCTCTTGTCACTTCCTCTATTAAAAAAAAAAGCTATATTAGTTTTACAAAATGTACATAGAGCAGACTTGTAAAATTTCAGTCCAGAAAGTGAAAGGAACATGAGAATGGAAATGCTTGTGCAAACTTCACTATTGATGCTAAAACTATAATACTTTTTTTTTTTAATTTTAGGGGAAAGGTTTTTTCCTCCACCATCTGGTTTAAGCTATTCAACTTGGTTTTGCATTGAGCATTTTAGTTCACCTCCTAATAACCATCCAGTCAGACTATGTACTGTGGTGCGACGAGCAAATTCTTCAGAGCAGCACTATGTATGCCTGGCCATTATCCTCTCAGCAAAAGACCGATCACTAATTGTTTCAACTAAAGAAGAACTGCTTCAAAACTATGGTAAGAGGTGTGCTGTAGTCTGAATATTTTGACAGTATTATGGAAGCGCAAGAATATTTTCAAAGTTAAGATGATGTCTATTAGTTGATGGAATTTTCACTGAAATATTTTTGGCTCTGAATGACTCACAACAAATGAAATGGAAAACACATTTTTCTGTATCTGAGTTTTTAGGGGGTATCTTTGTAAAGCTGGAGTGTGCACATAAATATAAAGACCACAACCTCAGGGCTGCAGGTTTCAGGGAGGAGACCCTCCCCATTTTTCAGAGTCTTTCTGCTTCTAAATTAACATGTTCACTTCAGACTTCATGTTGTGGGTCAAAAATGCAAACCTTACTCCTATTATTAAAAAAACTAACAAGAAATACAAAGATTACATTTTTTACCTTATTATATTTTGGCCATTTGGAAAAAATATACTGTTTACTTCCAGGGGTTAAAATTGTTCTGCAAAAGTGCTTCAAAGGGCATGTGGCCTCATGCACTGCCTGTGACCAGGAGTAGAAGAGGTAATGATGATAAGCGTCAGAGAGGGGTGCAGGACGGACAGTGCTTGGACTCAGGGAATGAACCAGTATTCAGAGCAGAGGAGAGGCTCCAGAGTCGGATGTAGTTAGTAGGCTCAGTGTGAGCCAAATCCAGATCACCAGATGCATTTGAATGGACCCCAAAATCTTTTAATTTATGTATTATTGTCATCATTATTATTAATTTATCTTATTTTATTATTTTCTCTGGAGTCTGGACCTTGACTATACCTTGACCAAGAAATTTGGACTTGGAAAAAAAATAATTGATTACCCGTACTTTGCAACTTAATTGCTGTTGTTATCCCTACCACATTCTATATCAAGTTTCCCAAATAGAATGATCCTCCTCATGATCTCCCACAAAAGTCTCATTCATGCTGCCATGATTAAAGGGAAGCTGTTGCACTCGGGCATATGTGATCTTCTATGCCAGAGCTGCAGTTTGTCTACCACAAAGCTGCTGCTTTACATTTTAGCTCTGTTTCCAATTTGCCTGCTGTTCAAACTCTCCCTTCTCCCTGCTTCCCTCTTTTGTCTTCTGAACAGCAGCAGGGGAGATTGTTAGCTGCAAGCGCATCAAAAATGTTACTATAAGACCTGTAGTAAGGCTTGCCAGGTGTCTGGTATTGAATCAGACAGCTAGGTATTTGCGCCTTCTGTCCAGTAAAAAAATTCAGAAAATACCAGACATCTAAAATGGGACATGCAGCGTAGCTCGCATTGGCTGGGGTGGAGGAGCGGCCCGGGAATTAAAGGTGCCGTAACTGCATTTTGGCCCTGATTTCCACCCCACCCCCCTTTTCTTTTTCTCAACAACTTTTCCTGCTTCTGTTTTTTTTTTTTCTCAGCAACTTTTTAGTGACTTTTTTTCTCTCTCAACTGAATTTTTTTCCTGTGTTTTTTTTTGGGCGTGGGAGGGGAAGGAACGAGGGGGGCAGGGGCCGTATTTTTTGTGAAAGCTTGACTGTTCTTGATCTAGCTCATGAGCATGACAGAAAACTGTCTCGGTCTGATTTGGGCACTCTCGGCCTCATGTCCAGTTGGGGTTCTTCTGGAGGAATGTCACGGGGTGCCCAAACCCCACACTGCTCGGCCCTGGAGTCGGGCTGTACACTCCCTGGGCCGGAGGCCTAGTCCAGCCCAAATGCAGGCCCTGAGGCCTAGTCCAAGTTCAAAGCAGGCCCTGCTTCCTCATCGAAGGTCACAGCAGGCCCTGAGGCCTAGTCCAAAGTCAAAGCAGGCCCTGTGGCCTAGTCCGGCACAAACGCAGGCCCTGAGGCCTAGTCCAAGGTCACAGCAGGCCCTGAGGCCTAGTCCACGCTCTGGGTGGATGGGGTAGGGGGGTCCGGGCCCTCCTTCTCCACTGGACCCCAACCCAGGGCCCTATTAGTGGTGGGTGGTTCCCACCACTGGCTCGGCAGGGAGATCTCCCTGAAACTCACCAAGCCCACTGGGGTTTTCCCTGCCCCTTGCCCTGGGTTGCTTCCTACCGGAGCCCTGTGGCTGACGGAGACCCCACCTGCAGACGCTGGGCTGGCAGCAGCCGTGACGTTGGCAGGTCCGGCGTCTGGGGCAGCACTGACGGGGTTGTCCACCGCTGCGGGGCGGGTGGCCCCCCGGGGTTGGTGTTGCGGGCGTGCTCGGCCCAGGGACGGTAGCAGCAATGGCGGCAGTCCTGGCGGCTCCTTCTCCGGCGGCAGGTCCAGCTGTGGCTCTGGAGGTTGGGCAGGAGCTCCTCTCTCCCTGGAGGCCAGCCTTAACTGAGCTGTTTCTCTGGCCTTTATAACCAGCCTGCAGTTGGAGCATGCCCAGTACTGCTGCAGGGCGGGGTTAGCACAGCCCAGCAGGCCAGCTGGCTCCCACCTTGGCCATTGTGGGGCTGGACCGCCCCGTCACAGGGGAAAAAAAAAACAGTTGACACAATTTCCAGTGGAAACAATGGTTTTCAGTAACTAGCTGAATTTACTTTGTATCCAGAGTTTGGATTGCCTGTTTACATTGTTTCAAGCCTATTTAAAAGGCAATAACATTGTTGGGCCTAGCCAAAAACAATCAACCCTTTCCTAGCATCTGAGGGTACCTTTTAACCCAGTGGTCCCCAACCATTTGGAGCTGCCAAGTGCCAGGGGGTGGGGCTGTTTGCCCGCTGGGTGCCAGAGGACGGGGACACTCGTGCGCCCGAGGGCAGGGGCGCGCATACGCCACACCCCCATGAGCCACGTGCCTGGGGCCAGCAACCCCATGCGCCACGTGGCCACGGGCGGGGAGGCCAATTCGCCGTGCACCCGGGGCCGGGGCCGGGGCCGGCGCCCTCCATAGCTGTGCGCCTGGGGGCGGGGCGGCCAATTTGCCACCTGCCTGGGGCCAGGGCGGCCAATTTGCTGCGCGCCCAGGACCAACACTCCCCATGCGCCGTGCACCCGGGGCTGGCGCCGCGTATGCACAGCGCGCCTCGGGCCGGTACCGCGCATGTGCCACGCACCTGGGGCGGGGCCAGTCCCGAGCACTTGGTGGGCACATACAAATGCCCCCACAGGCACCATGTTGGGGACCACTGTTTTAACCTACTTTTGAATGCTTTACCTCTACTACATGTTTGCAATCTTGAAAGTTCTCTCAAGTTTTATCACCTCTTCTAGTATGACTAGAAATGTACAAGCATTAGACTCAATTTTTATAGGAGTTCTAAGGAGTTCTACATTAATACTCATTTGATCTTTCCTCAAGTTAATTTCTAGTTTTCATATAAATTAAGTTTGAAGTTAGGAAAACTTTCTCTTCAGACCTTCACATTTCCCTTATATTTGCTTTAATTAGAATACATGCACTCCCTGAATACTGGCCACAGGAGCCGGCGCAGAGCCATGGGGGTGAGGGGCAGTTGGTCAGAAGTCCCCTTCACAATTTTTACCTACCTCCTCATCTTCTAATTAAACTTGCCTTTTCTCAAGCACCAGCATTCAAGGTTAAAAAAACTATTTGTACTATTTTCCCTTGCAAATATATAGTATTCTAGCTACGTTCTGGGTTAAATTTAACGTTTATGGTAGCGTGACTACCATTTACAACATGGTTTCTATGGGAAAATGCATTCTGAGTTCCAAACAACCAACTTACAAACAAACTTTTGGAACATGACCCGTTCATAAATTGTCAACTTCCTGTACATTTTTCAAGATTAGTAAAATTAGTATAAAACTAGCTGGAGTTACCCAGAGTTGCTTGGGAAACCAGAGGAACAAAAAGTTATTAGCGCACAAACATACAAACTTTCTCCTTTATATATTACATAGAAGATATAACAGCATATTCCTTATCTAATAAGGCTACTTTTAAACAGTTATAAGAAATATAAAAAAATTGTTACCCTTTAGCTTGTAACTCAAACCTACATGGAAAACTTTCATTACTTTCCCAGTATAATGTGGCTAGCAAGTTTCTATGTGCCATTTCATCAACCTGCATTATCAAAAAGAAACTTATGTTATTCCTGTTTGAGTGCCTGCATTAAGAACTTCCATGTTCTTTTTCGGGTGATGTCCCTGTGGGTGCTCCATGTAAAGTGTAGGGACGTCTCAGAGCCATGGAGCAGAGCTTTTTTAGCAGTTGTCAGCTTGGCGCCTTCAACACGCTTCCTCCCCCCCCACACACCTTAGTTCCTCTTCTGTTGTCTTTGGTCATGGACGGAGTTCTTCGTTCTCCTCTGCACTTTTCCTCACTACTTCTTCCTCCTCCTCTGACATGACATATTCCCCTTAAAAAAAAAAATTCTGTCAGCTCCTCATGGAACCGACCGCCTGCCCCTGAGACAGCCGGAAACCCTGCTGTATTCCCTCCCTCCCTCCCTCAAAAAAAAAAAAAAAAAAAAAAAAAGAGAGGAAGAAAACAGGAAACAACAACAATAATAAACAAAATAAACAGAGAGGCAGGGGCAAAAGCCAAACAAAACAGACACTGTTTTGTCTGACCATTGCAGTCAGAGCAATGCTGGGGTCCTCCAGCTTTAAAAAATGACAGTTGTGCCAGGAGGCAATGCTGGTCTTGGATAAACATGCAGATTGTATCTGCTTCTTGGGGGAAACCCATGTACCCCAGAAATGTGAATTGTGCCACGGTCTCACAATGAAAGCCAGGAAGGATAGGGAGCTACACCTCTGAACGGGTTTGTTTAACAAAGCAATGCAGCCTGAGTACTGTGAACCCTCTCTGCTGGCGAGACAGGCTCCCAGCAAGAGAGCCGCTTCACTAGAGGCGACCTTGGCAATTACAGACCAGTAAGTCTAACATCAGTATTGGGCAAATTAGTTGAAACAATAGTAAAGAACAATTTTGCCACATACGTAGAAGAACATAATTGGTTGGGCAAAAGTCAACATGGTTTCTGTAAAGGGAAATCATGTCTTACTAATCTATTAGAATTCTTTGACGGGGTTAACAAACGTGGACAAAGGGGATCCAGTAGATTTTGTGTACTTAGATTTCCAGAAAGCCTTTGACAAGGTCCCTCACCAAAGGCTCTTGTGTAAATTAGGTTGCCATGGGATAAGAGGGAAGATCCTTTCCTGGATTGAGAACTGGTTAAAAGACAGGAAACAAAGGGTAGGAATAAATGGTAAATTTTCAGAATGGAGAGGAATAACTAATGGTGTTCCCTAAGCGTCAGTCTTAGGACCAGTCCTATCAACTTATTCATAAACAATCTAGAGAAAGGGTTAAGCAGTGAGGTGGGAAAGTTTGCGGACGATACTAAACTGTTCAAGATAGTCAAGACCAAAGCAGACTGTGACGAAATTAAAAAAGATCTCACCAAACTGAGTGATTGGGCAACAAAATGGCAAATGAAATTTAATGTGGATAAGTGTAAAGTAATGCACATTGGAAAAAATAACCCCAACTATACATACAATATGATGGGGGCTAATTTAGCTACAACTAATCAGGAAAGGGATCTTGGAGTTATTGTGGATAGTTCTCTGAAAATATCCACACAGTGTGCAGCAGCTGTCAAAAAGGCAAATAGGATGTTAGGTAGTATTAAAAAACAGATAGAAAATAAGATGAAGAATATCTTATTGCCCCTATATAAAACTATAGTAAGCCCACATCTTGAATACTGCATACCTCATGCAAAAGATATTTTGGCATTAGAAAAGGTTCAGAAAAGAGCAACTAAAATTATTAGGGGTTTGGAATGGGCCCCATATGAGGAGAGGCTAAAGAGACTGGGACTTTTCAGTTTAGAAAAGAGGAGACGGAGGGGGGATATGATAGAGATATATAAAATCATGAGTGGGGTGGAGAGGGTGAATAAAGAAAAGTTATTTATTAGTTCCCATAATATAAGAACTAGAGGACACCAAATGAAATTAATGAGTAGCAGGTTTAAAACTAATAAAAGAAAGTTCTTCTTCACACAGCGCACAGTCAACCTGTGGAACTCCTTGCCAGAGGAGGCTGTGAAGGCTAGGACTATAATAGAGTTTAAAAAAGAGCTAGATAAATTCATGTAAGTTAGGTCCATAAAAGGCTATTAGCCAGGGGGTAAGGAATTGGTGCCTTTGGCCTCTTGTTTGTCAAAGGCTGGAGAAGAATGGCAGGAGACAATTTGCTTGATCACTGTCTTCGGTCCACTCCCTCTGGGGCACCTGGCACTGGCCACTGTTGGCAGACAGGATACTGGGCTAGATGGACCTTTGGTCTGACTCAGTATGGCCGTTCTTATGTGCTATTGCCCCACAAGTGGGCTAAGAAAGGGCCATACCCCTCTAAATCCCTGCTCCCAACTCCATCCCCTAGAGTGGCCAGAGGGGATAAGATGAACATCCCCCCGGCACTGGAGAATTAGGGGCTCGAACCAGCACCACAACCATCACATCGCACTCAGCCCTGGTGCCAAAGAGAGCTCTCGCCAGTGCTCCCGCACACTGGTGTTGTCGTTATTGATAGACGCGGCACCGAGATCCTTGCCGCCAGTTATCAAGCAACCCTACCATATGGAACTGCCATCAAATGCAAGCCCCACTGCTCTTTACTCGATGCCGCCCCCCCATTGAGGCTCCAGTACCGGCATGTGACAATGCAGACACAAGCAGCAGGCAGGCTGTTTCACTTCCTCCCTCCAGAGAGGCTTCCCCACTGCCATTTTCATCAGGTGTTTTGCCATGCCATGTGACGTCTCCTCTACTCTCTGAGCATGCTGCCTTTTAACCAAGGCAATCATTAAAGTCTTTCTTCATCACAGAACTTGTCCCCTACTACTACTGTCATCTTTGCTTTTACCACGAGAGACCACGATACCCTTCTTGGTACTCAGAGTGGCCATACCCACCACCCCACTACACTCCCTGCTGGTCACCATGAGACCACTATGGGCCACGGAAAAGACATTCTACCACACCGTCTACTCCGAGAAGGAGACTCCCTGCACCCTCCCCGTCTCACACTATATATCAACCATCGCAAACTCTATAGAGGAGAAGGGTCAACTCTCTGAATATAGTGAGTTACGGCACTTAGAATCTTCTCCTGATAACTCTTCTTCATACCCGGAAGAAGCCGTAATACCAGATGAAACTCACCCAATAGATGATCTAAAACAATTCCAATAACTGTTTAAGAGGATTACAACAACTCAAGACATCCAGCTGCAGGAAGTCAAGAACAAACAACATCAACTCCTGAAAAACATCCGTTGTCCTTCGCAAGGAAGAATTTTGCTCCCCATCGACGAGGCTATTATGGAGGTCTCCGATGAAGTTTGGCAAATCCTGCTTCAGTTCAGCCAACATGCAAGAAGTCTGACAGGAAGTACTTCGTACCACCAAAAGATCTAGATTTCCTTTTCTCACATTCGCAACCAAATTCTCTAATCGTGGACGGTGCTAATCAACATGCAAAGGGCTCTCAGGCCAGCACAGCAACAAAGAACACAAAAAAAATTAGACCTGTTCAGGAAAAAAGGTGTATTCCTCTGCCACGCTTCAGCTAAGAATTGCTAACTACACAGCATTGCTGGCAAACCACGATTTCTATAACTATTCTAAATTGGCTGAAACAAAGGAACATCTACCAGACTCCAAAAGGTCCATACTCAAATCAATCATCCACAAAGGGGATTTGGGTTTGTTTAGTCTGCAGAAAAGAAGAGTGAGGGGGGATTTGATAGCAGCCTTCAACTTCCTGAAGGGAGATTCCAAAGAGGATGGAGAAAGGCTGTTCACAGTAGTGATGTATGGCAGAACAAGGAGCAATGGTCTCAAGTTACAGTGGGAGAGGTCTCGCTTGTATATTAGGAAAAACTATTTCACTAGGAGGGTGGTGAAGCACCGGAATCGGTTACCTAGTGAGGTGGTGGAATCTCCATCCCTAGAGATTTTTAAGTCTCAGCTTGACAAAGCCCTGGCTGTGTTGATTTAGTTGGGATTGGTCCTGCTTTCGGCAGGGGGCTGGACTTGATAACCTCCTGAGGTCTCTTCCAGCTCTATGATTCTAAACAAGTCTGGAAAAGATGTTGTGTATTTATAAGTTAGTTTTGTTTTGCTTTTTCTTGAACTCTATAAGGAAATCAGAGTTTTCCCAGATTCTCTTACTAAGGTGAGGAGTAAGAACCTTTGTCATAAATAGCTGAAGATGAAAAGAAGTCTGAGAGAACTCAGTTTCTATTAAGTTGTTCCCTGGTAGATGAATCATTAAAGGTCTTTTTTGTTTTTACCCCACTCTCCAGATCTAAAATAGTGCTTGTGGCAGCAAGTCCATAAGTAGCTATTGTAATTGAGTCATGGGAATTGTTCATGTCTTTCAAAATTAAATTAATAATGCTTGTTACATAAAATGAGTGATGTTTCAGTTAAAATAAAACACATGCAATGTGTTGAAAATGAAATCAGCAGTTGTTTTTGAATAGTTAATAGCTAGGAAAGAGCACAATAGAGTCCTGGTACTGATAAAATCCTAAATTACAGTGTTAATTTTGAAAAATTACTTAAAATCATTGACTCCCCAGCTATGTATTGGGGTTAATGAGTCTCATCTATGTTACACAGGTATTGTGATGATTTATTACATAATATTTTAATGTTTTTAAGTCACTATTTAACAGATTTATCTATTTTATTTAGAAGTAACTTTTTTCATATATATTTGGTTAACTTGCTTTGACAGAAGCCTACCATTTTCAGACAATTCTTCTTTGAGTGCTTGCTCGTGTCCATTCCAATTAGGCTTGTTACAACCTTGCGGGTAAGCCTCTGCTAACAGCTCATTCTACAAGGGTGCAGGCTTCATCCACAGTGTTTAATGCACAGGTGCCCATTCTGGACATTTATTGAGCAGCCATGTGGTCCTCTGTGCACATTTTCCAATCACTATACGATCGCTCAACAGGCCAGGGGAGATGCGGCCTTTGGGAGGGCTGTGCTGCAGTCTATTGTGAAGAAGGTGCTAATGAACTCCAACCCTACCTGCTAGTACACTGCTAGGGAGTCACCTAATTGGAATGGACGTGAGCAAGCACTCAAAGGAAAAAATAGTTACTTACCTCGTAACTGTTGTCTGAGATATGTTGCTTGATTTTCTTGGATTAAAAATAAAGAAACGTAAGCATGGAAACTGTTAAAAAAATGAATAATTCTATACCAGTTTCGCTCCCCCCCCCCCTTTTTTTTTCCCCGCAACTCAGCATAAATTCCCTTATAACAGATTAAAGATACATGGTCAATAAAGTAAACTGGAGAAATTCTGTGTTCACTCTTTTTTCATTTTAACTGAACATACAGCAATATTTAATGATTTACTCAAATGTAACTTCTTCTTGCATTTTTGATTGCTTTGAAGTGTGTTTGTTTTCTGAACTGTCAATCTTTGCAGTAAAATATTATAAACAAATAAAGTCTAAGTAAAGCAATAGAGGAGTAGACTACTATGACAGCCACCAATTCCCATTAATATCCTTTTCTTTTTAGTTGACGACTTCAGTGAAGAATCATCCTTCTATGAGATTCTTCCTTGTTGTGCTCGTTTTCGCTGTGGTGACCTCCTAGTAGAAGGCCAGTGGCATCATCTCGTACTGGTGATGAGTAAAGGAATGCTGAAAAATAGTACAGCTGCACTTTACATTGATGGACTGCTTGTTAATACTGTGAAGGTGGAGTAAAAACTTTACATTTTAACTTGTGTTGTTCTGCTAGGCTTAATATATTTTCTTTCACATCATACTGATGTATTTTATTTGTACCATGGTGATCTGGATCATCATTGCTTCCAAATAGAGAAGACTTTTTCTAAACTCCCTGCATTGTTCCTTAACACTGTCTATAACAAATGAATCGGGGGTTCTACAAATATCCTCAGTCATTTTGTAATCTTGATTCTGTCCCGATACTACTAAAAGGAAACAGGTAAAAAACAAAATTTATTATGTGCTTTGTAACAACAGTGCATCATTCAGTATTGATAGGATTTCAATCCTCAACCTTCCAAACTGCATCTTAGTTTAAATTGTTCAATCAGCTACGTTAGATAACAGATGACTGTTATTCCCAAGAGGAGGAGTTTGTTGAATCTATGTGCTGTTTATTAGTGTGAAGCTTGGTCCACTAGTTTGCCTTTCCCTGTAGGAGACTTTGCCTTTGTGGTATCTTCAGTGGTAGAAATGGCCCAGTGGAGCCATATGTTGGGTTCAGGTTATGGTGTAGTGGGTGTAGATGCCAGGAGCACAGTCTGGCTGTCCTTCCATTTATGGAAAAAACAACAAATGGTCTGGTAACACTTTATAGACTAACAAAACATACTACCAGACTATTTGTTGTTTTTTTCTGTAACAGACTAACTCCGCTGCCCCCTGAAGTTTCTTCCATTTATGGAAAGCATTACGCAATCTATATACAAGGATTGTAATGAGCGCTGCTTGTTTTATTGAGGTCTGAAGCATGTTTAATTGTACAGGCCAGGAATTTGATATCTAAGTGGCTGAACTATGTGGCCTAAGGCAGAGTAGCAAATATCAGTGAGGGTCTTATCATGCAAAGTGCACTAAGAGTTCTTCACCTTGTACTGAAGTCACTGGGAGCGGATGGAACTCAGCACTGCAGGATTGGGTGGTAAGGAAACTAGATCTGTGTTGAGAAAGATGTCATTCCCTCTAATAGACCTAAAACATTACTTGTGAAATGATGTTTTAACAATAAACATATGTCTGGAACTCAGTATTAATCCTGCAAAATAAGGAATATGATGGCGTGAAGCAAAATACTCATGAAATTTGAAATAAGCAGAAATTGGAAAAAGCTCTATCTGCCATGTTATTGAAAAGAGTAAATGTTCCAAAAGCTTTGGAAACAGTGTGAAAGGGCAGTCTTCCAAAAATGTTTTTTCTTTCATATCTTTGTTGTGCTACAGAATCTATTTATTTTCTATGCTGTTCTGTTTTCCTTAAATGTAAATGCCAGCATTTTGGATGAAGTTACAATGATGAATTTGAGCAGGAAATTGATTGATAGTGGCAGTCCTTACTTTAAGAATTTTATGTAAACACCTCAAGTGTCTTCAACAAATTGCAGCATTACATTTCATTTAGTATACAAGTTTGCAGATCATTGTTTCAGATTTTGTCCTATCTCTCTATATATATTAAAGAAAAAAATCCTGCGGGATGACAGAGTGATGTTATCACAATGCTCTAGGTCCACCTGCCTCCTCCCTCTGTCCCTCCTTCTCCCTCTTCCAACTTGAGCCCGAACTCACTGCTTCCCCATGCCACTTGGAATTGCTGTTTAAAAGCAAGCCCCTACTCCCTTCCTCCACCCCCACCCCACAGGTCTTTCAGCGCTAAGAGACACTGCATAGTAGCCTACAGACCCCCACGGTGCAGCTGTGACAGGGGTGGGGGAGCAGTGCCAGCAGCGGGTTCTTGGGGGCTCCCCCACCAGGCTCTTGGGGAGCTGGAGCATGGTGCCTGACCGCCCAGAGTCCGGCTGCCCCTGCAGAGACTCACCCCTCTACAGAGGCTGCACTTACCGCAGTTGCCAGAGCACCCGCAAGGCGCCTGGGGGAGCCGCTGCACCGACCTGTTGGCGCCTTCCCTTCTCCCAGCGGGCAGGCGGCCCTGGGCTCTGCAAGCAGGGCTGGGACGATGAGCAGTGCAGGTGGGATTGCACGGGGGAGAGGACGGGACTGCAGCCCCCCACACTGCTGCTTTCCCCACCTCTGGACACTGGGGTTAGAGCCAGGCCTGGCACATACCGCAGCTGGGGAGGGTTGGGGGAGAGAGAAGGAGAACCTGTCTCATGGGGGGGAAGGCTCCGGGGTGGTGGTAGGACGAGGTGTGGTAGATGGACGAGGGGTCCAGACTGATGGCGGGGGAGAGGGAAGAAGGGACTCGGGTTGGCAAGTAGGGAGAGGGAGAAGGCACTTGGGCTGGCAGGGGGGATGGAGAAGGGGCCTGGGTTAGCGTGGCCGCAGCCTAGCCCTCCCCAGTGGCCGTGGGGGGAGATCCAGGTTTCCAGCCCCCACGAGAGGGAGGTTTGGCTAGTGCAGGAAGCAGGGGGCAAAATGGTTTGCGCTATATTTTGGGAATAAGTTACTTAACTCTTGCACTTACTGTATCTATGGTAAGATTTGTTCCTTGGATCGGAAGGGGAAATTTGGTCCTGTTTCCCTGTCAGTGGAATGAAATAACCTTGCTTTAGGCTATGTTTAGACTACAAAGGTGAGTCGGAAAAAGATACGCAAATTGCAGTAGCAATTTGCGTAATTTTTTCCGTTTTTCTGTTGAAAGAGGCTTTTCTGAAATTTTGCGCATCTACACGGTGCCAAATTTTGGAAAAACCTGCTCTTTCGACACATCCTTTCTTCCTAGTAGAATGAGGCTTACAAGGATGGTGAAAGAGCATGTCTGCTTTTCTGAAATGTTTTTGGAAAAGCAGATATGTTCCTTGGACGTGACATTGCTTTTCCGGGATACCTCTGTTATCCCGGAAAAGTGCTGTAGTCTAGATGTAGCCTTATTTATGCATCAGCAGGGTCAGTCGTGTGAACTACCCTTGACGTTCTCTTTAATTCAGGGGTGGAGGAACATTTTTGGGTTAGGGGCCACTGACCTACAGAAAAATCAGTCGGGGGCTGCACACAAGTGAAAAGAAAAAAGAACTAGCCTGGGCCCCCAACTGAGAAGCAGAAAGAGACCCCCCACATTTCCCTCATACACGAGAGCCTAGGGGGGCCCTGGCTAGTAAATTTGTGTGTTTTAGCCCCACGGCTCCCCAATCCTGAGGGGATCTCTGAGCTTTGGGGGTCAGATCTAGGCAAATCAGGGGCTGCATCTATCTCCTGGGCCTTAGGTTCTCCACCCCTGCTTTAACTGTTATACAATAAGCAGAGGAATCACTAGCATATAAAATAATTATGTGAATATTTCAGAAATATTGAACTGTAGCTATAATTTTATGTTCTCGTGATTTACTCTGTTGTGTTTTGGTTTTGTTTCTGTTTTTTAAAACTTAAGTACAAAGAATAGCAATGAGAGCTATAAACAGTAAATGAAACCATGAAATCCAGAGTAATTTCTGTACAAGTGTGTAAGAACTTTAAAATAAACCACATGTTAGGCATTATTTGTTATCTTAAAAACTCTTTAAGAATGAGTCTGGTTTTGCAAGACAGTGTGGCCACAGGCACGGAAACTACGGGTGCACTGCCTGTTGTAACACCCCCTGGTTTTTAAGACTAACAACAAACATTTGTAACACACATCAGTTATTAGCCTGTAAGGTGCCACTGGCCTCTCTGTTGTTTTTGCTGAAATAGACTAACATGGCTACCTCTGAAACCAATGTTTTATATATCATTTTGAATGCATAAAAGATTTTTTTAATTTCCAAGTTACTTTATTTTTCTGATAGCTTTGTGCTTCACTTAACAGCTTTGTCACTCTTTTTTTTGTTTTGTACAGCTTCACTATGTTCACAGTAGCCCTGGTGGAGCAGGTTCTGCTAACCCACCAGTAGTCAGCACAGTTTATGCCTATATTGGCACACCACCTGCCCAACGCCAGCTTTCCTCATTGGTTTGGCGTCTGGGACCAACACATTTCTTAGAGGAAGTCTTGCCTCTTTCAAGTGTTAGCACCATTTATGAGCTGGGACCAAATTATGTTGGAAGCTTTCAAGCAGTCTATATCCCATGTAAGTACAATTAAATTTGTTGTAAATTATTTTATTTTATCTTTCTGGAAACTTTTAAATTCTGGATCTACCCTGTGAATCATGGAAACTTCAACTTATAGGAAAAGATGTTGCTATGAACCAAACCCTGAAGAGCTCAGAGATACCTCTGAATTATTGTAATTGCATATAGAGCCTAAACATAGCTTAACAGAGAATAAAATTACACTGGACAAAATGTAGTGCATACAAAAATTATTAAAGCTTTATTAAACACAAGGGACAGTAATAGATGGTACAGTAAAACTCTCTTGGTCTGGCATCCAATGCTCCGGCACTTCTGATGGTCCGGCACCATCGGGAACCAGGAAGAGCTCAGGGCAGCCGGATAATTGGAGCTGCTCTGTACTTGGATTCCCCGATTCAGCTGCTGCTGAAACTGACCAGTAGCTGAATCGGGGAAGCCGGAGGCAGAGCAGCTGGGTGCTGCCGGGTTGGTCCCGTAGTGCCGCCCCTCGGGGCTGCGGGACCAACCCGGCAGCACTCCAGCTGCTCTGCCCCAGGCATCCCCAAGAGCAGCTGGGGTGCTGCCGGGTTGGTCCTGCAGTCCCGAGGGGCGGCACTACGGGACCAACCCAGCAGCACCCCAGTTGCTCTGCCGCGGGCATCCCAGATTCAGCTGCTGCTGAAACTGACCAGCAGCGGCTGAATCAGGGACGCCTGGGGCAGAGCTGGACTATCGGAAGGGGGGGGCTATGAGGGGTCTGGAGTGGCATCCCTCCCACCCTACCTCAGACTCCTCATAGCCCCCCCTTCTGATAGTCTGGCATTTCTGATAATCCGGCACCTTCTGGGTCCTAAAGGTGCCGGATTATCAGAAGTTTACTGTATTCTTTTTGGAAATAGAATGAAATTTCCATGGCTACGTCTGATAGTCACAGAACTCTGAAGCACAAAAGACTAAAGGGGGAAAAAAGAGAAACCAACAAAAAAATCAAGTATGCTATTGCTTACAATAGCTTTTTCCCACAGGGACTGTAACAGTTTTCTGAAGTCACTGAAAAAACCTTTCATTATCTTAGAGGAGAGAGGCATTTGGTGAATTAAGCTGTGACAGACAAAACTGATCACAGAGCTTGCTTTAAGAACCAAAGAATTTCTCCCAGGATTCCAAAGACTGTCTCAAAAGGTGCAGCACAGAGACATTGTTTGTAGTGGTTTCTGAAGCTGACACACAAAAAACTATGACTCGCAAAAAGGAAAGAAGCTCAAAATAGAGGCCTTCCAGTAGATTCCCAAGATATTTGAGGAATCCCTGGTATAGACTTGTTCACAACAAAAGTCTGTGTCAAGTGCTCCCTTTTCTGACAGAAGATATCCAGACCTAATAACTTTGGCTCTGGACCCATTTGCTATTCCATTAATCTTTATTCTAGATTACAGTTCTATTCATGTAGTGGGTCCTAAAGAAAACTGCTCAGCACAAGACTTCTGAAAATTTAACTGTCAAAAGTGGCCAAGGCATGGTACAGGGCACAGGGACTTGCTGCTGCAAGAAGTAAAGAACCCTTTGCCCTTAGGCAAAGGCACAGTGGTAATTCAGACCCAGGACTCCTGAGCACTGTTCCCTGTAAGCTGCAAGGCCACCCAGAAGGAAGTCAAATGCTGCCCCACTGATTGGCAGATTGCCCACAGCCAGCAGCATATGTTTCTACTTGTGGTGCATATCTGCACATGCGTCGGTGCATATAACAAAATTTATTCCACACATAGATGGAAACAATTACTGAAACTTTGCTCCTGAGTCTCTTTCTTGACTTACAGATCCTGAGCTTCCTCATCAGGGGTATTGTAGGTTATACTGTGTCCATGAAAAAGTGACCCACTTTCACTTTCTTCCTGGATAAGAGGATATTTTCCACGTGATAGAAGGCAAAGATTTATTTTCTTTCCAGCTAGGCAGGCTAGAATATTTTGTCAAAGGACTAGCCACTTGTTCCTTTACTCTGTATTGGAGTAAGGGGTTTGGTAGATAGTACAACTGTGTGACTCAGTATGGCTGTTCTTATGTTCAGTTGCAGACAGCAAACTGGCCCTTAAGGATTAATATAATTTATGTTTAGAATAGGAAAGAAAATAAATATGTTGCTGTTTTACAAAAATAAAGGGCATGTTTCACAAGTTTTATGTCTTGTGTCTAGGCTCACTAGAAGATTTACCTGACATTGCCTAGGTCCGATGGGCAGGGGGCTGGCGGTGTGTGGGGGCAGGGCAGGAGGGTAAGGATTAGAGAGTGAGGAGAAGCTCAGGGTGGGGAGGTCCCATTTGGAAAGACTTTCTCCCCTTTCCCCAGCCTGTGGGGCCTTTTCTCTGCTCTCTCAGCCCCTCTGGCCAGCAGGCACCTTCTATCTTCTCTCCCCTCATCTCCCCCCCACCACCACAAGCCCTTCCGCCCGCCCCCGTCCCCCCCTTCCGCCCCTCAGAGCCTTCTGTCTCCCCTCAGCACTCCCTCCCAATTGTTAGGGGCTTTCTGTCTGCCCCCAGTTGCCAGAGGCCTTCTGCCTGCGCCCCTCCCCCGGTCCATTCCAGCTGGCAGGAGGCTCCCCCCTCCCTGTGGACAGAAACCTGGGGGAGAGGTTTGGGGTACGGAGGTTACTTTCCTGGTCTGGTGGCAGGCGAGATGGCAGAGCTCTAGCCCTGCTGGCCACTTTGGTGGTGGTCGGCTGCCCCCAGTGTTCTCTGTGCAGTACAGCTCTTCCTAGCGGGATCGCTGCCTCCAGTAGCCACTTTCAGTATCGTGTCTCTCCTTTCTGTGCCCCTCCCTTTCCATGTTCTGCAAAACAGTCCATTCCTGGCACTCCCATTTTCCTGGCACAACCAAACCCAGATCTTGCTTTAAATTAAGGCAGGGGTCTCCAACCTTTTTAAACACGAGATCACTTTTTGAATTTGTCAGTTCAGGATCTACCTCAAACCCAAATGCCCTTGCCCCTTCTCGAAGGCCCTGCCTAGGGTTGCCAGATGGTTTAACCAGAAATACAGAACACCCCCCCTTCTGTGGAGGGGGGGAAAAAAGAGGGGGAGGAGACCAAAGTTGTTGAGCAAAAAAACCAAGGACTCCGAGAGTTATTAAGCAAAAAATAAAAAAATTAAATAATAAAGCTGCATGGCCCCTTTCAGAGTGCCTGCAGAGTCAGAATAGGGATAGGAACGGGGGAGAAGTTCTGAGGAGCCGGGGGCTGTGCCCTGTTGCCAAGTGCGTCGTAGAGTTGCCAGGTGTCTGGTATTTTCGCCTCCTGGCTGGGGAAAAAATCAGAAAATACCGGACATTTTAGGTGTCTGGTATTTTCTGAATTTTTTTTTACTGGACAGGAGGTGAAAATACCGGACTGTCCAGGTCAATACCAGACACCTGGCAACCTTAGCCATTTCACCGAGGTCCTGCCGTCCTCACTCTGTGAAGGGATACAGGAGAGGGGGACAGAGTGACATTACCACCTCCTTGCCTATCTCTCCCCTACCCAGCACAATAAGCAGGAAGCTCCAGGGGGCAGCTCTGAGGTTCTGGGCCAGAGCATCAGGTCAGTGCGGGGAGGGGCAGATGAAGTGCAGGCACTTGATCTCATCCCAGCCAAACCAGTTAGGATCACCTGTGAGAGGCTCCAAGATTGACCACTGAGTTGGTGGCCACTAAGTTGAGGAAAGAGGAAGCTGCATAACAAATTTAGTGATTCTAACTCTTGCCATTCAGGAGGAGTTCTTGAGCAAACAGATTCACACAGGGACACTCAGACAGATGCACAAATCTCTAAAATATATATATCGATCCTGTACATAGTGTATTTGTTTCAACTACACTAGACTAACACGGTTACATCTCTATCTCTCTTTAGAGGGGTTATTCATAGACACTGAATTTATTTTTACGGCCTTTCTGTAGCACCAAATGTACTACAATTTTACTCTAAAAATATTTACACTTTTAAAGTAAGTTTTTCTTACGTTAAAGGTAAAGATTCTAAGTCGGAAGGAGTCGGCCCATCTCCAGTATCTTTGGTACCAGAGGAGAAAGTCTCTTTTGGTTTATATGCACTCTCAGTTTCTTCGCTTACAGTTGCAAGAATAAGGAAAGTTTACAACAAATTGGATAGTAAAGCTATTGCCAAACAGGTATGTTAATAAACACATGGTATTAATTTCAGAAATTTGCTAGGTTAAAAATAGTCTCAGACTTATAATTGTATATATTTTCACTGTTAATTTTTGTTTTGAATTCTGTCTGACATTTGGCGCTAAGCTGCTGTGATAGTGATCACCTATGCCCAGATTCACAATGGTATTTAGGCTTCTAATTTCCACTGAAATCAGTGAGGTTAGGTAACTAAATACAGAACCCATTGTGGATTTGAGTCCTACTAACCAAAAATGTACTCTATGTTCATTTTCCACTTAGGTAAGTTTTTTCAACTGCACTGAACCATTTTGTGGGATGGTGCTCTTAAATGATCCTTTCCATTAGCATTACTAGTAACTATGTTTTATTCCTTTTTTCCCTTCTGATACAGTTTTGGCTCTTTGTTGCAGATGCTTATTTTAACTCCCAAGGAAAATATGTAAGGCCATACTGTAGAACAACAAAGTTGATAGCAATGGAAATAAACATTACTAATGACCCAATCTTCTGAATGTACAGTTGTGTGTTGTTCCATTAACCCTCATGTGCATAGTTGTTTCATGGTCTAAGTTAGTGTCATGGGGCAACTGCAGGCGACACATCACACAAATTCTACATACACAAGCACTATTAGCAAAACTATCCTATGCTGGGAGATCATCTTGTTTACAAAAATCTTGTGGCTTACTAAGATAGAGGGCCCACTCACTAGCCTAGGGTATGTCAACACTGCCACCCTAGTTCGAACTAGGGTGGCTAAATGTAGGCAT
>JANRFK010001234.1:12612192-12641869 GCA_030068395.1 Apalone spinifera | reverse complement strand
TATGCTCCAACACTTTGGTTAGTCTATAAGGTGCCACGGGACTCCTCACCGCCTTTGCAGAGTCAGACTTACACGGCTACCCCTCTGATAGTTTAAAGCCAGTGCATTGACTTGTATCTTAAGTCTAAATCAAAACAGAAATAAATGAATACTGATATTCAGAATGTTTTCCAGTATATAGAGCAGTAATGGAGGAACACAGTGGTCTAATTCCACAGTTACAAAGACAGATTATGAAACTTTCTTGGATCTGTGTCTCATTTCTACTTAATTTGAGGCATTATTTCAGAACCTATAGAGTGATCATACTGACCCCATTAAAATGCAGTATTTGCCAACATATATCACTCGTCTCTGAGAGACTTACTTCTAGCTAACAGGTCAAATTATCTTATAAGCTGAAGTTTGCCACTTGTACGTTATGATTAGAGCCCTGTGTGGATACAAAATTGGTATGCACATCTGAATCTGCAGAAATGATCCACAGATGTCTGGGTCCACATATGTGTATGCAGATTCCCGTAGAGAACCAGAAATTTGCATGGTTCAAGATCCAGAATTTGCATCCATATCTGCAGAATGAGCCACAGATATCTGCATCCAGATCTGCAGATGTGGTTACCAGTGCATATAAAATCAATGGATTAGTAGGATCAGATATCTTGTCTGACTCCATTTTCACTATTCAGGACAGAATTTATTCAGATTCTGTAAGGAATAGCTTTCATTTTTTTACTAAATCAACAAGTTGCAAGCTGTAATATTTGGTTCCCTGTTCCTACAACTGTCATGACTGTCAGCTTTCCCTGCACTTCCGACGGCAGGCAGAATCTTGGTGGCATTTCTTAGCATGTTGCCACAGTTGAGAGCTCTATGGTAAGTGATGACTTTTATCACAGTGACTAGACATCAGAACAAGAATAGAAAGAGAGGGAGAAAATAAGATTAAATTAAAAGAAATGGTTTTATATTATTCTGCAATATATAGGTAGGTATATCTTGGATTAATTATAGTGACACATTCAGTTGCTTACTTTGACCCTTTCCATATGAGTCGTGTGACAGGGACAGTCACTTTCCTCCAATGAGCTGTCACTTTTCCCCCTTTCTAACATGACATATGTGTTCGACTATTTTTATGCTTATGGAATAAAAAGATTAATTATCAGCTATTAAGTTGCAAATGCTTTGGAAGATAGGGTCATTATTCAAAATGATCTGGACAAACTAGAGAAGTGGTCTGAGGTAAATAGGATGAAGTTTAATGAGGACAAATGCAAAGTACTCCGCTTAGGGAGGAACAATCAGTTTCACACATACAGAATGAGAAGCAACTTCTAGGAAAGAGTACTGCAGAAAGGTATCTAAGGCTCATAGTGGACCACAAGCTAAATATGACACTGTTGCAAAAAAAGAAAACATTATGCTGGATGCATTAACAGGAGTGTTATGAGCAAGACACAAGAAGTAATTCTGCTCTATTGTGTGCTGATTAGGCCTCAGTTGGAATATTGTGTCTGGTTCTGGGCACCACATTTCAAGAAGAATGTGGAGAAATTGGAGAAGATCCAGAAAAGAGCAACAAAAATGATTAAAGGAGTGAGGAAAAATTGTTCTCCTTGGCCTCTGACGATAGAACAAAAAGCAATGGACTTAAACTGCAGCAAGGGGGGTTTATGTTGGACATTAGGAAAAACTTCCTAACTGTCAGGGTGGTGAGCACTGGAATAAATTGCCTAGGGAGGTTGTGGAATCTCTATCACTGGAGATATTTAAGAGCAGGTTGTATAGACATCTGTCAGGGATGTTCTAGATTGTGGTTGGTCCTGCCATGAGGGCAGGGGACTGGACTTGATGATCTCTCAAGGTCCCTTCCAGTTCTAATGTTCTGTGATTCTATGATAACATTCACCTGTGCCAGTTAATATTTCATTATAATTTTAAAAGGTGATTTTTTTTATAAGGTACACCATCTTGGGGAATGCATAGTCATTGAGCAATGATTGTCCCCTATATCTTCTAACATTCCCTTTGGTCTGGATCTATAGGTATTTTTAAATTTCCTCTAATCATTTTTAATGTCTTTTACCTAGTATGTTTAAAAGACTTGAGGGGTAGCTGTGTTAGTCTGTAACTGAAAAAAATTAAAAAAGAATGAATGGTCCTGCAACAGCACAGAGACTAAAAAAAAATGTAGATGGTATCATGAGTTTTGTGGGCATGACCCACTTCTTCAGATGAATGCAACAAGGAGTCCAGGGTACAAATAAATAGCAGAGAAAGAGAGGGGATGGGGAGGAAAAAAGAAGAAAAAAAATAGGAAAAGAAAAAAAAATCTTGTCAATTAGTGTGTCTTTGCTAAATGAGGCTAATCAAGTGGGCTGTAAGTGCCTGGTGCTTAGCTTTTGATGTCATTAGGGTGTGGAATATAGCAGCCCACCCAGTACAGGGCTTTGTTCAAACCTTGATTACAGGTATCAAATTTGTAAATGAAAGCAAGTTCCGCATTTTCTCTGTTCAGCTGGTTTTTTAAATTGCTTTGCAAGAGTATAATTGCTTTTAGATCCATTAGTTAAAACGTTCCCAAACAGGTTTCTGCATGTTACCATTTCAAATATCTGATTTGTATCCATTAATCCAGGGATTCTCAAACTTTATGATACCGTGACCGCCCCCGTCCCCCAAGTTGCTTGCGACCCGTTGGGGGATCGGGTCCCACAGTTTGAGAAATGCGGCATTAATCCTTTGTCGTAGAGACAGTCCAGTTTGGCCAATATACATGGCAGAGGGACTTTAGTGGCACTTCATGGCATGGATCATATTAGTGCAGTGGTCTCCAAACGTTTTAACCACAAGCTCACTTTTTCAATTTAACTGCAATGTAATTTCTACCTCAAACCCAAATACCCTTACGCCGTTTCCTTCCCAACCCTTCTTTGGCTACATATACACTGCACAGTTACTTCGGAATAAGTTATTCTGGAATAGTTATTCCGAAATAGCTTATTTCGAAATAGCACTTCTACTGCAGGGAAATCTCAAAATTAGCTGACGCAGGCTTCCCTAATGTAGAAGTGCTCTCTCTGTTTAGAGCTCCAGGAGGAATAACTTAGAATGGCCCTGGTGAGGGGCTATTTCAAAATAGCTGTTTCGGAATAGGCGTTGTTCTTTGTAGAATGAGGTTTACAGAAGTCGAAATAAGCTGTTCATTATTTTGAAATAACGGAATTGCTATGTAGTCATTTGCATATTATTTTAGAATAACGGCCGTTATTCTGAAATAACTTCGCTGTGTAGACACACCCTTTGAGGCCCTGCTCCTGCTCCACCACTTCTCCAAGGCCTCACCCTTGGAGCCTGTACTGGGTGGGCTGCTACATTTCACACCCTAATGACATCAAAAGCTAAGTACCGGGCACTTACAGCTCACTCTGTTAGCCTCATTTAGCACAGACACTCTAATTGACAAGATTTTTTTTCTTTTCCTATTTTTTTCCTTCTGTCCCTCTCCATTCCCTCTTTCTCTGCTATTTATTTGTACCCTGAACTCCCTGTTGTATTCATCTGAAGAAGTGGTCTGTGCCCACGAAATTTCATTACACCATCCACATTTTTTGTTAGCCTCTCAGGTGCTGCAGGACCATTTGTTGTTTAAGTTTTAGCTAGTAAGTAAGTACACTAGCAAGCTGAGGGGGTCAAAGTGACTGCATTCCAGTTTGCATAGGACCAACAATGTTAGATTGAGGCAAACTTTGTTTTTACAAGTGATAGGATAAACATTTTTGGTATATTTTCCTTTATCTAGTAGCATTGTTCTGTTAGATATGAATTACTGACATTAAAAGTTTCAGAGGGGTAGCCTAGTTAATCTGTAACCAGGCAAAACTTAAAAAACAACAAATAGTCTTAAAGACTCAATAGTTAAAAGAGGCTGATCAGAACCATTAATTTGCATTAGGAAAGGAAAAGTACTAACACCAGATTTTACACAAACATCAAGAACTATTGCACCTTCATTGTTTGATAATGCCAACTGATATCGAGAATTAAACCATTAGCATGAGAGTTAAACTTAAGAATGAAGTGGAGTTCCAATCCTTCTTTGTGTATTTGGCTTGTTGAATTTTTCTGAAACAAAACAGCAACTTGGAGATCCCTTAATGAGTGTCCAGGGAGATTAAAGTGTTCCCCAACAGGTTTTTGTGTGTTGCCTTTTCAGCAGATTAAAGTCTATCTATCACAGAAATACATATTGTAATTCTCTATCCATAAAGGTTTGGACAGGTCATCTCTTCTACTTTGCCTACATTTGCAGTCTGTGAGAAGTTTGTAGTCATGGAGATAAACAATGAAGAAAAGCTTGATACTGGTAAGTAGCTTCCAGTGCTTGAGAAAAAAATCATTGGGAATACATTCTGTGTGGTTAAATACGCTTAAATTGTTGGTAATGATGATCTCTACATTTTAATTCTAGTGTACCTGTCTCCACCTTGTATAGTTTTAAATGTTGTGTGCAAAGCAATTAGTGCAAAAATAATACCTGTTTGTATCTGCTCTCATTTTGTTTTCTGTCACTTAACACTATGGGCTTTTTTTCTATTTTCTTCCACTTCTTCAAAACAGCTTGGCATCTCCATCTCTTAAGTGAAAGAGGGTTGACTGATGCTGTTTGTCCTCCAAATGTTGGATTTCATTCACTGAATAAAAGGAAATGAAAGCATTAATTAGTATGGTCTGATTATTTTTTATGCAGAAAATATAAATATCTGTCTCCTCTGCAAATAAACACTTTGTTAGATATTTTTAAAATATTTTTCATTGAAAACCACTGACATAAGAAATTCCATTGAAGCTCCTGTCACAAGGTTAAAACAGGAAAATGAAGTTGCTATATAGTTCTGGAAGTTCTAAACTTCCTCCTGTCTGAAAGTTCCAAGATCTTATCAATATGTCATTAGTAACTATAATTGAAAGCTGCTATTACAATAGTAGAATTCAGGTGGTGTTGACCCTTCAGTTGAGGAGGTATTAGGGAATATGTATTGTACTTTTATGTTTGAATTTTGATTTTCTTTTCCCTTATTTAAAGGAATTTGCCTGTAGTATTTCAGAAGATCCTTTGTTTAGCATTACAGGAATCTTTTGTATATTGTGTGAGATGGTACCAGGGCATGCTTCTCTTCCTTATTTCTAACTACTAAATTGCAGTAAAAGAGAAGTAAATATGTGAATATCTTGCTAGCATTATTTGTAAAGTAGGTGTTTGCAGTAGCTGCCACAGGAATGCTACATGATTTAGTGAATGGGGAGATGATTTGGGACTAATGAATCAGTGAGTAAGTGAACAAGCTGAATTCCCTCTAACCTGTGCAGGTTCATGGCCGCACAGCAGGAGCTGCCATGGCCAGGGAGAGGCGCCCCTCCTCCAGTTTGGCCTGGAGTTGCCCCAGCTAGGGAGAGGAACCCCTCCCTCAGCCCAGCCTTGCCACACTTCCCACAGCGGGAGAGAGATGTCTCACCCTGGCCCTGAACTGCGGCAGCGAGAGAGGGCTGGGGAGTGTCCTCTTTCCCTGCCACACCCTGCACCCTAAATCCTCATTCCTAGCCCCACCCCAGAATTTGAACTCTCTGCCACAACACACACACACATACCCTAACCCTTTACCCCAGCCCCACACTCCAAATCTCTCATCCCCACCCCTGCCATACATCACACCCCTATTTGTGCATATGAACATAAAACATTATTGAGAACAGTGACCCTAAGGTCCGTTATTAAGGTTTGGTCCATTCACACAAAATGCTTGAGAAACACCTGATTGCCATAGATCACTCCCCCTCTTTTTCCGTCTTTTACCAAATAAGTAAGTACACTAGTGAGCTGAGTGGATTAAAGTGACCATTCTGGTTTGCATATCAGTTGGCCAACAATTTTAGATTGAGGCAGATTTTGTCCGCATATGCCTATCTGTGGATCTCTGTGCACCCAACCTGTTTTTTGTCTGTGTCCAAGTGCACAGATCACGAGCTGGAGTGAAGGAAAAATGCAGTAGAAAGAAAGAAACATCCTGCATCTTCCATAGTATCAATATTCCACATTAAAGGTTTCTGTGTTTGTGGGGGTATTTTTTACACTTTAGATTGAAAACTCCTTTGTCTTTATAGCACCATACATGTTGATGGATCTGTAGGACTAACAATCCTTTAAGAATTTTATACAGGTTGAACCTCTCTTGTCTAGCGCTCTTGGGACCTAAGTGGTCCCAAACCACAGAGTTTGCCGAACAAGGGACGGTCAAGGCTCCCTACCCAGGTGTAGGCTCTGCTCCCGGCTGGGGCTGCGCGCCCTATCACCTGCCACTGCCTCCAGCTCCTCACCCTGCCAGTCCATCAGTCCTGGCCGGGGCTGTATCCCCCTCCACAACAGACCCAGACAGGGGCCAGCCCCGTTACCTCCAACTCTGGTCAGGGCTGCACCCCCACCTGGCGCCAGCCTGGACGGTGCGCCTAGCTACCAGCCCCACTGATTCTAGCCCCAATCGAGGCTGTTTCACACTATGCTAGCCCTGGCTAGTGCTGCGCTCCCCACCTTACCAGCCATTTCTGCAGGACTCTTTCCTAAACAGTCGTTTCCCATTTTGTATGTGTGCGATTGATTGTTCCTTCCTAAGGAGTACAAGTTGTACCTCTCTAAACCAGGACTCTCTGGTCTGGTTACATTTAAGGTCTGGCAGAACCACAGAGCCCAGATATAGGAAGGTGGCAGGGCAGGAGTACAGTAAGGGGGGGCGGAGACTTGGCCAGGAGCTACTGCTGACCTTGCTACTGCCCAATCACTGGGGCCAGAACTCCCTGCTGCGCCGCTCACTCCCCTCAGATGAGATTCCTGGCCGAGTCTCCAGCCCACCTGCCCTGCAGAAATGGATCAAGGGGTCATAATGGGTCACAAGCTAAATATGAGCCTACAGTGTAAACACTCTTGCAAAAAAAAAAAGCAAACATCATTTTGGGATGTATCAGCAGCAGTGCTGTAAGCAAGACACAGGAAGTAATTTTTCTGTTCCATTCCACGCTGATTAGGCCTCAAATGGACTATTGTGTCCGGTTCGGGGCACCACATTTCAGGGAAGGTGAACAAATTGGAAAAAATCAGGGGAAGAGAAACAACAACGATTAAAGGTCTAGAAAACATGACCTATGAGAAGGGCTGGATTAACTCTCTTGAGAGACCAGGACTTGTACATTTTGAGAGGCCGACTAGGCTCTGGGATGGAGCCAAAAACAAGGAGTTCTGAGAGAGAGAGGGGTCTGTGGGTTGAGGCAGAAAGGGGGTGATGGCTCCGACTGGGAGGTGTAGGCTTTGTGGTGAGATTTGGGGTGTAGGATGGGGTTCCAGTCTGGTGCTAAGGGGATTGGAGTGCAGGAGGGGCTCTTGGCTAGAGGAAGTGGGGGTCTGGTATGAGAGGGTGCTCAGGGCCACGGCAGGGGGTTGAAGTGTGAGGTGCTTACCCAGGGCAGCTCCCATTTGGTGTGTGTTTGGGGAAGTAAGTGGCTCAGCTTTGCCCATGGGGACTTGCGCTTGACTGGAGGCACTGCCTTCCCTCCACAGCTCCCAATGGCTGCAATTCCTAGCCAGTGGGGTCTGCAGGGTGCAGAGTTTGTAAGCAAGGGCAGCACAGGAACGGAGTCATCCCGATGCTGGCTGCAATGTGGCTCCAGCCCCGCAGAGGGAATGGCAGCGTGTGCAACCACTTGCTCCCCTTCCTGCCAGCCAGGGCTGGACCCAATGCAGGGACTTCACTATATGCAACCAAAAATCCCAGGCTAAGAGGGCCTTGCAAAAAGATCTTCACTTTTGGCAGCCAGGAAATAATTTAGTGGGGACCCCCATTACCCACAAATATTTTTGTGGGTGCCCTGGGCTACACCCCAAAAGCCCCTTTCTTAATCCAGCCCTGTCTGCGAGGGAAGATTGAAAAAAACTGGGTTGGTGCAGTTCAGGAAAGAGAAGATAAAGTGGGAACATCAAAATGGTTTTTAAGCAACTAAAAGTTATTAAAAGGAGGAGGGAGAAAAATTATTGTCCTTGAAATCTGAGGATAGGACAAGAAGCAATGGAGCAAGAATTAACTTGCAGCAAGGCAGATTTAGGTTGACCATTAGGAAAAACTTCCTAACTGCCAGTTGCTTAGGAAGGTTGTGGAATCTCCCTCACTGTAGATTTTTAAGAGCAGGTTGGACAAACATTTGTCAGGGATGATCTAGGTAATACTTAATCCTGACATGAGTGAGACTAGACTAGATAAATTCTCAAGGTCTCTTCCAGTTCTATGAATCTGTATAACATTAACTGTATTTTGTTCTATTCTGTCATTCAACCTGTATTTAATGCCTTGTTTTAGTATTTTAGACTGTACTTGCTTAGAAATCTTAAAAGCTGTATGCTTCATCTTTCATTTAATTGCTGTATTTTATGTTTAGGAACAGAGGATGATTTTGGAGGCCTTGTTTCTGCTAATCTAATTCTTCTGCGGAACAGACTTTTAGATATCCTCCTCAAACTTCTGTACACATCTAAAGAAAAGTCAAGTGTTAACTTGCAGTAAGTACAAATACTGGAGAGGAAAAAGTGACTAGTGGTAGGTTTCATTTAGCATAACATAAAGTGGAAGAAAGTCTGCTGAACCATACTTTGGTCACTAGTTATACTGGTGCATAGAGTGCTTGATGTATTTTTGTGGATTTCATAGCACTGTGCCTTTTATGCAATAAATGTTTTACCTCAAACATAATCTGGGTATTCAACAATTTAGGATGTTCTAGTATATCCCAAATATGTAAAATATATATATTCTACATTTTTTTCCTAAGAATTTCCTTCTGATTGTGCATGGCACAAAGATTTGATGCTTTTCGGTTTTTAATAACATCTGTATAACTGGATAACCTGTAAATGATTTGCTTAAGTATTATTATCTAGTTGTAATTTATAGACACTGATTTCCTGTTTAGCCTTCCAAGCTTCACATCTCAGTTTTTAGAGTAATCTTAGAGCCAGTTACAATAGTCTCAATGACTATATTTTCATTCCTTCCTCCCATTGAACCAAACAGTGACAATTCTGTAGTAGTTACTGCGAAAGGAATCTGACTGAGTTTTCCTTCTTCAGTAGCAGGTAGCACTTACCAGAGAAACCAGTCTATGCTTAGATTGATTTTAATTTTTTCTGATGTCTTGTCTGAATTTGTAGTTACTGGAAACTTTGGTTCTTGCCAGGCTATGCATAGTAAGGAATCTTTAAATATTTTACTTTTTTTTTAATTAGGGCATGTGAAGAACTGGTCAGAACCCTGGGGTTTGATTGGATTATGATGTTTATGGAAGAACATCTGCACTCCACCACAGTGACTGCAGCAATGAGAATTCTTGTGGTCCTGCTAAGTAATCAGCCTATACTTCTCAAGTTTAAAGAAGGCCTCAGCGGTGGAGGCTGGCTTGATCAAACAGATTCTGTGTTGACGAATAAGATTGGCACTGTGTTAGGTATGAGCTTTCAATTACAGTGATTTAAGGATGTACCTTTCAATATTTTTATCATCTAAGAATTGTATGATGATATTACATATTTTTTACAACAGAATGTATATCAAATAGTTTTCAGTATTAAAAAGCTTATCACCTGTATAGATTCACCCTCAGAGATCCCTTTGGAGGACTGAGTACGCATTAGTTTTTTAATGGTTCTGATGATTGGGAGCAACTTAATATTTCACTGCCATTTTCCTTTAATTTTTAATATAATTGTCTGAATTCCATACCCTAAAAATGTTTGTAGGACTATAGTATTTTCCATTATACTTTAAATTACACTTTTAATCAAAAATTGAAAACAGGCAAGTTATAGATAATCTTTTTATTGCAATAACTGAAGGGGCCAAAAAACAATGCAAGTGGGATAATCAGTCTTGTCATCAGGCCATGAGAGACCATAATCATGTGGGATAAAAAAGACACTGCATGGTTTCAATTCCATAGCTGTCCTGCTGAATAATCAAATTACAAGTGTTGTCTTTTGACTTCAACCTGTGGAATGTATTTTCTTCTTAATTAAAGAGGGGTGGATATTGAATCTTTAAGAAAAACAAAAAATTCTTGTTAGACATTGGGTTTAGTAGGAGTTAACAAAAGCAAACAGTTTTAAAAAAAATCTGATTAAAAAAATCCCTTCCCCTCTTATTCATCATTCAGTGTCTTGACTAATGATGCCTTTATTCACTGGTTCTCTAGTCAAAGTATTTTCCAGATTAGACAAGACCTGAATTTCTAATGTAAAAATCAGTATTATATGTGGTTAACAAATTTTTTTAGACCGTTTATAATGAAGCAAAAAGGACAGAAAGTATTTTTCCCCTATGCTTCTCCTCCCCAGAGAAGGAAAATCAAAAGGTATGTCTCTACCAAGAGAAGGAGTTGCAGTTCACAGCTTGAGGGGAAATACTCATCATATATTTTGTTGAACATTGAAAATGGAATGTAACCATGCCAGCTCAAACAGAAGTAGGGGCTTGTTGCCTGAAATACGTACCTAGGGTCTTGGATGAGGAAATGCTCAGTGCAGCTAGACCATCCCACAGCTTGCGGTGCTGCTGCTACCCTTAGTATTTAGCTTGTTAGCTCGATCAGAACTGCTACAAATATTTCACCTCAAGCTGGGAATTATCCCTACAGCTTGAAATAGAGACAAACTATGTCTCTACTGAAAAATAGTGATAGAAATGTAGCTGTGTTAGTCTGATGTAGCTGAAACAAAAAACAGGACTATGTAGCACTTTAAAGACTAACAAGATGGTTTATTAGGTGATGAGCTTTCGTGGGCCAGACCCACTTCCTCAGATCAAATAGTGGAAGAAAATTGTCACAACCATATATACCAAAGGATACAATTAAAAAAATGAACACATATGAAAAGGACAAATCAAATTTCAGAACAGAAGCGGGATGGGGGGAAGGGAGGTAAATGTCTGTGAGCTAATGATATTAGAGGTGATAATTGGGGAAGCTATCTTTGTAATGGGTAAGATAATTAGAGTCTTTATTCAAATGTAGGCATAAAGTGTCGAATTTAAGCATGAATGACAGTTCAGGGGATTCTCTTTCAAGTGTAGTCTTAAAAGGCCTTTGAAGCAGGATGCAGGTAATCAAGTCGTTGAGACAATGCCCTTTCTGGTTGAAATGGCAAGAAATTATTTTTTCTTTGTGATCCTGTCTAATATCTGTTTTGTGAGCATTGATCCTTTGGCGAAGTGTCTGAGTTGTTTGTCCAATGTACACAGCAGACGGACACTTTCGTCACATGATAGCATAAATTGTATTTCTGGATGCGCAGGAATATGTGTTCTTGATCTTATAACTCACTTGGTTAGGTCCAATAATGGTATCAGCAGAGTAAATATGTGGACAAAGCTGGCAACAGGGTTTGTTCTCACCCACAATTATTTCCAGTTTGAGAACACTTATACCTCCAGATCAGCGGCACGGCCATGGGTACACGCATGGCCCCACAGTATGCTAATATCTTTATGGCTGACCTAGAACAATGTTTTCTCAACTCCCGTCCCCTTTTACCCCTTCTCTACTTACACTACATCGATGACATCTTTATGATCTGGACACATGGCCAAGAAACACTGGAGACATTCCAGAGATTTTAACAACCTACATCCCACCATCAATCTCAGTCTGGACCATTCTACACGAGAGATCCATTTCCTGGACACCACAGTACAAATCAGCAATGGAAAATTAGATATCACTCTCTACAGAAAACCCACTGACTCATACAATTACCTACATGCTTCCAGCTCCCATCCAGAACACACCATACGATCCATCATCTATAGCGAAGCCCTTCGATACAACCGCATTTGCTCTAATCCCACTGACAGAGACCAGAAACTTCAGGATCTCTACCAAGCATTTATAAACCTCAACTACACACCCAGAGAAATAAAAAAGCAAATTGAAAGAGCCAGACGAATACCTAGAAACCATCTACTTCAAGACAGACCCAAGAAACCAACAATAGAACACCACTTGTCATCACCTATAGCCCCCAACTTAAACTTGTCCAACACATTATCAATAAACTACAGCCTATACTGGAACAGGATATTAAACTCCAAGAGACTCTGGGAGACAGACCAATAGTCTCCTATAGATAACTACCTAACGTCAAGATGATTCTTACCAACACCCACAGGACATACCACACTAATACCAACCCTGGTACCTTCCCTTGCAACAAACCCCGTTGCCAGCTTTGTCCACATATTCACTGTTTTTGATAACTGTTGTTCATTTAGTATTTATTCTAAATGAGTAGGAAGCCAACTATATAGTAAAAAGTTTTCAGTTAGTCAGAAGTTCTGGGAACATCACAAATAGAGACCAAAATTAAAAAGAAGTTGGGGGAGGTGGGATTGTATTTTTTGGTTTTCAGATTTCTAATAAAATAGGATATGAAACCATTCACGTAAAGGGTCACATTTGTGCATTTCACATGAGTTAGCAGAGAGCATTTCATTACCATTCGATGACTATTTGATAGACTATCGTAGAATGATTTTGTGTCTAGTGAACAAAAATTTACCTTAGAAACAAATTGTCAAACTAGTTTTATACAAATATAATGTCAGCAGAAAGGCCAAGTATCTCAGTAGTCATGGAGGCTTACTAGCATCTCATTGTTCTTCTTCAAGAGACGTCCCTGGGGATGCTCCACAGTAGGTGTAGGAGCGTCCCAGCGCCTCAAAGCGGATTTTTGATAGCTGTGCATTGGGGCCACATGTGTGCAGTGTCTCCCCGCCCTCACGCTCACAATGGGACTGCCCACACGGCGCCAAACTTAAAGCGCGCACACAGAAAGAAAGAGAACTCCACTTGAAAATGGTTTTGACGGACAAGGCAAACACCCATTCTCAGATCCTGGCTCCAGGCAGACACTCACAGCGAAAGGGGATAAACCCCTTAAGTCCGCAAAGAAATGGGCCACCTTGCTGCTGCAACACCCGCGCTCATGGCCCTTATGCACTGCTATCAAAAATCTGCTTTGAGGCGCTAGGACGCATCTACACCTACTGTGGAGCACCCCCAGGGATGCTCATTTCAAAGAACATCAGTTACAGGAAGGTGAGTAACTTCCTCTTTACTATACTTGTACCCTTCATCAGAGTACACTATTTACCAGTGCTGTCCAGTCAGCACTTTTCCCAATCCCTGAACATTTATTGGAGCTGGGATAAATTGTCTCTTGTGGCTTCCAGGAGCTTTTGCTTAACTCTGGCTTAATTTTCGGTAGGAAATGAAGAATTTTTTAATCATATTTAATTGATAAATTAGTAAAAATTAAAACCTAGTCATATATGAAGTATCTGGAAAGATGTTCAATTTCATTGATTCACATTTGGCAATCAAGCTTACTCTTCACAACATAAGATGACTAGTTGGGGTTATGATGAAACTTTCCTCCCTCTGCATTGCAATATAATTATATGGTGTCCTTTTTAGGAGTTTTAAACCTTCCTGTGAAGGTTCATTACTAGCTCTTATCAGAGCTTAGGTGGATCACTTATTTGAAGTAGCATTACTCTTTCTGTTTTCACTGAGAAATTCGTACTATAACATCCATCTGATTCTGAGATGATTTTATGACTAAGTTTTTTACATTGGTTTAATAATTGAAAAATGTAACAAGTTGGTATTAATATGAATATGATGTAAATGTAGACATTCATTTTACTGTTTACTTTTAAAGTGCTCACTTCTGTGCTTAAATAATTTAGTAAACAGGTTATGTTATAAATAGGTAATTTGCATATTAACACTTTTGGCTCTTTTTTTATTTCCTTTTCTCTTAGGGTTCAATGTTGGCAGGAGTGCTGGCGGCAGATCAACTGTCAGGGAAATTAACCGGGATGCTTGTCATTTTCCAGGCTTTCCAATTCTTCAGTCATTTCTCCCAAAGCATACTAATGTACCTGCACTCTATTTCCTTCTCATGGCACTTTTCCTGCAGCAGCCAGTCACTGAGCTGCCTGAAAACCTGCAGGTCAGTGCACCTGTCATCAGCAGCCGATGTAATCAGGGTTGCCAGGTAGGGATTATCTAGAAAGATCTCAATATAATTCTCTGTAACATGGTTAATTGCCCTCAAGATGATTCCATGGACAGTTTATCAGCTTTGTATTCAGATATTTGGACTCAAATTGTGACGAAATCCTCTGTCGTGACATATTTTTGTCGTAATTGCTGCTGTTATGCGCTGACTAGATTTCTTATAAAAGAAACAAAATTTCTTCCAATATTGTAAGAAATAGTAACTGAGTTCTAGATTTTGGGTTCATATCCAGAGAAACTGACCCTTGTGTCTGTGTGGAGTCCTGTTGAAGTCAACAGGGCTCTCTGTAGACCCTAAGGCACTGCCTGTAAAAATATAGTTGTAAGAACAGGGTCAAAGTGATAATGTCATTGACTATGGCTTTATTTTTTAGAAAATTTTTTTTTCTTGTTTTACAGTAAATGTTATTGGGTGCATATTACTGGAGGAAGAAGAGGGTTAGTGGTTACATACAGTGTTGGGTGTTTAATAGGAAAGTATTTTCAAAAAAACCTTTTTTCTAAAATGGCATCTAAGTTTATGTAGGAATCCCAGTTACACTATTGGCCTTCACAACATCCCCTGGCAATGAGTTCCATAGGTTTACTCTATGGTGTTGCGTGAAGTAGTACTTTTTTGTTTTTAAACTTGCTGCCTGTTAATTTATTTGTGTGATCCCTGATTCTTTGGTTGCATCATTTACTTTCTCCCCACCATTCATGGTTTTATAGCCCTTTCTTATCCCGCCCTTTAACTGTCTCTTTTCCAAGCTGAAGAGCCCTACTCTTTAATCGCTCCTCAAATGGAAATGATTCCATACCTCTAATCATTTTTATTGCCTGTGTCTGCACTAGGGATGTGAATGGTTAACTGCTTACCTGATAAGCATCACCCTTAAGCTTAACGTGATGCTTACTAGGTAACTGTTAACCAGTGCCCAGAAACAGCCTCTATGATGGAGGACTGCTCCAGGGCTGCTGTGCTGTGGTCTGGGGTGGCCAGGATGAATCGTCTCCCCTTCCTCCTTCCCCCCATCCCACTTAATCAGTTAAACCTTAGGTAACTGATTAAATGGCATTTTACATCCCTAGTCTGTACTACTTCCTGTGTAAAACATCTGGTTTTTGAGATGGGGGAGCCAAAACTATATGTATTTCGTGTTGTAATACATCTGTTTTTCAGATGAGGAAGCCAGGACTTGATGTGTGGATGTACCATGGATCATATAGTGGGATTTTGATATTTTCTGTCTTATTTCCTGTCCCATTCTTAGTACTGTAGCTCCTAGTATTTGATTACATTTTTGGTCCTATGCTACACATTGAGCAGGTTGTTTTTTGGGAAACTATTCATGATGACTCCAAGATCTTTTTTGAGTGGTAACAGCTAATTTCTACCTCATCATTTTATGTATAGTTGGGATTGTATTTTCCAATATGCATTAGTTTTCATTTATCAATGTTGAATTTCATCTGCCATTTTGTTACCCAATCATCCAGTTTTGTGAGATTCCTTTGTGACTTTTCACAGTCAGCTTTGGACTTAACTATCTTGAGTGATTTTGTATTGTTGACATACTTTGTCACCTTACTAATTCATCCCTCTGCAGATAATTTATGAATATGTCGAACAGCCCTGGTCTCAGTACAGATTCTCTACCGCACGACTTACCATTTTGCCTGCTTTTGAAGTTAGGTTTCCCAGTCTGTAATTGTGAGAATTGCCTCTGAAGCCTACTTTAAAAATTTGGCATTGCATTAGCTATCTGGCACAGAGGGTAATTTAAGTGATAGGTTACATGCTATAGTTAATAGTTCCACAGTTTCCCTCACATCCTCTGCAATGAAGACTAATGCAGAGAACTCATTTAGCTTCTCTTTGTCTTCTTGAGAGCTCCTTTAGCACCTTGATTGTGCAGTGACTCCGCTGATGGTTTGGCAGGCGCTTCCTGTTTCTGGTGTATTTAGGGAAAAATTGTTACTTTTTGGGTCATCAGCTTGTGGCTCTTCAAATTCTTTGGTGCAGTATATGTGTATCAGGGATTCATATAGTTAAAAGCTAGAATGACTAATGTCCTTGTGGTTCTGAGGGAAAATTCCTACTCTAAATTGATAAACTGCAATTCGGAATAGGCTTGGTTAGCACTTACATTGCTTTAGAAGCAGGAAATACAATACAAATGTTTGAGTAGTGTCTCTTGATAAAGATGTTCTTTTGGTCATCTCAATTTGCATAAACATTAATGCATGATAGCCCTGTTAAGTAAAACTTGTGCCTGTCCGATATTAAGAAAAAATTCTAAAACTCTGATTTTCCTTTAAATGAATTTGAATTTAGTCAGAGTACAACAGCTTTAAATAAAAAATTGCACAGTTAATATTTTTTAAAAATACCATTTAAAATCAAAGGTTGATCAGTGTTTTTAAACAACCATATCATTTTGGAGAGGGAAGCTGGTCATCTAAATTTTTTTCTTTTTTTGTTTTATTTTGTAATAGCTTTCTCTGAAACTTGATGAAAAAAAGTTTATTTTTTAAATACGCAGCACATATTTGTTCAGAAAACTGATCAAGTAAGTTGAGATGATAGCATTAGTTCAGTATCCTGTTGAGAGATTTTGCTTGAGATTTGGAATAGCGTGAAAGAAGATGTTTAGTTCATTGGAGAGAGGAATGTTCAATTAATCCTTTTCACAGCATGATCTTTTCATGCAGTTTTTTGAGGCTGGAGCTTGGAGAAAACATAGTTTAGTTGTATTTATGTAGCTATAGCAAAATAAGAAAGCAAATCACTTAGTTAGTAATAGAGAAAAGCAGAAAATGAATCAAGTTGCATAGGAACAAAGGTTAATTTTGGCTTTTCTTTTTCCCCTCTCATCTCCAATAGTTTGATCTAGATTCTATCTGGACATTTATATTTGGAGTTCCTGCCTCCAGTGGTACTGTGGTGGCCTCAATCAACAGTGTTTGCACAGAAGCTGCCTTTTTATTATTGGGAATGCTCAGGAGCATGCTGAATTCAGTAAGTATAAAGTCTTGTTGAAGCCCATCTATACAGACCCCCTCATCTCTATTGAACTCCTGAATGCAAAATACAGATTAGAAAGGCTGTTTTTTCATTGAACAACGAAGCAAGCCAGAATTATAAATCTGTGTCTGTTTGAATTTACTGAATTCTATAATTTTTTGAATATGACCGTATCTGTTTTTATTTTTAAACCTCTTTAAAACTTTTGAACTATTTTAATTTTCAGTTATGAGAAATTAAGTGTGTTTGGGTTGGGTTTAGGGCAGAGTTTAGAGAGGTTGCACTGGGCTCCTAACACTGACAGCTGGGTTTCAGGATCCTGAAACACAAGGTGCGGGGGAAGAGGGGGCTGTAGTCCAGGGAAGCAGTGGCCTCCTAAGGCTCAAGAAAGAGGATGAGCTCCCAGCTTCAAGGAGTTACTGCCCTGGATGGCTACACACCGAGCTGATGAGTGAATGAGCGTGCTCATGACACTGGAGCTACAGATGGATTCATGCACAGCTGCAGGAACAGTGGCACTGGATCCATGAAGGTGCAAGATATGGGGAGGCAGAGGATCTGGTGGGGGCAGAACAGACAACTTCAGCCACACATCATGATGGAGGATGGATCCTTGGCCACAGAGGAGGCTACCCTGGTCTTGACCATCTCCCCAATGATGTTCCTCCCTCCCCCCCCTTACTCCTGGCTATCTGTGAGTGAGCGAGTCCACAATAGCAGCGCTGCAAAGCTCTCTGAGCAGCCATCAATTGGTGCAGCATGAAAACTTGACATTTACCAATGACTGGTGATTTAAATTGAATTCTACCATGACGTCTCTTAATTGGCCTTCTGCTACTCATCTAAAATTGTGCTTGGCCTACACTTCCTTCATTTGTACTAGTGGCTGTAAGGTTGATAGTACTTCTACCACACACACAAATTATTAGAAGATGTTGTACTTCATGATAAAGTAGAGATCATAAAATGCCCTTTCTGATCAACATCACTGAAGAATACTTGAGACTATAAAGCCCATTGCTGGGAGATACGTGAGTTACAGATTTGTGCATGAAGAAGCATCCATATACAAGCAAATCATGTCCACTAACTATTAATAGATTTGTGCTGGAGGAAATCCACTAGGTATCAAAACATGTGTGGGTTTTTTTTTAATACCGATTCTAAACTCATCAAAAGGGAAAGTTTGACATTCCTGTATTTACTTGGGGGTGGCACATGTATCTGTATAAATATCTCCCATGCAGTATTTTTTTCACTTTCGCAGAAATTATTCAAGTCTGCATTTTAGGGAGAATCATTTAAACACATACCAGGGAGTGGTATCCATAAAAGCTGCAAGGAGAGACTCCCAGGTTGAAAAGACACACTTCTCCAGGCCCAGCAACAGGATACTAACATTTGTGGGACTGAGCTCATTTGATTGTTTTATTCCTCTTGACATAATGAGAAATGGGTGGAAAGGGGATATCAGTGGAAGGGGCAATTTCTGATGGAAGGTAAAGAATTACATAGGAACAGAAGGATGAAACAAGAGGAGAAAGGGTTAAAGAGACGGATTAGCATTTACAAAAAGAGCAAATAAGCAAAGGTTAGAATAAAATTACAAAAATGAAATAGTTTCCTTTCTTTGTTGGTCTTCTTCTTTGTATCTCTACTTTGGCACTAGCATGGAGTCTGTCCCTGAGCTTCTCAATACAGGATTTCATGTCTGTGAAATGCCTAGCACACTTTTGTTGATCTGTAGATCTGGATCGTAATGATAAACAAGGTGTGAATGTGTAAAAAGTATGTACAGAGAGTTCTCCCATCTATTACAAATATATATATAATTGAACAGAAGAAATTGATGACTGGAAAACATCCCTTTTCATTGTAGTGTCTAGTTAAATTAGAGTCATTATTTAGTGTTCATTATGAATAATAGAAATTTAGTTGCTGTGCTAATTTGAAGAAGTAATATGGGTGAAGGTTTTAGCTCTGATATTGGTTGCTGGTTTATGATGTTTCTTAGGCAGTGACCTATTATATTTTCAGCATTGGCTTGGACCTTAACCTGTAGTTAATTTACTTAACAGATGAAGGGGAGCTGTTCTGCAGTTTATCCTGTAGACTTTTGATTTATTAAATTTAGGTAGAGAAGGCATTTTTATTACTACAGCTTGTAATATAATCTGTTTCTGAAAACAGAATAAAATCTGTCATGCCCCTATTAAATTTATATTTTACCCTATTTGGATAATACATGCTATTTTTCAGTGCATAGAGTATTTCTAAAAGCTCTGTATTTCAGAAACAAGTTGCACGTGAAGTGGTGTGTGACCTATCAGATTTTGCTTAGCTGGATGTGGGTAAAGAAGATAATTAGTTTTCCATTCACTCTTCTGACAGCATACATGAGGCTGTTACTGGCAGAGAAAATACATTTCTTACTGATGAAGAGACTTGGTCCAAGAAGTTTGGTAGAAGAGGCTTCCTAATGGGGAGGGAAAGGGGCAATGCAGATGGAAAAAGAGTGCCTTCACCCAAAAGGGATGCAGCAGTTATTGGAAGGATACATTTTCCCACCACCCAAGAGACTGAGTCTCATCTTGAATTGCTTTGAGAAGTGTAATATTTGGGAGAAGTTATGTTAAGACTTCTATCTCTGTTTAGTTACTGCCTATCTTGGTATGCTTTTAAGGGTGGTGCAATAGCGCCATCAGAAAGCTAGTCTAAAATTGCAATTACATGCTAACCCCACTATGAATGGAATGGGGAAGGGAAGGGGCAGCACAGAACTAGATATAATCTCCAAATATCACATAAATTCATAGGATTTTTTTTTGCATGCTAATGATATTAAATATTTACTTAGCTAGAACATTGTTACTCTTTGGAGAAAGTTACTTCCTCTCATAATATGAAATAGGTTATACATACCAGTTGTGGTCAAGTGATATATATGCTTGCAATTGCTCTTTAGTATAGTACAGGTTGTATCTTCCTGGTCTGGCACCATTGGGACCTGACTGGCCATGAATGAGGGGATTTGCTGGACTGGGGAGGTCCCCTGCCAACTATCCCCACACCCAAAGAGCGCTCTAGGCTCCTCTAGCCTGTGCCTGGCCCTGCTGCCCACAGGCTTGGGCTCTGGCCTTATGCCCCTTGCTGCTGGCCCCAGTGGGGCTCCCAGGGGCCAAGGCTCCCCGGTCACTGAGGCCAGAGCTCCATGGCCACAGCCCACCCACCCCTGCTGCAGAACTCCCAGCTGTGGCCCACCCTGTCACACATCCAGCCCCACCCACCAGACCTCCTCGTCCCTGGGGTCTGTGGTCCAGGAACATCCATGGTCCTAGACCAAAGAGTCCCAGTTTTGGGAGGGAGATACAATCTATACTTTAGAAAGATAATTCTTCTTTAACTATTGCCATTTATAATATATTTGCAATTTCTTTTCAACATAGCCATGGCAGTCAGAGGAAGAAGGTTCTTGGCTTCGAGAATATCCAGTCACTTTGATGCAGTTCTTTCGATATTTGTATCACAATGTTCCAGACCTGACTTCAATGTGGATGAGCCCAGAGTTCCTGTGTGCTTTGGCAGCAACTGTGTTTCCATTCAACATCCGACCTTATTCTGAGATGGTAGGTAACTGACCAATAGAATACACTCCAGCTAGGGTTTCACTTGCCTGTTACTTCCCGCCAATGTTAGCCAATTGACCGCATACCACAGCCAACAGGCTACAAGTTTAAAAAAAAAAAAGCCTTCATAAGATAGAAGTAGGTACTTGGTGGTGGTTACAACAAGGTCTCATGATGGTTCTCTGAGGTTCCATTGTAATTTCTTTTCTGAATTCCGTTTTTTAAAAGGTTTGTTGCCAGTCTGGACTTGTATATTCGGATTCTTAGACCAAGAGCATGTTGAAGAAATTTACTCATTTTATTGAATATATTTCTTAGGTGCATTGTATTTGCATACCTCTTATATGTTAAGGAATTTCCCTTTTCAGCACCTCTTTAGAATATGGCAGGCAATTTTACTCCCACTTTACATGTGGGGAAACTGACACAAATAGCTTAATTTACTTATTTACCAGGGTCAGAACTACACAGTTTTTTCCAAATCCTTCTCCACTGCCTTAACCACATTCCACTCTGTTACTCTCTGGCTGTGTCTACACTGTGTACCACCACTAGATGCAGGTGGTAAGGTACATGTAACCACATGAAGCTGTGAAAAGCAGGCTGCAATCCACATTGTGGTACATGACTATATGTGTTTGTGAAAGGCTGTGGAGAGGGAGGCAATAGGCACAGACTCCAGCGCTAGGGAGCTGCCAAAGGCTTTCTTGTAGTGGGGAAAAGACTCTGGTAGTAGGAGACTACATAGCTAAAAATAGCCATGTGGATGAGTGAGGCATTGCTTGAATATGTAGAGAGCTATATGGGGTACATACCCTAAGGGTTTGGGTCTCTCTAACTATTCATCTCTCTATCCTGCTGTTTATAAGCTTGTGTGATGGCTAGTTGGGGCTCCCCCAAATCCTGCAGTCCTGTAGCAGCAAGAACAGACTCCGCCAGTCGTAGAATAGAGAGGGGTTTATTGTTCCTTCAGGATACAGCACAGCACATATGTGATGTGGCTACAGGGGCCAGGGCCAGGGCCAGGGCACCTCAGAGCCGACGGTTAGGGTCAATCTCCTCTAGGCCCCAGCTTAGCCTCTTCTCTCCATGCCTCCCAGGTCCTGCCCCCCAGCCAGGTGTTGGTCTCCATCTTCCTCCCTTTGTGTCTCTCCCTGGGAGGCTGAGCTTAGGTGTCTGGGTTAATACACATTTGGGAGAGTCGGTAAGAATCTCACATCACAGCGCAGGGGGACACCGGGTTACAGAGCAGACAGCCCCCCCGCATGCCACATTGCAAGGAAGATTTACGGTTTATAGAGTCTACATGCTGCTGTGAGGAGTGTAGACAAACTCATCGATGTTACATTCAAACCCGAAGAGGAGGCAGGAGTTATAATTTCTGTGTTGCCTCCTTTACATGCAACTTGATAAAAATTCCGTTTTTCTAGCTGCTTTACTCTGAATGTCACATTATAGCTCACACCATCATACTTAGAGCAATAAGGGAAAGGAAAAGAGTGATTCTCCATGGGTGATGATGTAATACCATTTTATTAATTGAAATGTTGACAAAACTATAATCAGAGATGTGAAGAAGTTTAATAGAGAATAATATTCTTTCACAAACTACTTCCGTAGATGCAGCTAATGACATAATGCATCCATATCATGTGTAGGCATGGTGTTGGAAATGTACATAACTGCGTGTCTTTGGTACAGATTTTCTTTTTCAATATAATTTGTGTTTGAAATAGGTGCACTCATAATTCATTAACGTTAACTGATTTGTTAACACGAGCTGAAAATATATTCTTCAAGTGCTTGCTCTTGTCCATTCCATGTAGGTGTGTGTGAACTATATGCACAGATTGTCGGAGAGTTTTCCCTTACTGGTACCTGTCGGGCCAGCAGGGGAGCCCCCTGGAGTGGACCTCCACCCCCTCAGTTTCTTCTTACTGCCTGTGACAGTTGTTGGCACTCTTACCTCGTTTACTTGCGCGGTCCCAGAGGCATTCACAGTTAGCTAGAACCTAGATGAGTCCCTTTGTTTCTCCAAGTTGCTTTCCCTATCTGTTAAGTTATTTTATCTTTATAGCTAGTTAGTGTTAGTGTTGGGTCGGGGTTCGCCCATTGTGCCCTGTCCAGTCCCTGGGGCATGCCAGCGCCTCATGGCTTTAAGCCCTGTGAGGACTGTGCTAAGCCTATGCCCTGTGGGGACCTGCACGATTCATGCCTGAAGTGTCTGGGTAAAGCTCATGTCCCAGCAAATGGCAAGATTTGCTGTAGTTGCAAGCCCCAGACCTAGCATGCGAGAGACTCGTGCCTGAGAATACTTCTGATGGAGTCAGCGCTCCAACTGGTACCGGCCGTGGACGTAGCACTGGAGTCCCACAGCGCACTGGCCTACTACACAGCACTGTTCTCAATCCCTGGTGCCCCGTAAGAAGAGGAGGACGGAGAGGGGCTGATCACCACCTCAGCACGTGCCCATTGTGCGCCTCCAGTCAGGGCACCCTAATGTGCTGGCACCAGCCTGAAGATCTGCTGTTCCTGCTCCTGTGCATGGCCAGTTGAGTGTGGTCAGGGAGCGTAGCCCAGAGGAGGAGCCGCGGTGTTCATTGATCGGCCCTCCACACCGGACACTTTCAAGGTGGCATGAGAGCTGATAGCCCGCCCTCAGTGCACCATGATCAGTCTTGTGCCCGCACCAAGACATCAGCACTGGACCCAGGCAGACGATCATTGAGGTCAGCACTGGCTGCATCTTCACTGAAGACCTCAGGCCCACAGCACATATGGTGCTGCACTTGCCGGTGCGCACATTGACACCAGCACTGGCTGTGGCCATGGCACTGGAAGCGACGCTCTCCCAGGAATCGAGGAAGAGCTCATCTTCTAGCACCCCTATTCCAGTAGCACAACCTGCAGCACCAGAGTTACTGATGTCACAACTTGCCTATCCGGCACCAGGGCAAGCTGGCAGCAATGGTCAATTATTCCACCCAGCACCACTTGCTGGGCCCATCTTTGACACCACCATGGTCAAAGTCCGTATGCTATTCAGACTCTTACGTGGAATCAGTGTAGTCACGGGCTTCAGCCTCATGTTCCTGGTCCCGCCACCAATCTTGGTCTTGGCACCACTCCAGATGCCAGAACCGTTCCAGGCCATGGCAGCATTCCATCTCCCAGCACCTCTTGCACCACCACAGTTCCTTCGGCCAATCAGTGCAGCAGACCTGGCCACCTCAGTGACAACACCCAAACCAGTGGCCTTTCTGGACTCTGTGGGCCTACCACAGGGCACAGTGGAGAGCCCCATCCATTGCAGGCTCCTCATGCTCGGGGCCAGGCGATGTCAACCCGGAACGTTTTCCCTAGGCCACGGATCAGGGCCCTCCAAATCACCTGTCTCCTTCTCTGGAGTGACCTCAGGAGCATGAGGATTCGAAGGTACTCATCGTCCTTCCCACACGAGGGCCTGCGGTTGGCTTCTCCATTGATGCCAATGATGGATTCTTGGGCTCACCAGGACTGTCTCAAGATATAGACACAGCTCGAGTGGGCGTCAGAGGATTTTGACCCAACAGTGGACATCCTCAATTTGGCGGCCCAGTCTCATATGGCCCTACCCTTGTACAAAATGGGAGGCAAAATTGCAAAGTCCGTCTGGCAAACGCTGGCTTCTATACTGCCCATGGGTAAGAGGGCTGAGTGGCAGTACTTTGTCCCACAGGCAGGTCATGAGCACATGTTTTCTCACCCACCACCAGGCCTGATTGCGATGCAGGCAATCCAACCCAACAATAGGGAGGACAAGGAGTCGGACCTCTGGGATTGAAAGACCTAATGTATCTGGGGGGTTCCTGCTCAGGATTGCCAACCAACAGGTGCTCCTGAGCAGGTACACTTTCAACTCTTGTACAACGATGGACAAATTTAGGGAGCTGCTGTCATGGAAGGGTATAGACTGTTCAGGAAGAACAGGCCGGGGAGAAAAGGAGGAGGCATTGCACTATATACTCTAGGCAGGAGTTCAAGGGTCTGTTGGAAGAGGGCAAGGTCATGTCCAGGCACATTGGGTGCCACGGATGCAGCGGCCAGTAAGTGACAACCAGCCTTGTCTTGTGGAGTGGTGCCTGGCTTTAAGTGTCTGGCATCCCACCAGAGGTCCAGAACACTATTCAGAGCCTGCCATTCGAGGGGGGCTGGCCTGTTTTCTGAGCACACCGACAGCAGCCTCCATGGGCTGAAAGACATTAGGGCAACCCTCAACTCCCTCTGTATCCACACCCCAGCCCCGCAGAGACAGTCTCTCCCTAGGGCCCCCTCCTGTCTGTTTCAGCAGGGAAACAGGCCGGACTTCTTGAGGTGCAGGGGCTGCAGCAATAATAGAAATACCAGGTGGTCGTCAGGCTCTTCATCCGATCGGGAGCATAGGCCCCTCAAACAACCCCTGGGTCCCAGGCTGATCCTTTGAAGGTTCATATGGGGAAAGTATACCAGCCACAGGTCAGCAGCCGTTTACCAACCGTTTATCCCCTTTCCACTGTGGCTGGTCCTGTATTATGATGGATCGCTAGGTCTTGGGCATGGTGAAAGGTGGATACTTCATTTGATTCCACTCCCTCTCCTCCCCCCCATACTCCGTTTCCCTTCAGGGATCCCTCTCACAAACATCTCCTAAGGTTGGAGGAGCAACAGCTCCTTGATCTGGGGGCTGTGGAGAAGGATGTGTTGGATCTCAGGGGCAGAGGGTTTTTTCTTGGTCTCAAAGGCGGTTTTCGCCTCATCCTGGACTTGAGGAGCCTCAATGCCTTTATAGTAAAGTCAAATGTTCAAGATAGTAACATTGGTCTCAATCATTCCATCCCTAGCTGCAGGGGACTGATACACTGCCCTCGATCTCAAAGATGCCTATTTCCATATTTTGATTGCACCTCCTAATAAGCACTTCCCATGATTCATGATGGGTCGGGTTGAGATCATTATCAGTTTATGGCCTTCCACTTTGGTCTTTCTGCAGCCCCAAGGTGTTCACAAAATATATGGCGGTCGTCACCACGTTCCTGCAGAAAAGGTGGGTTCAGGTTTACCTGTACCTGGATGACTGGCTCATAAAGGGTTCCTCCCCTTCCTGGGTTTTGGAACACATATCTCTCATCAGGGAGACCTTTCTCAGGCTGGGCCTCATCTTAAACGAGGCCAAGTCCACTCTGACTCCCATCCAAAGGATAGAATTTGTGGAGGCCTGTCTGAACACAAAGCTGGCCAGAGCCTCTTTGCCCATGGCTTGCTTCCTGGCAATAAAGGAGGCTGTTCTAAGTCATTTCCCACTACCATGGCCAAGTGTTGCATGAGGTTGCTGGGGTTCATGGCAGTGTACACCTCAGCAGTGTTTATATAAAACCAGCAGGGTGGTGCTCGCTCTTATCCTCTGTACTGGGAAGCCTTCCTCCTGTGGGAGTTCTGGGTCACTCACAATATTCACATAGTGGCCTCTTACCTCCCCAAGGCGCAGAATGCATTGGCAGATGGCCTCAGCAGGCCCTTTGAGGGGGACAAGTGGTCCCTCAGGATGGATGTGTCCCTGTCCGTCTTCCGTGAGTGGGAGTTTTCCCACCTGAACCTGTTCACAACAGCTCCACAGCAGGTGTCAGTGTGTCCCAGCGCCGTTGACCAGATTCTTCTTAGCAGCGTATTGGGGAGTTGCGCTTGGTTCCTTCATACCATGCTGGGCTCAGACAGACCTCTGCAGTGCTCTTCGTTCCTCAATAGTTTTAGTAGATAAGTAGTTTAATTTAACTTCCAAGTTATTCTGCCTAGTTCTTACTTAGTTCTCCACTTTAAAAAAAAACAAAACAAAAAACCTCTCTTTGTTTCCTCCAAGCCCATCAGATCATGGTGCTGAGAGCACTCACCATGGCACCGCGGCAACTGATGGTGCAGCCAATTGGCACCATCCCGCTATCGCAGGTGGCGCCAACTACTCCGTCTGTGTTCTGTATGCCAGAAATACAGCAAGTGTCAGCACCGAGTATGGCATCAATAGCCATGGAGCCGTTGACTCCTATGCCTAGCTACTTACACCAGAGAGACCTTGCGGTCTTGTGAACTTTTAATTCTCCATTCCTAGGCACAGACAAATTAACCTACTCAGAACTATCTAAATACATGCCATCACCTACTTTGTTATTCTGTGATGATGAGGATGACGACAAACCAAGGGTTCTCTCACCCTGGCCCAGAGACATCAGGACATTCGTCCCATGCCAATATTGCCTACCCTACCAACGTGGGCATGCCCCCTGGGCTCCATGTCCATGGATACCACCACCCGTGCCTTATCCACCGCAACGGCAATATTGGAGCTCATGCCCTCAAAATCATAAAAAGAAACAATCAAAGAGAAAACATACTATAAATGCACTTTCTCCCCTGCCCCAATCTCCCCTGCTGCAGAGGGGAAAAAATGGAAATTGATGAACCTCAGCTCCGTGACTTAGGTCTGGATACAAATTCATTGTCTATGATGGATGGGGCTCTCATGCAGTCACCCCAGTCAACGATTGAGGACTTCACCCCCTTTCAAGAACTTTTCAAAAGAGTTGCATCTGACCTCAACATTGCAATGGAGGAAGTTCAAGAGCTTACCAAAATCCTTCAGACTACGCCTTCCTTCAAAATTGCTTTGCCTATCAACTCAGCCATCATGGCAATTGTCTGGCAAACCCCTGCCTCAATTCCTCGAACCTGTAAAAAGGAAGATCAGAAATACTATGTTCTCTCAAAAGAGTCTGAGTTCCTATTCACATACTTGGCACCAAACTCCTTGGTAGTTGATGCTGCTCATCAAAGAAATAAACAGAAAAACCGTTTCACGCCATTTGACAGAGACAATAAGAGACTTGACATGTTTGGTAAAAGGGTTTACACCTCAGCTACATTACAGCTAAGAATAGCCAACTATGCAGCACTCCTCAGCAAATATAATTTTAACAACTATACAAAGTTTAATAGTTTTATTGATGATATACCAGAGGTAAAGAAACTACAATTTAGAGCGATCAACGCAGAACGCTACACAATATCGAGGATAGGCCTGCAAGCTACCCTAGATGCGAAGACCACAGCCACGAGCGCAACAGCTACTGCAGTTGTTAAGAGACGAGCCTCATGGTTCAATTTTTCCACTTTCCCTCAAGAAATCCAGTCATCTGTTGAGGACCTACCATTTGAGGGCTGGAAGCTCTTTTCATCTAAAATCAGCAAGGTCCTCCACTTGGTGAAAGACTCTCAGACCACGCTTTGTTCCTTCAGCATTCAACCACCTGCAACAAGGAGGAGACAATATAGATATCTACCCTTCACATTCCAATACCAAAAGCAAGAACACCTGCCACACCAATAACGCAGCCGTGGCAGACAGCAATATAGATGCAATCGGGGCAATGCCACCAATTATCTTCCCCAGCCTAATAAACAAATTTGAGACATCCATCGAGAGACCGAAAACTATCTTCCCTTCTCCAGAACTTCCAAGCATTAGGAATTATAGAATCATAGAGATGGAAGAGACCTCAGAAGGTCATCAAGTCCAGCCCCCTGCTCTAGGCAGGACCGATCTCAACTAAATCAACCTCCCCCCTCCCCACTCTTCGCTTCTGCAGACTAAACAGACCCAACTCTCTCAGCATCTCCTCATAAATCATATGCTCCAGCCTCCTAGTCATTTTGGTTGCCCTCTGCTGGACCCTCTCCAATGCATCCACATCCTTTTTGTCGTGGGGGGCGCAGAACTGGACATAATATTCCAGAGGTGGCCTCACCAGAGCTGAATAAAGGGGAATAATGACATCTACGGATCTGCTGGCAATGTTCCTCTTAATGCAACCTAATATGCCATTAGCCTTCTTGGCTACAAGGGCACACTGTTGACTCATATCCAGCTTCTCATCCACTGTAACTCCCAGGTCCTTTTCTGCAGGACTACTACTTAATTGGTTGGTCCCCAGCTTGTAACCATGCTTGGGATTCTTCCGTCCCAAGTGCAGGACTCCGCACTTGTCCTTGTTGAACCTCATCAGATTTCTTGTGACCCAATCCTCCAATTTGTCTAAGTCACTCTGGACCCTATCTCTGCCCTCAAGCATATCTACCTCTCCCCCTAGCTTAGTGTTATCTGCAAACTTGCTGAGGGTGCAATCTATCCCCTCATCCAGGTCCACACCCTCTCTGATCACCACCTTCTTGTTAACATGCCTGTAGAAACATTTCTTATTATCCTTCACATCCTTAGCCAGTTGCAATTCCATTTGCGCTTTCACCTTCCTGATAACCCCCCAGCATTCTCAAGCTATACATTGAAACCCCTCCCTGGTCATTTGTCCAAGTTTCCACTTTTTGTAAGCTTCCTTTTTGTGCTTAAGTTCACCAAGGATTTCCCCTGTAAGCCAATCCAGTATCCTACCATATTTGCCTCTCTTGCTACGCATCGGGATGGTTTCTTTCTGTGCCTTCAATAAGGCTTCTTTAAAATACTGCCAGCTCTCCTGGACTCCTTTCCCCTTCAGGTTAGCATCCCAGGGGTTTCTGCCTATCAGATCTCTGAGGAAATCAAAATCTGCTTTTTTGAAGTCCAAGCTGTGTATTTTACTACTCTCTCTTCTTCCTTTGGTCAGGATCCTGAAATCTACCATCTCATGATCACTGCTTCCCAGGTTGTCACCCACCTCTGCTTCCCCTATTCGTTCCTCCCTGTTTGTGAGCAGAAGGTGAAGCTGCGCACAGCCTCTGGTCGGATCCTTCAGCACTTGTGCCAAAACTTAGCCCCAGCGTTCTCCAAAAACTTCCTCGATTGCCTGTGTACTGCCGTATTGGTTTCCCA
>JANRFK010001234.1:12574226-12612092 GCA_030068395.1 Apalone spinifera | reverse complement strand
TTCCCGGTATTTGACTTTCCCACTCCCCTCAGGGTTTTGGTCACCGTCCCCCAATTAACCTAGTTTAAAGCCCTCCTGACTAGGTTTGTAAGCCTTCCCGCGAAGATGCTTCTTCCTTTCTTGGTTAGGTGGATCCCATCTCTACCTAACAATCCTTGTGCCCGAAACAGTGTCCCATGGTCTAAGAAACCAAAGCGTTCTCTGCGACACCACCTGTGCAACCACGCATTTACGTCCTCAATTCGACGATCCCTGCTCAGTCCTTTCCCTTCAACAGGGAGGATGGACGAGAACACCACTTGTGCTGCGAATTCTTGGATCCTTCTTCCCAGCGCTACATAATCCGCAGTAACCTGCTCAAGGTCATTCTTGGCCATATCGTTAGTTCCCACGTGGAGAAGCAGGAAGGGGTAGTGATCCGAAGGTTTGATCAGTTTGGTAAGCCTCTCAGTTACATCCTGAATTCGAGCTTTTGAAAAGCAGCACATCTCTCGAGATTCCAGGTCCGGACGGCAGATGGATGGCTCAATTCCTCTTAGGAGGGAGTCCCCGACCACCACCACCCGACGTTTTCTTTTGCTTGACAAAGGGTTGGTTTAGTTGGGATTGGTCCTGCCTTGGGCAGGGAGCTGGACTTGAGGTTTCTTCCAGCTCTATGATTCTATTACTGTCTATAACTGCTGAGACATGGTGTCCTGCAACCCTCTGGTTCCAAACACACCCTTATTCATGATGTGCTTTCAGGGATGGCTCAGATCAAACTACAAGCCCAACCTATACTCTCTAACCAAAACACTGTCAGTTCCCAACACAGTAAAAATTGCAATACTATAGTGGATGAAACCAGACAATTTATGTAAAGTTGTACCCTTTAAAACGCTGGAACCCACAGTGGTTAGCACCACGGATGCCTCCCTCATGGACTGGGGAGCACACATGAAAGACTTCAAAACTCAGAGCATATGAACTCTGGCAGAGAGGGCACTACACAGCAATGTCCTTGAGCTCAGGGCTGTTTGGCTCGCCCACCACCAATTTCTACCTCATATCACTGGAAGGCATGTCAGAATATATACCAACAATAGAGCTTCTATGTTTTACATAAACAGACAAGATGGGGCACAATTCCACACCCTGTGCATGGAAGCTATAGGACAAGGGGTCAGCAACTTTTCAGAAGTGACATGCCAAGATTTAACTTATTCACGTCTATTTATGGGTCTGTGTACTGTCAATACTTTTTAAAGTCAATAATAGTCCTACTTAACAGCACCTTCATTAATAAATAAAAATGCAGATCTTACTGTTTTAGTAACACAGGATTTTTTAAAAAAATCATTAAGATCAGTTTTAAATATCTGCAACACTCCAAAAAGAAATCTGTTAAAAGAATCTTTTTCTTTCTTTCTTTGGAATACACTGGCTTAATTCTTGCCTCCATCACAGACTTCTTGAGTGAGCTCAGGCAGGCCCCCAAGGGTGCATCTATACTGCAGCTGGAGGTATAAGTTACAGCTCAAGAAGACATACACACACTACCTTTAGCTGAGCTAGTGTACTGAGGGTAGGTCTACGCTGTTGTTAAAAACTTGCTGCTGTAAGGTGTGGAGCACACACACTTCTTGGTACTCCTAAAGGGAGCTGAAGATGCACCTGTGTATCTGATTGTAACACTGAGCTGGTTGAAATTTTTAAAGTTTTTTTTTCTTTTAGGGACCAAGAAAGGACTCTTTCCTAAAACAAAATGGTCTCATCCCAAACTGTCAACATTGCCAATATGCTTCAGGCAGTAGCTGAGTTAGTCTGTACAGAATAAACTTAAAAAACAACAAATGATCTGGTAGCACTTTGTAGACTGGCGATACGTCTACACTTGCTTCCTAGTTTGAGCTAGGGGTGCAAATGTAGGTGACCGAAATTGCTAAAGAAGCTGGGATTTAAATATCCCGTGCTTCATTAGCATGATCTCGCCAGTGCATTACTCCACTCAACAGGTGATTCGAACCAGGAAATGCATGAAGCAGCGCACTTTTTGAGGAGTAACGTGAGTAACCTCATTTTTTGAGGAGTAACATTGGTTCGAACAAATCGTCCCGGCGTGCACTTCCTGATTCGAATCAGCTGTTGAGCGGAGTAACGCGCCGGTGAGATCATGCTAATGAAGTGCGGGATATTTAAATCCCCGCTTTTAGCAATTTTGGTCGCCTACATTTGCATCCCTAGCTCAAATTAGGGAGCAAGTGTAGACGTACCCTAACAAAACATGTAGATGATATCATGAGCTTTTGTGAACACAGTGCACTTCTGCAGATGATCAGAGTTTTGAGTTTAGGATTTACAGACCCAAAATAAAAATGGTTCCTCTTGTGTAAAAAATGTCATGCCTTTTCACTAACTCAGACTTCAAAGTCTTTTATAACTAGTTAGCGCCAGTTTTGGAGGGACTTTTTATAAAGGAAAAATGTCACCCAACTTCTTGAGGGATGGGGGGAAATAGAAAAGATGTAGGACATATTGAAAAAGTGGAAAAAATTAAAAAATGGGTCCATTTGGCACACTTTGAAATGAAAACTAATTCATAGGTTAATTCTTTGTTTTTCATCATATTTCAGCCAGTTCTGGTAAAACGGGGAAAATAATAAGTTATGTTTTTGTTGACAATTCCCATCAGAGCCTTTAGCTTTTTTTTTTTTTTTTAGATCTAGACCCAAATATACAGAGGTATTTGGGTACCTGAAGAGGCAGATACTTGCCTAACCTGCTTTGTACTCCAGAAAATCCCAGATGTCTAACTCTCATTAAAAGTCAAATGGAAATAAATGCAATTCCCTTTTGGCGCCTTCTGTCTTTTTAGGTGTTGTAAATCTAAGCCATTAACACTTCCTTATCTTGCTGCTCCATTTCAAGCACAGAGCAGCTCTGTTGAGCAGCTTCTTGATAAAGCCCCACCACCTGCCAATTAGCTGAGCTCCCTGCCTGAGTAGGCTGGCTGTGAAGCTCAAGCTGCAGGATAGGCTCTCTGCTGCGTGGGGCAGGACTGGGCTCCTACCATGTGCCGATGAAAATCGGCTCACATGGCACTGATGGCACACATGCCGTAGGTTGACAACCCCTGGTATAACAGTATGGAACTGATTGGTACCTTACTCATGGCATCTCCATAAGCGCATGCTACCTCCCTGGTGTCCTAAACACCATGGCTGATGCTCTCAGTAGGGCCATGAGATCAGAGTTGTCAGATGAACCCTTCAGTTCTTGTAATGATATTTGCCCAATGAGGATATTCCCATATAGACCTATTTGCCACCAGAGCAAACAAAAAGTGCTCTCTTTATTGCTCCTGGACAGGCATCAGAAAAGACTCACTTGGAGATGCTCTTATCCTCGAGTGGGCTCATCACCTACTCTATGCATTCCCTCTCTCTCCTCTCCTCGACAGAGTGAGGGTCATTCTCATAGCCCCCTGTTGGCCTCGACAACCGTGGTTTCCTTTCCTGAACACAGTGGTCCTACATCTTCCAATCACACTCCCATGGAAACTGAGCATTTTATCCAAACTGGGAACCAAAGCCCCACATCCACAGTTTCCCACGCTTCACCTCAAGGCGTGGTACCTCAGTGGTTCATGGGCATAGAACTGCAATGTTCAGACCAGATTCGGGAGGTGCTCCTCCACAATGAGAAAGAAATACAATAATAAATGGTCTTGTTTCATACCTTGGGCTGCTTCCCATAACATACCGCCAGAAACAGCCCCTCTAACTGTAATCCTTGAATACTTAAGCAATCCCATCTTTCTATCAGCTCAATTAAAGTACACCTCATAGTCATAACAATGTTCCACATGACCACTGATGACCCATGATCTTTGCACATCCCATGATCAAACACTTCCTAAAAGGCCTAAGGCATTATATCCTGACATTGCTGCCCCGCAGGTACCATGGGACCTACATCTGGTATTAACCATGCTTATAAAACCCCCATTCAAGGGGGTTCATTTCTCTCTCAAAACAGCGTTCTTAGTTGCAGTAATGTCAGTACACTGGGTGGGAGAGATGGATGCTCTAATGGCGGACCCAGCATTCACCATCTTTTTTAAGGACAAGGTTTCTCTGCGGACACATCCAAAGTTTCTTCCCAAAGTACACTCTGAATTCCACATTAATCACTTACCTTTAATCTTTCCCAAACCTCACACCAACTTCTTTGAGGCACAAATGCACATGCTCAACATCTGCAGAGCACTCTCCTTCTACCGCCACAGAACGAGACCCTTTAGATTGTCCCCAAGACTTTTTGTCTCCGTCGCCGAGCGTAGCATGGGATATCAGATATCATCTCAAAGACTATCCCATCGGATCTCTGACTGCATCAGAATGTGTTACGCTACCTATCTCAGTCCATGTACACTCCATGAGAGAAGTCGCCACTTCGATTGCTTACTAAAGGAAGGTTCCCATTGATTATATATGTGCTGCTGCTATATGGACATCAGAACAAACTTTCGCAAAGCACTATGCACTTTCTACTGGCCCTCTCCACTCCACAAGAATGTCAAAGGCAGTTTTGACAACAGCTTACCTGCCTGATCTGAAGTCCCTATCTCCATAGGACAAATTGCTAAGGAGGTTACTTACCTTTAGTGGTAACTATTGTTCTTCAAGATGAATGTCCCTGAGGGTGCACCACCCCCCTCCCTTCCTCCTCTCTACTTCAGACCCAACTTTTCTGCCAGGCCAGGCTCCAGAGAGAGAAAGAACTGAGGGGAAGGTGGCTGTGCATGCACAGTAGTGCTGAGCAGCACCCGCACACCTTGCACACTGCACATGCACAGCCCCCCAGTGCACTGCTTGGAAAAATCTGGTCATTTGGCACTGGGATGCACCGACACCTGCTGTGGTGCACCCCGATGGATGCTCATCTCTACGACCATCAGTTACCGCTAAAGGTAAGTAACTTCTTTTTATTTACTTGTTCCCATAATGTAAGGACTAGGGGTCACCAAATGAAATTAATAGGCAGCAGGTTTAAAAGAAACAAAAGGAAGCTTTTCTTCACACAGCGCACAGTCAACCTATGGAACCCCTTGCCAGAGTATGTTGTGAAGATTAGGACTTTAACACAGTTCAGAAAAGAGCTAGATAAATTCATGGAGATAGGTTCATCAATGGCTCTTAGCCAGAATTGGTAGAAATGGTGTCCTTAGCCTCTGTTTGTCTGGAGATGGATGACAGGAGAGGGATCACGTGATGATTACCTGTTCCCTTCCTTCTGGGGCATCTGGCATTGGCCACTGTTGGGAGATAGGATACTGGGCTAAATGGACCTTTGATCTGAGCCAGTATGGCTGTTCTTTTGTTTTTATGTTTAAGTATTATATTTTGCATATGTCCATGGTACTTAGCTGAGTTTGAAATTTTGCTCACTTTTGATAAATCTCAGCGGTTTTTCAAAAGATGACAGTTTGTACCCATTAATGAATTTGATGGGGAGAAAATCCTGCTAAATGGAATCTTGCTATATTGCTCATGTAATTTTGGTATAATAGTATACAACCAGCATCTTTTTCACTCTTGACATGATACACACTTTTGTGCCAATGAAGGATATGTGCATGTGCATTTGTGTAATTTTTAAAAAGAGAGAGCTGGGGAGTTCATCCTGCTTCACACTAGGGAGCTGGGACCTGGGAATGACCATTCTTTGAAAAAGGTATTTTCAAAGAGACAGAATTAAGGGCTAAATAAAAAATTGATATAAAATCATATAGAAGGAAAACGGTAACTGTTAAATGGAGTTTTAATGTGTTGCCTTTTTTTGATAGGTTACTGATCTTGATGATGAAGTTGGCTCCCCAGCTGAAGAGTTCAGAGCATTTGCAGCTGACACTGGCATGAACAGGAGCCAATCAGAATACTGCAATGTGGGCTCCAAGACCTACCTAACCAACCATCCTGCCAAGAAGTTTGTGTTTGACTTCATGCGTGTGCTGATAATCGATAACCTCTGCCTCACACCTGCTAGCAAGCAGACTCCACTAATAGATCTCCTGCTAGAGGTAGGACTGTGTTTTTCCTGCTTTTATTACAGAGAAAATTTCATGTGAAACTTTTTTTGTATGTGGCTGCTTTTTGAGGTTGTACAAATATTGAATATCAGTTTTAAATTGTCATTTTAACATCAACTAGTGGACTTTGGAAACACTGTTATGTACCCATATGTGGGGGGTTTTCTCTCCATCATTGAAACTTGAAAATAACATGAAAGATACAATCACAGTCAAGCATGGAGAGGTTATTTAAAAGGCCTCAGTATATAGACATTAATTGATTATTTAAGCTGCTGAGTGGACAGTGTGGCATGGGGGAAAGGGCACTGATGTTGCAGTCCTGCAGTATTCCGACAGAGAGAAGGAAGAGGACATTCAGCTAGGTAGGATTAGTAATGTACTATAATAAAACTCATGCCTCTTTTGGGGCTCATCTAAACTTCAGGGAACGGTCAAAAGAAGATATGCAAATTCTGCGGGAATTTGCATAAGCCTCCTTTTTTGAGGAACAGTGGCTTTTCGATGGAGGGGGCGGGTCGCCGAAAAAGCCGCGTCTTAATTACTTTCGCTTTTAAAAGCTCCGCTTTCTAAAGTGCGATTGGAAGAAGATATGCAAATTCCCCTGTAGTCTAGATGAGCCCTAAGAGTGGGCAGAAACAGGCATTGTACGCAGTGTTGGTTTTCATAAATTTCATGGCTTTTCTTAATGTGTGTCAGAAGTTTGTTTAGCTACCCCAAAAAGTAATATTGAAATAAAAAGAAAAGCTTTTGGGGTTTATATTTACATTCAAATAGTTAAATGAAGTGTGCTATGCACTAGTATGTGCTAGTGTGAAATAAGGAAATGTCTGTATTTCCCATTACAAATATCCTAACGAATTTGTTGATATTTTAGTAGTTTCTGTTACAGAGAAAACAGATCTTCTTTATGGAAATGAAAATAACACACACTTGATGCAGTATAAAATGATACAGTTCAACTTCTGGATTGAACTGCATTCTTAAATTTAAATTTAAGTCATTGCTGTAAAAGTAAGGCGTAGGGTTGAAATTGAGTAAATTTACTCCAAGAGGCTTAGAAGTCAGAAATGGCAGTGGGGTGGGAGGGAATCATCCAGTCCCTCTCTTGCCAGTGCTGGATAGGTACCTGCCATATGTGTTTCAGAAAATTTGATGTTTTTATTTATAATTAAATAAATAATTGATGATGTCCTTAGATTTTGTGCCTAACAAAGTGAAAATTTCCATGGAGTATCCACAGTTGTCACATAAGGTAGCGCTTTTTGTTCTATGTCTGTTTCCTAAAAGCAGCCTTCTCTGTCTTGATTATGTGTTTCAGGCTTCCCCTGAAAGATCAACAAGGACACAGCAGAAAGAATTTCAGACTTATATTTTGGACAGTGTGATGGACCACTTACTTGCTGCTGATGTTTTATTGGGTAATTTCTTGTTTCCTCTTGATTTATTGATGCACATGTCATCCTTTCTCCATTACCAAAGCCAACATCAATCTTTGGTAATTTTGTTTTTGTCTTTAATTTCTTCTCTCCCCTTTTCTTAAGATTTTCTCCTTATTTTCTGTATCTTTTTGTCCCTTGGTGTGTAAGTGGATACATTACTTTATTTCCTCTCGTGACAGCAAATCTCCATCTTGCCCAATCTGTGAACTATTAGGAGTTTGAAGCATGTTTTACAATTATGAACAACAAAAACAACAGAAGACTGAAAAAGGAGACAAGACAAAATGGGACTGAATTTTATCACGCCTGCTGTGAACAATCATTCATCCCTCAACAGAGGGCTTGGCCCTTCCTCCAGTTTAAGTGCTGATCAGGGCTAGGATTACTAAAAGTTGACCTTCTTCCCTACCCAATCTTTTATTATTTTGTTTGTTATTGCAGCATCCAAGATAATTCATCCTCATTGTGAAGGGTGCTAAGTCAACACAACAGGACACTGTCTTTTTCCCTGCAAAACTTGCAGTCTATACACGCAAGTCACAGCTCAAGTGCTATGATCAGTCACAGCTTAGTTTGACTTCATGCTCATCAGCTGAAGTCCTAGGAATTCTCACTTTGACCTCTTCCCCAACCCTGCACCAGGTCCAAACTTGGCTCGCCAAGGCCTTTATGGGTTTTCTGCTTAACTCTTCTAACTAACTGTAGTTATTCGTTAGCAATTAATTCACGTGCAAATGCTGTATAGGTGTGCATATTAGCAGGTGAATAGACATTAGACAAAATACAGATATACCTTCCTATTATAAAATTGATGGATCAAATTAACTTTGTGGCGTTGAGTATTGCAGTAGCAATTTTGGGTCCCTAGTGCTAGGTGCTTTGTATGCGTGAGAGAGAAATTTAGCAGAGGAATTTAGAGGTGCATCGGTCATGATGATTTAGAGCCTTCCTTTGGGAGACCAATATGCTGGAATCCTCAAATGGCTGATAGAAAGTCTCCATGCTTAAGGAACTAGCTCTTGATGGTAACAGTTTAATTAACTATTCTCATATCTGAACTTCCTTCTTTGGAAAAATGTTATTGGGGAGGTTGTGGTGAGTTAGCTTTGTGGGGGCCTCTGATTTACTGGACTCCTTTCACTAGTATTACACATGGGTATGGCAGGGATGTTGTGCTGATCTTGCTAGCCATTGTGCTCCAGAAGGTGAACAAAACCTGGTGTCCATGATGCTTCTCTTATGACTGACCCATAATTTTTTATTAAAAAAATCATATTATTGACTTCATGAACTCGGTAATGAGCACAGGGAGTTGTATTTGTGTGTCTCTGCTGTGTCCTCTTAGAGAGACATCACTTTCTGGATTAAAGCCTCTGAAAAGTACAAATATACACAGATCACATTTCCTTGCTTATATTGTTACCAGCAAGTACTAACATGTTTTAGTATGCACATATGGCAGTGTTTTCTTCCTTCCCTGTTTTGTTCTGTGCTGCAAAATATGCCTTCAGTGTCCACTTCAAGTTGTCTGTGTTATAATTCAATAAAATAACTTGAATACAACATTTAGCTCCTTTTATTTGACTAGCAATTCCAGGTAGCATTTCACTCAGATGAAAGTAGGACTTTCTCCTTGTTGCAAATAAAGAAGTTAGACTTTAGAAAGCTGTTGAGCATACTGGACACAAGTACGCAGTGTTGGAGGGGTTGTTCGTTGTTTAAATCATTTTCTTTTCTTTTGTAATTCAGGTGAAGATGCATCTCTGCCTATTACAAGTGGAGGCAGTTACCAGGTGCTGGTGAACAATGTGTTTTATTTCACACAGCGTGTGGTGGATAAGCTTTGGCAGGGCATGTTCAACAAGGAATCCAAACTTCTTGTAGACTTCATAGTTCAACTAATTGCACAGGTAACAAGTTTTTGCAGTAGTAGTACTACTTGTAGTGCCTGGGAGACTGTGTCATAATCCAAGACCCCATTATGATCAGTTCTGTACAAACACAAAAGTGGGGTCTCAGACCCAAAGAAAGCATATTTGTTTAATCAGTGTAGTTTTGAAAGAATATCCAGAGCATTGGCTGCACGCTCTTTTATAACTTATAAATATCTAAACACATATTTTACATGTGCACAGCAAAATTTTTACATAATTTCATCTACTTTAAATTCCAAGCTGTGGTGTTTTAATAAGAGATTTTTAAAAATATATATTAAAATGGAATTTAGCTTACTATTCTTCGAGTGATTGCTCATGTACATTCCATTTGGAGGTAGGTGTGTGTGTGCACGCGCTGCGTGCACAATGATTGGAACGTTTTTACCTTGGGGTAGCCAGCCAACCAGCTGTGGAGCCTCCTGGAATGGTATCTCCGTGGTGGTGTTTATAAGACACTGCCGACCCATTGCCTTCTCAGTTCCTTCTTACCACCTGGGACAGTCATTGAAGTGTTTCTACTCTCTTGCTTTTCAAGTGCCTACTTGATTACCCTGCAGTGTAAATAGTTTTAAGTTATAGTTTTAGTTAGGGTAATATTGTTGAATTTGTTCAGAGGGTTCCCCACATGCACTTAGTTCCCCTGACCAGGGCATGCCACGGACTCAGGGATTTAGCTGCAGGAAGCCTATGTCCAAGGGCAATCCACACACATTGTACCTTAAGTTCCTACGGCCACCAAACCGATAAGTGCTCCATTTTCCAGGAGCTTTGACCCTAAAATAAAGGAGCGAAACTATTGGCTCAAGCTTCTTCCCATGGAAGAAGCTCTTCGCCCTTAGCCAGCAATGGGAACAGCAGTGTGCAGTGCTCCAGCTTTGGTATGCGAGACCTCAGCACTGAAGAAGCATATCTCCCACCAGGCAGGGTGTCAAGCATGCTGCTGACTCAGAGTCCCTGGTGCAGCATATGAGAGAGAAGGCAGATAGGGATCAGTCCCCCACTAAGGCTCTGCACAAGAATATCAGCAGGTGTGCTGGCTGTCTGGACACCCACAAGTTAGTCCACTGCTATGGCTCCACTATCAAGTCCCTTGCTTCTAGATTGCCTCACTTGGGAGGAGTTTGAGGAAGACATCGACCTTACATCTACGTCTGATGCCATGTGGGGCCTTATAGCCCTGATGGCACAGTCCCTGACCATGCAGTGACACAGGTCCCAGCACTGCTAGCAACAGTGGTACTGGCACCAGTCCAGTGCACACTGAAGCCAGTAGACGGTGTTCCCTTCTGGCTTCTTCCTTGGGAGAAGTGCTGACGGTTTGGTGAGGTAACATGATCTTGGCAATTAATTGACCTTTCACTGTTAGTGGTAAATAGGCCAATGGAGGGAAGATTGGAGTTAATGTAGAGAACTTTTTCCTGGGTGTCTGGTTGGTGAGTCTTGCCCACATGCTCAGGGTTTAGCTGATCGCCATATTTGGGGTCGGGAAGGAATTTTCCTCCAGGGTAGATTGGCAGAGGCCCTGGAGGTTTTTCGCCTTCCTCTGTAGCATGGGGCACGGGTCACTTGCGGGAGAATTCTCTGCATCTTGGGGTCTTTGAACCATCGTTCAGGGACTTCAAGTATCTGAGACACAGGTGAGAGGATTATTCTAGGAGTGGGTGTGTGAGATTTTGTGGCCTGCATTGTGCAGGGGGTCAGACTAGATGATCAAAATGGTCCCTTCTGACCTTAAAGTCTATGAGTCTATGAGCTCTCCTTCCCCTGGCAGGGAATAGCTAAAAATAGCTACATGGCTCAGGTATGTCCTAGCAATGTTAGAGATCATGTTTTTTAGTTAATCGTATAACCGCAACAAATTTTAACGCACTTCTGGCTCCCAGCTCCTGACCCCCCACTCCCGGGGACCCCTACCACCCTGTTTCTCTGCCTCTGTATCAGGGAAGCAGCAGCCTCTGTCTACTGAAGGCCCAAGCTCCCCATGGACATAGGCATCCCACAGAGCAGCCTCTGACCGCAGCAGCCCCCCCCTGCCCTTCACCCCCGGGACCAAGCAGTTCCGTGGAACCAGCATGCACCAGATCCCAATGCATATTGGCTCCTGCCTGCATTTCCTCCTCCTCCTCCCCCCCCCCCACCTCGATGATGCTGCCTCTAATAGAAAGGCAGCAGCATGGGATGGGGTAGAAGGGAGCAGGCAGCTCTGTGGGAGCAGATACACGTGGGGAACCAGCTTGGAAGTTGACTTCCTGCATATACTGGCTCCCACCTGCCCCCCGACCCTTCATGTTGCTGCCTGTCTATAAGAGGCTGCAGCAAGAGGGCAGGCAGGCAGCTCCACAGGAGCCAGTGCTCATGGGGAGCCAGATTTTAAGGCCAAAGGAGAGACTCAGATCTAACCTAGATCTACGAGACTTCAATGCGCTCATCAAGAGAACATGATTTTGCATGGCCTCCCTAGCCTACACTATTCGTTCCCTGGATCTGGGGAACTGATATGGCACCCTTGATATGAAAGACATGTACATCCATATTTCCATTATGCCAGGCCACAGGCAGTTCCTGCGCTTCACCCACTATGGACACATACAAGCATCAGACCACATGGGAGCACAGAACAAGCTATAACCAACTGACTCAGCCATGAATGGTCCCTCAGGCCAGACATCACCCTCTCAATTTTCCAAAAGTGGGACTTTCCTCACAGACTTCTTAGTGACACGGAGCAACAGGAAGTGCCGGAGGTTCTGCTCCTTTCTGAACCAGAGCCATCGCAGTCACCTGATGTAGTGGAGTGACATGTTCTACTCTTTCCTGCCCTTTTCTCTCGTCCGAGCCGTCCTGACCATAAGATGGTTTGAGCCCCATAGCAGCCACCTCAACCAGCCTATCAATGGGACCTGCAGGGCCCAGGGCAGCCTGGGGTATTTCATGGGGGGTCTGGCACAGGATGAGAGCAGGGGTTATTCTTCCCTCTTTTCCACATGCTTACTGCAGCCGGGGGAGCTAGAGCAACCCAGTATCCTGCTCTGCCACCCATCTACCAGACTGCTGAGGTCTGCTTCACCTCGGCAAGGTACGCCACTTCCTGCTGCTACATGACTGTGCAGGGGGGAGAGGAGGGCAACCACTGCTGCTGGCCTATGTCAAGCCCCCTGGTGATTCCCCAGCTTGCATCACTCGGGGACAATAAGGTCAAATTTTTTGTTTTATCCCTTTGCAAGCCCTGTGCACTCTTTCCTTGCATCTCATAAACTGGCAGAATTTACCCTTTTAATAGGAAGTGTGAAGATAGAGACACTTGTCCACCTTATCTTTCTCTTTGGCTGTGAGATGATAAAAATGATATAAATGCCTAGATGAATGGAAACAACTTGGAACAAGATTTCCCCCTTTAACCCAAACATCTTGGGCCTTCCACACATTATCTGACAGACTCTGAAGTTACATAACTAAAAACTACACACTCATAGGATGTCATTTTGCAAGTCTTTAGTGTGTGAAAATTCCAGAGAAATGTATTAGACTTTTACATACCAAAGGATTTTCAGGTTTGTATGCATTGTGTTCATGCTAAACTGGAGAGGAGACCACCAATATGAAAACTTACATTGCTCTTTTACTCTGTCTTTGGAAATATATGGGCTTTTCCCCTCAGCATTTTATTTTTTCTCCCTTTTTGAGTCTGGACCTTCATAGCATGACCTGTTGGTGTTAGTATGTAGTGGGTTCATGTTCTGATATGATACAATATTTTGACAGTGAAGCAGCTAATATACCTAAATATTATGCTATACTCATATCTTTAATGTCTGAATGCCCGATGAAGAGAGATTTTTTTCTTTATTCTGTAGTTATTTTTTCCAGTAATTCAAACTTAAAGCCATTGTTGCAATATAGATAAGGGTCTTATGCTGAGAACCATTTTTTATAACTGGATTAGTTAAACCCACTTTCAGATTAAAACTATTTTAAAAACTAATATGGATTTGTGAGAAGATTTCTGTAGTAAGCTACGCACAAAGAATTCTCCTCTTCCACTGAAGCTCACTGAGAAGCTTTGTTGTGGAGATGAGAAAATAGCATTTCAGAAGTTACCAGGGAGTTCATTTCTCATTTCCAGGAATCTGAAATATTAAGATGTATTGGGAGTAAGCAGGGGGAATTAATCCATATAAAGATTTTTTTGTAAAATGCAAGTTTTTTAAAAAAATCAGTGGATGGTTTGAAGAAAAATGTTTATGTGCAGCTAGTTTACTATCTGACATTAATTGTTGTGTATTTTCCATCAGTCAAAAAGAAGATCTCAGGGGTTATCACTGGATGCTGTTTATCACTGCCTGAATAGGACCATCTTGTATCAGTTCTCAAGGGCACACAAAACTGTCCCTCAGCAAGTTGCTCTCCTTGATTCCCTAAGGGTCCTTACGGTGAACAGAAATCTAATTCTGGGACCTGGAAACCATGACCAGGACTTCATCTGCTGTCTAGCTCACTGCTTGATTAATTTGCATATGGGAAGGTAAGTGTCTCAGCCATCAGTTCATCATACTAAAGTCAGTCTTGTACAGTGCTTCTTCCTCTCTAAATGATGGCTGTTTACTGCTGAATCAGAAACAGTTGGCAAAATTGTAGATATGTGATGATAATATTTGATGACTGGAAAATTCAAGATAACTGAACTGGTTCATCTTGAAACAAAATTACAATTGGGTAATACACTCTGAAGGAAATAATCCTATCTAGTTTTCCACAGCTATTTTCAGATATGGGTAAAGAAAATATACCTTATTCATCAGCCTTGTTAAGCTTTAACAGTGTAAAATATCTGCATCGTATTGTGGCAAATGTCAGAAGACATACAAATGCAGTTGTAATAAATGTGGTTGATTAATTAAAGTGGGATGTGGGTTTCAAGGGGAAAAAGGACTAGAATTATTTTTCAACTACAGATTTATTGTGCTCTCATTGCCTTAGCATCTGTGCATACAACATTAATTAAATACAATCAGGCATTATATCAACTCTCTAGACCAACAGCATAAATATTCTCTTTGATCTATCCGTCCCTTCCCTAGTCATAAATAACTGTTGATCCAGAGTCTGGCAAATGCTTGACCAAATAATGTGCCTTGCACTGTGTTGTAAAGGTTAGGAGCACCAATCTGAATATCCTGGACTTTCATATTTTTCTAGTGAAATTTTTCTGAAGCTTCCCATTTATGGCATTTGTCATTAATTTGAATTGTACAAGTTTCACCTTGTCTTTCCCCAGTGACTTGACTTCTTCATAAAACTGCAGCTCTGAGTGAGCCTGTATGCCACCAAAATGAGAGGTACTAGAAGCATGTCTCTGGTTCCTGTAGCATTATGTGTTGATTCAGTTTGATGATACCGCAGAATGATTAATCACTCCAATTCTTAACTCCTAACTGCTTCTGTTCATTCTAAATCTATTGTAGCAGTGTTGATGGGTTTGGACTAGAAGCGGAAGCGAGGATGACCACTTGGCATATTATGATCCCCTCTGACATAGAACCAGATGGAGTCTACAATCAAGATATTAGTGAAGGTAATAAAAAACCCCTCAGATTTCTGTTAATACCTTTAGATTCTTAAAATGGTTCTCATTCTTTTTCCTTTCCTCACCACCAGTCTTTTCCCCATTTTTGGTGAGAGAAAAGGGTGGTGATCTGAGATGGTAACGTATCAAAAATGTAAAACACTTCACAGGAATATTGAGAAACATCTAGTGTCAGCTATCTATTTACCAAAACAGTAAGCACATTTCAGTCCCTTCCTGATACAAGTATAAAGGTCATTAAAAGTGTCAGCAGTACTAATTAGAAGCAACTTTTATTTATACATACAGAGGCTAGTCCAGTATGAATGGATGGCATTGAGTATGTCAATCAGACTGTGGTAAGCAGAGCTAAGAAATAACTAGGGTTAGGCATGATGTATATAATTCAGTGAAAAAAGCAAAACCTGTTGCTCACTGGAAATTAGCTACCAATTTGGTCCAGATAGGGAAACTGAGTCTGTCATAGGTGGGTGTTAAGTAATAAAGAGAGTAGGTAGGATGCATGAGAAGCAGGAAGAGAGAAGAATCAAAGAGCCCCAATGATGCATGAAGAAAAGAAACTGGTGAAATGTGGAGATATGAAAGCAGCAGTTTTAGGAATCAAGAACATCAATTAAAATTAAATTCACATAGTCAATCCTTATCCCGGAGAGAGAGAGTGGCACTGCATTCCTATTCCATACCCTCCTCCGTATTCATCTGGATCAGTTTGTCAGAACCAATCCTTAGAGGAGAAGATTCAGTGAGGTGAGCATTTCTAGTTTCATAGTTGGCAAGAAACTATGTTAAAAGAAGATTGCTAAGGTTGCAAAGTCAAAGACTCAAAAGAAATGCCAGAATTTAAAGATGCACATGCAGCCTTGATTCCACCTTATTTTGCATACACATTGTGATTTGTTTTTGAATACATGATCTCATACTGTGTTTTCCACAGGACCCCTGCCTCATTCCATGAACAGAATGGACAGTGCTTAGCGAATGAGCAGCTATTCAGTATTTTGTTCTTCCTCATTGTTCAGCATGTGACCTTAGGGTTTATTTACTGCATATTATTCAAACTTTACTATGAAGAAAGAGTTATTGTGTCTCATGGTGTTTTGTCCCCCCCAAGGTACTCATTGCCTAGCATCTGAGTCTTTCACAAACATTAATTCTATCAGCGCTGTTCCCTATGGGTATTCACTGTGGGAGGGTGTGTGCCTGCAACCAGAAACTCTTTGCAAGCTGTGTCCATGCCCCTTGTGCTTTCAATCAAGGGCATAAAGGGTGGCACAGACAACCACCTCTGCGGTTCCTTTCCTGCAGTTTACACTCTGGTTGGAACCTCCTGTATCCATTCTTCTTTGCTTCCTTAGACATTCATAGACTGTAAATATTTTAAATAATAGTTTAGTTTGGATAGTTAGTTTAGCTTAATTTTAGAGCTATCTCTTCTTCTCTCCTGCTTGTTTCAGTTACCTGTTATGTCTGAAGAACAGGCTTTTAGCCTTTCCTAAGGGGGCTGTTCCAGCTCTGCAGGGGGCCTGCCGTGGACAGGGGTTGCTCCAGCACAGCCCCTACCTGAGGCGGACTTGGGTGCCCCGAAGGCAGGGGCTGCTCTGACTGGGGCACTTGAAGAGCAAGGCAGGGGCTGTTCCAGGGTCCCTCAGAGCAGCCTCTGTCCTGGGCAGCCTGAAGGCAAGGGCTTCTCTGACCAGGATACCATGGCCCCTGTCTGCAGCGGGGCACGGGTGGAGGCATTCCAGCCCAGTGGTGGAGGGGAGGCACTCCATCCCAGCTGGAGCAGCTCCCCACTTGCCCCTCCGTTAATCAGTTAAACAGTGTGGCTATGTCTAGACTACTTTTTAAAAGCCTGTTTCCCCCAGCACTGTGTCCATGGGAAGCAGGGATGTAGCGGGGACCAGTGTGAAATTGGCCCTTCATAAAACCATCTTTCAAAGTCTCTCTGATTTGCGCTGCCCTTCACTGTGCTCTCCTTAGTGCCCTGTTGTCTGGCTGATCAATGTGCTCTGCTTCAGTCATAGAATCACAAGGCTGGATGAGACCTCAGGAGGTCATCAAGTCCAGCCCCTTGCACAAAGCAGGACCAATCCTGGGCTTTGTCAAGCCGGGACTTAAAAACCTCGAGGGATGGAGATTCCACCACCTCCCTAGGTAACCCATTCCAGTGCTTCACCACCCTCCCAGTGAAATAGTTTTTCCTAATATCCAACCCCCACTGTAACTTGAGACGATTTCTCCTTGTTCTGCCATCTGTCACCACTGAGAACAGCCTCTCTCCATCTTCTCTGGAATGTCAGGAAGTTGAAGGCTGCTATCAAATCCCCCCCTCACTCTTTTCTTCTGCAGACTAAATAAGCCCAAATCCCTCTGCCTCTCCTCGTAGGTCAAGTGCTCCAGACCCCTAATCATTTTGGTTGCCCTTTGCTGGACCCTCTCCAATGCGTCCAGATCCTTTCTGTAGTGGGGGGGCCCAGAATTGGACACACTATTTCAGATGTGGCCTCACCAGTGCCAAATAAAGGTAATCACTTCTCTAGATCTGCTGGCAATGCTCCTCCTAATGCAACCTAATATGCCATTCGCCTTCTTGGCTACAAGGGCACACTGTTGACTCACATCCAGCTTCTCATCCACGGTAATCCCCAAGTCCTTTTCTGCTGAACTGCTACCTATCCAGTCGGTCCCCAGCCTGCAGCAATGCTTGGGATTCTTCCGTCCCAAGTGCAGGGCTTTGCACTTGTCCTTGATGAACCTCATCATATTTCTTTTAGCCCAATCCTCCAGTCTGTCTAGGTCACTCTGGAGCCTATCTCTGCCCTCCAACATATCTACCTCTCCCCCTAGCTTAGTGTAATCTGCAAACTTGCTGAGGGTGCAATCCATCCCCTTATCCGGGTCATTAATGAAGATGTTGAACAGTCCTCCATCCTGACAGATAACTTTCCCACTTACTCTCACATATATTATGGAGCACATATCAGGCTGCTACCACAATGTTTCATTTGCTAACGTCTAACCTAGTCAGCAGACTATTGAACCTTCCTTTTTAATGCCACAAAGCACATTCTACCACCATTCTGCACTTCCTCAGCCTATAGTTGAATTGCTCCTTACTGTGGTCCAGGCTGCCTGTGTTTGGCTTCATGAGCTATGGGAGCAAGGGCTGAGCTGGTTTGACAAGGATTGTTATTGGCATGTCAACATCTTCACTGGTAATTTTCCAGTCTGGGAATAAAATTCCAGTTCGCAGCTTGCTGAAGAGGCAGGAGTTTCTAAAGATGTACGTGTCATGCACCTTTCCCAACCATCCCATGTTGATGTTGTTGAAATGGCCTTTGTGATCCACCAATCCTTGCTGCTTCATTGAGATGTACCCCTTGCAGTGTATCTACTCCTCAGCACAGTGGTTGGGTGCCAAGATGGGGATGCATGTTCCATCTATCACCCCACCACATTAGGGAAACCCAGTGCACCAATCCCCTCCACGTTTCCCAGAGTCACTACCCTCTGTAGCAGAAGGCTATTGATTGTCTTGGCTACTTGGATCACGAAGGCCCCCACTGTAGATTTTCCCATTCTAAACTGATTCCAGACTGACCAGTAGCTGTCTGACATTGCAGGTTTCCACAGGGAATTGCCACATACCTCTCTGCTGTAAGAGCAGGTATCGTTCTGGTATTCTTGCACTTCAGGGTAGGGAAAAGCAATTCACAAACTTCAATGAAAGTGACGTTATGCTTATGGAAGTTTTACAGCTATTGCTAATTGTCCCATAGCTGCATGACAATGCAGTTCCACCAGTCTGTGCTTGTCTGACGTCACCAGAACCAGCATTCCACTGTGTTCAGAGGATCAAATGCTGGTGGCATTTGCCAGTTGCTCAACTCAAGGGTTTCGCAGAACAGTATGTTCATCCCCTCCCGAGATTGGTTCTCATTCTGGCAGATCCTGGATACGCTTTGGACATACTCCAGCTTTAGGCATACAGCCATTAACATCATTATCATAGTGCTTTGATGCTCAACGGGATTCATGATGGATTCCGTGCTGCTATAGCATCTCTGCAGATAACCAAGCGGAAAAAAGGCTCTCAAGCAGGAGAGAAGGGAGGAAATGAGTATGTTTTGGGATGGTGACAGCATGTACCCAGAACCATCTGCTGCACAGTTTTGGTACTAGCATGCACTGGGAGCATAACTCAGAATGCAAAGAGGTGCAGGCACTATGGAATACTACCCACAGTGCGTTGTCTAAAACTTGACAGTAACCCCTATTGGGGACATTGAATTCTTGCGCACAGAGGGGACATACACCTTTGACTTTACAAAATTAGGTGCTAAAAAGTTGATCTTAAGAAATTTGACCTTATCTCTTAGAGTAGATATGGCCTAAACCCCAGATTGATTATAGGTAGTTAATGCTCTGAACAAATACTGTCAGTACTTTTTTAGAGTTGTGGCATCAGTGTTCTTTGACTATGGTTATGCCTATTTGTATTTCTTTCTCACAAATATTTATGAGAAAATTGGTGAAAACCAAAATTCTGAAAACTTGTGAAATTTGTGAAAACCAAATTCTGAACGAGCATTTGCAGCGGGCTTGTTGACTTGCTCATCCAGTCAGGAAACAGGAGCAATGCTGTGTGACTTATAAGACCCACAACTAAATCAACACAACTAGAATCATGACTTCTCAGAGAGAAGTGTTTGTGATCATCAGTCTGTGGAAGGAGGAAAACTTGTCAAAAAATTGTTCAATTCTTTCAAAGAATTTGATGAAAAAGCAGTCTGGTCACAGACATTTTGCATGCGGGGAATACAAAGCTTTCTTTGTCAGATACATATTTTTGTATTATTGATTCATTCAGTTCAATAATACTTACTGTAGAACTGAAAAAATATAGTGCAAAATAATCATTTATGATATGTTTACCTGTTTAGGTCGCCAGCTTCTTTTAAAAGCGATAAACAGAGTATGGACAGAGCTGATTCACAGTAAGAAACAAGTTTTAGAAGAAGTATTCAAAGTCACACTACCTGTCAATGACCGTGGCCATGTGGATATAGTTGTTGCAAGACCTTTTATTGAAGAAGCAAGTTTAAAATGCTGGCAAAATCACTTGGGTAAGAATAAATGTGAAGATATATTATTCTAAAATATATCAAATTGGTCTGTTGTCTTCTACACCAAATATTCAGTCTTACGTGTTTTGTACCCTTAATAACAAATTTAGGATGTATATGTTTAGACACATGTTGAACATAAGTTGTTTGGGAAAAGTCAACATGGTTTCCGTAAAGGGAAATCATGCCTTACTAATCTACTAGAAAAACAACAATAAATGGTCTGGTAACACTTTATAGACTAACAAAACATGTAGATGGTATCATGAGCTTTCGTGGGCACAGCCCACTTCTTCAGATGACTGGAGTTATGAGTTTTGGATGTGTACACCGAAAATAAATAGGGGAGGGGAAGAGGAGGGGGGGAGGGAAGAAAAAGAAGAGGGGTGAGACACAGAGTGTCAGTAAGTATCTGAAGATTGGATAGTTAAACCGAAGCAGGTAAAAATCAAAGTCAATAGACTATCTAATAATGACAAGTAAGTTGTCATTGGATAAGCGGGAAGGTCCTCTTGTGGATTGGTAGCTGGTTAAAAGACAGGAAACAAAGGGTAGGAATAAATGGTCAGTTTTCAGAATGGGGAAAGTCAACTAGTGGTGTCCCCCAAGGGTCCGTACAGGGGACCAATTCTATTCAACATATTTATAAATGATCTGGAGATAGATCAACAATAAAGTGGCAAAATTTGCAGATGATACTAAACTGCTCAAGATAGTAAAGACCAAAGCAGATTGTGAAGAAGCTTCAAAAGGATCTCACAAAACTAGGTGATTTGGGCAACAAAATGGGAACTGAATTAATGTTATAAATGCAAAGTAATGTGCATTGGAAAAAAATAATCCCAACTATATGTATGAAATGATAGGACTAATTTAGCTATCATCACTCAAGAGAGAGATTTTGTAGTCATTGTGGATAGTTCTCTGAAAACATCCACTCAATGTGCAGCAGCAGTGAAAAAAGCAAACTATGTTAGGAATCATTAAAAAAGACTAGAGAATAAGACAAGGAATATCTTATTGCCTCTATATAAAACCATGGTATGCCCACATCTTGAATACCGCATACAGATGTGGTCACCTCATCTCAAAAGGGCAACAAAAATGATTAGGGTCTTGGAACAGGTGCCATATGAAGAGAGATTAAAAAGACTGGGACTTTTCAGTTTGAAAAAAGGAGACTAAGGAGGGATATGATAGAGGTCTATGAAATTATGACAGGTATGGAGAAAGTGAATAAGGAAAAGTTATGTACTTGTTCCCATAACATAAGAATTAGGGATCACCAAATGAAATTAATAGATAGCAGGTTTAAAACAAACAAAAGGAAGTTTTTCTTCATGACGCTCACAATCAACCTCTGGAACTCCTTGCCAGAGGATGTTGTGACTTTAACAGGGTTCAAAAAAGAACTAGATAAATTCACTGAGGTTATGTCCATCAATACTTATTAGCCAAAATGGTGTCCCTAGCCTTTGTTTGTCAGAGGCTGGAAATGAGTGACAGGAGAGTGATCACTTGATGATTACATATTCTGTTCATTCACTCCCTCTGGGGCAACTGGCATTGGCCACTGTTGGAAGACAGGATGAAACTTTGGTCTGACCTGGTAAGGCTGTTCATATGTGTTCTGCATAAATACTTTTAGCAATTATTGGTATATGTAACTACAGTCACCCCTGCTTAACAAATTGGCATATGTTTCTCAAACCATGCCACAAATTAAGGGGGAGGGATAGCTCAGTGGTTTGAGCATTGGCCTGTTAAACCCAGGGTTGTGAGTTCAATCCTTGAGGGGACCATTTAGGGATCTGGAGCAAATTTGTCAGGGATGTACTTGGTCCTGCTGTGAGGGAGGGGGGCTGGACTTGATGACCTTTCAAGGTCCCTTCCAATTCTGAGAGATAGGTATAAATTGCAGACTATTATACAAATACATATTTAGCAATAAAAGGCAGACAAAATAAGATGCATATGTGACAAATGAAGCACAATGGCATTGGCTAAAAAAATGTCTATCTTGTTTTGGAAGACCTATATAATTCATTTGTCATATGTCCAACTCCTGAGAATAATGCACATACTCTGTACTTCTGGCAGCAAAAACATGTGTAGCATCCTAAATTCCTAGATTTGTCAGTCAGAAGGAACCATCAGCTTATGTAATCTGCCCACAGGCTTTGTTTCACCGAGTTATTCCTGCACTGAGTCCAATAAATATTGTTTGACGAAAGGATATCTTCCATAAAAACATTGAATTTTTATTTGAAAACATTAAGACATGAAGAATCCACCACCTCCGTTGGTAGTTTGTTCCAATGATTAATCACCCACGCTACTAAAATGTGGCGTGTATTAATTCCCATTTGAATTTGCCTTAGTTCAGCCACTGGCTGTTGCTATGCTTTTCACTGATAGATTAGAGCCCTTTAGTACCTGGTATCTTCTTCCCCTGAGGACATTTTGTTCTTCTTTGAGTGCTTGCTTATGCCCAGTAGGTGTGTGTGCATACCGCTTGCATGATCATCAGAAAACATTTCCCTAGGGATAATTGTGGAACCTCCCAGAGTGCCCTTTTATTACCATTTTATATAGGTCCCTGCTGAACCACTACCTTGGGGTGGCCAATAATTTTTAATGGGGGGCCACTCCAAGATTTTGGCAAGTGGTCAAGGGCTGTACTTCTATAGGGGGGTGGTGTGAGGTCTGGGATGGTGGATGGGTGCAGAATGGCGCTTGGGATGAATGAGGCGGTGTGGGGTCTCAGAGGGAATTTGAGTGAAGGAGGGGGTTGAGATCTGGTGCAGGGTGCTGGAGAGGATTCTAATCTGAGGGAAGGGCTCTAGCTGGGGGTGCAAGATCTGGGATGGAGTTGTGACGTGGAAGAAGGGGGTGCAGAAGGTTTGGGTAGTGTCCAGGGGTAAGGGAACGGAGAGCAGGGTCAGGAAGGGGCTATTGGTGCTGGAAAGGATTCTGGCCTGGGGGAGTGCTGTAGGAGGGGTTGCAGGGTTTGGGAGGGAGTTGTGAGCTGGGACAATGGACTAAAGGGATACTTAGGGGTTGGGGGGAATGAGAGGATGGGTGCCAGAAGCAGACTCTGGCTGGGAGGTGCTTACTTAGGCAGCTCTCCCCCAACAGCCATGCAGGAACCTGAGGCAGGCTGTCTGCTGAAGTCTCAGGCTGCTCCACGTGGGGTCTCTTCTGGGCTGAAGGGAAGGGAGGGAGGGAAAAGATTTCACATGCTGTTCCTGGCTTCAGCAAAATTTCTCAGCTCCTATTGGCCAGAAACTGGCCACTGGGAGCTGAGAGATTTTGCTGGGGGCCTGGAGGAACATGCAAACTGTCTCTCCTCTCTTCCTCGCAGTCCCGAGCAGAGAGCAGCCCACTGTTTAATGAGTGAGCTGCTCTCTGCATAAGGATTCCAGCAAGGTAACTGCAAGCCGGATTCAGTGGCTTGCCAGGCAGGATCCAACCCACGGACAGCCTCTTGCCCACCCCTGCACTGCCTACTCGGTTCCTTCTTAGTGCCAGTGATAGTCATTTGAGCATCCGATCTCTTGCTTTGCAAGTGGTACTTAGCATTTTCTGTGTATGTAGTTCATATATTAGTAGTAGTATTGGTTATATTTTCTTATAGTTAATAGTAAGTTTCAGTTGAGGTATTCCCCTCCCCTGATAATTTCCCCCCATCATTGGGGTCTGGAGCAGTCGAAGGGGTTAAGTGGTGCGAGATGTGCAGCAAGCCTATGCCCAGATTGGATCCACATATTGCTTCTCTTATGTGCATAGGAAAGGGCCATTTACAGGACCCAGCAGCATTTTTAGGGTCTTTAAATCCAGGGCCAGACAGAGGATGATGAAACTCCTTTTAATGGAATTTGTTCTTCAGCCCCAGCTGTCCGAGTTGGCATTGGCAACTGCGATGTATAGTGCACCTGCATGCGGCAGTCATGGAGTAAAGCCAAACAGAGGCTAGAACTTCCCTCCAGGGTGCTGATTCCATGGCAAGAACCATGGCTTTGGCCATCCCCATGTGGCACATCTCATGACTGCTGGTTTTTGACTCATGACTTGTGGTGGAATTCCAGAATATGATTCAGGATCTTCCTTTTGACTGTGTAGGGCTGTTGGGCTGTACAAAATGAACTCCAGACTGCACAGTCTTGAAGACTCATAAGCGCAACACTCAAGTCTCTGGGTATCCAGATGCCAGCACCTGGGAGGAAATCTTTGAGCTCCTGCCTCCCTAATGTTTCTACACTGGGTCCTCCAGGCAGGACTTTAACTGATGGAGAGGCAGAAACAACAACAGGATGCATCCCCTATAGTCCTCCTCCAGCCTAAGTCAGGGCTCCTCTAAGCAGCCTCCCCCACCCCAGCTTGAAGCCAAACTTTTGAAGGTGCACCTGAGCACAGAACAACCCAAATCCTGCATCCTTGCCCTCTTCCTCACCTTCCCCATCTCTCTTCAGGGACCCTTCTCATGGGCAACTCCTACTATAGGAGGTGCAATCACTCCTTATGTTGGGAGCAATAGAGGAGGTTCTTCATCTGATACATGGGGTTTGGCTTTATCATCTATACCATCTTGGCCTTACTCCTGGGTATGGTGGACAGGTCAGTCTTTGGCAACCACACAGTGAGTTGGTTTTTTAAGGGCTTAGCACTGTGCCATCACTTAACAGGCAAAGGATGACGCAGCCTACTCTCCCAACCGGTAGGTATAAACTGGCTGGGCAGGGCTCATTAAGCAGCTTCGGGGCCATGGTCTCATGCAACGTAGGGTATGTCTAGACTACATCCCTCTGCCGCCAGAGGGATGTAAATTAGACATACTGAAATTGCTAATGAGGTGGGGATTTAAATATCCCACGCTTCATTATAATAAAAATGGCCGCCGCTTTTTGCCGACACGGCAATTTTCCGTCAAAAATGCGGCAGTCTAGACTGGGATCGGTCGACAAGGAAAGCCTTTTCCGACCAATCCTGTAAACATCGTTGCACGAGGCATAAGTGTCCATAGCCACAGAGCCTCACAGCTCCCTTTGAATGCAGTTCACTGCGGCCCACTTTGAGAACCAATAAACTAGAGTAATGGCTATTATTTGGTACATACCTGTCTGATCAGTTATAACTCTTATCTTCAGAATTCTTTTCATTAATTTTATCTCAGTATAATTTTTTCCAAAATACTTTTTCAGACAAGTCTGGGTCCTGAGTCATATTGTCACAAAATCACAGAACACTAGAACTGGAAGGGACCTTGAGAGGTCATCAAGTTCAGTCCCCTGCCCTCAGAGCAGGACCCAGTACCATCTAGACCATCCCTGTTAGATGTCTATCTAACCTGTTCTTAAATATCTCCAGAGATGGAGATTCCACAGCCTCCGTAGGCAATTTATTCCAATGTTTAACCACCCTGACAGGAAGTTTTTCCTAATGTCCAAACTAAGTCTCTCTTGCTGCAGTTTAAGCCCATTGCTTCTTGTCCTATCCTTAGAGGCCAAGGAGAACACTTTTTCTCTCTCCTCCTTGTGTGACACCCTTTTAGATACCTGAAAACTGCTATCATGTCCCCTCTCAGTCTTCTCCTTTCCAAACTAAACAAGCCCAATTCTTTCAGTCTTCCTTAATGTTCTCTAGACCTTTAATCATTCTTGTTGCTCTTCTCTGGACCATCTCCAATTTCTCCACATCTTTCTTGAAATGAGCCCAGAACTGAGCAGCTCTGACACTATAGTTTCTGCTTTGGCTGGTGACGGAAGAAGGCATGGAATTAAACAAAGGTTGGGAAATGCATAGGAATTAAAATGCCTTCAGCATTGTGTCACGGAGCCATAACTGCAGACTGAAAGAGCCATCTGAGGTCCATCGCACTAAGCTATTTGCTAGTTTCACATTTGTTTTATAAGGTTAGTTTCTATGGCTTATTGTTTATTCACATTTGAGAAGAGCAAACAACCAGAAGAATTTCAGGGCAACAATTGAAATTAGCAGTAATTTCCTGTCGGCATCCCAGAAAGGACCATGCAAGTCCAAACTCCAATTATTCATTTCTGTGCTAAGATTTGTCAGTTTAGTTAGATCTTTTCAATACAGCAATTATTAAATATGGTTGCAAAACCAGTTAAGATGAGGGAAAATGAACAGATGCTCCTCATTTAGCAAGATAACATAGTGTAACAACAGTTTGCATGGTTCTTTTCCTCACATTTCTTGTATCACACTTTGCCTTTCCAAATGCTTTTTAACCCAGCCAAAATTTTCATTAATATTTTGTGTTGATTAGTCCATGCTATCTTTTTTTTTTTAAATAGATAAATAGCAGGCATTAAAAACTAATTATGGAGAGGCTTCATAGTTGTATGTGACGCCATAGATAAAATAGCTTTCTGAAATAAGCTTCAAATTCTTGATTTTTCCACATTTGGCTGGTTGCTCATTATGGAAATTGAGCGTTTACGAAAAATTGTTGGAGAGGTGAATCTTCGGGTAATCTGTCACAATAGGTAGTTTTTTAATAGATAACGGTAGACAGGAGGCTGAATAAGGAAGTCTGGAGGGAAAAATGGGATGTATAAGGAAAAAGGGTACATTAGGGAGGCAAGCTGGTGGCAGGGGAGGATGAAGAGGGATAAAACAGCAGGTCTCCCAGTTTCGGTGTCAGGAGACAGTAAGTGGAGTCCCTTTCAAGAAACTAACAGGCAAGATCACATATTTGTGAGTTTAATGTTGCATATTGAATTGGAAATGATCGTGAGCTGCTTCCCATAATGGTTCAAAATCAGACAAAATGGAGTGATATATTAGTTGTGATTTTAAAGCTGCTGGGTTGTTTTTTGGTTTTGTTTTGTTTTGTCAATTTCATAATTTCACAGGACCTGATAACATTATTTTAAATACCTAGATTTGGCAATACAGTTTCTTTCACCCTTCCTTGTTCCCCTGCCACAATTTCTGGATCTCTTTTCCACCATTTGCCGTCCTCTAAAACCTGCAGTAATAAGAAGGGAACAGGCAAGCTCCCCTGATAATCAGAACTTCATTACTGAGTAAAACAGATTTCTGGCGGTTAAGATGCACATAACATCATACAAACCATAAAAGCAAGAAAATTAAAAAAGAAGCCAGCTTAATAGTATGCATTTTCTATTTCTCCACGCAGGACTCATCACTGTTACAATTACCATACACTACAGATCACACTCCAAAGCATGAACTCAGTTTTCATAGCATGACTAAGTTAAGGCAAAGACACTCTAGGCCTATGCTTAGGCTCTAGCTCCTGCAGACACATTATTAAATCAGAATGTAGGCTTTCATATATTTAAAATAAAAAGAAATTTCTAGTTTTAGGAAAAGCTTAAAAACACAAGCCAGGCATAACTCATGCAGTGTGGTCTGCCTGAGTCTGCAAACCTGAAACAGTGGTACAGGTTGGACCTCCCTGGTCCAGCATACTCCAGACCTGACCAGTCCTGGATGAAGGATTTTGCTGGACCAGGGGATTTCTTGCCCTCCTGCCACCAGTCCTGACCTGGTCTCCTGGCCACTGCCCCACCTGCTGCTGGCACTGCTGCCTTGCCCTGCTGGGCAGCTTCCGTTTCAGGGGCCCCCAACTCAGCTGAGCAGATGCTGTGGCTCCCAGCCCCGCCTAGCAGCTGTGCTCTGTGGCTCCCGGCCTCACCAGGCTGCTGCTGCTGTGGCTCCCAGCCCTGCCAGGCAGCCACGCATTGGATCCCCCAGTCTCACTGGACCCTGCTCACTGCAGGCACTGCGGGCAGCCGACTGCTCTGCCGGCCCCACAGGGCTTTCTACTGCTGCCCTTCCACCAGGACTCTCTGGTCCTGCCTGCAACTTTCGTGCTGGACCATGGATGTTGCCAGGCCAGAGAGTGTCAACCTGTACTAAGAGATGTACGTCTCAAAGGGGTCGAAGGGTCCGTCTCAAGTGCATTCAGAGCTTGGAGGAATTGTATCAACACACCTCAACAGAAGACTCCCTGACCCACCCACCACCCATGCAAATATGTCTTGTCTGTCACTCCAGACCAACCTCTTCAGCAATGCCTTCTGTAAACCCCCTCTCCATCATACTACCCCATTGTAACATTGCTTGTTGTTACTTGGTGTGTTTGGAAGGTAGTTTGGTAAAAGGAGTGTTGGACAGCTGTCATCCTTGGGGGCATGGTTAAGGGTATGTAGATTGTGTTGTATTGTAGTTAGAAGGTCCATGCCTGTGGGTAGAGTACACGAAGATGTTTACTATAAAGTGGCTTCACTTCTCATTTCCTTGCTTCCATGGTTTTGTGTCTGGTATATTATGTGTGTAATTACCATTCCTGTTCCACATAGAAAAAGTTAATTGATATGAAACTTATATCAGAAAAAGCAACATAAGTATGAGGAAAGTATTTGAGAACTGCAGTTGAGTTGTCAATTTCTATTTCAGAAAAATAACATCAGCATTCTCTTTGATACTGTAGCTCATGAGAAGAAATGCATTAGCAGAGGGGAATCTTTCATCCCAACCACACAATCAAAGCTTTCACGGGTCAGCAGTGGATTTGGCCTTTCCAAGCTTACTGGATCAAGGAGAAACCGAAAGGAGAGTGGACTCAACAAACATAATCTTTCTACACAGGTAATTTGTAAGGCGTTATTAAAGATGGGAGAAAAATCCAACAATTTCACCATTTACTATATGTGGTGAATCCCCCAAGTAGTGAGGAATAGAGGAGTAAAAAAGTACGTTTTATTTCCCCTCTTTTTAAATACCCAGACTTGTTCAGTCCTGTTCCACAAGTCACACTAGTAAGCACTGCAAGCTTTGCACTGTAGTCATGGAACTGTTTATGTGATTTATTATACCTGCATTTGAGGGCTTGGATAGATTGAATCCTAAACTGGTAATGTTGTCACCCCAATTTGCAAAATCCAAGTGGAGTAAACTGGAACCAACTGATGGAAGCAAGATAGGAGCTTGAGTTTTGAACAGTGTTGTGTGGTTTAGAAAAATTTGACAGTAGATTTGCTTTAAAAAGCCTCATGCTGTACTGAATTATTTTCCCTACTACAGAATGGAACTCAATAAAAGAGTACATCACCCTGTACTCATAGTAAAACTGTTGACGTCTGAAGCACCTCAACCATAGAATATATAAAAAAGATAGTAACTTTATAAAATAGCACAACGTTGTTGTTGCTTTTAATTAATAAATAAATACATTAAACTCATTCAGCCCCATGCTAACCAGCGGCACCATTGTTGTTCTCTGGCTGTATGCTGTCATCAGTGTAGTGTGTGCAATGATATCTTTGCAATGATCCCGACCAAGTCTGGATATTAGAGAAGAAGAAAAATGTGGATCTGGATGTTTCAATAGGTTGCTAATAGTTTCTTTCTTCCTCCAGGATACAAGTAACTTCAGCTGACTTCTTTAGGAGCTACTCATGTTCTGCAGGGTGTGGAAGAGTAGGTCCCTAGGTTGCCAGTTCATGTTATGATTTGATAAGTATTCAGTGGCCTGTGGAAATGAATTGGTGGTCTAGTCCATTTCCTGGTGGACAAGGGTCCATACCAAGAAAAAAAAGCATAGGTATTCTAACTGGAGCCCTAGATTGCTAGGTTAGGAGAGGGGCCAAGAACTGAATGGGGTGAAGTCATGCATTGGCAGGAAGCCACACAACACAGATGTCTTCAATCTCCATAATCTGCAAACCAGGCACCATTCATATGAGTTACCTTTTTTCTATTTTTATTTTATTGCCATCCACCCTTTGGTATTTGGCATATTTCTGATATGTTTTCAAAGTATTTGCAGGTTTCTGGTAAATAATACCAACATGAACTGTTATGATCCATTTTCTGAACTAGACGAAAGTAAAAGAATATAGTTGCATTAAGTGGCTCAAAATTAATCTGTATTTTTAAGAAGCAATTGTTTTCTGAGAAAGTTAAGCCATTTTATCCATATATTTTGCAATAAAAATCTACATTTGTAAAATTCCTTTCTATACATTCTCTCTTGTTTGATTAGGAAATTTCCCAATGGATGTTCACTCACATTGCAGTGGTTCGGGACTTGGTAGACATGCAGTACAAAGAGTATCAAGAGGTAAGGTCTAAGAAATTAGCTAGAATTAAGATGTGCCTATTAAACTAGCTATATTATCTTCCTATTACACTGTACAAACACATAGTAAGAGAGTCCCTGTCCAGAAGAGCTTACAGTTGAAACAAGTGGTAAGACAGGCAATGTGAGGGAGAGAGAATGGAGGCACAGGGGGCTAAGGCAGTGTACCTTATGTCACCCATTAGGTCAGTGGCAAAGCTTGTGACTAGACCCCCAGCTTCCTGGTTCCTCTGAATCACTGCCCATTACAGGCATGGTTTTATATATCAAATTAAAAAAGAAGGCATGAATCTTTCAGTACATAAATTAGCAAAACCTCTTTGGTGTAGCAGTTATTCCCCCTTTTCAATATTTTAATTTAATTTAATAAACAGAAGGCATACTTTGAAAAGAGTTTTCTATCCATTGACTTATTTATATAAATCCATCTTACGCATGCATGGCAATGGTGGTACTTGTGGAATGTGGTTAGTTGCACAGGGGACCACATCTGTGATTGTAGCGATGTGTATATATTTCTCTCATGAACGATGAGTTTATTAATATTGATTATTTTAGTGTTTACAATATTGAAATAATGTTTTTATTTTTTGTAATATGTTTGTAATAATATGCAATGTATCAGATGGGAAGTTGAAATTACAAAATGAAATAATCCATAGCAAGGATGTCTACAGTTCTTAAATGTCTACAAACAAGCCATGCAACTCCTTATCATTAAAAGCAATGTCCCTTCATACTCCAGATGACAGGCTGTTTTTAATTATCTTTAAAAGTAAGTCTTAAGATTTCCAGTGTGGCAGTCCCACAAATAAAGTAATGAAGCTTCAGGGGGTAGCCAAGTTAGTCTGTACAGTAAAAAAACAACAAATGGTCTGGTAGCACTTTATAGACTAACAAAACATGTAGATGGTATCATGAGCTTTCGTGGGCACAGCCCACTTCTTCAGATGACCCGAGTTTTTGCGTTTAGGATGTGCAGACCCAAAATAAATGGCGGCGGGGGGGGAGGAAGAGACAGGGAGCTAGAGGGAATCAGTAAGTATCTGAAGATTGGGTAGTTAAAACGAAGCAGATAAGAATCAAAGTCAATAGATAGCATCCTTCCTGACATAGGAGTCTACACAAAGAGCTGTTTCACCTTTGTTGGCTATTAAGTTGATAGTGCCCCAACCATCCTTCATCACGAATGAGACCATTAGCATGTGAATTGAATTTGGGGATGAACTCTAATTCCAATGTTTCTCTGTGTATCTGGCTAGTAGAACTGGTTTGTGACAAGACAGCCACTTGAGGGAATCATTTATAATTTAGAGCTGATTTCAGAATATTTTTTTCCAATATTAGAAGTATTCATATGAGATTTGGGATAAAGTATTTCATCCTAAAATTCCTGAAAACTTTTGTGTGTGTGTGTGTGTGTGTGTGTGTGTGTGTGTACACATGTACAGCTTTCCTTTTGGTAAAAGAAACAAGATTTTAGAGCAGTTGTTCCTAATTATGGTATCAATAGAAAGTAGCAGCTCTTTGCCAAATCTGTTCCTCCTGAAATGAAATCACAGAACCTAACATTTTCTTCCAGGTATCCAGCAAATTACATTTATGTACCTCCCTTAACCGGGAGTCCCTGGTCCAGCATAGGCCATGGATGTATCTGGACAACAGAGCCCAGGAAAAGGCAGTTCTGGTGGGGGGCAGGAGTGTGTTAGGGGGCACCACCAACCCAGTGTGTGTATGGGATGGGGGCAGGTGGCACAGCGGGGAGCTCTGTCCCCAGCCATAGAGCTCCGGTCCTGGCCCGCCGCCTCGGTCCTGGCTGCGCAGCTCTGGCCCCAGCCACAGAGCCAGATGACTGTGCAGCTCCAGCCCTGGAACCATGGCACTCCATCCCAGCAGCATCTAGAGAGCCCCGGAGGGGCTGGGGCAGCAGCAGAAGTAGGCTGGAGCCCTAGCCCAGTGACAGTACAGGCCAGAAGGGAAGGTCCCTTCCCTGGTCCAATAAATCCCCTCAGTCAGGCCCGGTCAGTCCCAAGGGTGCCAGACCAGTGAGATCCAACTTGTATAAACTTTGGCCATGATAAATTGTTGCTAGAAATGTAATTAGCATTGAGGTGTTACTATAACGTCAAATCAAACATTCTGTTATAGTGTTCCTTTGAAACGAGAAGCTCTTTTGAAATGTAATTTTGGCTTGATAGTTAACCTATAAACCTTGGATTTACAGCGTCAACAGAATGCATTAAAGTATGTGTCAGAAGAATGGTCTCAAATTGAGTATGAACTATTAAGAGAACGTGGTTTGTGGGGGCCTCCCATTGGTTCCCATCTGGATAAATGTATGTTGGAGATGACAGAGGGGCCTTGTAGAATGAGGAAGAAGATGGTACGAAATGACATGTTTTATATTCAGTACCCGTACATGCCAGAAACTGAACAAGAAACAAATCTGCTGGTAAGTGTATAGTATCTGAGTGTTTTTAAAACTTATTATTCTGAAATGCAGTAGTGGTGGTTGTTTTAAAAAATGTTCATCACAATGCACAAATTCAGTCTAGTTTGTATTACAGAAATTAGTGGGAAGATTAGCATGACTGGAATGTTAGAAATCCTTTCTATAACCTATGAGGGTGGGAACAAGTGGGCAAAAAAAGGCGTGAAAGGGTACAGTGTGTCAAAAATAATATTACATGCATTTCCTAGTCATTGACCACTCAGAAGCAAATTATCTTGAATACTTATGGATTGATGATATTCAAGCAAATAAAGCACAATCAGTGGTACTATGAGAGGTCTGCTGCAGATCACCAGTGACACTAGAGCATGGGTTCCCAAACTGGGGGGCATGAAGAAATTCCAGGGGGGGCGCAAGATGACCCAGCCTACTCCCCCCTAAGTTTTGCTGCTATTTTTGTTTTTTGGCCTCAGTAAGTTCCTTTTTTTTGCTCAACAAGTTTTGCTGCTATGGAGGAGGGAGGATGTGAGGGTTTCTCAAAAAGGGGGCGTGATGCCGAAAATTTTGGGAACCACTGCACTTGAGAACTGGATGACAGGTTTCTTGAGCATCTGTCTGTATTGTGTAGCAGAAGTGGTGGTTACTTAGGTGCAAGTGATCATGACTTGATTATTCTGTTTACACATCATAAATGTGAAGTTCCAACCAGCACTATATGTACACGTTTGGTGCTTTAAAAGGCCAGTTTCACAAAGCTAAATACAATTTAACCAAATTAGTTGAGACTGTAAAAAAAAAATTCAATTATAATTAGAAATTGTTTAGGACTATTTTACTAGATGCTTAAAAAGCCACAGTTTCACAATTGAAAAAGGTTACGTTGCTTAAAAATCCAGTCTTAGAAGGCAAATGAAAGAACCAATTGTTATTACTATTAATAATAATAATAATAATACTAGGAAAAGAGGGAAGTTCAAACAATGAATACAAGTTAGAAGCTAAGAATTGGTAACGGATGGAAAGGACATAAGGAGAAAAATCTATGCCATAAAAAAATTCAGGATATTAAAAAGGAGTTTTAAGTATATTGTATTAATGTCATATTACTGTCTTAAAACTAGTTCTTAGTTTTTATGCATATTAAATTACCAGTGGCATAGCTTTAAAAAGTGCAAGTAGTGAAGTCATACTGCTATCAAACAAGATGGAGCAGAGCTCCAGCACTTTACCTGTTGCAGGGGGTCTTTGAGCTATTCACTCAAATTTGGCCTAGCCATCACTCCTTACAACAGAGGGGCAGCCAGACTAAATTTAAGTATACTGTGACAGTGTGGACAGTGTTTGTAGCACCATTCAGGTTTGGCCCACCTACTCCTCCATCATGACAGGGATAGATAAGTCACATTTTGAGCGGTTTTGGAACCTGTCCAGATCAAACTTGAGTGGCACTGCAATCCCATGCACCAGTTTGATAAGAACCACTAATCACGCAAATTTGACTCTCACCACGCGAATATGGGATGAGTGACAAGAGTAAGCATGCAAAGCTGCTGGGAATGCTCATCTCCTCACCCAGAATGGGAGCAAAGCAAAGAGCTTTAGGGGGCGCATGGTACTAGGGAGTGGCCATGATGTTCCCAGGGTAGTGAGTGAGGGTCTAGGGGCTAAGTTATTGGTGTTCAGGGAGGGGGATTGTGGTGCAGGTAGAGGACTCTGGAGACGGGTGTTGGATGCAATCAGAATTTTAGATTTCAGAGTTGGAAAGGAGATCCCCAATCTATTATTGCACCAGGGACCTCTTAGGTCTTCTTACACTGCTGTAAATTACTGAGCAGTTTTGCTGAGAATTATAATTTACTTGATCGTACATCAGTAATTCTGAGCAAAACAGTTACTATGTTCTGTTACTATGTTCCATTACTATGGATCATACTCTAGGCCTACTGACCTACGTTAGTCTACACTACTGATTTCCATTCACAAAAATACTAATGCACCAGCAGGCCATTTGCAGAAATACACACGCCTTTTTGAAATATTGACAACTGGTTCTCAAAAAAGGTATGTGTTCCCCATATTCATTTTGGAAGTCTCTTTTTTCTTGAGAAAATCCCAGAAATGAGTATTCAAGGGTTATTTCTTAAAAAATTATTAATGATTTTAAACCAACTAATAATGCAACGTTCTGAACACACTAGGCTAGTTTAGAGAGTGAGTATATTTCACTCTTAGTTGGAGTTACACATACATGTGAAGAAGAGCATACCATCATGAATTCTTCCCAAAAGAGATTTTTTTTCTGATATGTTTATACTTAATGCCCTGTTTTCAGTCTGACTTCTCAAGTAAGCCTCCTGAGACACCTGATGAAACCATGCTTCAAAAGGTAAAGAAACAAAATTATCCACTGAAAGAATATTAAACAAATACAAATGTTTTCCTGCATGCTAGGCTACCTTAGCAAGGCTTCTACAACTGGCTTTCAACATTGTTCTCTCAGTAAATATTTTCAGGATTAAAGGTTTCCAACATTCACATCTAGAAGAATTTGCTGTGTATGCTTCAGTCTTCACTTCTTACAATGTTCTGTATCTCCTCTTCTTTACTGCACACTAACAGGCTGTGTTGGGCTGTACTCGCACTGTTCTCACTGTAAATGTGTATTGGTTTAGGATGTAAACTAATGGATTATAGAACATGTTTAGTAATGGGCAACATGGTAATTTTGTGACACTTTGGAAAATTAACACTACTATTAAAATATTTTATTTCCTCATTGATTTGTTTTTTGACATTTGGAGTATGCCTTTCCTAATTGTATTTCATTAGTTTCTTGTGCTACTACAGGATCTACAAAGTATTCCCCATTTTTTTAAAAAAAAGAGTATTTTTGGAAGGGTGGGACTGTAACTATTTTGTTGTTGTTGGAATCCAAATCAAAATTTTTATTTTCCCCTTTTTCCCAGATTTTCTCCTCTCGTATAGCTTTGTCATTAGAAAATAAGGTGCATAATGTAGTGAACTGGTATCGTGTTTCAAAATATCAAACATATCACAAAAGAAATTGAAACTTACACATTACTGGTGGCTGTTCTGCATACAAGTGAAAATGTATATGCAATTGTATAGTCTTGCCCATTACTAAGTATGTTATGTGGGGTTCATTCACTCCTTTTGAATAAGACATGTTATTAAGCTCAAATGTATCAAATGAAAGATGTTAAATGTAATGATTTATACCCAATTATCTATCTGTCATTGTAATTTTTGAATGGCACGGGAGAGGGATTGTTTGTATTTTTTCCTTCTATAGGTTGCTCAATGATTATTTCCGCACACAAAAATATGGTAGTTAATATTGTCTTTGTAACCAACATTTCTATTGCTAAAATACCATGATACACAATTTGTCACTATTTTCCTACATGAGTCAGCAACTCTAAACAGATCATTTAAATATTTACATTTGGAGCAGATAGTTATTTGGGAAATCTCCAAATCAGTAGCCTGCATCTTTTAATACTTCATCACATATGTTCATAGCTGTACTGTTATCTACATGAGTTGTTATATTACCCAGTATCAATAGGCGAATTACATGAAGACAAACTGAAAACAAACTTATTTTTGTGTTTCCAATAATTATTACAGGAGCACATGAAGGATTACCTTCACTCATTAACTTGGTAAATGGTAGTGTGTGGCCTCCCACAGGGTTTATGCAAATAGTTCTAGAATGGACAGGAACAATTATTTGTTTTCATGGAAAAAGTTATCAAACATTTTTTTTTAGAGTTCCATACTTAACTCACATAAGAGCTGGCATTTTTTAAGTAATAGTTAGAGAAGAAAATTTTCACTTCAGATTCCAAATCTAACTCCTCCCCATCCACATAAATTAGTTAATTTTTTCACTTCAGAAAGAGGCACGTTGCTCATTTCATCCTTATCTCTCTTTAGCCCCAACTTTACTTCTGTTGTCACCCTAGCATGTTTACTGTCCTGATTTTGTTGCCCGTGCTTCTCATTAAAAAGTCACTATAATCAGATATTTAACAAAAGAATTAACCTCCAAAACAAAATGTGTAACATGTAGCCAGAATGTCTGTTTAGGAGCTGGATTTACTGCAACAATTTGCAATAATTCTTCGAAAGCCACTGGCTGCAATTTAGTTACATGAGTTAAAGATTAACAATTTAGGCCACACTGCTGGCCCCACAATTTGGCAGAATATTAGTTAAACCTTAGTTTGATTAGTTAAATGTTTCAGAGTCTTAAAATTATCTTCCTGGCTATTGTGTGATTTGATGCACATCAGTATCTACATAATTACTTTTCCTTGTTGTAGAATATTATTTAAACTAATCCCTAAGGAAGAAATAAACTGGTTAATGAATAAGATGCATAGGCTGTAGAGTACAATGAAATAGATAAATTAATCTTAAATCTAAGTTTGTCCTTTGGTAGCAATTCATAACACACATTTAAAAGCTCCTTATTTCAAGTTTTGTCATCGCTGCTATGACTGAATAGCTTCCTTGCAAATCCATTTGGAATTAAGCCTTATATTTTATACAGAGGTTTTAACTAATTTATGATTGACTACAGATAAATACTTGATATTGTTGAGCCTGTACTGTGAGCATAGTGGTGTTGGGGAAAAATCATTTAAATTATTAGAGAGATGACTTACTAAATAGTTCATTCATTTACTTCTAAGAAACCAACTCGTTACCGAAGAGCTATAAGCTATGACAGCAAGGAATACTACATGCGCCTGGCTTCTGGAAATCCTGCCGTTTTCCAAGATACTATAGAAGAGAGTTCAGAAGGTGAAGCCACTCAGCAGGAGCCAGAACATGGCGAAGACACTATTGCACGAGTTAAAGGTAAGTTCATTGTTCTGTGTTTTGAAATAATCTATCTGATGTCAAGTTTAACTTTTAAAAACTTGCATCTACCAGAGTGAGTTTGAATTTCTTCAGATTGCCAATGCTGTATAAATTAAACATAGAGGACCTGAAGGTCCCCATTTTAATACCACAGCTTTAGACAGTTAATTTTAGGGAGGGATGGCTCAGTGGTTTGAGCATTGGCCCGCTAAACCCAGGGTTGTGAG
>JANRFK010001234.1:12561961-12572681 GCA_030068395.1 Apalone spinifera | reverse complement strand
CCCACCTTATAGTAGCCCCATCTAAGTTGTATTTGCCAAGTTTATTGATAAGAAGATCATGCGAGGCGATATCAAATGCCTTACTAAAGTCTAGGTATACCACATCCATTGCTTCACCCTTATTCACAAGACTTGTTATCTTATCAAAGAAAGCTATCAGATTGATTTGACATGATTAATTCTTTACAAATCAATGCTGGCTGTTACCTATAAACTTATTTTCTTCTGGATTTTTGCAGATGGATTCCTTAATTACTTGCTTCATTATCTTCCCTGGCACAGAAGTTAAACTAACTGGTTTGTAGTTTCCTGGGTTGTTCTTATCCCTTTTTATAGATGGGCACTACATTTGCCCTTTTCCAGTCTTATGAAATCTCTTCTGTCTTCCATGTTTTTTCAAAGATGATAGCTAAAAGCTCAGATACCTCTTCTGTCAGTATTCTATTCTAAATATTTGAGTATTCCAGGATGCATTTCATCAGGCCCTAGTGGTTTGCCGACGTCTAACTTCTCTAAGTGATTTTTAACTTGTTCTTTTTTTTAATTTATCTTCTAAACCTACCCCATTCCCACTAGCATTTACTATGTTAGGCATTCGTTCGTCATCAGAATTTTTAGTGAAGATCGAAACAAATAAGTCATTAAGCACCTTTGCCATTTCCAAGTTTCCTGTTATTGTTTCTCCCTGTCCTTGGTCTTCCTCTTGCTTCTAATATATTTATAGAAAGTCTTCTTGTTTTCCTTAATGTCTGTGGCTAGTTTGAGCTCGTTTTGTGCCTTTGCTTTTCTAATCTTGCCCCTGCCATACCTGTATTGTTTGCTTATATTCATCCTTTGTAATTTGTCCTAGTTTCCACTTTTTATATGACTCCTTTTTGATTTTTAGATCATGCAAGATCTCAATGTTAAGCCAAGGCAGTCTTTTGCCATACTTTTTATCTTTCCTTTGCAGCAGAATAGCTTGCTTTTGGGCCCTTAATAATGTCCTTTTGAAAAACTGCCAACTCTGTTCAGTTGTTTTCCCTCTTAGTCTTGCTTCTCATGGGACCTTACCTACCAGCTCTCTGAATTTACTTAAATCTGCCTTCCTGAAATCCATTGTCTCTATTTTGCTGTTCTCCCTTCCACCGTTCCTTAGAATCATGAACTCTATGATTTCATAATCACTTTTTGGCCAAGCTTCCTTCCACTTTCAAATTATCAACCAGTTCCTCCCTATTTGTTACAATCAAATCTAGAACAGCTTCCCCCCAGTAGCTTTTTCAACCTTCTGAAATAAAAAATTGGCTTCAATGCAGTCCAAGATCTTATTGGATAGTCTGTGCCCCACTGTATTAGTTTCCTAACATATGTCTGGATAGTTGAAGTCCCCCATCAACACCAAATCCTGCGATTTGGATGATTTTGTTAGTTGTTTAGAAAAAGCCTCATCCACTTCTTCTACCTGGGTAAGTGGTCTGTAGTAGACCCCCTAGCATGACATCACCCTTGTTTTTTACCCCTTTTAACCTAACCTAGAGATTCTCAACATGTCTGTGTCCTACATTCATCTCAATCTCAGTCCAAGCGTGTACAAATTTAATATATAAGGCAACATCTCCTCCCTGTTTACCCCACCTCTCCTTCCTGAGTAAGTTGTGCCCTTCTATATCAATATTCCAATCCTTTGTATTATCCCATCAAGTCTCTGTGATACCATCTATGTCATAGTTGTCTTTATTTATTAGGACTTCATCCACCACATGTCTCCAGTAAACCTCTTCCCAATGTCAGTTCTGGAGAACAAGCAGGTCTTACCCTCTATGACAGGTCATCAAATACAAGTTCTTTTGGACAGTGGGCAAGTACATTCTTAGCTGAAGATAGGTTGTTCTGCTTACAGCCCTCTTCTTGTTAAACCAGCGATTTGTTCATAGAATCATACAGTTGGAAGAGACCTCAGAAGGTCATTGAGTCCAGTCCCCTTCCCAAAGCAGGATCAATCCCAACTAAATCATCCCAACCTGGGCTTTGTCAAGCCGGGATTTAAAAACCTCTAGGGATGGAGATTCCACCACCTCCCTAGGTAACCCGTTCCAGTGCTTCACCACTCTCCTAGTGAAATAGTTTTTTCCTAATATCCAACCTAGACATCCCCCAATGAGCAGAAATTAATTGAAGCTCTTCAACAATCATATGCAACCTACTATTGGGATTATTGTAGCTATAATACCTCTTAACTGAAAATCATAATCCAGTATTACTTGGATTATAGCCAAAATAGACTTAAAATTAATTTGTATACTTAACTAAACTGGGAAAATTCATCAATTTTTATATTCACTGCCTGAATCTCAGATTTAAAACATGTTTTTAAAAGGATTGTTGTAATGCCTTACTGTATTTTCATTAATCCTTTGTCAGTGTCTATCTCCCCATTTCCTAGTTCAATTCCATTCCTTCTGGTTCTTTTGAGAGATGAGCAAAATTTGGTTTGGTGTTTATTATGGGGGGTAATAGAGAAAAATAGTCTCCCATTTTAATCTACATTTTTAATGTATATTGATGTGTATGTATCATTTGTTCTAAATTGTACACCATTTTATTACAGTCCATTTTTAGTTTTTCTGAGATCTTTATAATGTATTTTTATTTAATAAAAGTAGCATAGAATTGCTGTATTTACAAACAAGAAAATGTCTGGGAGAACAAGCCATAACTTCCAATAAGGCAACAGACTGAAATTGAGCTAAATTAATATGCCTTTGCTAATCCACTGGTTTACATTACAGATTCAGCACATGTACCGCTGTGCTCGAGTTCAAGGTCTAGACACCAGCGAGGGACTCCTTCTGTTTGGTAAAGAACACTTTTATGTGATCGATGGGTTTACGATGACAGCCACCAGGGAAATACGGGATATTGAGACACTGCCTCCAGAGTGAGTAGATTAATACTCAATTCAGTTTATTTAGTAAATAGAAAAGAAATACTTTGTGAAAGGTTGAAGAACAAAACCCTAGAATATCACATTTAGGAATGACATGGGAACTGCATCCACTTCCGTAATTGTAAATTAATATGCACAGGATTATGTATAAATCATGGATTATTTAGCTGTGAACTCTACTTTCTTTTTCAGAGCATTGATGTCATGCTTCTAGCTCTATTATTGTTGGTTTTATTATTTATACTAATAAAATGTCATACAGGATTGTAGTTCAGAATAAAGGTAAATAAGTTAACCTTTGGGGTTATAATCGTATTTTTTCATCTGTGATGACTTTAAAATAATGTGTATAGTTTCAGTCTGCCTTGCTTAACAAAAACTTTAAAAAGAGCAAATAGTCTAATAGCACCTAACAAAACATGTAACTAGTATCATGACTAACAAAACATGTAAATAGTATCATGAGCTTTCGTGGGCACAACCCACTTCTTCAGATGACAGGAGTCTTAGAAGTCCAGATCCAAGAATAAATAAGGGAAGCGGAGAAAGGGAGGAGGGGGGGAGAAAACATATTTTTTATATATATTGGTGGTCAATATTTTTATCTTTCCATCTTCTGGTTACCTACAGTATGCATGAGCCAATTATACCTAGAGGAGCAAGACAAGGTCCAAGTCAGCTCAAAAGAACATGCAGTATTTTTGCATATGAAGATATCAAGGAAGTACATAAAAGGAGATACCTATTACAGGTGACTCTTGTTTTGTTTGAGTTTATTGGGGATGGAGAGGATTTAGACAGCACTGTTGTTTATTAAAATTGTAATTTAAAAAAGAAAACTATAACAATAATTAATGACTAGAAAATTAGGCTATTTGGAGTCCTGAAATATGGACTGAATTGACTAAAATTAGGCATTCACCTTTGAAATTTTTGGCATATATGCTTTTTACTAGTGAACAGAGTGTATTTTATCTTTCTGGAGTAGACTGACAGCACTGACTTGGGCCATTTTTATGTTAGGTGGTGTCGTCACTGTCCACCTTTCACTACAGCTAAAGTGAGATCACACTTATTTCACTTGTGAGCTATAACTGATTCTAAGAGGTGATGCACTAATGAATTAGACCTGTTGTTTTTTGTATCAGTTGATACCTATATTTTTCCTATCCTTCCTTTCCAGCCTATTGCTATTGAAGTTTTCTCAGGAGACGGACGGAACTATCTTCTAGCTTTCCAGAAGGGGGTTAGAAATAAAGTCTATCAAAGGTATTCCTACATGTGATTTAAACTGAGCTTGATTAGTAGTAGCACTGTTTTAAAAAAAAAGTCTCAGACATATTTGAAATTATGTTCTCATAAGCTACATTAGTGTAGACATTATGCCCCACACCACAATACAGATTTAAACAGTTTCCTTGCAAGATATCTCAGGCTCTGAAAATAACATACTATAGGCACTGCAGAGAAGCTGTACCAGTTTAATCTAACATCTTTAGATACTGCATTGTATATGACCCCCAGATACCACATGGAAGGGCACATTAGAAATATTTGATGAGTTTCCTGCATTGATTATACATAATGCACATAGCATAGGTATACTTGAAAACACAAACATGCCTTATTGAGATAGAAATGTAGCTGTGTTAGTCTGGTGTAGCTGAAATAAAATACAGGACTATGTAGCACTTTAAAGACTAACAAGATGGTTTATTAGGTGATGAGCTTTCATGGGCCAGACCCACTTCCTCAGATCAAGTAGTGGAAGTTGTGACAATTTTCTTCCACTACTTGATCTGAGGAAGTGGGTCTGGCCCACGAAAGCTCATCACCTAATAAACCATCTTAGTCTTTAAAGTGCTACATAGTCCTGTATTTCGTTTCTTGCCTTATTGAGTGTTGGTTGAATATTGTCTTTTATATTTGGAAAACCTCAATTTGAATAACTGGCTGTATAAATTACTTTTTTTAATTTTGAGATGGGAAAAGAGATTTTACTATTGCCCAAAGAATTCTCCAGGTTCCTTCTTCATACAGAAGGTCAACTTGCAGACTTCAGTCAGCAAAACTAAGGTTACAAGCACTAACCCATGTCTATAGTAGAGCTAAGGTTTGTGATTTCCTAATATAATCTTACCTCTACCTCTGTTGTAGTATAGACAATAGAGGTGGTTAGAAAATTTTGACAAAACACTTCTTCATCAGACCATGTAATTTCTTCAAAATTGAAACTTTCTATCTGAATGGTTTGATTTTGATGAAAGCTCAGTGGAACCCTGTCTATTTTCCTGCCACCTCAACTGAGTTGAACTTGAGGACCCTGGCACTCCTGTGTTTCAGAGCTCAAGTCAAGGACTGCAGGTCTGAGGGTCAATAACTTCTCAGAAGCTCAAGTTTCCAGAATTTACCACCTGCCTCAGAGCCAGGGACCCCAAGGCTTCCAGAGTACATGGCTCCTTAACACCAGAACAGCATGCCATATGGATTGCCACAAACTCAGGGCCTCAGAGTTTCCTGGGCCCATCCTGTCAGACTTGGTATCAGGGCTCCATTCCCCTTCACAGGGAATTTTGAAATTTGCGGGGGGGAGTTTGTTCTGAATCAGAATGAAAACAAATTTTGAAATATCTGAATTCTCCACAAAATGGAATTGCCTTTCTGCACATGGGCAGATGTACAGCATTTTGCAATACAAACAGATAATTCAGCTAAGGAATAACATTTTTATTAGTTAGACATTATGTTGGAGATGGAGCGGTTGGACAGCATGGCTCTCCCATGCTAGTGGGCTACCAGTTTTCTTTGACCTCTCACCTGCAGCTTGCCAGAGAAGGCTCAGAGTCTGGATGGCTTATTGAGGCCTTTGCATTTCAACTGTGCCTCTTCAGTGCAAGTATAGGAGGCAGTTCAGACTTATGTGTTGGGACCCTCTGGCTTGGCCATGCTGTGTCACCCTTGTGCCATACTATCCATCGGTTGGACTTCAACAGCAGTCCTTTTTTTTTTAAGCATACTTTGTAGCAGCAACAAGCAAAATCCTTGAAAATGTTCTGCAGGCTATTTCTGAACAGAACCCCCTACAGAACTCCTCTGTCTTCTGATTGTTGTGGAGCTGCCACTTGAGACATATGGAAGGGCAAGTGGTGCTTCATCTGTGAGGAAACCCCCTCAGGAGCCACAAAAGGAGAGTTCTGGCACAACTGCTACCAGCCCACAAACCAGTGGCCTGCCAGAAAAAGGAACAGAGAATCTGGATAGCATACTGAAGCCTTTGCATCCCTCTTACAACACCTGGACACTTCTGGAGACATGCCCACAAGGCCTAAGTTAGCTCATTTCACCTCTTGGAGGTCAGAAAAAATTCTCTGCCTGCTAATTTCCCCACGCAGCAGCATGATGAGCACCATCTCCGCAGTGCCACCTGCCTTTTCCCCCGCCCCTGCTGTATCTATCAGAGGTAGCAGGGGCAGGATAAGGGAGGCTGCTCTGACAGCACTCCCTATTCACGGGGGTCCTACCGGAGAGTTGGGCTCCCACAGACAGGGGCTTCTGCTGCCAAGCAGCCCCTGTTCATGGCAGCCAGGGCTGCTCCAGCGGCAGCACCTGGCCTCAACCAACCCTGGCCACCACGAACAGGGGCTGCTGGACTCAGCGCAAGCTGGGACCAAGCAATCCCACAGTCTGGGAGGCTGTGCCTCAGCATTTTAAATGTAGTAAAAGCCTTAATACATTTAAAATGCAGAGCTATAGCCAGGAGCGGCCCGAGGCCGGCTGCGGCAGCTGGTGCACCAGGCGAAAGGCGCAATCGGCGCCCCTGCCTGCACGGCCGTCAATGGCCGTGACATAATCACCAGGCGCCCGGGGCCAGCAGCGCCCTAGGCAACTGCCTAGTTTGCCTAGGCTCACGGGCCACCCCGGCTATAGCACGGGTGGTTCCCAAAGCCAGCGCAACTGCACAGTTAGCTAGATAACTGCAGTTTAACATCCTTAGTCCAGTGCCTCACAGGCGTGGGCCCAGCCCTGGAGAAGACCGCACCTGATTATGGCACAGGGTGATGGAGAGCACTAGCCAGCCTCAGAGCGCATACGCAAACCCAAAAATTGGCCAGTTTTTGCTTCTTGAAGGGGGCCTTGTAGGCCACTAACCTGAGGCACCTCTATGGTTCACAGCTGTCACTTGTGTAGAGAGCTGTGAGGTGGGAGGGAGGGTGAGAGCACCAGCCCCATCAGCGTGATTCTGGTGAACTTGGGCAGCCATGGCAACAAGCTGCTCTTCCTCTTCCCTTTCCAATGGGGCCCCGAGCACCCCGCCGCCAAGGCCAGTAAGTGACAGCGCAGGGCCACATGCTGGGCAGCCAGGGCAGGGCTTCATCCTCCAGGCCTGGTTGCATGCCGGGCAGACCTGCCGCTGCGTGGGTAGGGCACGAGGTCTTGGTGCCAATCGCAGAGGAAGAGGGTTGGGCTCACCCTGGGCAACCCTGAGGGGCTGAAGGTGAGGGTTGGGACAGCTTGGGGGTAGTGTCTAGGTGCTGGGGGGGGGCATTTCCTGAGGCAAAGGGAATGAGGTGGGATGGAAGCGAAGAACGACGATAGCCCTCATACAACGGACAAACTTGGAGAAGTAGCGGGTTTGTGTACGTAGAGATGCAATGCAAAATAACACGACCGCTTAAAATTAATTACCATAATGGATATGTAAATAAATTAATTGGGAGATTGGGAGAGCGAGAGTAGGTAGATAATTGTTTTATAGTATTTATACATAGCTGCTTGGAATCAAGTTGCCACTTGAACTGATGGTTGAGTTCTCTTATATTCCATGTGTACCTTTCATTTAAATATAATGTTTCTTATCCTTTTAATTAATGCAGGTTTTTGGCTGTGGTTCCATCTTTAACCGACAGTTCAGAGTCTGTGTCTGGACAGAGACCTAACACCAGTGTAGAACAAGGGTATGTGGTTCTCTTCCTAAAGATCTGTTGCTCAGACTGTCAGATGCAAAGACTGTGTTTATTCAGTGTTTGTTGTAGGCATGTTGGTCCCGGAGTATTAGATAGGCAAGGTGGGTGAACTAATATCTCTGAAAGCTCATCATCAAAAGCAAGATCCCTACAAATCAGCACCCACCAAGTCAGAGCAACATCAGACTGCTGTAAAAACAAATGCAAATCATGCAGACATAGCTCCACTGCTACAATGATCAGATTCTCATGCCTCCCATACATCTTTCAATATCCACAGGTCCTATACATGCCTATCACAACATGTGATGTACTTCATCCAGTGCATTAACTGCCCCAGTAACAACTGGGGGTAAAGCCAGACAATTGCCTCGCTCTCAGGTGAACTGACCAAAATAAAACAAAAACGCTCAGTTACTTGTGGGTGAATATTTTTCACAGAATGATTGCTCTATATCTGACCATCAGCTCTTGTCCTCACAGGAAATCTGTACAACAGCTTCAAAAGACAAGTCTGGGAACTTACATTCATGATTTTACTAGACTGTAATTTTTAGTGTCTCAGTGAAGACCTGGAACTTATGGGTTATTACAGCCATCTAAACTGTTAACCATCCTTTTTCGTCCTGTGACTGCAGAAGTGTTAACTGACCATTTCACCTTGAATGGTCTCTTACAACGCATTAACTCCTTCTGCTAAACAATCTGTTCCGGCTTGTATTTAGCAGTGATGCTCCGAGAGCCTTCCCAGTCCTGAAGACTTCTGTGTAACTCAAAAGTTTGTCTCTCACCAACAGCAGTTGGTCAAATAAAAGGTATTACTTCACCTACTGCACTGCACACCTGATTACAGAGCTCTGCGACTTTGTCCTCACCCACAACTACTTCCAATTCAGAGACAACTTGTATCTTCAAGTCTGTGCCATAGCCATGGGCACCCGCATGGCACCACAGTATGCCAACATTTTTATGGCTGACCTTGAACAACGTTTCCTCAGCTCTCGCCTCCTAACACCCTTACTTTACTTACACTACATCGATGACATCTTCATTATATGGACCCACAGGAAAGAAACCCTTGCAGAATTTCATAAGGATGTCAACAACTTCCACCCCACCATCAACCTCAGCCTGGATCAGTCCACTTCCTTGACACTACACTGCAGTACAATTAAATGGTGGACAAATTTCCACCACCCTATACCGGAAACCTACCGACTGCTTCACTTATCTTCATGCCTCTAGCTTCCATCCCAGACACATTTCTCAATCTATTGTATGCAGCCAAGCCCTAAGATACAACCAGATTTGCTCTAATCCCACAGACAGAGACAAACACTTATAGGATCTATATATATAGGAGCATTCCTAAAACAGAAATACCCACCTACAGAAGTGAAAAAAACAGATTGACAGTGCCAAAAAAAGTACCCAGACATGAACTACTTCAAGACAGACCCAAAAGAGAAAACAACAGAATTCCACTTGTCATTACCTGCAATCCGCAACTTAAACCCCTCCAATGTATTATCCACAGTCTACGACCTATCTTGGAAAATGACCCCTCACTCTCAGAGGCCTTGCAGGAAAGGCCTAGTCTCACTTACAGACAACCCCATAACCTGAAACAAATTCTACATCATGAGGTTCCAGGAACTACATCATGAGGTTCCAGGAACCCACCACTTCAATCAACCCTGGTGCCAACTCTGCCCACACATGTATACAAGCGATTTCATCATTGGACCCAACCACATCAGCCACCAAATCAGAGGCTCATTTAATTGCACATCTAGTAATGTGATCTATGCCATCAAATGCCAGCAATGCCCCACTGCAATATATATATTGGACAAACTAGACAGTCCTGTGGGAAAGAATTAATGGACACAAATCAGATATCTGAAAAGACAACACACAAACCTGTTGGGGAACACGTTAGCCTTCCTGGGCACTCATTAATGGATCTCCAAGTTGCTATTTTGTTTCAGGCCAATTCCACAAGCCAAATACACAGAGAAGGATTGGAACTCCACTTCATTCACAAGTTTAATTCTCATGCTAATGGTCTAAATCGGATGGCTCGCACGTTATCAACCAACCAAACAATGAAGGTGCCAATGGTTCTTGATGAAACAAAATACAGGACTATGTATTTAAAGACTTAACAAGATGGTTTATTAGGTGATGAGCTTTCGTGGGCCAGACCCACTTCCTCAGATCCATAGAATCTGGTGTTAGTACTGATCTGTGTAGAATCTGGTGTTAGTACTCTTCCTTTCCTAATGCATACTAATGGTTCTTATCAGTCTCTTTTAGCTATTTAGTCTTTAAAATGCTGTAAACGGGTCCCCGGCATGACCCCTGGGGGCCGACAGTCCCGAACCCCCTTCCCCTTCCCGGCAATCCCAGTGCGCCCTTCATCCTGTACGTCACTCAATAAGTTCCTTCCGTGGATGACCGACAATCAATCTCCCTGGACGGGGGAGAGGGGGCTCTGGGCCCACCCTCTCTCACGGATCCCAGCCCAGGGCCCTAAGGACTCGAACCGCCTCCGTGTTCGGTCCGGCTGGAGGGGCATCTGCCATAACGCGCCAGCCCGCAGGCTCCAGCGCCCGCCCTGGGCTGCTTCCTCTCCCCCTTCGTCTGTGGGCTGCGGTTCGGGCGCCGCTGGCGTGCGAGCCGCAAGCAACGCGGCCGACTGCGGGACGGGAGTGCGGGGCGCCTCTGCCCCGTCACAAATGCTAATAGACTATTGGTTGTTTTTTAAGTTTTTCCTGTTACAGACTGACTCTGCTATCCCTTTGAAACTTATCTCCCCACTGTC
>JANRFK010001234.1:12516065-12561910 GCA_030068395.1 Apalone spinifera | reverse complement strand
CCCCCCCCCCCCCCCCCGCTCCAATTTTTTTCCTTCTCCCCCCCTCCGCCTCCCTTCTTCCCTTATTTATTCTTAGTTCTGGACTTCCAACACTCTGGTCATCTGAAGAAGTTGGTTGTGCCCACGAAAGCTCATGATATAATCTACATGTTTTGTTTGTCTTTAAAGTGCTACTAAACTGTTTGTAAGTTTTTCTTGTGTCTCTAAACATTCTTCTGCATCTTCTGGAGAACGATGTATCTTCAGTGCTAAACTGCACTGCCTTGACCCAGACGACTAAGAACAATTAGAGATGAAAGTACTGATCATCAGGAATTTTAGAAAAAGAAAAGGAATTCACATAAAACTTTTGATTTTACAAATTGCCTTTAACTGCAAATGCCTTTAACTTACAGATCCCGTGGATATCACTATTTTCCTACAAAAGTTATGTATACTATGTAAATTAACTTGAAATTAATTTATTTACTGTGAAATAGATTGCAGCAGGAAAATAACTTGGTATTAAAGCTGTTCATAATATGGTTCTTAGAAAATTAATTTGTCTTTAAATTAAATTAACTCTGAAGGGCAGAGTTAAAAAATTAATTATCTTTGTTGAGAAGTCAGCTAACAGTTGTGCACAATAGGGATTGTACAATACCGGACAGGTAGCAAATTAGTGGTTCTCTAATTATTGTAATTCCACAGATTAAAATGTAGTTACTAAAATTCTAATATGTTAAATTTTATTCCATGATGGAAAGATGCAGTCACAACATTGTTGCTAAACAGAGAAATACTGACACATCCTTATTCTCTTTAGATCTGGCTTGCTTAGCACTCTAGTGGGAGAGAAATCTGTGACACAAAGGTGGGAGGTAAGTATGCCGATTATACTTTGCATATATAGTAGGAGGAACCAAAATTTATAGCTCTATGCAGTGAAGTTTTTAAATAAAACTTACTAATGTTCAGTAGCTTGAAAAATAAACTCTGGAGCTTTTCAGTATTTTGAAAGAAACAAGACTGTTTGCACCATTAGAAGTGTGAGACAAAACAATGTAGTAAATCTCAGTAGTTTGTACCTTGTTAGCGAGCTGACCACAGTGAAGACCTGCCAATTCAAGTGTTTGATTATTCGTAAATGAACTAAAAAGTTAATATTTATCCTTTTTAAGCGAGGAGAAATCAGTAATTTCCAGTACCTGATGCACTTGAACACTCTGGCTGGCAGATCCTATAATGATCTCATGCAGTATCCTGTCTTCCCCTGGATTCTCGCAGACTATGATTCGCCGGTAAATATGAAGATTTATCTATGTCATGCTAATAGTTTAGGTGTTTATTTTTAAGGTGTGATAAGATAGTTAGTTCAGAAGCTGGGACCTACTGAGTTTTGCAAATCTTTAATTTCAGTTTGCTTTTTGCAGTCTGTGACCCTTGTCTCTGTGCAGAGACCCATTGAAGTCAATGCCGCTCTGCGCAGAGATCTTTTTTGCATGGAGATCTGGTGATTGACATGGGCACAAAAGTAGTGATGCTTTGTGTCGTAAATCTCTGCCATAGTTCTCTAAAACGTTTCCCATAGCGCAGCGGTTCTCAGCCAAGGGTTTGTGTGGCCCCACAGCTGACACGCAGATCCAGAGCCCCAACACCCACTGCAGGGCTGAATCCCTGATCCCTGGCACCCGGCACAGGGCTGAAGCCATGGGCAGTTGGTGTAGGGAGGGCTGGGGAAGGCAAGTCTCCAGCCCCACCCTTTCTGTGCCATGTGCATGCTCCGCGCTTCCAACCACAGGGAGGGAAGGGGTGAGGATGTGGCCTCACCACTGCCTCCACAGCCCCGGTGGAAGGCGCACCGTGCCACCCAGCCAAGCCCAGCACATCTTCTCAAGCACAAGGGAGGGAGAAGGCAGGGCGTGCTGTGCAGCCCAGCCTGGCCTCTCTAGCCCCAGAACACTGGGGGAGGGAGGAGGGTGCATCACGTGGCCAGACCTGGCTTCCCCAGTCCCAGAGCATTGGGAGGGCGGGCTCTGGGGGCAGAATGTGGGTGGGGCTATTCCTGGTGGCTTGGGAAGGCAGAGCCTCTCCTTCCCTACATACCCAGTGCCCAAGGCTGAAGACAGGAGCCACAGGGCTGAATCCCCAAACACTGGTGCTCCCTCTGTAGCCAAGCTCATGAGTCCTGTGCAGTCCTGGGGGCAGCTCTTCCCCCTGCCTTCACTCCCCACCCCCAGCCAGGCTGACGGCAAGAAGCGGGAGCACAGGCAGTTGCTGCTCTGGCTGGTGCCATGAAGCAGGCAGCAGCAGCTTTCTCTTGTCTCCTGCTGCAGCCCAGGATTGAAACTGCTCCTCAGCTCCTAACCCACTTTGCTCAGCCAGCCAGTAAGCGCTGCCTGGGTGGGGGGAAGTGCCCAATAGCTGGCAAAGCCCTCAGGAAACAGTGACTGCAGAGGACTCCTCCCAGCAAATAGCCTCCAGCTACCCTTTCCCAGCACCCTGAACTAATCCCCTGTCTGCACACAGCCCCTTGTTACTCCCTGCCATAGCCTGGCTACCCCCTGTCTGCACACAGCCCTTTGCTACTCCCTGCCACCCCCTGAGCCACCCCCCTGTCTGCACACAGCCCCTCGCTACCCCCTGCCATAGCCTGGCTACCCCCTGTCTGCACACAGCCCCTTGGTGTTCTCTGTTACTCCCCTTGCTGCCTGCACACAGCCCCTTGCTACCCTTCTCCCTGAATCCTGAGTTACCCACCTACTGCACACAGACCCTACTTATTCCCTACATGCACACAGCTCCTAGCTACTCACTCCCTTCTCCCTGAACTGTTTTCAGACTTTTTGTACTGTGCCCCTCTCCAATGCCAAATTATAATTTTTGGTTGTGGCCACTTCACCAGCCCAAACAGACTTAGTGGCCTGCGGAGCTGAGTCAGGACAGAGGTTGCACTCCCTGCACAGACTTCTGCCCCAAATAGAAATCAAACTACACCTTGGATCCCCGAGTCTCCTTCCCCACTGGGCCCTGGAGATTGTATTGTATGTTGGAGGCTGGGGGTGAGGCGGGGTAAGAAAAAGATTGAGCCCCCCGACATAGTGGAAGCATTCCTGTTTTGGAGACATTGCAGTTTTGCCCCAACCTTATGAAAGTGATTTCCCCCTGTCTAAAATTAGGTTAAAATGCTATTAATGTTAGTTTTGACAGTATCTCTAGCTTGTCAGCTTCGCACCTAAGGGTGGGCATAAAGAACTGCGGTGAAGGCCTGCAGCTGAAAGTAGCTTTTCGGGGAAGGAGGAGAGACAAAAAGATCACCCGCTGCTAGAATGTAGTAAAAAGAGATCTTGAGGTAGGCTGAGCAATGCTCTAGAAAATCTCTAAATGAGCTAAATAATTGCTGTGGTTTAGGAAATGAGGCTCTAAAGAGAAATATACCGTATAGCTCATTAGGGTATTAACATTGACCAGCCAGTACAGAGTGCTTTTAAAAATCTGTATGTTCTTATTTTAAAAGGAGCTGGATCTTACAAATCCAAAGACATTCAGAAACCTGGCCAAACCAATGGGAGCACAGACAGATGAAAGATTAGCTCAGTACAAAAAGCGATACAAAGATTGGGAAGATCCTAATGGTAAGTAACTGAGCAAATGCAAAGCTTGAAGAACAAAAAGGGATGTATTTTAAGGAAGTTGATATGCCTTATTCCTCTTACTCCTCCAAGAATGCCATAAACCCCTTTTCTGTGTGCATACCTCATACTATGGCAGGACACAAAAGGTTGTGGTATGGCCACTTTATGCCAGTGTTCCTTTTAAATATGGCCACAAAGCACTTCTGAGGCTCCCACTGGGGATAGACCAGTATAGAGATCTATTTTTCCTATGTAGGTGTCACTGGTGTAGGAGGCTGCTAAAGACTTGGTTATTTCTTTGCCCATCTTTCCTTGTAGTTACCCAAGTTAAGCCAGCCCTCAGTGGTGCTCTTAGAGAGGGAAAATGTACGCAACCTTCTTCTTTGGTGGCTAGGACAAGCTCAGCAGCCATGCAGAGATGAATGCCCCACTTGGTTTATTTAGCATTACTGCTTATGCCAGTGAGAAAAAGTAGCACTTCTAAGGCGACACATGAGTCCATCAAGGGTATGCAGAATACTATATCAAGAAATCCTGATTGCTGCCAAAAAATAATAAAATAGAATAGGAGTTTTCAAACTCTTCCATCCTATACACCATATGTTAATAGAGTATCTCATTGCCCCCAACCTTGCTGATTGTGATCACATAGCATTTCTGTGGAACCAGTTGTTTACATGGAAAAAGTAATATTAGAAAAGTAGTATATTTGAGTAGTTTTAATGTATTCTAATGAATAGAAAATGATAAATAAAACCACTATGATATAACCAGGCAGCTCTTCACAGACTACAACTTGAGGTTTTTCTTCATGGGCTGCACAGTCAACCTGTGGAACTCCTTGCCAGAGGATGTTGTGAAGACCAGGACTTTAATAGGGTTAAAAAAAGAACTAGACAAATTCATGGAGGTTAGGTCCATCAATACTTATTAGCCAGGAATGGTTGAAATGGTGTCCCTAGCCTCTATTAGTTAGAGACTGTGGAAATGGATGACAGCAGAGGGATCACTTGATGATTACTTGTCCTGTTCACTCCCTCTGGGGCATCTGGCATTGGCCACTGTCGGCAGACAGGATACTGGGCTAGATGGACCTTTGAGTCTGACCCGGTATGGCTGTTCTTATGTTCTTAACTGCTGAAATAAAATAAACAAGGCAAAGAATTAGGAATCTTTTTGCAAATGTCTTCTACAGCTTATTCATTCCATTCTCAGTGCATCTGAACAAGGCAATAAATGCAGTCAGTCACTTAATATTACTCAAAGTATGTAAAATAAAACATTAGATTTGATCATTTCTTTTCATTTAAAAATAATTCCCTTAAAAATCTATCTGTTATTTATTTATTTTCTTTCTTTCTTTCTTTATAGTAGCCCAGTGTCTGACAGTCTGTAACATCGAAATGCTGGCTGTTCCCTCTGGGCGGCCCGTGCTGCATGGGGAGTGCTTCCCCGCGGCGGTCCGGCTGAGCAGCGCAGAAGTCAGCCGAGTGCCGTGGTGGGAGACAAAGGGGAGGGGGGGAGCGGTGACGTGCGGCATGACAGTGGCTCCAGGCCCCGCCTCCTGGCCATGAACATCATCGCCCCACCTCCCGCTGTGGCGCTTGGCTGACTTCTGCGCTTCTCAGCCAGGCCACCACGTGGGAGCAAGCGGCGCAAGCGACCGTTTGGGCTCCGCGCCCCCCCATACAGCACGGGGAGTGCGGAGCCCAAACGGCGATTTGCGCTCCGCGGTACCCCAAGTGAGAGGCAGAAGGCAGAGGAGAGCTGAGGGGGGGGAAGGGGGAGAGAGAGGGAGAGAAGACCAATGTGGAGGAGAGACCTGAAAATCCTGTCTTATGACGGGCTAATTGGCTAGTATATATATAAATTCCTGAAGGCCGACAGAATGATGTCATCACTTCATCATTGTCAACAGACTGGGGAGGTAGGCGTGGGTGCATGAAAGCCAAGCTGAGGAAGGCAAGCCCTAGCCCCACCCACTCCCAGCCCAGCCCTCCATGATTCCCCCCAGCATCAGCTCTGCAGTGCCGCCTCCCACACACACACACCCATGCACTCCTGTCTCTGTATAAGAGGCAGCAGCAGGGAGGGAGTCAGGGAAGGCTGTCACAAGGCTGCCTCTGGCCTACCGCAGGCAGAGGCTGCTTCATGGTAGCAGCCCCTGTCCTCAGGGGTTTGAGCTCCTTGCGGACAGCAGCTGCTCCACATCTCCTGGAACAGCTTCTTTCCATGGGGAACTCAGACCCGCCCCCCCCATGAACAGGAGCTGCTGCCACCCTGCACTGCTGCCTCTGTATGAGAGTCAGCAGCACGGGTAAGAGGCAGCCGGTCCACAAGGGGGGCTGGTTTTTGAAACTGGCTCCCCTCACAGACCAGCTCATCCTGCCATCCCACACTGCTGCCTCTGATACAGAGGCAGCAGTGTGGCGTGTCAAGGGGCTCCCCAGGACGGGAGTGCACTGGCTGCCAAAACCGCCCCTGGTAACTATCTAAAAGTAGTGTAACCGACAATATTTTGTGTGGTTACATGACTATTCAGTTATACGATAGCTATCATCCCTAGTGGCAATGAGTTGTACTTCCTTCTGTTTGTTTTAAAAATGAGTTGAAGTGAATTGTACTTCCTTTTATTTGTTTTAGAAATCTACTTATTAATTTTATAAGGTTTGTTTGTTATGTGAAAGAGTAAGTAACACTTCCTTATTCACTTTCTCCACACCAGTCATTACTGTATAGACCTCTATCATATTCCCCCTCCCCTTTGTTGTTTCTTTCCCAGCTGAACAGTCCCAGTCTTCTTAATCTCTTCTCAAATGGAAGCTCTTTCCTACTCCAGTCATTTTTGTGGCCTTTTTCTATACCTTTTCCAAATGTAATACACATATATATTTTTGAGATGCGGCGACCACATCTGCATACAGACTTCAGGTTTAGGCAAACCATGGATTTATATAGTGATATATTTACTGTTTTATTATATATGCCATTCCTAATAGTTCCTAACATTTGGTTAATATTTTTGACTGCTGCTGCACGTTGAGCAGGTTTTTTCAGAGAACTCTGTGATGACTCCAAGATCTCTTTCTTCAGGTGTGACAACTAATTGAGAATCATAGAACACTAGAACTGGAAGGGACCTTGAGAGGTCATTGAGTTAAGTCCCCTACGCTCATGGCAGGACCGAATATCGTCTAGACCATCCCTGATAGATGTCTGTCTAACCTGCTCTTAAATATCTCCAGAGATGGAGCTTCCACAACCTCCCTGGGCAATTTATTCCAGTGTTTAACCACCGTGATAGTTAGGAAGTTTTTCCTAAGTCCAACCTAAAACTCCCTTGCTTGCAGTTTAAGCCCATTGCTTCTTGTCCTATCCTCAGACCTATCCTTAGACCCCATTGTGTTGTATGTAGAGTTGGGATAATGTTTTCCACTGTGCATTATTTTCTATTTATCAACATCGCATTTCATCTGCCATTTTATTGGCCGGTCACCCAGTTTTGTGAGATTCCTGTGTAAAACTCTTCACATTGACCTTTGGATTTAATTGTCTAAAGTAATTTTCCATTGTCTTCAAACTTTACCACCTCTCTGTTTTACACCCCTTTATTGAACAGCACTGGTCCCAGAAGAGATCCTTGCTATTTTCCTCTTTCCATTGTAAAAACTGACCATTTATTTCTACCGTTGGTTTCCTATATTTTAATCGGTTACTAATCTGTGAGAGGACTTTCCTCGTATTCCATCACTGCTTACTTTGGTTAAGAGTTTTTGATGAGGGACTTTGTCAAAAGCTTTCTGAAAGTCCAAGTAAACTATATCCACTGGATCATCTTTGTCGACATGCTTTTGTTGACTCCCTTTAAAGAATCCTAATTGGTAAGGTATGACTGGTGAAGACATTTTACTCTTCCACAATATATTGTGCTTACCTACGCATCTAATAATTCTCTTCTTTACTATAGTTCCAGCCAATTTGCCTGATACTGAAATTAGGCTTATTGGCCTGCAATTGTAAGGCTCATTCCTAGAGCCTTGTTTAAAAATCAGCATTTTCTTCTACAGAGGCCAATGTATGCCAATAGATTAGTTTGACAATTTCATATTTGAATTCCTTCAGAACTCTTGGATGAATATCACCCAGCACTGGAGACTTCTTACTTTTTAATTTCTCAGTTTGTTCCAAACCCTTATCTATTGACACCATAATCCAAGACAGTTCCTCGGATTTGTTGCCTAAAAAGAATGGATTAAACGTGTGAATCTTCCTTCCATCCCTTGCACTGAAAACTAATGCAGAGAATTCATTTAGTTTCTCCACAATGGTCTTGTCTTTCTTGAGTGCTCCTTTAGCATTATATTCATCCAATGGTGACCTCATTGATGATTTGGCAGTTTCTGATAGAGTTAAAAAAATCCAACAATTTTTAAAATCTTTTGCTACCTGTATTTCAATTTTTTTGGGGGGGCCTGTCTGATTATACTTTTATACTTGACTTTCCAGAGTTCATGGTCTTCCCTGTTTTCCTCATTTGATTTCCAGTTTTTAAAGTATGCCTTTTTGCCTCTCACTGCCTTTGTTTTGTCTTGGTGGCATTTCATTGGTCCTCCTATTTTTTTTATTTGAGATACAAATTTAATTTGAGTTTCTATTATGATGTTTTTAAAAAGTTTCTGTGAAGCTTGCAGGCATTTCACTCATAAATTTCTGTTTCACTTGCTTCCTCATTTTTCTGTAAAATTCCCCTTTTTGAAATTCAATGCAACTGTGGTGGCTTCTTTCATATCTCCCTCTCCCACTCACCAGGATATTAAATTTAATTACATTATGGTCTCTAATGCCAAGTGTTTCCACTATATTCATTTCTTGGGTCAGATCCAGTGTACCACTATAGGATTAAATCAAGAATTGCTGCTGTTCTTGTGGGTTCCAGGACTAGCTGCTCCAAACTGTCATTATAATGGTGTGTAAAAATTAAAAAAAAAATTCTTCCTGAGGTGACATGTATCCAGTCAATTCCCCACTATTATTGAATTTTCTATTTTTGTAGCCTCTGTAATCTCCTAGAGCCACTTCATAGTCACCATCCTGGTCATATGATCAGTCGCATATTCCTCTTGCATATTTGTAGTGAAGCATGGAATTTCTTGCCGTAGACATTCTGTGGTTCAGCTTGATTTATTTAAAACGTTTACATTTGACTGCTGTCTTATAGTAATTCCTATATGTTTTGTACCCTGGTATTACCTTTCCATTGATTATCATTATTCTGTCAAGTTTTTGTGATTCCTATTATATTGACATTTGCATTTAATACCAGGCACTCACATTCGCCCTCATAGTATTCAGTTGTCTAGCATTGGTCTACAAGCACTTACAAAATGTGTCAATATTTAGCTGTCTGCCTTCCTGTAATGTAACAGAATGAGACTCATCTGACTGTTTCTCTTCAGTTCCTACCTGTACTCAATTAAATTCTATCCTCTCCTCTTTACTAGGATATAGTGAATCCCTGTCAGAGGAGGATTTATTTATCAGATGCCTCTGTCAAAACCTTCACACCTGTGGACTTTCCCCAGCCCTTTGTTTAACTGCAACTTGAATAGGTCACTACCTGAAATTTGAGAATTGTTAAGCTATTGCAAAGTCCAATATCAGCAAGTGGCAAAGAGTCCCAGTTTTGAACATCTAACATAATTGTGTGAAGACATTTGTACAGATGGCTGCTTGTTCCCAGCAAATGAATAAAATAAAAACTTTACCAAATCTGCAGTCATCAGTTCTGAAAAATATTTGAATGCTAGGCCTTTAATTCTGTATCACAGAAGAGGTGAAAAGCAAAAATTCCCCAGAAGTTATTGTAGCTGTCTTGGAATGTTTCAGTTATTCAGAATATAATGCTGCTAAATGTGCCGTGTTGCTGGGCAAAAGATTGTTGAATTATGACTAGTGGCTTACTGCCAAAGTTTAAGTAAGTGGTTTCAATGTCAAATCATAAAGTTTAAATAGTCTTAGTTCCGCAAATATGAAAGTTGCAAATACCAATTTTAATGTGTTCAGGGTCATATTGTTCTCACAGTCTACCACTTCTTAAACCTATTAATTTCTTAATTTACTGCAGATCTTACAATGAACATTTCCTCTTTATTTCCTCTCCACTTGTAACTTTTTAAATTTTTCTTAATCAGGGGAAACTCCAGCTTATCATTATGGTACTCACTATTCATCTGCCATGATAGTGGCCTCGTATCTTGTCCGAATGGAGCCCTTTACCCAGATATTCTTAAGGTTACAGGTAAATTATGTGAGATTTCATTTTTCTATTTCTGTCATGTTTAAACTTGAAAATAGGTAAAAGTTTGTATAATCTTGTAACTTGATTCTCACTGAGCATAGTAGAAGAAAGGAAGTGCTTTAGCTGCATTGTTTTCTTCTTGATTGCTGTTAAACTCTTTTTAGGCTAGGAAAGATTTTATGGGCTGTTCAGATGGATGTCTAAATATTTAGAAAAATATACTACACGAAAACTCAGAGAAAAAGCAGCTTTTTATTTTATAAAGTAATATTTCACATCCTACATTTACTCATTTATTGTTCAGAAAACTCGTGCATTAGTTTCATTCTGTTAAGTGTTGAAAGACTAATTTATTAAACTGTTAATCTTTGTTAATCTAAAGAGCTAATTTAGTATTAAGTATCAAATTAACCTAACATTAGCACAACATGGAATTTTTTGACAGCTCGAGAATTAATTGGGTTCACAAATGCTATATTTTAAATATTTTCTTAGCTGGAAACCATCAGGCAAGAACATGTTTTTTTTCATTGGGCCAGCATTTCATCCACAAAGACTAATATTTGGAATAGAGCTAGATCTATCTATCTTTCTTTCTTTTAAACAAAACATCCTGTCTATTTATATTTTCTACTTCATATTTAGCATTATCGCAAAGAAAAATTATAGCAACTGATAGAGGAAAATGTAGTTTTAGTCACTTCTGTTGCCAGAAAGAGAGATTTTCCTTTTTCTTTTATGTTGTTATTTGACTGTGATAAAATGTTACCAAACTTGTTTTACTTTACAATTTTATAGACCGTGGCTGAGTCTGCTGAGCTGAGAAATGTTCTGGTATAAAGATGCCTCTCATATCTTTCTACAGGGTGGCCACTTTGACCTGGCTGACAGAATGTTTCACAGCGTGCGTGAAGCCTGGTATTCAGCATCAAAGCACAACATGGCAGATGTAAAGGAACTCATCCCAGAATTCTTTTACCTCCCGGAGTTCCTGCTCAATTCCAATAACTTTGATCTAGGTAGGCAAAAGTTGCTAATCACATCGTGTTATGAGTGTGAAAACAGTGCAGACTGGCCCAGACATAAAACAAGTTCAGTAAAATGTATGTAACAAAGATTTATGTAACAGCATAGGAAAATGGCAGATGGCTTACTGGAACTGGTCCTTAATTATCTTTTCATTGTGGGAATATGTATTTCCCAATGGTGTGTGTTTAGGTGTAATTATATAGGGAAATCTGGACAGTTTGTAACTCTTGACTTTCTTTTTTAGATGACAGAAGATATTCTCTCAAACACTGATTATTCATTTTAACAACTCATATAAAACTGCATTTTAGAAATTAAAGTGAACAATAAATTTACATTTCAAAGGGAAACATTTTTATTAGAACTCAAGTATTTAGCAGATACTGTTTTGGTAGGAGAATTTCTGATTATTATAATTTTCTGCAATATCTGCCAGTCTTCGTGTAGCGTTCCAATACTCACTCATACTGTGTCTAATGGACAAACATAAACATTGTAGTTTAATGAGGCTTCAGAGCATGTTTGTCAGTTTTGATATTTGCACTTCTAGAAATGCAGTTCTAGAAGGAAAAGTAGCTGAAATGTGCTTGAAGTGAGATTAGATCACTTCCCCGAGTTTTATTTAACCACAGTGAAATTTCGCTGAGCTACTGGCAGATACTACCACTGGAAGATAAAATAACTGATGTGAGAGAAATATTAATGTTGCAATAGCTTCATATTTTTTTGCTATGAGATTAACTCTTTAGTTTTTCAATGTTCTATGCTGCAAATTCAATAGCACAGATTATTAACCACGTCTTTTAAAAATCAAAATCATTGGTGCAAAATACTTTCCAAGAGCTTAGAAACTTGAACCAAGACCACATTCATATACATGAACATAGCAATTGCTGTACCTGTTTAGATATAAAAGGGAAAGTTTCCTCTTAACCTTTATGATAAGTTACCTTTTATTCTGAAACTCACACTTCTGTCCCTTTTCAGTTTGTTTTTCAACAAAATTGAAACTCCTGTGAGGAAAAGATTCAGGGCCCAGTTCTGCAGACCTTATTTATATTCAGCTATATTTACAAGCATAATCCCATGAACGCAGAGAGGGACTTTTGTAGTATTTCTCAGTGTGACTGAAGGTTGAAAAAAGTCCTTCACCGTTTACAGCAGAAGACACAGCATCTGAATATATCCTGATAGTTTAAAAAGTCTTCCTTATATGGAGAAACTGAATCATGGTGTGATTCTATCAGTGGGGATGCCTTTTTACTGTTTTCTGTTATACCATTTCATCTCAGAATTATTTTCCTCTGTTTTACAGCCTGTTGGCATATAAATTACTGAAAATTCACTGCATTCAGTAATTGGTAATTTTACATCTGCTAGTCCTCCCTTACTTAAAACCTAACAGGTGTAAAACTTTCAAAAAGTGACCCTAAAGAAAAAGGTCCACTAAAGTAGACATCCAAAATATCACTCCATCAAAGGAATTTTTCATATTCTGGTATTTCTCATTTTGTATTTTTAAAAACTGTGTGTGTGTGTGTGTGTGTGTGTGTGTGTGTGTGTGTGTGTGTGTGTGTGTGTGTGTGTGTGTGTGTGTGTGTTTTACAGAGTGTTTTATGAGGCATAAGGGATCTATCGGGAAAGGATTTCTTTAGCGATAGATCAGCCTCTAGACTGCCGCTTTTCTCCAACAAAGCTCCGTGCCGGAAAAAAGTGGCGGCCATTTTTATGCTAATGAAGCGTGGGATATTTAAATCCCCGCCTCATTAGCAATTTTGCCCAGCCTAATCTGCGTCCCTTTGCTGGCAGAGGGGTGCAGTCTAGACATACCCTTTCATTAGACACTAAGACATCATACTTTACAAAGTATCTATCCTATGGCAGAGAATCATTTAAATAGAAAACACAGCTATAGAAAGATAAAATTAAAGTTCTAAAAGCCTCTTTATTAAGCAGGGCAAAGACTTTGTTTGACTTCTCCATAACAAAAGCCATTAAGGTAACCGGACAGTTATTCAAAAATCAGAGAAGGTTAAATAAGCATTAGATAAATTCTCTATAGCTAAAAAACAATTAAACGTACTTCAAAGGGACATTGTTAAGGCTAGGCAACTGAAAGAGCGTGCGTGCGTGCGTGCATGCGTGCGCTATGTTCCCTGAAATAACTTCAAGTATCTTTTTATATTTAAAAAAAAAATAGTTCAGCATTATCACAAGCAATCCTATATAAATAAATATACACAGGATAGACAAAAATGTTTTTATTCTGTAGGAAGACAGTTTTGGAACTTCTGAAATGCTGAGAAATTTCTTGAAGCACTAACCTGATAAATCACGTGCCATTGTAACTGTACTATTATTTTTGTTGCTTCTTTTATTCAGATGCATCACTTTCTTTTTCTGTTAAAACTTCAATTTATTTTGTAGGTTGCAAACAGAATGGCACTAAGCTTGGAGATGTGATACTTCCCCCATGGGCAAAGGGAGATCCTCGTGAATTTATCAGAGTTCATCGGGAGGTAATAAATATTTTAATAATAAGAAACACAGAAAGTTTATTTGGGCATAAAGCTCGATCTGGGAAGTTCAGTGCATTGTTTGTAATCAGTTTTCTATTTGATTTGCATCTTCGGGAGGTACACTGTTATGTTGATGAACAAAAGAACCAATGGTCTTTCATTTGTTCTTGATATCAATATTGACAGAGGCAGCTGATATGGCGTGGTTATACTGTTTTTCCTTTAAATACATCAAATACTGTGTGTAATTTCATCCACCACAGTCAGATAATACGTTCAGTGACTGTCTGCTCAGTTTAATGCATAAATTTTTAATTACAGGCTTTGGAATGTGATTTTGTGAGCGCACATCTGCATGAATGGATTGACTTAATCTTTGGCTATAAACAGCAAGGCCCTGCTGCAGTAGAAGCTGTAAATGTCTTCCATCATCTCTTTTATGAGGGGCAAGTGGATATATACAACATAAATGACCCATTAAAAGAGACAGCGACCATAGGATTCATTAATAACTTTGGGCAGATACCCAAACAGGTAAAAATGTTCTTTTACCTATTGTAACCATATGCCAGAATATATTCAAATCCAAATGCTTTCTATAAAAAGGCAATTGCAGTCAATTATAAATATGGTATTTAAGTTTCTAATATGCATTTCTGTCCTTTGTTTGGAATGTGAATGCAGGTTTTGTGTAATAAATACATTTGCAGAAATGCAAATTCAGTTATAGATTAATCCATTCTCGAGCCATTACATGTGTCTAACTTAAACATTGGGTTTTGTCAGTAAGACCAGGGATTTCTCCCTTTTTCGTCGTTTTCCAAAACTAGAGGCAAGAGTTTATGAAGAAATTTTAAAAAACAGATTAGGGAGCCAGTGTGTTACTACAAAAGGGTAGTGTTTGTACGTATTCTTCCCTGGCTTTTACCATGTGATTCAGCACAATTCATAGGTAGTGCACAGGAGGTTTACTTATACAAGTTGCCTTTTTAGCAAAATTAGGGTTACGTTGTTTGACTTTTTTCCTTTTTAAAGTGGTTGCTTAGTTTTCTTGGACACTTCCCCATTCCCAGAAGGTGTGAATGGGCAACAGGGGATGGATCAACCTGTTCTTTTCATTCCCTCAGAAGCACCTGCTATTGGCCACTGTCAGAATATTGGGCTAGAGGGACCTTTGGTCTGACTCACTATGGCCATTTTATATTCTCTTTATTTGTACTATAGGGGTGTGTCTAGACTCCATGGCTCCATTGACGGAGCCATGTAGATGAGTTTACTAGACATAGCAAAATGAAGCAGCAATTTAAATAATCGTTGCTTCATTTACATCAAAATGGCTGCCACGCTGCGCCAATCAGCTGATTGTTGGCACAGCACAGCAGTCTAGAGCGGATCAGCCAACCCAGAACCCTTTATCATCAGATCCTTTATGCCTTATTAGCATCAGTTGAGGTATTTCCTGTGCTTTAACACCTTCCCAAAGGTGGAAGACTAGCGTAGTTTGTATCTTTCTCTTGCATTTTAAAATCAGAAATGCAACAAACTTGACTATCACTGTAACAAAAATACATAAAAAAACAGTGAAGGGGAATTCTGAATATTTAGTGTTTGGATAAGCATCCTAAAATATAGGTGCTAATGTAGAACTTTGGATTGTCCCCATTAGGTCCTGTGTCCATCCTCACATAATTTCACCATCCTAGATAAGTTCCAGTTACCCTACATTTTTTTTATTCTTTCCAAAAAATCCTAAATCTGCTAAGCCACTCTTCATTCTTGATTTTTCTTGCAGCATCTCTTCTCCATCTAGCTTTTATTGTTGATTATATATGTATTTTTGCTGTACTGACAGTGGGGTCTTCTGCTGTGATATTTATCATCATTAAACACCATATGCTAGTTCAGTCTGTATGAGGGACTGAAAAGTAAGGTTTAATAGATGTAGTTTGTCTGGTAAGAGAGAGATTATTAAGAGCAGCCTTAAAAAATCGTATTGGATTTGAAGCCCTGATATTAAGATGTTTTATAATTAACAATTTATGAAATTTACAAGAAAGCACACACTCCTGGCAGCCTCAAAAGCCCCCATTTTTCTAGGTAGCTTGTCCTGGAAAGAGTTTCTGAACTAGTGCTGGCTGTGCAGTGACTGAAATGAAGTAAAGTCAGTGTAAAAATAAATGGTAGCTTGCTCTCAACATTTGAATTTCTCTTACCTTTTCAGTATTATCTTTAAAGAAATTGTGGCCAAAAAGGAGATTATAAGATAGGACTATTCATTGTTTATAAATAAAATGTTCTTTATGTAAAATTAGAAGACTTACCAGGTGTTGCCAGTGTTCTTCAGGCTAAGGGGCTGGCGATATGGGGAGTACAGGAGTCCAGTGGCAAGGGAATGCAGGAAGTGCCACTAGGGGCTCCCTCACTCCCCCGTCCCATCCCAGGTTCGGGGGACTGTTGGGGGTTCCCTCCCTTTGGTCCTTCCTGAGAGAGGGGGGGGGGGGGGCTCTCTCTGTCCTCCTGGCCCATCCCCGAGGTGTGGGGGAGTAGCAGGGGCTGTTGTCTTCCCCCTCCCCTCTCCCGGGGCGGGGGGACAACAAGGGCTGTTTACTTCCCTCCTCTATCTCAGGGGAGAGGGTGGCAAGGGCTGTTTCCTTTCGCTCTCCAGGATGAGAGCAGAGCTGGCAGGGACTGTCTCCCAGACAAGGAGGCCCCACTTACCTGGTCTAGTGGCAGGCAAGATGGTGACCCCCAGCACCAGCTGGCCACGCCCTTGGTGGTAAGGCTGCCAGCAGTGGTCATTGGGCATATAGCTCTCCCTTGTGCTTGCTGCCCACAGTGGTGACTGAGAGTGTTGCGTTTCTCCTCTCTCTGCCCCCTTCCTTTCCATGTTTTGGAAAACAGTTCTATTCCCCACACTTCCCGTTTTCCTGGCATAACCAAACCCTGATCTTGCTTTAAGATAGGAGAAGAAGAAGCTGCATACTAAATTTGGTGGCCTTAGCTCTTAGCTTTTAGGAGTGGTTGAACAAACGGACTCACAGACAGACAGATGCACATTTCTAAAATATATTGATAGATTAGTTACAATACTTAGCATATGTAGCATACAAATTTAGCAGTCTGATTGCTTAACATTGCTCAAGAGATCAGTGTTGACACAGAAGGTGGTAAACATTGGATAATTGTTTTCATCATGTGATGATGAATCAGTAATCATGAGGCACAATGTGTCATCTTTAACCAACCCCTCCCTGGCCACTCAGGCTTTTTACTACCCTTAGACTGTGTTATTCCAACAGTGTGGCCTGGTGATGATGAGATATATTTATGTAGTTTAACTTTGAAGGAGTACCAGTTTGTAGTTCAGATGATAAGTGCAGTAATATTCAAAGATCTAAATTCATTTACCTGTCTTCCCTTCACAAAATTGCACACTACTATAAACTAAGATTTTAGAGGTGGTCCTTAATACATTGTTCCTATTGCTTGAAACATGCACTTGTAAACTGGATACACCTTGACACACAAACTGTATAGTAAGATACAGCTGCCTTACAAGGCATGTGTATTCCAGAACATAGAGTACACTATAGACGGAGCTGCTTTTAATAATCTCAGCAACAGAGATTTGCTTGTTCATTCTGCATACTGCAAATATAAAAATCCAAAAACAGCAGTAAGTGAAAGTTTGGAGAATAACTTATTTTTGTCCTGGGTTTTTCAGTGGAGACATCTGAAAATTAGATGCATTCTTCAATATTTCTTACGTGTATATTTATCAGACTGATAGCAGTAATATGATATAATGAGCCTGCTTCACCAGCAGCTTGTTATTTAGTGTGTATGAAATAAGAATGTTAAATCACTTTAAACAGTACCTTTGGCTATTTTCATTGTTTTCTAAAAGGTAAATCCTAATGAAAAATGTAGTGCTTATTGCTTTCTAGTTTGGGTTTGAATTTTTCTTGAAAATTTAACAAAAATGTTTATATAATATGAGGCACTTCATGTATACCTGCCAATTTGTGAAGTTTTTAAAGTAAATCTGATACGGGTGGTAAACTTTAAACGCTGCCTTTGATAATGGAAATCTATAATCTTGTCACTAAAAATATTTGATTTCCTATCTCATATTGCAGCTATTTAAAAAACCACACCCACCAAAGCGAGTTAGAAGCCGAATCAATGGAGAAACAGTTGGAATGTCTGTCCCCCCAGGTTCCACAAGTGACAAGATCTTTTTTCATCATTTAGATAATCTGAGGCCTTCCCTTGCGCCTGTAAAAGGTAAAACTCACCACAGTATTTATTCTTGGTCTCTTGGCAGTGTTCATTGTTCCTGCTAAATAATGTTTTCTGAATTTTCATTCTCTACTAAATCTCCAAGTTTAACATTCTAGCCTTGTAAGATTCTGAGAGCCTTCAATTCCAGTTGAATTAGCCCTTGTAGTTTTAACAAAATGTAATTGTTTCATTGACAAGGCCTGAAGGGGAAATGAGCCTTAAATCACACCCGAAAGCAGGGGCAGGCAAATCTGGCCCACCACGATCCTCTGAGCCACGAGTGTCCCTGCCACAGCCCCACATGCCACTCAAAGCGACTAGCTGCTGGGACCAGCATGTGCATCTCTGCACGAACCTTGCGAGATGCGCTGCCCCTCTCCCCACCACAACCCATGCCCGAGTCACAACCCTAATCCTTGCCCAAGTCACAACTCAAATCCTCCGTACCTCCTCCAGCACACCTCTTCCAGGTCAGAATCCTCTACTGCAGCCAAACATCCTCCTAGACTCTGCACCCCAATTCCCTGCCCCAGATTCCAACCCCCTCCTTCACTCAAACTTCCTTCTAGATCCCACAACCCTTCCTGCATCCTTCCCCACGCTCCTTTCTGCATCCAACCTGCATTCCAGACCTCGCATCTCCTCCATTAATATCATAGAAAAATGCATCTCTTGTCCACTTACCACATTCTTGGAGTGGCCCCCCCATCAAAAATTATTGCCCACCCTGTCCAACAGGTTAACAACCCATTTTTAATTCCAACAAACTATGTTTGAAACCATCAAGGGAGGCAAACTCCAGAGCTGAGAACTTACTACGAAGGGTACCCTGTCCAGCATAAGATGTTTAAATCTCACTGGGGTGCCCCATGTAACCTCAGTTTTTGTTTTACCGTGGAAGAAAAGTACTTTCTGAAGAATTCCAAGAAACATTTTGGATACTAGAAAGAAGTCACAGTTATGTCAGTAGCCACACATAAGCAACAGTGTCATGTCTAGCTATGTCTGGCTTCAATTTTTTCAACCATAACAAGATAGTAAAATTATCAAAATAGTTAGTAGCTAATTTTAAAAATTCATTGGCTTCCTACTGACAACACATTCTAAAATATTAATAAATTATATTTAGTGTTTATATCATGTTTCCCACCTGAAGATACCAAACATTTTACAAACATTAACTTGTGAGCTAGGTAAGGGATATTCTAGTGATTACTTGATTCACGATTGCGACCTAGATAGATTAGAGGATTGGGCCAAAAGAAATCTGATGAGGTTCAACAAAAGGACAAGTGTAGAGTCCTGCACTTGGGACGGAAGAATCCCAAGCATTGTTACAGGCTGGGGATTATAGGGGATGAGAAGATGGATATGAGTCAACAGTGTGCCCTTGTAGCCAAGAAGGCTAATGGCATATTAGGGTGCATTAGGAGGAGCATTGCCAGCAGATCGAGAGAAGTGATTATTCCCCTTTATTCGGCTCTGGTGAGGCCACACCTGGAGTATTGTGTCCAGTTTTGGGCCCCCCACTATAGAAAGGATGTGGACGCATTGGAGAGGGTCCAGCGGAGGGAGACCAAAATGATTAGGGGGCTGGAGCGCATGACCTGTGAGGAGAGACTGAGGGATTTGGATTTGTTTAATCTGCAGAAGAAAAGAGTGAGGAGGGATTTGATAGCAGCCTTCAGCTTCCTGAAGGGAGGTTCCAAAGAGGGTGGAGAGAGGCTGTTCACAGTAGTGACAGATGGCAGAACGAGGAGCAATGGTCTCAAGTTACAGTGGGCGAGGTCTAGGTTGGGTATTAGGAAACACTATTTCACTAGGAGGGTGGTGAAGCACTGGGATGGGTTCCATAGGAAGGTGGTGGAATCTCCATCCCTAGAGGTTTTTAAATCTCAGATTGACAAAGCCCTGGCTGGGTTGATTTAGTTGGGATTGGTCCTGCTTTGGGCAGGGGGCCTGGACTTGATGACCTCCTGAGGTCTCTTCCAGCTCTGTGATTGAAAAAATATCCACCTCTGGGGTAGAAAGGAGCAGCTATTTAACAGTGCACAGCAATACTACATTGTCATCAAAGAGGAAGTGAAGAATAACCATCTCTATTTGAAAATGCAAGGGCAAGGTAGGCAGGCATATTATAATTATCAAATTTGATATGTGGCATATGAAACTGGCTGCCTGGGATTTTAGTAGGGATGTGAAAGATTAACTGGTTAACCTTTACGCATTACCCTTAATAGGGTGATGTTTACTAGTTCCAGTTAACCAGTGGGGCTGGAGCAGCTCCGTGCTTATCATGGGAAAGGGGCTGTGCTCATCTCACCAGCCAGACTAGAGCAGCCCGCCTGCAGAGTTGGACTGCTCCAGCCCAACAGCACAGAGAGCAGCCCCCCCTTAAATTGGTTATCCTGCTAAACATGAAGGAAGCTTCATGTTTAACGAGATGACCAATTACACAGGATTTTACATCCCTAGATTTTAGAATTGGTGTTTTTGCTGTATAAAAATGTAATGTTCTCTTCAGTGACCACAGGTATTCAAGCTCTTAGTTCTGTGTTTTGTCTGAAAAGCAGCATTTTCAGCAACACAGTTTCCCATAACTGATTCAGAGGGAAGAGTGCCAACTGTGGAAGTGCACGATCTAGGTGTCCCTAAGACACCTGTCCAGATACTGACAGTCTTTACCTATGAGAGTTGGTAGGATTACAGTACAAGTGACTTTGTTAGTTTACAGTGAGATTTATATAGTGGTGCATAATGGTATTTGTTCTGTGAAAGCATGGGCTGCCACATAATGAAAAACAATATTATACAGTGTGTGTTATGTAATGGTTGTGCATTTGCAGTAACATAAAACACGTTGTTGTTTGTTGTTCAGAACTCAAGGAGCCTGTGGGACAGATAGTGTGCACAGATAAAGGCATTCTAGCAGTAGAGCAGAATAAGGTTCTCATTCCACCTACCTGGAATAAAACTTTTGCCTGGGGCTACGCGGACCTCAGCTGTAGACTGGGAACGTACGAGTCGGACAAGGTTTGTGAACAGAATTCTAAGTTTTTTGATGTTCTGATATGTGTTCTCTACTAGAATCTGACTTTGAAAATATGTTGTGCATACAAGGCAAAGAATTGTGTCTACTGTGTCTGCTTTATTAGTATTTATGCTGAAGTCTTTACCTGAAGAATAGTAGGAAAATCAAGTTAAACTCTTGAACTTCAGGGTTGCTACAGCAAATCTACAAAAACAACAATAAATCAGTAAATAACAATAAATCTCTAAGATGCCATAGGACTCCTTGTTTTTGCAAATACAGAGTAACCCAGCTACCCTTCTGAATAAATCTACTGTATCTGGTGTGACTCCATCTTGTGGCAGAGGTTGGCACTGACGCTAGTAGAGTGAAAGCCCCCAAAGGAGAAACACCTTCTCCTGAGTAAACTAGAGGTCAAAAATTGAAGATCAGACTCGCTTTTCATTGAATTCTTATTCCCATTTCCTTCAAACAGAGTAATGTAACAAGCTCTGGCGAAAACTTCAACTTGCTAAGGTTAGGCAAGTGGTGAGATGCAACTGATGCTCCTGACTGGCTTAAGAATTGTACACATCCAATTTTGTTGTTGTTTCGCCTTTTTTTTATGCGCATATTTTGTCTCATCTTCTAGATTGTTAGCTCTTTGGGGCAAGGACTGTTATATCTTAGTGAGTACCTAGCATAATATGTAAAAATAATACAGATGTTAAATAATATAGATGCAGAATTTGGTGGTGGCGAGAAACCTGATCTCTAAAATCCAGGTGAGGATCCAGATTTCTCAATGTTCAAGTGTGCCTGATACTTGTTCAGGCCTATTTCTGCCAAAAACAACCCTTTCGTATACTACTGGAGAAGTGGTCAGTATTGCTTGATAATTTCTACTAGCCTAGGAATTGCAGCGGGATCAGAGGGTATTTCAAAGAAGGAAAACCAGTTGTTTTAACTGCAAATGCCAGGGGTCATCAGGAACAAAATCTGTAATGTTCTCACTATATACTTTGGCAATGTTTTCAATTTAATTGCATGATAAACATTTAGTGCAGATTAATCTCAAATCCTAAACAAACAGTTGCAAGTTGCGTTTTTGTTTGTTTCTTGACATTCAAAATATGTAAATGTGGGATTTTTTTTACTAAAGTTATTTTTATATATTTTTCTTTTGAGCTCAGTTATTGGTGGAGAACAGATTAGCTTTCTTAAAAAGATTAATGCCAACACCAACAAATTTGCAAAACTTTGTATGCCTTCTTCACTTTTTGCCTTCATTTTTTATTTTGTAGGCAGTGATTGTTTATGAATGTTTGTCAGAATGGGGACAGATTCTATGTGCAATCTGTCCAAACCCCAAACTGGTCATCACTGGAGGAATAAGCACGGTGGTTTGTGTGTGGGAGATGGGCACATCCAAAGAAAAAGCTAAAACGCTCACTCTGAAACAGGTAAAAATAAATAAAATTGTGTTCCCATATCAGAGGAGGAAGGGGGATACACTGGTTGCATAGCACCATAGAACTTCTGACTAAACCTGGGATGGAGAATAATTTTTGAAGGGGGGGCCACTTCAGAAATTTTTGAAGTGATCATGGGCTGCCCCAGAAGGGGCGGGGCCTCAGGCAATAGAGGTGGGGCCTTTAAATAGCAGGAGTTAAAAGGGATTGAGCCTCCCCTGCACTCCCAAGTATCACATTAGTGGGGGCAAGAGCTGTGAGCCCTTTCAACTCTTGCTATTTAAAGGGCTCGCTGCTCCCGGCCTTGCTGCTAGCGCTTTGCCTGGTAGCTGTGGGGAAGGCATGAGCCCCTTTAATAGAAGCAGTTGAGAATACTCGCTTGTCCCTGGTTCCCAGATAATGCGCTAACAATGGGGCCGGGAGCTACGAGCTTTTTCAACTGCTTCTATTTAAGGGGCTCGTAGTTGAAAGGGCTCACCCCGGCTCCAAGGCAACACATTAGGGAACTGATGCGCAAGCCGGATCAAAGAGCTAGGCGGGCTGAATCTGGCTCGCTGACAGGCCCATCCCTGGACTAAACAGATTACCATTCTAAAGGCACTGATTAAAACTGAGGAAGGATTTTGCTTTTGATGGGACCTTAAAATCACTCTGGAGCTGAGACAGTGGCTTTCTGTTAAGAGAGGGAGAAAGAGAAGTATTTTAGGGGTATGTGTGAAAATGTGAAGGGATTTTGTCACTGGAAAGTGTTCCTAGGGGCAGGGAGAGAACAATAATCACACTTCTCTGAGATATTACATTGTGTGTAAGCACCAATTTTATCCCATTGGCACATATAGCATCCATCCAGCAACTTCCAGCTTCACAGACTCTCCATTCCCATTTGTCAGACCAATCTTTCACCCCTTCTCTTCGAAAGTTGACAATTTCTGCTTAACTGAAAATAACAATGTACAGAGCAAAAACCAGCCAGTCCTGTTAGTGTAGTATTCAGGGAACGGGGTGTATTTGCTTAGAAAAGTTTTATGTTGCTTCTTGCTTTGCTGCCTCAGCACATCACTTTTTGGATAACATACTAAGACTAGACAACGAGAAGTCCTGTGGCACCTTATAGACCAACAGATTTGTTGGAGCATAAGCTTTCATGGGCAAAGACCCACTTCGTCTTTGCCCACGAAAGCTTGTGCTCCAATAAATCTGTTAGTCTATAAGGTGCCACAGGACTTCTTATTGTTTATGCAGATTCAGACTACCATGGCTACCCCTCTGATACTAAGACGAGGATAACTAAGTTAGTATGAAGTCTCCTTTATCTCTGAATCAACTTCCACATGTACAAATTACATTTCAGAGTTCTAGGTAACTCACCTTAATAACCAGGAGTATCTCATGAGGAACAGTTTAACTAACTTATGAAGGCAAATACACAAGTTACTTAAACTTTCATTTGCTACTAGAGTATATATAGTATGTAACTAATTTTCTGAAGCCATATCCTGAGCAGACATTGTGCCACTTTGGTGATGACTGCAGTGCACAGTTGTGATTCCCACAGGAAAATATAATCTTTCCTCTGGTCTCTGCTGCTCCAAGCTGTATCAAACCAGAGCACTTAGAAAAGCTGCCTTTTCAGTTAACTGTTACTTAAAAACCTGATTCAAGAGCTATTCTTGGGCTCTTGCACCTATAAAATGTAAAGGCTGGATCCCTGCTTCCAATTTGCAAACTGCTTTTTCAGTCACGGTTAATGTCCCAAAGTCTTTTTTTAACTAATTTTTAATATAAAAATTAAATATGGAGCTATCTAATATTCACACTTGAACTGTACTATAGGACATGAATTTTAAACGGCCACTGGGACACACACCGAAACTATATAGACTTGGAGGAAGCAGAAAGGGTCGAACTTCTTTAAAATAGTAAAACAAAAAGAGAGAAATGTGTTCATAAACATTCCCTAGAGTTTTCTTTTGTGTCTCTGTTAGGAATTGTAATTGGTTATGAAAGGCTATTGCACAAGATCTCTACAAACTGAATACGTTGGTGTTTTTTGTTTTTGTTTTTTTTTAAGAATGAGCTCATATTTGTGTATATGCAATATGTGCAATAAGCTGCTCTCTATTGAGTATTATGAGATACTTTGTGCAGTTCCTAGGTGAACCAAATCCTCTAACGGTGTGTGCTAATAGCCTAGTAACATGTGTTGAGTGTGTACTAAAAGCAGTTGTGTAAGAAACTGAATAAACTTATCATAATGTTAGGGTTCTTGGCTTACCGTATACTAAAACTTTTTAAATACTCCTTTTAGCTAAAATCCATTTATATCTTAAACGTGCATCATTTGCTTTTTGAAAATCCCAGTTTCTCTAAATAAACTGTCTCCTTTCCATTTACATTAATTGATGTAGTATAATGAATTCCTATATTTGCAATTATACCTGCAATCTGATGACCTGTTTAACATAGGCCATAGAAATTTTCCCAAAATAATCCCTAGAACAGATCTTTTAGAAAAAACATCCAATCTTGATTTTAAAATGGTCAGTGATTTTTGTTTGGTTTTGTTCTTAGGCATTGCTTGGTCATACTGATACTGTCACATGCGCAACAGCATCACTGGCTTATCACATAATTGTGAGTGGATCACGTGATCGTACCTGCATCATATGGGATTTAAACAAATTATCATTTCTAACACAGCTCCGAGGTCACAGGGCTCCAGTTTCAGCACTTTGTATAAATGAGTTAACGGTAAGAACCAATAAACTGTATGATTCATGTTCACAAATTTAAACATTAAGATTTTCCAAAGGTTTTCGTAAACAATTTTTCTTACAAAATAACAAAGGCTTTCTCATACATCAATCCAAATTCTTCTTTAATTCATTTTATTTGAATACATGCATACAAGAGTTCCAAAGCATATACATATATCTACAGCATTGTTGGTTTATGTCCTTTTTATACTGTTACATATTTTAAGCAGAACCATATATTGTTCAAACAGAAGTAAGTATCAAAGTCTTCAGTGACTTTTGAAATATTTGTACAACTTACACCCAAAAGCCATGTAACCGGATGCTTCCAAACAGCCTTATGAGACTTATACTCCACACTGAAAATGTGAAGTGCTTATGAATCAGTGTAGTTCAAAAGAAGAACACTTGTGTAGTGAAGGGAGCATATACAACCATAAAGAAAGGGTAACAAAGTACTGAACATGTGCTGTTGTGAATAGTCCTGCCATGGAAGATGATGGGCTTGAGAATAAACCAACAACTGCATACCGTAGGTCTGTTAGGTTTGTATTTCTCTGACAAAGGCTTTCAAAAATGGATGCCTAAAGTTAGGCTCCCTAAGCCTGTATTTAAGCACCTAATCAGTGGCCTGCTAGATGTTAAATCAGGTAACCTCTTCCGATGTCTAAATACAGATTAGCAACCTAAATTTTAAGCATCCATTTTAAAAAAAATCTTGTCCTATGAATTATTTTTGTAAATGCCCAAAATCCAGACTGAAATGTAAAGGATTTGGGTTTTGTTTCTTTTGTCAGGGTGACATTGTCTCATGTGCTGGCACTTACATCCATGTGTGGAGTATTAATGGAAATCCAGTTGTGAGCGTGAACACTTTTACTGGACGGAGCCAGCAAATCCTATGCTGCTGTGTGTCTGAGATGAACGAGTGGGATACCCAGAATGTCATAGTGACAGGACATTCAGATGGAGTGGTCCGAGTAAGTAGCAGGAGTGTCTGCTTTAGGTACTCGTACTAGGAGTCATCCAGGGATTTAAAATAATATCAGAGTTACAAAGAAAATATAACTATAAATGGCAGAGAGAGAGAGCCATTTCTGGACTGAAAGTCTGTAGCTGGTGAATTTTTACCTCTTCTGTTTTTTGATGTGTGTGTTATTGGCAGCTGATTGTGCATTTAAATTTGCACCCCTTTCCTATCTGTTTTGGTTACTGAATTACTTCAGTTCCCTAATTTTATTCTGCAAGCCTTCAGCAAGCCAGTTTTTCTCACAGAAGAAAAGGAGAGATCGAGTAGCATCATTGTATTTCCACTTGCAACAGTGCTGTTCTGTTCCATTCCTGACCCTGCTAATGTCAAATTGACATAGGAGGTGGCTTTCATAGAATTCTAGGGCTGGAAGAGACCTCAGGAGGTCATCAAGTCCAGCCTCCTGCCCAAAGCAAGACCAATCCCAACTAAATCAACCCAGCCAGGGCTTTGTCAAGCCGGGACCTAAAAACCTCTAAGAATGGAGATTCCACCCCCTCCCTAGGTAACCCCTTCCAGTGCTTCACCACCCTTCTAGTGAAATAGTTTTTCCTAATATTCAACCTAGACCTCCCCCACTGTAACTGGAGACCACTGCTCCTTTGTCTGCCATCCATCACTACTGTGAACAGCCTCTCTCCAATCTCTTTGGAACCTCCTTTCAGGAAGTTGAAGGCTATTATCAAATCCCCCCTCACTCTTCTCTTCTGCAGACTAAATAAGCCCAAATCCCTCCACCTCTCCTCGTAGGTGATGTGCTCCAGCCCCCTAATCATTTTGGTCTCCCTCCACTGAACCCTCTCCAATGTGTCCACATCCTTTCTAAAGTGGGGGCCCCAGAATTGGACGCAATACTCCAGATGTGGCCTCACCAGTGCCAAATAACGGGGAATAATAACTTCTCTAGATATGGTGGCAGTGCTCCTCCTAATGCTGCTTCTAATGCACCCTAATATGCCATTAGCCTTCTTTGCTACCAGGGCACACTGTTGACTCACATCCAGCTTCTCATCCACTGTTATCCCCAGGTCCTTTTCTGCCGAACTCCTGCTTAGCCAGTCTGTCCCTAGCCTGTAACAGTGCTTGGGATTCTTCCATCCTAAGTGCAGGACACTGCACTTGTCCTTGTTGAACCTCATCAGATTTCTTTTGGCCCAGTCCTCCAATTTGTCTAGGTCACTCTGGACCCTATCCCTACCCTCCAATGTATCTATCTCTTCCCCTAGCTTAGTGTCATCCGCAAACTTGCTGAGGGTACAATCCATCCCCTCATCCAGGTCATTAATAAAGATGTTGAACAAAACTAGCTCTAGAACCGATCCTTGGGACACTCCACTAGAAACCAACTGCCATCCTGACATCGAGCCATTGATAAGGCTTTTTCATGAAGGCTGGGCTGATGCTGCAAAATTTATTTCTGATCTGGGTTTGATTTCCAGAGGTGAGAACCCATTGTGAGAACCTTACTCCCTAAAAAGGGGATTTCTATTGTAAATGATGATGAATGCTGTGACTATACAGCTCTGGTAGCCTGGCTTAGTTCATAAAATATTTTATAGGCAGCTGATAAAAATCTAATTGATGTTTATCTTATGCTTCTCTTCCTCTGTCTCCTCCTCCCACCTCAAAGTTCTGGCGGATGGAGTTTTTGCAAGTACCAGAAACACCAGCCCCGGAGCCTGTGGAGATCTTGGAAATGCAAGAGGATTGTCCAGAAGCACAAATAGGTGCTTTGCTTTTGTTTTGTTTAATTTTCTCAGTATCTTTTTAAAATCCATGGAAGAAAAAGACAGAAGACAGCCGCTTGCCAAAGCAGCGAGGAGTCCTGTGGCACCTTATAGACTAACTTTGGTTAGTCTATAAGGTGCCACAGGACTCCTCGCCGCTTTTGCAGTTTCAGACTAACACGGCTACCCCTCTGATACTTAGCCCCTTGTCAAACGTCCTCTGACAAGTGTTTTTAGCACTTATGTCTTAGGGAGGAGATACTGTTCTTATCTGTGTGATGAATTCAATGCTAAATATGGTCATTTTCTATAGAGCTATCTTTTCATTTCCATATTCAAAATAAATATTAAATTTGATCTCACAAGACATCTTATTCTAATTACCCCTTGTATAAAAGTAACTTTGGTCTCTAGCTGTAAGTGCTCTAAGGGACTACTGAACAAATCTGAATTGAAAGTAATTGTCAGGGGTTGTTTATTAAACTGACAATTTACCTACCAGAATTTTATCATATCCATATATGTTTTCCATTAACTTCTCACCCTAATTATACAACAGTGCATAGCATTTATTGTGATTATTAAAGAATGCTACAAACACAGCCCACCAAAATAAAACGAGGTAGCTGGTATCTCAAATATGGGGTTTTTATACTGATTTTAAAACTTTACTTCACTTTAGCTCTGTATCATGCCAGCTGAGAACTACTGAAATTATCACCCAGGTTTTTTACATCAATCATTATGATTTTTTTTAGTACAGAATTTAGAACTGTACAGTTAAGGGTTAGAGTGGTGCATGTTCTGCTAAGAAGTGGTTGCTGCTTTCATGCTACAATGATAGGATGGGAAAATATATTTTTCGAGTGATCGCTCTCATGCATTCCAATACATGTGCCATGTGCATGATCGTCGGAGAATTTTTCCCTTTGTGGTGCAAGTCAGGTCAGCTGTGGATCCCTCTAGTGTGGCACCTTCCTGCCACTTACTGGACACTGCAAGCCCCCACCCTCTTGGTTCCTTCTTACCACCAGGGCTGGCTGTTGGAATGTCTTCGTGCTCTTGCTTTGCAAGTGTGTTTGTGGTATCGTCTGTTAGTCAGTCATTCACAGTTAACTTACAGATTAATTTATAGTTGTGTAGGTAGATACCTAGCCTGGGAGATTCCTGCTCCCCAGTTTATAGTTTCCATGACTGGAGCATGCCACAATCTCAGGGGTTCAAATCTTGTGAGAGCTGTGGGAATCCTATGCCCAAAAGTGAGCCACACCCTTCATGCCTCGAGTGCCATGGAGAGGGCCATCAAATTGATAAGTGCTGTAATTGCAAGCGTTTCAGGCCTCTGACTAAAAAATCAGGACCATCACCAGAAGCTCTTACTTATGGAGGCAGCACTATGCTCTCAACCACTGCCAGAGTTGGCACTGCTTCTAGTGGTGAACAGCGCACTTGCCTTGGTGCAGGATCGATCCCTTGGTGCCACGTAAAGATGCCTTGAGGGACCAGAGCACTGGTCTCAGCTGCAGGAAGGTTCGAGCACAGGGCACTGTTCCTGCTCCCCGGTGCCATGTAAGAAGACAAAAGCCAGTCCCTAGCCAAAAGTCCTCTGAAGTTTGGTAGCAGGATGCATCCTAGGTTGGAGCACCCAAAGACAGGGCAGCAAATTCCAGCACCACTGGACCCACCATGGAGTTTGTCAAGTCTACCACTGGTTGTCTCCTGTAGTAGGGAGGAGTTGGAGGAGGAATTGGACTTCTCCTCCCTTCCCCACCAGACACCTTTTGAGGCTGCCAGGGATCTTATCATCCTTGCCGTGCAATCCTTGACATGGTAGGTGATGACACAGCTGTCGTCTTTAGCATCAGCACAGGTGCTGGCACCATCGCAGTCACTGGTACAGACCTTGGCACAGCCAGCCCTGACTGCATCGTCCCCAACAAGCTCCTTAGCAACATCCGTGCACGGGCAGTCCAGCACCAGGGTAAGCCTATGATGATGCGGCAATGCTGCTGCGATTCCGCTCTCCAGCCCCACCACCTTGCGTTCTGAGTATTTGTTGAATTCAGGCAAGGAGTCCTCAGCGTCTAGGTGAAGCCGGTTCCACAATTGCTCCTGGAGCTGTAGCCCACGGGATGTGCCAGCACCAATGCCATCCTGGCTGCAGCAGTGACAAGCACCAATTCAATGACCCTTTTGGATCCCCTGGGCCTACCACCAAGCCTAGGGGCCTGCCTGTCCACATCCTGCCATCTGCCATCCCAGATCAACACTGTTCCCTGAAAGATCAGTTGCCACCCACTGGTACATACGGCACTGAGACACCCTCTCACAGCACCGAGTGTGGCAAGACCTGAATCCCCCTCCCAGGAGCAGGAAGGCCATGAGCTCCCTCTCCCATGGACGTCCCCAGATGAGGCAGTAGCTGGCACCTCTGCCACGAAGCTCATTGCTATGGACAACAAGGGCCACTAAAACCACCTCCAGCATGTGGCATAAAAGCTGCAGTTGCAGGTGGAGATCATAGAGGACTCTGACCCCATGATGGATATCTTGCTCCACAGGGTCCCTCAAGAGTGGTGTTACCACTAATAACTAAAAGACCAATTGGGCACCACTAAGGTGTTCTTGCAAATCCCAGCATCCACACCACCCACGGCCAAGGGCATTCAGAGGTGCTTTGTGCTACACAAGAGGTACAAGTACGTCTTCATGCACCCCCAGCCAGGCAACCTCCATGGAAACTGCAGGTGAGCTGGGATGCACTTTCATGCCTGTTGTTCTTTGAGATGTATTTCTCCTATTCATTCGGGACCCCATCCACTTCCCCTTGGTCAGAGGATTTGGATAAGAAGGAACTGAGAGGGCGGGGAATCGCCAGTGTCCTATATACCATGCCATGAAGGCACCATGCCAGGGGACTCCTCAGCCAACCTAATGGGTACTGCTAAGGGAAAAATGTTCTATCATGTACACAGCACACACACACCTCTATTGGAATAAACAACAAATGGTCTGGTAGCACTTTATAGACTAACAAAACATGTAGATGGCATCATTTGTTGTTTTTTCTGTACAGACTAACTTGGCTACCCCCGAAGCCTCTATTGAAATGTACTTGAGCAGCAAATCACAAAGAACAGTTACAAAAGGCAGGACACGTTTTTTCCTATCTCACACAAGAGGCTCACAAAATGATGGTGATACTAAAGAACAATGTCCTCCTTAACACCGCTTGAACCGTGCAGCCTCCGTTTGGAATGGGAAGAGAATTAGATTTGGAAGAGTATAACTACATTTTACATCTTGGTGTAGAAATCCAGGGAAAGAAATGAGTAGAATTTTCCAAATCGTTTAAGAGATGTAAGACCACAAATACCACTGGAAATCAACTAGGCATTTTTTAAAATCTTGTGCAATCTCTCCAGAGAATGAGAAGTGGTATTTCCAGGAATACAGCAGAGTGTAGTCTTCAGTGGAACACAGATTAGTAATGTGATAGCCACTGATACGGGTATGGATCCTATAGCTAACTCCTTGCATTGATTTGATGATATTCCTGTCTATGGTTACAGGAATGACTCCTGTTACACCCACTATGTTTTTCTGTAGATGGTGCAGCAATGCAGCTTTGTAAAAGGAAAGAAAATGAGGTATAATTATATTTATTGTGCTAACTTTTTCTATTCTCTTCTGCTATGTAAAATAGAGCAGGAAGCCCAAGATGAGGACAGCAGTGATTCTGAAGCAGATGATCAGTGTATCAGTCAGAACACTAAACCACAGGAGACCCAACCAAACAACACCAGCCACAGACCTGTATCATCAAGCAGAGCAGCAGCAGTTTGGTCAGCAGACAGCGGCTCCGATGACTCAAGACGTTGGTCAGACCAGCTCAGCTTGGATGAGAAAGACGGCTTTATCTTTGTGAACTATTCTGAGGGGCAAAATAAAGTGCATCCCCATGCTTCCATTAGCCATCCAAACCATGCAGAAGTACGGCCCTACAGCAAACTTAAGCCAGGTATTGGAACTGAGAAGCACATTCTCTCTCCCTTAAGTAACTCAGGACGGTAAATATCTGTGACTACTGCATTAGGCACTGCGTTGTTAAACCCTGAAAGTTTTGCAGACAGAAGTCCTTAATTTTGTTTTCTGGTTGGTTAGTCATAATTCCAAAATTGACAGTAAAGGGCATCACTTGTAGTATATTAAGGTGCATGTTGTTCCAGCTCTTCATGCAAAGCACTGATTCCCAAATTATTAAAGGCTGAGTCCATCTTATAGAAAAAGTGAAATCCGTCAAGTCTAATGTGCTAATGGGGCCCAACTGTGTGTCTTCATTCACACCTCCTCTGTGTCAGTGTCATTTCTTGGGCTGGACCTTTACATCTCCTTTCCCTTTGGTGTAAAGCTTTACAATAGGGTACTTCCTCTCTTTTCTTATGTGCAGTGAAATAGTTTAAAATGTCAACACTTACCAGTATCAACAGACTGTATAAGCACAGGCCTGTATGGGAGAGACACTGCTGGGGTGAGGGAGGATGGCTCCAGAGAGAGATTGTTGCTTCTCCCTATCTACATGGGGAGAGGATACAGTCAGGTGTGTGATGACAAACCAATAGCAAGATAACTTTTTTTTCCTGCCCACTTCTAGGATACAGATGGGAGCGTCAGTTAGTATTTAGAAGCAAACTAACTATGCACACAGCATTTGATCGCAAAGACAATGCACATCCTGCAGAGATCACAGCACTGGGCATTTCAAAGTGAGTATCAAAACACAGTTGCTTACAGTGGTTTTTAAAAAATGGATGAGTTTGGGTGGGTGTATGAGGGGAGAGGCTACATTCTGCTACTTTTTAAGATATGGTAAAAGCCTGGCAGAGCATCAGCATTTGGAACTGATTTATTCTAAATAAAAAACATATGGCTGAAAACCTGATTAATTACTACTACAGCTTTTAGTTATGCCCTGTCATAATTGTTTTCTCCAGTAAGACTAGGGTAGTTTGTGTTCACCTCTGGTCTCAGTTTAACATTTGATATGAACAAGCCACGGACATGTATAGCACATATGTGATGGTCTGATCATCCCCAATTAAGCCAAAAACTAGTAATGAGATTGTAATGGTGAATAAACCTGATGTGTTGTGGCTGGAATGTTCATTCATGTTTCTTTCAGGGATCATAGCAGGATTCTAGTAGGTGATGGTCGAGGAAGAGTGTTCAGCTGGTCTGTGAGTGACCAACCTGGCCGGTCTGCAGCTGACCACTGGGTGAAAGATGAAGGAGGAGACAGCTGTTCAGGCTGTTCAGTCCGATTTTCTCTCACTGAAAGACGTCATCACTGTAGAAACTGTGGACAACTCTTCTGTCAGAAGTAAGCAGTCATTTGTTTTCCTTGGACTTTTCATTGTACAAAGCAGGAGAGTTTTAGAAAAGTAAAAATGTATGTTTCTTAATAATATTGTTAATGAAAACACTAAAAATATCACAATTTAATGGAAATACTTTGAGAAAAGTAGGCCCATTCAGCTTCTTAAAGCCAAAAATGCAGCAGCAGCAGCATCTTGATTAAAAACTGAACTAGCAATTTTAAATCCAACCTCCATCCAGCAGACATGGCGGAATAACTAAGTGATGAGCTTCTAGACTCAGAGCATTGTGGAAACTATTTTTTTCAACTAAAAAAAAAACCAGTAAATAGTCTAGTAGCATTGTAAAGACTAAGAGAACATGTAGATGGTATCATGAGCTTTCGTGGGCACAGCCCACTTCTTCAGATGACTGGTCATCCGAGAAGTGGGCTGTGCCCATGAAAGCTCATGATACCATCTACATGTTCTCTTAGTCTTTAAATTGCTACCAGACTATTAGTTTAAGCTTTTCCTGTTACAGACTAACTCGGCTATCCCTCTGAAGCTTTTTTTTCAACTAGTTACCCTAGTTAATATAGTTAGTACTATATTAACTCCATATTTGGAGCACTTAAGCCATGTATTGGAATATAATTAAAAATATTTTTCTAAAATAGGCACAAAGTCATGCAGCTCTTGAATATGGACACAGTGTATATCTATACAAAAGCTTTGGACTGGTGCTTATTAAAATTATTCTTAGTGGTTTTGTACCATCACTAAACAGACAGGCAAAAATTCCAGCTGTTCTATTCCCAATGCAATTGTGCTAAATTTCTAATCACGGCATTTTTTTAAGATAGGGTTTTTTCCTCCTCTCCTCGTCCCGCAGGCCTCCCTCCTTCAGCTTTTCTTTGAGTCTCTATAATGGCTAACTGCAAAATATTTTTGGACTATAAATAAGAGAGCAGGTTAGGAGAAGAACACAATTACAATTTTATTTTCCTCTTTTAGGTGCAGTCGATTTCAGTCTGAAATCAAGCGTTTGAAAATATCATCACCCGTGAGAGTCTGTCAGAACTGTTACTACAACCTGCAGCATGAGAGAGGTTTTGAGGAGGGGCCTAAAAATTGATGAGGCTTTGATACAACTGAAGACCAAACCTTGCAGGATCCTCGTTCAGCCCCACAATAACTCCTTGAATTAATTCCAGAATTGTGCAGCAAATTTGGAAGGGATTAGAATATTGTCCGTTTACATTTATCTTTGTACTGTGTTAAGCACTGAAAAAAAAAAGGGGGATCATTGATTTCATTTATGTTGATTGACATTATAAAGCTAACAAATATTTAAATGAACAGCAAGCACCAGAAAGACAAGATTGGTAGTCACATATACAGTAAAACTTTAAATACCCAAATCTTCCTATTAATATGGCTATCAAAAGAAAATCCTCACTCACTTAATCATCTGTTCTTATCTTGTTTTGTAGAGCTAGACATCATTATTGGGGGGAAGGCTTTTTAGAACATAGTTATAAATCTGCCTTCTTCGTAAGCAACTGTGTATAGTGTAAATAAGTATAATGGCCTTTTTATCAAAATATGAACTTAACTGCCTGTTACATGGGACTTCAGACTAACCACTATACTTTGTGTGACATCTTAATCTCATCTACAACTTAAATATGAATGTTTAAAAAACTCAAATGGCATTATTTGTATTTTTGTTTAAAATTCAGTCTGTGCATGTTTGTTCTTTCATTTGCCCACAATATCCTAAATTAAACAAAGCTATTTGTAGAAATGACATGGATTTTTTTCAAAGGAAAACTTTTTAGGGGAATAAGACTTGCAATATTTTATTCTAATTGTAAAATAACTAGGAACTAAATTATACACTCTGTAGTTGCTTTTTATATCTAGCTATTTACCACCTCATTGTTCATATTTAATAAGGCCTCTTTTATATGTATGTTACAGCTGCTGTTTTGTTCATTATTTATTATAGTTAGCAGCTGATTCATGCAATGCAAGAACCATCTTTTATCTTCTTAAATTAATAGAAATTGGCTTGCATGTAACTCAAAATTAACATCTCGCATACAACTTAGTATGTGGCTCTTTGGCACTATTCTACTGAAAATAATCCTTGCTGAACAACTGGAAATATTAATATCAGAACTGCTTTTAAGTCTTCACCATTCAGTGACAAGATAGTGATTGATAAGATTTCCATTAAGTTTTAATGAGTTTAAATGCAGTATTTTTAATCAGTAATTTATTTGCACCACCTATGGGACAGACACTGGCATCCACCATGACTGGAACAGTTGCAAACGACAGGCCCGTGATCATACTTTCTGGTTGTTGTTTTTTAACGTGTATGTGTGTGTGTATTTTGTAAATGGGTGACAAAGCTGGTCTAGATTTACGTGTATTCACAAGCTGGTAATACTTTTAAACAATGGTAAGCATGTGACCCAATTAATGGGCCAAACTTGCATCAGTGGATATGTGTGGAACAATGGAATTACCTTAATTTATATTGGTGTAACAGCATAATCTGGTCCACGATATTTAATAGCGAAAGCAAACACAACCCATAATTTGCACCATTGAAACTATTAACCTCTATGATGGTAGGAGATTTCCCAAAAGATAGTCAAGTACTAACTGAAGCACCTACCTTTTGTTGATTTGTGTTATTTTACTATATACCCTGGAATGCACTGAAAATTAAATGGGTATTTTGATATATGTTTAAGTATGTGATGGACTGTAACAATTAGATACAATTCCTATTTTGGTCCCAAAAAGAACCAAAAGGCTTTTTTAAGAGCTCTCCCATAATGAGTGAGTAAATGCAGGTTTGTTTAGACCAGTTAAAGCCAGTAGCTGCCTTGCATGGCCAGCACGACAAATTTATCTTAAAAAAATTGCTCATACAGAGCCTACCTACTGCTCTCTCTGATGCTTTAGCACTGTAATCCAGATCATGGGTTTATGACCTGCACAGTGTCATCTTTAAAATCATTAAATACACTTAAGTCCACTGAAATCTTTTCCCCTTGTTTCCAGTGGGCTAAGACCTCACTATCTTAGCTCCAAATTAATTTTTACAGCCCACACAATAAACCCTTGGAAACAAGAAGCTTCTCATAGAAATGGTGATTGAATCTAAATATTAAATGCCACTAAAATAAAAGCTGCATATAGAACTAATGCTGAAGTAAAACTGCAGGACTTCCACTGTGAACATTAACTGTGTTCAATTATAGATGCATTGTACCAGTGTTATTCTACACTTTTTACAGTTGGCACTGCGCTCAAAATCAAGGTCATCTACCTTCCTCCCCCCCAGCTGTGTCCTATAACTTTTAATTGTACCTTGGATTTAGTAAACCAATAAAACCCATTCCTCAGGCTGAAATTTCTCTCCTGCACTGTATATAGGACAATTTTCCAAAACAATGTCTTGTATTGAGGTGGTGGAATACTAACACCATCTCATCATATTTCCTCTGGCAACTGGTGCTGTGGGCAACTATTTTATTCAATTGTGGGTAGTCTCTTCTTTTTAGCTTTTAATGCACAAACCTACTTTGGTTTCTCCAAATGGCTTCATTAGCCATATAAAAATTTATTAGAGCAAAAACACAGACGTACACTAACATTAGCAGTTTATATTTTCTGCAAGTACCTCACGTCTTCTCGGGCCTTGTTCTTGTACTCTAACACTTCTATGTGGTGTGCAACTGTCATGTCATGCTTATGAAGGTGAATTTGGCTGCCTCCAAACCACATTCAATGGCAAAACACTCTAGATAAGTTATTTTGCACTTTCTTATGTATAAAATTGGTAGAAACTTATTTTTGCTTTGTATCATTTAAAAACTCCTTTTGTTTCAGTAAATGAACTGTGTACAAAATATTTATGCAGTTAAAACTGTTTTTAGAAAGTATTTTTAATTTCAGCAAGTTTGGTTACTTGTTGCATGACTATTAACACAGCTGACTTTTTGTGTCAGTGCAATGTATATTTTTTTTGTCTTGTTAACCTGTAAGCCCTAGTAAATGGCCACTTATTTGTACAGCAACAGGAGTAAATTGAAGATAACTGGCTAGGACTGGAGTGTGGAATTTTGTACTATATTGCAGAATCCAGTATCTGTTTTTGGTGGTTATGTAAAAGGCCTGAAGAATTACTATCTAGTGTGCAATCTGTGATATCTGAATGTTCATTGTATATTTGTCTCCAATGCAAAAAGGTAGAGTAACACAATTACAATACATGATTAAATGCAATAGTTCAGGTACTTAAGTATTTTTTTTTCATTTAAAATAAATACCTGCTATTTACCACCAAAAAGCTGTTTTGCATTTCTCTTAGAAGAATTTGAATAAGAAAGCAATGGTTGCAGTTGAATACTTTCTTTACAAAAAAAAGTTAGTACCCTTCATATTTGATTTGTTCTCCAAATGTGAGTACTGTACTTTACAAATGCTAAAAGAACGCAAAGGCCATGTATTTTGTTCTACAGCTATCATAGTTCTTGAAATCCAGATGATTGGCCATGATGGGAATAACAGTATATCGCCATAATGTAGGAAAAACTGAGAAGGGAATGACTAAACCTAGTTCCTTCAGGAATATTGGAGAGGGAAAAATCTAAATTTTAACTTAACCTCCTCCCTCAAGCAAAATTCAATCCTGTCTTAGCTTGAGAGAGATTCTGCTGAAAGTCTAACCTTTGGAATATCAGTGTATTTCCCCCAACAATTATATCAGTAACAGTTTGCTGGAAAGTGAGCTCGTGTTTCAGCAACCTTGATATTCTTAAAGAAAATGACGAACTTACTAGTAGTTACATGCTATCCCTTAAAACTTGCTCACAGGATTAAGTGTTCCAATTCTGCCTAATAGCTGGCTGCCTCCAACACACGTGCAGTGATGCCAGATCTGGTACGGCATTACTAGCATTTGTCAGGAAATAATTGATCTTGCAGAGAGGAACAGAAGATTTCTTACCTATAATGCCTTTCTGCCAATGGGATCTCCCATAGTTCTGCACTTCTGGGATATTCTCCTCTACCTGCACCTTTTGAAATGTATCAGTGGTTTGGTCATGTTCCTTCTGCTCTTCCTTGCTCCCAGAGGAGTTATTCCTAAAGGAGGAGGGGTTCCTCAAGGAATCCATTTTGAAGCACTTGGAAGAGGGGAAAGTGATCAGGAACAGTCAACATGGATTCACCAAGGGCAAGTCGTGCCTGACCAATCTGATTAGCTTCTATGATAAGATAACTCCCTGCTTTTTCCCAAACTCACTTTGTGATAACAGGGCGACCATTCTGCACATGCTATGTGTTAGAAGAACTCTAGCATTCTACTTGAAGAAGACTAAGGATGTTAGGAAATTTCCTAAACTCTTCCTTTCATCCACAGAACGATCCCAAAGTTTGTGATATTGGCTTAAAGACTATCCAAATGGGTCTCTGGTTACATTAATCATTATTATCAAATGCACAGTGTGCTTCCATCCAGAGTCCATATGCATTCCACGAGGTCAATTTCTATCTTGGTCACATTCTTTACAGATATTCCTATCTCAGTAACTTGTAGAGCAGCGACGTGGGCCTCTGCCCACACACTTATAGAACATTATGTGATCACCAAACATTTGGCTCCCATGCCGTCTTTGACTCCAGAGTACTCTATGTTTTGTAAAAGACTCCACTCCAAAGTGCCAACCTCCCATGGCGAGTACTGCTTGGAGTACCCATACAGTGGAGCACCCATAGGGACATCACTCGAAGAAGAAGAGGTTACTCACTGTGTGCAGTAACAATGGTTCTTCGAGATGTGTGTCCCTATGGGTGCTCCACAACTTGCCCTCCTCCCCCCCTCTACTTTTGAGTTTTATATAGGACTTTGCAGTAGAAAAGGAAGTGAGAGTCTTTTGCCCGCGCAGTGCTGGATAGCTTCCAGGTACATCATGAGGGATGGAGAACACATGCACGGGCTCAATGGGCAGTTACTAAAAATTTCCAATTAGAGGTACAGGGGTGCACATATAACTACAGTGGAGCACCCATGGGGCACACATCTCTAAGAACCATCGTTACTGCACAAAGGTGTTTGTCGGTCAGTCCCTTTGAAGTTTATGAAATTGGGTACTTAACTAACTTCTCTTGCTTAGATAACTAGGAAAAGAGTGTTACCTATTCTGTAACTGGTGTTCTTCGAGATGTGTTGCTCATGTCCATTCAACATAGTTGTTTGTGCCTGCCATGTGCACTGGTGCTGGAAGTTTCTCCCTAAGCAGTACCCGTAGGGGCCGGGCTCCCCAGTACCTCCTGGAGTGGCACACACATGCTGCACTATATAGGGTGCCCCCCCGGCCCTGCCCTTCTCAGTTCCTTCTTGCTGGAACTCCAACAGAGGGCAGGAGGGTGGGAGGTTGAATGGACATGAGCAACACATCTCGAAGAACATCAGTCACAGAACAGGTAACTCTTTTCTTCTTCGAGTGATTGTTCATGTCCATTCAACATAGATGACTGTAAGCAGTGTCTGTGGTGGTGGATAGGAGTTATGAAAATACAGACTGCAATAGAGCTCTGCCAAACGTGGCATCCTTCCTGGCCTGCTGTGTGATGGCATAATGAAACGTGAAGGTATGGACTGGTGACCATGTCGCTGCCCTACAGATGTCCTGGATCAGGACATGCACAAGGTAAGCTCACGAGGAAGCTTGAGCCCTAGTGGAGTGGGCCCTAATCAACTCTGGTGGCTGGCTCCCCGCTAACTCATAACACGTGTGGATAAAGGAAGTAATCCATTTAGACAACCGCTGGGAGGAGATGGGGAACCCCTCCCGTGTTATGCATAGGCCACAAACAGCTGTGTAGAGCTACGAAAGGCACGTGTCCTCTCCAGGTAAAAAGCCAACTCCTGATGCACATTCAATGTGTGGAGGCGCCTCTCCTCATTGTTCGCATGAAGCTTCAGGTAGAAGACCTGCAGAAAAATGTCCTGGTCCACGTGGAAGGAAGAAACCACCTTGGGGGGGAAAAAGGCTGGGTTTTGACAGCACCTTGATGAGCCAGTCGTCCAGGTAAGGATTCCTTCACACCTCAGGTATGCCACTGCCACCATGACCAACATGCATTTGGTAAGGACTGTGGGGGGCCAATGAGCAGGACCACAAACTGGAAGTGTTTCCTTGGATCTACGAATTTCAGGAAGCGCTTGTGTCCTGTGAAGATGCGATATGGAAAAAAGCATCTTTGAGGTTGAGGGTGGCATACCAGTCCCCAGGATCCAGTTTAGGAATATGGAACTTGAAGCAGGCCAGGTGCTTGTTGAGGCCTCTCAAGTCTAGTATAGGCCGTAGGCCCCCCTTCACCTTGGGAATAAAGTAGCAGCAGGAGCAGAACCCCTTGTTCTTGAATCAAGCGTTGCTCTCTCCACTGCTCCCACTTGGGGTAACTGGGAAAGCTCCTGTTCGAGGAGCTGCTCATGAGAGGGATCCCTGAAGAGGGACGTGAGGGGTGTGAAGGTGGTAGAGAGGAAAGTTGGAGTGTGTAGCCACCTTGGATGGTAGCCAGGACCTAGCAGTGCAACATAATGTCCCTCTATGCTGGGAAGAAGGGGTGGAGCCTGGAGAACAGGTGGGCAGGATATTGGGTATGTTGTCCTCGGGCTCACCCTCAAAAGGAGCCCTGGGACTTTGCTGGTTGATTGCTGGCCAGATGAGGGGTGACAGCCTTGTTTATGCTTTAGAGGCTTAGGGCATGAAGGAGCCCTCTTGGGGTGTGAATATTGGCCCTTTTGCTGAGAGGTCTGTGGCTTTAACTGTTTCCTCTTGGACCCGGGAACATGGAGGCCCAAGGTTTTTAGGATTATCCGGGAGTCCTTGAGCCCTTGCAACTTGGTGTGTCTCTGGTCTGTGAACAGGGCCCCCGTGTTGAATGGCAGGTCTTAAATGGCATTCAATGCCTCCAGAGACAGACTTGACGGAAGCCAGGCTGCCCACCTCATGCAAATAGCGGAAGCAGTGGACTGAGCTGTTGAATCCGCAATGTCAGATTCCACTTGCAAAGCCACCAGTGCCACCAAGGAACTATCCTCAGTGAGGGCCTTGAACTTGTGAGAGGTTTCGGGCCAGGAGGACTCAAACTTCACCAGCGCCCCCCAGGTATCCACATCATACCTGGCAAACAAGGCTTGATCATTTGCCACCCACAACTGGAAACTGTCTGAAGAATAAATCTTCCTACCAAATAAGTCCAGTGGTTAGGAGTCTTTATTTTTAGGGGTGGGCGCTGGCTGGCCCTGGCATTCCCTGTGGTTCACCGATTCCATCACAAGGGAGGTGGGTGGCAGGTGGGGTGAAGGAAGTCATGGCCCCCCACTGGGACAAGGTACTTTTGTTCTGCCCTCTTGGCTATTGATGGGATGGAGGAGGGGGTCTGCCAAAGTGCCTTGGCAATTTTGGCAACTACCTCGTGCAGGGCAGCACCTCCCTGTCCGGGCTCACCTGGCCCAGGATCCCAAACAATGAGTCTGAGGAATCTTGCACTTCCTCAGCTTGCAGGCCCAAGCCATTGGTCACCCTCCTTAGGAGGTCCTGGGGGGCCTTCGAGTCCTACGGGGGTACCGCCAGGGAAGAAGCCATGATCACCTTGTCTGGTGATGGAGGTCAGAAGTGCCTGGGCTTCTTCACCAGATGGTGGCTGGTCACCTGTGCCAGCCTCTTGTTGAGGGGCTGGAGTGCCAATATCTCATTGAGGTCCTCACTCTGGTGGCACTGAGTAGGCCTTGGACACTCCGGCAGCTGAGTGGGTAAACTGGGGCTGAACCAAGAGGCCCTAGGGAGTCCATGGGCACCACACTATGCCTGCCACTGAGATGATGGCCATGGCGTGCCCTGTGACGGTGCCAGCAGTGCTCGTGTTGATGGTGTCAGCTGTTGTGCTGGGAGGATGGACGTTGCCTCCGATATCATGCTGCAGGAACAGATGCTCATCGACACCCAAGAGTATGAGCAGCTCTTCCAGCATCAGGCCTCCGTCACCAAGGTCGGACCTTGGTGACCAGGAACATCTGGAGTGACTGTGGGAACTTCGACAGCCTGAAGAAATGCTCCTTGAGTCCAGGGACGGTGCCGGGGGAGGGTCCATGGTGCTGGGATGGGAACCTGGAGAAACAGGACGTCTCTGCAGCTGGATAGGCTCGGTGCTGGCAAGTCCCTATGGTGTGGCAAACGTGCCTCTGCTGTGGTGAAGGGTCCCTTTGGCCATATGGAGAGTCAACTGTCTCCTTGACCCCTCAGGTCTGTGCTTCGACTCTGGCAACATTGAAGATCATGTGTTATTCCCAGTCTCTGACATGCAGACCTATGGGGACTTCGGGGCACTTCTCTCAAACACTGGAGGAGAGCAGGATCAGATTGTGCCGGGAGACGGGGGACCAAACAGTAGTTTACCTTGGTGCCAGAGCTCCATAGGTGTCAGGGGTGGTTACCAGCATTTCTCTTATGTCCTGCGTGGGATGGAAGGCTTCTGGCTTGGAGGGAAGACAGATCTCCAACACCGACGACAGCAACCCGGATGCCGGGCTTGGTGCCTTCTGAGGCTTCTCCAGCTTGCCAGCTGGCAGGTCGCTTTTCCTCCCCCTATCTTTTGAGGGAACTTGTCTCTGCCTGGCTTCCTAGCCGACCCAGCTGGGGCCATGGGTGACAAACAGTGCTGAGCCATCGATGCTGGTTGGGCGCTGCGCAGCGAGGCACCAAGGCCCGGTGCCGAGTGCGACTGCTGAGCTGGCGGAGCTGGCGCCTGGAGATGAATATTGAGCCCCTTCATGGTTCTAGGATGGAGGGACCTGCAAATGTGACACTGGTCCAACAAGTGTCCTTCCCCCAGGCAACATAAACTGTCAGCATGTGGGTCACGACACACAGTGCAGGCTTGGGGAGGGTGCAGTGTGAGCAGGGCATGCCCCACCCTGAGTCTTTCACAGTTGTTAAAGATTAGTGGTCTACCGGTGTTTGCAGTTTGTTACGGGGAACTTGAATACAAAGGGAGTTCTTGCCACAGCTGAGGCTTGCTCATGCTGTTCCAAGCACCCTCAATAGCAGTAAGAAGGAACTGAGGAGGGAGGGGTATGGGGGGACCCTTTATAGTGCGGCATGTGTGTGCCACTCCAGAAGGTGCTGGGTAGCTCGGCCTCTATGGGTACTGCTTAGGGAAAAACTTCCAGCACCGGTGCATGTGGTAGGCACACACACCTCTGTTGAATGGCACGAACAATTACTTGAAGAAGAATGTGTTTTCCCAAAGAGATGTTATTTCTAAGTGATCTTGAGTAAACTGACTCACTGCTCAACTCATGAAAGTGGTGCGCATTTAGTGACTGACAAGAGGAGTTACTTTCAAAAATGCTGGTTTAATAACAAGTTGGCCTGATGTCAATAGCATATTTGAGGTGCTTTAAGACCATTGCTCCTTGTTCTGCCATCCGTCACTACTCAGAACAGCCTCTCTCCAGCCTCTTTGGAGCCCCCCTCCACCTCTTCAGGTAGTTGAAGGGTCCTATACTATGATAATGGACTGGCTCGATGGAACTGGAGAGGATCCTTGTATTCTAACTAAGGATGTAAAGGACTAATCGACTATCCGATAAGCAAAAGCGATAGTCGACTAGTCACGCTGCCTCCCCCCCTTGCTGCCTCTGAGAGCTAGAGGCAGCAAGGAGGGGGGAAAGGGGACCTTAAAAGTGGCAGCTCTGCACAGAGCTTGGTGTCAGGCTCCTCACGGCATTTCAAAGCGGTAGAACCGCATGAAGCCCAGGATGAGCTGGAGACGCCTTAGCTGACCCCCCGACGCCACGCGGGATGCCAGCTTTGAAATGTACCAGAGACCCAGCGGGGGCTCTTGTGCATTTCAAAGAGGAAGTGCAGTGTGGAGCCAGTGGGGGGCTCTTAGTCCTCCACTGACCCCAGGCTCCATGCGGCGCTTCCGCTTTGAAATGCACAAGAGCTCCCGCTGGGTCTCTGGAACATTTCAAAGGTGGAACGCGAAAGTGCTTATTGACTAGTCGAGTAGGCGATGGAAATTCCATCAACTATTCAACTAGCAAATTAATCGCTACTTAACATCCCTAATTCTAACGATGGGCTAGGACTTCTTCCTGGCCACTGTCAGACTTGTCACGGGGTAGGAGCCGCACTGACTAGGGTAGTGGCAGTACACAGCCTGGTGCCAAGAGCAAGTTCAGGTGCCTGGATGTGCTTGATTACCGGAGCCCTGGTACCATGTAATGGGGATTGCGGTTCCTCCCCACACAGCAGGTCTCCAGGGTACCAGAGTTCATGCAGAACGAATGTCCATAGTACTTTATCATTATCGATGGTTGAGATGCTGCAGAGCTTTCTTGCAGCCACAGGTCTCCAGGCTACCAGAGCTCGTGTGTGAGCACGGACTCATTTGGTACTGCAGAGGAGGGGCCGTGGTGCGCACTCAGTACTGATGCTTGGAAAGGAGCAGAATGCTCCCTACATGGGAGTTCTGGTGCACTGATACCAGATGTTTTCACTATGCCACTCTTTTAGAGACAGTACGATAATTGTTACCAGTGCCTGAGGGCCTCTGGCTTCTCAAGTGCTATTACAGCCTGTGCTGCAGAGCAGAGCTGGGCCAGGGAGAGGCCCTTCTGGGTACCCTGGTAGGCTTGTTTTCCTGGCCGTGGCAGCTCTGAGAAGACCCCTCTGGCTGCTCACGGCTTGGAGTCTGCCCGTGGATTGTTGAGGACTCTGCCCTAAGCTGTGGGGATAACCTGTCAGGCCTGCCCTGAGTCCCTTCTCCCAAAGGAGGAGTGCGAAACTTCCACTCCCGGATCCTGGGGCAGTTGAAGCACTTCTGTGAGGCTGCCCCAGGCATCAGCCACAGGCTGCTCGTGTGGCTGGCTCTTACAGACACTGCTTACAGGAGAGGCACCTCTCAGAGCTAAGACTGTCCCCCTCCCCCCCATGGGGTTGGGACAGATCAATTTCTAGCCATGAGGAATGCAGAAGCATGTGGGTCTTTACACCTCCTCTCTTTGAGATTTCTTTTCTTTTACCAGAGGGAGGCAAAATGAAGGGGTTGGGGGAAGTGGGGATAGGAGAGGAAACACTATTAGGGAGAACAAAGAAATAAAAACAGCTGATAAGGAAGGGATAACTGCTCTCTGCCTGTGAGGCCAAATGAGGTTGAGGGGCGCCTGCCTGCACAGTGCTAGATAGCCTCAGGTACATCAGAAGAGGGGGTGAGCACATGTGCAGGCTCAAGGGGCACTGCTACCAAAAATCTCCAATTAGAGGTGCAGGGGTACACATACACCTGGGCTATGTCTTGTTGGGGAAATCTCTCTCCCCTGGGGTACAGAGTCCCCAGAAGGGTCTGAGACTGGAGGTCAAAGCAGTGAGGCAGGAGAGAAATCTAGAAGGAAAACGTTATTATGCATGCAGGCTGACAGCTACCAGAGGGAGAGCAGCAGCAGCCCTGAGAGACAGGTTCAGGGATCCTTTGTACATTATGTTCAGACAGTTTAGTTGTTGATTGTTTTCTTTAACATATCAAAGTCTCAGCAAAAGTACTCTGAGACTGTTTCTGTTCACACCAGGAATGCTAGAAGTAAGTTTTACAGTACGAAGGCACATGAGAACCTGAGTGAGGAGTCTACAAGGAAAACTGTGACAAAGATA
>JANRFK010001234.1:12493567-12507709 GCA_030068395.1 Apalone spinifera | reverse complement strand
ATCCGGCACCCCCTGGGTCCTAAAGGTGCCGGATTATCGGAAGTTTACTATAGTTTGGTAGGGCATGTCTCGTGTGACTTTTCCCTAAACATACAGTTAAATCATGTTTCATTCAGTGACTTTCAAATAACAAATCACAATGATGCTTGGCTGTATTTGTTGAGAGCTGACATGATTTAGATGTTCCTTTTTCACAAGGATAGTTCTCAGTAGTGAAAAGCAGGCAGAAAAAAGCATTTTGCATGCTGTAATGCCTGATCCCTTGTAACAATACTTGAAGCCTATTTTGTCATGGCTCACCACTGAGACTAAGTACTTGATAGGGAGGGGTCACTCACTGCAGACTATTCTGATAAAGCCATTTTCTGCTGTTTTAAGATAAGCTGTTTTACTACCCAAATAAATGGGCACTGGGCTAGGCATGGTAGAGAACCGATAGGTTCATAAAGTTTCCCTAAGAGGTCACTTTCCAATTCTAGAATTTAAAATAGACAATCAATCCGTTATTCTATTTTCAGGAAATCTCAAATGTAATTTAAAATATGTTAAAGGTATGTATGACAAAGGGTGACAGACATCTATCAGCCACCAATAGATAAGTCTACACATTTTAACTTATAAACAAATACCCAATATACACATGCATTTTGGATATTGTGAGAGTGACCCTAAATTTGAAAGTCAATTTGCAAGCATCTTAAGAATGCTGCCACATAATACAGCTGTTATTCTAAAAGCATCTCCTTCAAAGATGCCGTGGCTTTGGCAATGTTTCTAATAAGTGGGATGTCCTAGTTTCTTCTATTTATCTAACCCCTATAGAGTCTCCCCAAGCTGCTTAGACTATAAAGGGAATGACAGCAGAACTGCTACTGCTCCAATTACCATAATAAAAAACAGAATTTATAAGTGTTATTTCAGATTCATTTTTATATACAGTAGGGTATATTCTTCCTTTTTCCTTAAGTGGTAGTAAAAAAAAAATGGATAGGATGATGTAACCTATCACAAAACCTCTATAGAAATATCGTGAGATTTAGCAATGGCTCCAATATTCAAGAGTTCCCTCTGATTAAGCCTACCTCCAAAAACCAAGTTTAAAGCTAAGCTTTATGGTATCAACAGAACAGAAAGACATGTAATGGAAGAAAGTTTGCTAGATCTCTATATTAAGTAGGCTGTCAATTAATGCATGGTAATGCCTGCGATTAACGCAGAGCACAATTAACACATTAATTGCAGGTGTTTTCATGGTGCTGCCCCTTTGAAATGCCGCCGCAGTGTTTCAAAGGGGCAGCGCACATGATTAATCGTGATTAATTTTTTTAATCAATTGACAGCCCTAATATTAACTATATATATTTATATATAAAAATACCTTATGAAACTGGTGATATACACATGTACAAAAGTTGCCATCAAGTACTGACAATCAAAACGATCCATTATTCCACCATGGCCAGGAATAGTGTCTGCAAAATCCTGTACGAAAAAAAATGCAGTAGTATAAATATTCACATACAGTACCTCACTAACCTATTGTCTGTATTACAGCAGTGCCTAACTGAGACATGGGCTCCATCATGCTGTACCAACTGCACTGACATGTTTCCAACACTATCTGTCCTAAAGAATTCACCATCCAAAACAGACAAAAAACAATGGCAGGAGGAGAAAAAACAGAATAAAGAGGTGAATGAAAAGACTTGCCCAAGTACACACACGAGGTCAGTGGCAGACTGGGGAATAAATTAGGCTAGATCAGAACCATCTGCCTCTACACATTGTCCCATTGTGTGATAAGCCTTCTAATCTCTAAGTATCATCTTTTAGAATCTTGTCTCAGGATGAACTGATTTAAATCACAAAAAAAAACCCCAATACCGATTTAAATCAAATTTCCCACTGATACCTCCTCATATACTTCTTCAAACAATAGTGCAAAACTGATCACTAAAACATGTTAATTTACAGCTCAGTACAACATTTTACATCATCTAAGAAGGGATACTTTGATAACTTAATTTTTATTAATTTAAGAAATAGTGATGTAAAAAAATAAACACACACATACAACAGCACTTATATTTTATTAAACTAAATCTTAAATGTTACATAAATGTTTCACATATGCAATTACAGCAGTCTCCTGAACTGCTGGCTAGCGGCTGTCCTTCAACGCTTTTTAAAAATTTCAAATTTTATTAACTCTAAAAGATAAGCCCTCAGAACACTAACTGCATGGTGTCCTTAAAACTTCTACAACTAGCTCTCATCTTCCCCACTCCCTCTGTCATTTTGATGCAGATCTGATTCCAAGTTACCAAAGAAGCTAAGACTGTCTGTGCTTAGAGTTCACTTAATTTTTGGAGTAAGCCCCATTGAAAACAATTACTAGATGGGGTTCCTTTAGGAAAGATGATTTATGCTGAAGTAAAATGGGGATTATACCTATGACATCACCATTGTGGTCTGTGACCATGATGTTCCAAAATGTATTGTTATATAAAATAAGAAAAAAAGACACTTAGTAGCAACTAGCAACTCTAGATTTCTCTTACTTCAGCTTCCTGTACTGTATACTGGTGTGATAGATTCTAAACCTAGTTAACTAATTAAACCACACAAACTTTTTATCTAGCAACATCCAATATAGCAAACAGCTTGGCAATTTACTTGTTAAATCACACTTATACTAAAAGGCATACAGAGAGTCTTGAAGAATGATGCATTGCAAAGTTGATCCATTGTTCTTCAGACATATCCACATCATTTTCTCCCAATAAATAATTTTCCTTATGATGTTCCATTCTTGCAGCTAGACCCTGCATCATCATCTTGCACTGCTTACAATTGACACATTTTCCTTTTTTTCTCAGGGAACAAATTTCTTCAAAATATTCCCAGATAGGGACTCTTTCACACCCAGAATCCAGGACAGTTTTTCTGTGGCAAAAGTGTGGGAGAATATCGGAAGCCGTGTGTGTGCTGAATGTCTTTTCTTTTCCTTTCCAGTTCACTGTTCCTTTCTATGCTGCCTCATTTCCTATATATTGTGTCTCTATCTACATACAACGTCTTAACTCCTCTGCTGAGCTTCGCCTAGGCTCACCACCACACAAGCATAGAACAAAGACAATCCCATCCAGCTTATGTCTCTGTCTTTGCACATGTTTCTTAGCAGACTAAAAGAAACTGAAAGCCCAGAAAGCTGGCTGTTAGTCTCTACAGACCTGAACATTAATTCATTCTTATGAGACCATATGTGTAAGTATAGCATGTTTGTGATAAGATTTAATTGTAATTTATTTTAAATGAAAAATTTAGTATTTTATTATTGATTTAAAAAAATAAAAATACAATTTAAATTTTTAAAAAATCTGATTTTTTTTTATTGTTTTTAAATCATTTTTATCAACCCTGCCTTGTCGGTACAGGTTCAATTATGTCCTACAGTTGAATACATTTTTCCCCATTTTTCTACTACAGTGGCAGCTGCTGACACATTTACCTTCTTTATTATATATTTTAAAAATATATGTCTGTCTGTCCATGAGTTAGTTTGTTCAAGAAAACGATAAGAGCTAGGACCACCAAATTTGGTATGCAGCTTTCTCTTATCATACATAATTTAAAGCAAGAAGTTTGATTGTTCCAGGAGAATGGGATGTGCCTAGAATTTGACTCTCTCATAAAACAGAAAGGGAAGGGTCTGGCAGGAAGGACAGTTATACTGCAGTGGGGCAAGAAGGGGCCAGACATGGGAATCAGGACAGCTATAATCCCACTAAGCCAGGAGAGGGCAGGCATGGAGAAAGGGACAGCATCTACTATATATTTCAAAAATTTTGTCTGTTTGAGTGTCTGCTTGTCCAGTGTGTGTGTCTGTCCCCCAGCAGTCTGGCTTTACATACTGCAGCAGCCATGGACAGGCTCTTCTCACCTGGCTTTATGCTGGTGTGGTGAGAGAGGGCTGGGATAGTCCTCTCTCCCCAAGGCAGCCTGCATCCTGAATCCCTTACCCTAGCCCCATCCATAACAAAGATTTAAATGAAGAAAAACAAAAACTTATTTAAGTTAAGGACCCGAGCAATGCTGAATGAATCTTCAAGTTTAGCGTTAATGCATAATCACACAGGATTAGTGCTCCTTTTAAGCTGTGTGGCAGCAAAGTCAGTCAGCTCTGTGCAGGGAGCCCTGAGACTCTGACTGGGCGGGGCTGATTAATAACCTGTGAGGCTGTGCTGCTAGGCAGCTTAGAGGGAATACTGTACAGGATGCTTCCTGAATATTAAAGTGGAAAAGGTATCCTGAGATCCAAGGGTCTACTATTGCTTATTTTACTTCTGCTTTGCAAATTCCCCATGCTTCATTGATTTTCCTATGTCCTTAATTTAAAAGACTATTTTTCATTTCACAAAAGAAAATCTGAAATGCAAGCAAACTTTATTGGAGATATAATGTGAATGATATATTCTAGCAAATTGTCATCAGATATTCATGTACAATGCCATCCATATAAATATTTGTGCGTAACACAATTTCTTATTTCATTATATAGACAAGTACAAAGAGGTAACTCACAAAAGAGGACTGACAGTTACCAACATGTGTATACAAGGAAACCAGAAAGTGCTAAGATTTGCTACCATGGAATGCATCTTCATAACATACAGAGTTTAAGAACATTATTTGCCAAAACATACTATGCAACATATTTTTGTTTAAGAAGAATACTGTTTCAGAGGCTAAAGGTGGCTTGTTATCACATCATCCTGGTTTAATAGAAAACAAGTGTACGGTAGTTAAATCATTATAATCTGAAATATCTAATTAAAATTGTAGGAACTGGCTCTATCAAAGTCTTCATGGTTTTTTTTTAAATCCAAAAAATCTGTACACACCTTGATTTTGAAAGCCCTTTTGAATCCACTAGCAAAAAAGCCTCCAAATGGCCCAATTAAAGATGCAAATGTTGACAACGCAATACTGTGCATCTGGAATGGGTACATATTTACTGTTTTCTGCAAAAGAAAAATTATTAGAAATACTATCCATAGATTTTAATTTTTTTATAATTATTCCAGATTCTCAAGGCCAAAGCCAATATAACATTTCATCAGAGGCCTTAAAATTAATTTACTAACAGAGAAATATATTTTAGTTCTGAGCCAACATGATTCACACAAAATTTTCAACTTTTCTATTATAAAAAGATTCTTACCCTCGTTGCAAAAGAAAAAGACAGTTACCTGTTTTGTAACTAGTATTTCTCGAGAAGTGTTGCTCATGTCCATTCCACATTAGGTGTGTGTGCTCTCCACATGAACTGGTGCCAGAAGTTTTTTCTTCAACAGCATCAGTAGGAGAGCAGTTCTGATGACCCCTGGAGTAGCACCACCATGGCACAGTATAAGGAGTGCCGCACCCTTTCCCTTCCCTCCCCCCCCAACCTTAGTTCCTTATTGCAGGAAACTCTGACAGTGGGGAAGAAGGGAAGGCTGTGAAATAGACATGAGCAACACATCACAAAGAACACGTTACAAAAAGGTGTTTTCTTCTTTGAGCGACAGTTCATGTCCATTCCACATTAGGTGACTCCACACAGTACCCACAGAGGTGGGTAGAAGTTCACAGTCGTGTAAATTGTAGTATGGCCATGCCAAATCCAGCATCCTCTCTAACTTGCTCCTGCTCTAATAGGCTGTGAATGTGTGTGAAGAACTATCTAAAGAACTGCCTAGTAGAGGAGATCTACCTACAGTGCGTCAAAGCCAGCAATTCTGATGCACAGTCACTGTTGCCAAGAAGGAACTCAGGGTGGGAGGAGTGTGCAGAGACCCTTATACTGTGCCATGGTGGTGCCACTCCAGGAATCACCAGAGCCATACCCCTATAGATGCTGCTAGTGGGAAAATTTCCAGCAACAGCAAATGTGGCAAGCATGCACACCTAATGGAATGGGCATAAGCAATCCCTCAAAAAAGAAAAACAAACATGTTATAAAACACATCAATACATAGTTTACCTAACAAAGTGGTTCTCAAACTTTTTGGCTCATGGACCACCTGGCTCAATGCAAACCTTTTCACAGACCACCAGTTGCTAATAGAAACTCACCATTAATTACATAATTATATGTGAGCCATGTTGCTAGTGTTGCAGCTAGGGAGAATGGTTTAATTTAAATTATTAAACAGATTGTTTTAACTTTCTCATGTTAGTTTATCAAACTTCATTTTAAATAAAGTAAAATATTAATTTTAGGGCTGTCAATTGACCTGCGTTAACGTGTTAAAACGCGTTAATCACAGGCTTTAATGCTGCGCTGCCCCTCTGAAGTGTCAATTTTTAAAGGGGCAGTGCATTAGGAGCCGGGAATTAGCTGGAGTGTCTAGCTGATCCCAGGCTCCTAATGCGCTGCCCCTTTAAAGCGCCAAAATGGCACTTCAAAGGGGCAGTGCAAGTGGAGCCAGGGATCAGCTGGTGTCCAAAGCGCCTTTGGAAATGTGCGACGTCATCTGAGGTAGTTAAAGCTGGAGGCATGAGTGCTTCCTCCGCTGAGGTGTATTCATTTGGATTTGGGGGGCACCCTCTACTTGAATGGATGGGTCCTCCTCTTGTGTTTGTTTTTAAGGTGAAGGGGAATATTGCACTTTGTATAGTTTCTGGCCATGGTGGTGCTTTTGATAAGATTGCCATTTATCCCAATATTGCCAATGCAGGTATGGTATAGGTGCCATAATATGAAGGCATATTCCCAAATTTATGGTAAGATCTGGAAGAGTAAATAGTCTGATCTCTGTAAGGAGAATTTTCTGGAGAAAACCCAGATTCGGATGAAAATCTTTCTTGAGGAAAAAGATCTCTGTGGTGTTAACATAGCAGGAGAATGATTGGGGTCTAGAAATGGTGAATTGAACATAGAGGAGATTAACAAATCTCTGTGCTGAATGTAGTGTTTAGTTGGTGTTGATGGTGCCGTAGTAGGGAGCACCGATGCTATTTGAGGCATTAGATTGTGCGTCGGTGCCTAGTTAATTAGCATCCCATTAGGCACTTTTCCAGTGGAGGCGAAGTTGCTGGGTGGTGACCTCACCTACCTAGAAGCTATGCTCTTATGCTGCGCCAGCAAGATCGTGTCGGTGCCAGGTGTTGCTGCAGCTGATGAGGCAGGCAACTTAAAGCCTGATGCCTTAGAGAGGGATTTAGCACATGCCGCTTTGTTAGCTGCGCTGGCGGCTCCTGAGATGCCCGGAGCGTCATATGTGCTAAGACGCAGTGCTGCGGCTGTTTTCGGCACCGCCCATAAGGCATTTTGGTGCCGTAACCTCCTGAGGTAAGGAGGTGGCTCGCTTTTTGGCAGGCTTTTGCCCCCAGGCTGTTTCTGCTCCTCAGGCAGTTGACCCAGGTCGGAAGCTGGTCTGAGGAAATTTTCAAGTAGAATTAGTTTGAGAGGCAAGTCTCTGTCCTTTTGCACCCGTGATTTCAGCTTTGCACAACGAGGGCATTTTTAAAATACATGCTCCTCTCCAAGGCAGCAGACGCATTGTGAGTGCCCGTCTGAGACAGGGATAGGATCTTTGCACGAGGAACAGCGCTTAAAACCCGGTGAGCTGGGCATGGTGCTAAAACAAGTCAGTAACTGCAAGGGTTAACTGGGAGAAAGAAAACTTATTCGAATCTAGTTATTTAATTAAATTAATTAATTTACAGTAAACTTCCGATAATCCAGCACCTTTAGGACTCAGGGGGTGCCGGATTATCAGATATGCCGGACTATTGGAAGGGGGGGCTATGAGGGGTCTAGAGTGGGGTGGGAGGGGATGCGTCCCTGTTTGCATCACAGCCACCAGTCTTCTCGTTTGGAGGCTCAAGAGGACTGCTTCAAATGCAGAGGTTTTTGGTCAAGACAAAACAATATCTAAGCATCAACCTGACAATGAAAGGAAGTCCTCTGGATTTTGACTCTTTTGGAAGTCCATTCTGTTGCAGAAGTGTACAATTAACAACTGTGATAGTAAAAACAGTCTGGTGGCACCTTAAAGACTAACAATTTTATTAGGGCATAAGCTTTTGTGAGTTGCAATTCACTTTGTCAGATGCATGAAATAAAAGAAGAGATGGTAGGGATGCAGAGAAAGGAGTGTTACATCAGAGCTAATTCAATAAGAGTGAATGTGGTCCACTTCCAACAGTGATAAGAAGATGAGAATATCTAAAGGGGAAAATTGCTTATTGTAATGAGACAGCCCATCTCAATCTCTATTCAAACCCATTCTAATGGCATGAAATTTGGATATGAATTTCAGCTCAGCAGTTTCATGTTGCACTTTTTTTTTGTTAAACTTAAGAATGGTAACTTTCAATCTGTAATTGCATGTCTAGGGGGGTTAAAATGCTCTCCCACTGGTTTTTTGTATGTTATCATTCCTGATAACTGGATGAAAGTCTGGTTTGTCCAATGTACATGGCAGAAGTCCATTGCTGGCACAAAACGGCATATATCACATTAGCAGATGTGCAAGTGAGCAAGCCCCACAACAAAAACACTTTATTGCTTTCTTCAGATCACTAACACTAGGTTACCAGTGAGGTGGCAAAATCTGCATATGTGCTCAAAACAGTTAAGTCCAAAGCAGACTATGAAGAGCTTAAAAAATATCTCACAAAACTAGGTGATGGACAACAAAATGGCAGAGGAAATTCAATGCTGATAAATGCAAAGTAATGCATATTGGAAAACATAATCACAACTATAAGTATAAAATGATGGGGACTAAATTAGTTATTACCATTCACAAGCAAGATCTTGGAGTCATTGTGAAAACATCCACTCAATGTGCAGCAGCAGTCAAAAAAGCAAACAAAATGTTGGGAATCATTAAGAAAGGGATAGAGAATAAGACAGAGACTATCTTATTGCCTCCATATAAATCCATGGTATGCCCACATCTTGAATACTGAGTGCAGATGAGGTCAACTCATCTCATAAAAAGATCTCTTAGCACTGGAAAAAGTTCAGAAAAGGGCAACAAAATGATTGGGGTAAGGAATGGTTGCCATATGAGGCTATATTAATAACACCTGGATTTTTCAGTTTGGAAAAGAGACGACTAAGGGGGGTATTTGACAGAGGTCTATAAAATTGTGACTAATGTGAAGAAAGAACAGTTATTTACTCCTTCCCATAATACAAAAACTAGGGGTGACCAGATGAAACTTGAACAGGTTTAAAACAAAAAATGGAAGTACTTCTTCACACAACACACAGTCAACATGTGGAACTCCTTGCCTGAGAATGTCGTAATGGCCACGACTATAACTGAGTTCCAAGAAGAACTAGATACATTCATTACGGATACGTCCATTAATGCCGATCAGGAGTGGTATTCCTAGCCTCTGTTTGTCAGAATATGGGAATGGGCAAGAGGAGTTGGATCACTTAATGGTTACCTGTTCTGTTCACTCCCTCTGAGGCACCTGGCATTGAACACTATCAGAAGCCAGAATACTGGGCTAGATGGACTTTCAGTCTGACCCAGTATGGCCTGTTCTTACGGTCTTAAAACAGCTCACTCCAAAGCTGTAGGGAAGGAGATCACTAAGTCACACAATTACCAGTCAATAATTTTCCCTTATTTTTCCCTTTCCAAGCTCTTTCTCAAACAAAATGTGCCACACTTTTGTGAGTTTTAACTCTATACTTGAGGAAAGATTGACACTACACCAGTTGATCTTCCAGCATTTGATTTACCAGGTCTGGTATGGACCCGCTAAATCGAATGCTGAGGGTGACCCCATCAGCACCGGTACTCCTCACTGTCCCATTTCTCCTGTCGACCTCCCACTCTGAGGACGGAGCTGAAGCATGACTTCAGGTATGTCAACTCCAGCCACATTATTTATGTAGCTGAAATTGAATACCTTAAGCTGACCTTCAGCAGTAGCAAAGGCCTGTCCTAAGAACCAGGCTTTAACTCTGAGTAAAACTTTGCATACAATCGCAAGACCAAATGGCTGACTTGCAGAAATAAAACTTTTGATATTTTGATTATAAAATCATGGTCTTCTATTTCCATGAGAAGTATAGCATGAAATGCAAGAGTGTAAGATTTTCCACAGAACTCCACCAATATGCATTAATTCCATCCTGATGTGACACTCTTCACCCTCCCCCCACCCCATGGGTGACACAATCTCATCCGACATATTCATTCAATCACTGCTCTTTGAGACAAACTATGTCACATTTAGCAATAATATTTAATGTAGGCAAATAAAAATTCAATTTTAACCAAAGTTTTATTTTTCCTTACCCATCCCAACACAGCCTGCAGCAATGGTGGTACAGAGTAGTTTTGTATCCTGAAGAGCTCTGATGGTTCACACTCTGTAACAAATCTATTGGTTTCGCTATTGTATTCCACTGGACATACAAAATACTGATGCTGAGCCAAGAGATAGGCAAACTGAAAAGCAAATCAAGAGTTATGATATATTTATTCCTTGCTGAAGTCATACTTTATAGCACTAGGTTCAGAGTAGTTAAGAGGTATAAAATCGTTCAAAGAGTGGACAGAACATACGCTTTGAGATAGGCAACTCCTCAGTAATCAGGCTAAGGTGAACTTTCAGAACATTACTAATATCAAATTTTTGATCCCCGAGATCGCACCGATTGTTTCCTTACAACTACTAATGCACCACGAAACACTAATAATGACTATGTGTTGTTTCTTATATGTTGATCACTTTTAAATAAAACCTTGAATTTTAAGGAAGAAACAAACCATAAAATTACTAAATGATCAACAAACACTAATTAACAACAAGGTGCGCTTGCTAAGAGCAAGAGCAAAAAGTTCCAGCTGCCGTCACCAAGTAGTGGTAAGAAGGAAATGGGAGGGTTGGTGGAGCAACCAGACTATATATACAGCAGTGTTTCTCAACCTTTTTTTATAAAGTACCTCTTTTAAAAAAAAATTGTTAAGTACCCCCAGTACCTACAGTTTTTAGACACATAAATTTTCTACATATTTGTTTAAACAACTTAATCGCTGCCGGGCGGGCGATGAAATTTTTGGGTGTAAAAAGTACAAAAATAATAAAGCACTGTAAAACTTAAAACAAATTCATCTCATAGAGCTGGAAGGGACCTTGAGAGGTCATCGAGTCCAGTCCCCTGCCTTCACAGCAGGACCAAGTACCATCCCTGACAGATTTGCCTAAATGGCCCCCTCAAGAATTGAACTCACAACCCTGGGTTTAGCAGGCCAATGCTCAAACCATTGAGCTATCCCTCCCCTCAAAAACTCAGTTTTCTACAAATTTCAGTTGTATTGATGTGCCCCCTAGATTTCTCTTGTACCACTTGTTGAGAAACACTGATATAGACCAGTGCCAGCTCCAAGGAGCACCTAGGCTCACCCAGTGGTTGTTGCCAGGCAAAATACTTCCAGTTTCCATGCACGTGGGTGCATACTCACCTGATCGGAATTCACACGAACAAGCACTCAAAGAAGAAATATGGCATTTTAAAAAAAATCGAACAAATTTAAATCACTGTCATTATGCTGAGTGTGAATAAGGCCATTAATAGATTTGAATACAAAATAAGTGTATATTTATTCTCACCAGAATTACAACATTCATATGGATATTAACTCTAACAAGAATAGATTACAACATGTAATCTGACAGATATGGTTAGTAGAGAAGTAAAATCCCATTTAATCAATTAACGAGTTAAACATTATGTTTAACCAGTTAACTGCTTAAATGGGCGCAAGTGGGCTCGAGCGCCCCCGTGCTCCTCCCTCCCCCGTCCCGTGGGCTTCTCTGGCTGAGCTAGAGTGCCCTCGCCCAATAGAGTCTGCCACAGGTGGGGTCTGGGCCTGCAGCAGGCAGGAGTGCCCCCTGCCCATGGAGGGCTCCAACCCCCACTGGTTAACCATAAACAGGTAAGCATCACACAGTCAGGGTAATGCTTACTGGTTAACTGTTAACCATTCATATCCCTAATGGTTAGTTGAAAAGAGTTTAGCATTTCTCAATTATGTACTGTAGTTAGGAAAAGCTACATACTTTACAATTATTTGTCACTCGAATGAATTCTCTAAATAAGAGAGCACCACTTCTACAAAACAAAATAGCAGACTGACAACTGAAACAATGATGTTGTCAAATTTAAGAATCACAACTTAAGGGGAAAAATTAGAAGAGGAAAATCCTGAAGCTACTTACAATGAATCCAAATGCAACTGTGGAAAAGAAGCCTCCAATGAACCCTTCCCATGTCTTTTTAGGAGAAAGCTAATCACGAAAAGAGAAGGAGTTGATATAATCAGTGAATATTTTATACAATTAATCTTTTGTTGTATGCATACTTGCCAGAATTATACACCAAGGGCTTGGATTCCAAAGTATATATGCACTACTGAGTGCAAACATTTCTATGCAAATATGCACAAATATGCCCACATAGACAATCAAGTGAACATACACATCACAGAGTGACTCCTACAGTTAAGACTGCCCAACAATGACCTTGTTTTTAGTTACTTACAATTTTGAAAAAAATTAAACCATTTGGGCTGAAATTTTCCATGGCAGATCTTTGCCTCAGGCTAATTTCTCTCTTTCCTTCTTTCTCTTTCTTTCTTTCATTTTGGTAAGCTTCACACAAAGTGGTTCAGCCATTTCCGAGAACAAGAGAGAAGGAAAATATATTGTTTTGCCCATCTCAAAATAATGTTTACAAGCTTCTGAGATGCTCTAATACCTTCATGTTTTGGAGCAGGAATTTGAAGTTTGACAAGTCACCTGGTATCAGGGCTGTGTCTTTAGCCATCCCAGTTGAAATCTGCCCGAGTTAAAAATCTCTGCAAAATCTGAAAATCTACAAGCTCAATAGAGATTTAAGAGATCATAGCAGCTAAATTATCTGAACAGTCAGTCTGTTGCCAATGAGCTAGGAATGTTAAATTGCGGGTAACTGACTAATCAAATAGTTGATGCATTTTGCATTGACAATTTGACTAGTCTATAGGGCATCTCCGCCTTTAAAGTGTAGCAACAGCTCTAGGGCTGTTGCTACACTCTAAAGGTGAAAGCGCCACATGAAGGCTGGGATCAGCTGGGCTCTGAGCGGTGCTGCCGTTGATCCTGGGCTCTGAGCGGTGCTGCCGCTTTGAAACGCCGCCACGAGAGCCCGGAGTCAGGCTCCTCACAGCATTTCAAAGTGGCAGCATTTCACAAGCCCTATCTTTACAGGTTAAGTTATAAAAATCCAGGAGGGGGTTAAATGATATATGCAAAATATTATTTTAAAAAAGCAATGGTTTCATCTAATTAAATCACCATTTCTCTATAAAAAGGAGTTCCTGCAAACTCAGCTCCATTAGAACGTCACCAAGCACAATTTCTGGAACCAGACTATCAACTAAAACAAACAAAATGAAACACTGAAGAATTAAATAAAAATAAAAGCCTTTTTTTTTGGCAAATGAGTAAAATACCAAAGATTAATTGCCAAGACAAAATGTCTATTTACAGATAAGTAACCTTCACTTCTTTGAGTGATGGTCCCTATGTGCATTCCACATATGGGAAATTAATAAGCAATAATCAAACAAGAAGTGGGTGCAAAGCTTAAGATGATATAGATGTCTATAACGGTGCTGTTCCCACAGTTGTATCTGAGCTCTCGAGCAATGTATAATGTTTTGTAAAGGTATAAATAAAGCTCCAGGTAGTCACTATCTATATACCTAGTAGAAATAAGTTTTGTATAGGTGCTGGGGCAAGGGAGAGGCAGAGATACATGCTAGCTGGTAAGAGATGATGAGCAGAGTGTGCAAATCATACTTCACCCCTTGATTACTCTCCTAAGGTCATATATAGTCTAATTTTCCTAGTTGCTTTTTTTCTCTGCAAACAGAACACCATCACCATCAGACTTTTAAACGAGAGGTGGGAAACCTAAGGCCTGGGGGCCAGATGCACACCCTGGCTTGCCTGGATCCAGCCCCTGAGGCTCGGGACTCCCCCCAGCATTGGGAAGCCCATGCTGGTGAGGGGTGGTTTTTTGTTTGTTTGTTTCTCACTTGTGTGCAGCCCCCAACTGATTTTTCTGTGGGT
>JANRFK010001234.1:12466347-12479658 GCA_030068395.1 Apalone spinifera | reverse complement strand
CCTACATTAGCCTCCCTAGTTCGAACTAGGGGGCTAGTGTAGACATACCCTACCTATCAGGTCAGTTGTGGAGCCCCCTGGAGTGGCACCAGCATGGCACTTCATATATGATTCTGTCAACCTGACTCCCCTTCAGTTCCTTCTTACGGCCACTCTGACAGAGGCAAAGATGGGTGGGGGGTAGGGATGTTAGATATTAACTGAATAATTATGTAACCACATCAAACCTTAGCGATTACACCATTATTTGATAGTCCCTGGAAGCATGGTTGGCAGCCAATGCGGTCCTGGACCAATTCCTGAGGAGCCTGCTGTGACCCCATACTGCTGCCTCTGTATCTGATACAGAGGCAGCAGCACGGAATGGCAGCAGCCTCTGTCTGCAGGGGGCTGAGGCAAAAAAAATTGCCTGCCCCTTTAAGGGCAGCCATTTTGAACTCTGTTCTCTGCAGCACACCTCAGCCTCACGGCACACTAATATGCTACAGAACACAGTTTAAGAAACACTGGGCTAGATGATAGCATGTACGAGTGGCGATCCAAGAGGAAATGCATTGTGAAGAGACTGGGAGCCTTTTCCAGCATTCCATCACTGCCACACACAACTGCGTTGATATCCTAAAACACTTCATGCACTCAATGTAGAAGATGAGTGCTCTTCTGATGTCCAGGAAATGCAGCCTTTGTTTGTGTGGGCTGTTGTGAGACTTTGGACAAAAGACAGGCAGGAAAATGTTCTGACTGGTATGAAAGTGGGACAGCACCTTCAGCAGAAAGGCCACAACGGGTCTTATTTGAACTTCGTCTTTATGGAAGATGGTGCAAGGCAGCTCTGATGTCAGGGCCTGCAGTTCTGACACATGTCAAACTGAGGTGATAGCTACCAGAAATGCCACTTTCCAAAACAGGTATAGAAATGAATAGGTCACTAGAGTCCCTAAGGGGAGCCCCTAAGGTGGAAGAGGACAGGTTAAGGTCCTACATCCGGACAGGTAGTCTGGGGCAGGGAATAGCCTTTCCAGGCCTTTAAAGAGGTGCCCAGCAATGGGGTTAGCAAACACTTAATACTCTCCCGTGTAAAAAGTCAAAATGGCCACAAAATGGATCTTGAGTGATGATGTCACAGGACCTTGCTGCTTCAAGTACATAAGATACTCCAGGATGCAAGGAATGGAGGTCTGAAGAGTGTCCACCTGTTGTTGAGCACACCAGCATGAGAATGTTTTCCATTTTGCCAGCTATGTAGCTCTGGTGGATGGTTTATGGTCTAAGCAGGTGCACTTCTCTGAATTTAACCACAAAGCCTCCGGGCTGTGACATGGAGGAACTGCAGGTCTGGATAATGGAGACAATCCTGGTCCTGCATGATGAGGTCAGGGAGAAGTGGCAACTATGCTGGCTGCTGGGCTAATAGATCTGTGAGGCTGGAGTGCCAGTGCTAAGGGCCAAGCTATGGCTACCAGTATGATGTCCATTTTGTCCCTGCGGATTTTGAGAAGCACTTTGTATACCAGAGGGAACAGCAGAAAAGCATACAGGAGGTGCCCACCCCACTGGAGCATGAACACATCTGCGATCAAGCATGGGCTATAGTTCCTGAAAGAGTGGAATGCTGGACATTTTCTGTTGGCCCATGTGGTAAACAAGTTGATTTGGGGAAATAACTCACTTCGGGTTGGAGTGACCATTCATGGGTGAAGAATTATCTGCTCAGCCCATCAGCTAGCTCATTCTAAACCCCTGGAAGACAGGAAGCCTCCAGGAGAATGAAGTGGACTATAAAGAACTCCCACAGCTGGAGAGCTTCCTGAATGAGTGGGGATGAGGGAGGTCCACCTTTTTTGTTGATATAGAACATGGTGGTTGTATTGTCGGTCATCACCGCTACACCATGCCTGAGAGGCACAGTAGAAAAGCTTGGCATGCAAATAAAATTGCTCTGAACTCTCTGACGTTGATGTGGAGGGATCTCCTCTCTGCTTCCTATAAGTTCTGAGTTGTCAGATCTCCAAGATGTGCCTCCCCCAACTGAAAGTGGATGCATCTATGACCAGAGCAGGTTCTGGTGGATGGAAGGTAACTCCTATGTGCACTACTTGTGGGTCTAGCCACCACTGACGCAACTTGAACTGTCCTTGGCCCTTCCCAGATGGAGGACAGAATGGCTTGTGCCTGCTGTATCTATTGCACTGCCAAAAAAAATCCTTGTCTGGGCCTGGAAGGATACGACCACTGGTGAGGGTCCTGAAGCTTAAGGAGTTTCTGCTGGGTAGCTGAAATATGCATACCCAGGGACTTCAAGCTATGGAGTCCAGAGTTCATTTGCTCAGCAAAGAGCCCAGTCCCATCAAACGGGAGTCCTGTATAGTTTGCTGAACCTCTGGATTAGGCCAGTTGGAGACATGGGGTTGGAGCCAGGCATTGCAGTGCATAGCTATCCCAGAGGATAGAATACACATTGCAGAGTCCACTGCATTGAGGGAAGTCTGGAGGATTTTGCTATCCATGACTAAGGATCCAAATTCAGAGTAAAAGTACCTTAAATTTAAGGATTAAGGCCCAGATATAATTGTATCTGCAATTCTGAGCAGGAAATCGCCAGCGGAGTAGATTTTTACAACCAAAGAGGTCAAGGCATTTAATTTCCCTTGACTTATGTGCTGGGGCCTAGTGACCCTGCCTTTCTCTCTCATTCACCACCACAACCACCAGTGAGCACAGTTGAGGGTGAGTAAAGAGAAATTTGTATCCCTTTGTGGGTATGAAGTATTTGATCGATTCCCCTGACCATCGAGGGGGATAGAGGCAAGTGTTTGACAAGGGTGAGAGATTGACAAGTTTGGTGTTAGCCTGGATGGTATTAATTATTGGCAGCACCAACCTTGGGGACCCTTCTGGTGTCAAATATCCATGGGGTCATCTTGTTCAATGACCTCCTGTATTTGCAGGTTCATATTTTTGGCCACTCAACTGAGAAGGTCCTGCAATGCCTTATATTCCATAGGTGGTGGTCCCAGCTCTGAGGTAGCTGTCACTGCCTCGTCAGTGAAGGATGAGGACAAGGCCATAGGTGGGACCAAGTCCTGTAGCTCCTCTTGCAGCTCCTCCAGAGCAGGAAGTTCTTGTGTTTTGTGGCAGCCATTGACATTGGGGCAGGTATTGCTGGCCCTGGATCATTCGTGAATCCAGGAGAGGGGTTTCTAACGGTTGCGTGGCTCCAGCAATGGGGGACCCTTGGCTGGAGCATCCTGATCCTGGTGGAAAGGCTAGGGGGTCCAAAAGTGCCAGTTAGGTGGCCACAGGAGCACTGCAGCATCCTGTTGAGCTTTCGCTCTCCTGAGCCAAGACCCATCAGAGGCCCCAGAGGCACTGCCAGGCTGCAAAGTGGTTTATCTCTGATGGTGGGCCATTTCTACACTGTCATTTCAACAAGGATTCTGGCAGAAGCATCAGCGGGTGCAGCGCACTGCCACATCCTCTGCCTGTAGCCATGGAGAGTGCGTGAGGATGGGGTACGCTGGGATAGCTCATGGCTCAGTGATCTCATCCCCAAATGCCTTTTGTCTGCACAAGCATGGCAGTAGTCAGTGCCAGTGTTATCCCTTCCTGTGTTTGTTATGCCTAGAGGGAGAATGGGAGCAGAACCAAAAGTCAGCAACTTGGATGCCAAAGAGTGGCAGTGCCATGCCATGGGGCGCATCCGGCAAAGGCATCCAGTGCTGGGTCCTGCCTGTGCTGGGAATGGTGTGGTGACTTCTTCAGGAGCTGATTTATCCAAAAGTCCCACTCTTTTCCAATACTAGGCTTAAAAGGCCTTGAAGATCCTGCATTTGTCAGATTGATGAGCCTCCCCCAGATGCCTAAGACAGGAGTTATAGAGGTCACCTGTGGGCATAGACTTTGAGCAAGAACTGCAGTGCTCGAATCACTGAGGCTTGAATATGCTCTACGTCCCAGAGGGAATGCAGGCAGGAAGGGAAAAACCCCTCTTATCTACTGTAGACAAGCAAACTACAAAAACCTCTATGAGAACAGTAACAACAGAAAACAATAACTATCCCTGGAGGTAATAAGAAACTGAAGTGGAGTCAGGTTGCCAGAGTGCTATACAGAGCACCAGGGGACTATACAGCCAAACTGATGAGTAGTTGTTCGGGAAATCCTTCCAATAGCCATGCATGCAGCGTGCACACACACACACCTAATACTGGAATTCATATGAGCAAACACTTGAAGTTACTGTTTATGTAGGGACTTCAGATGAATGGCATGGCAGCCAAAATCATAAGTATGCTGATATTCTGCTGTAATCTGTTTTACTAATCCAAGAGGGGGCAGTTACCTCCATCTCCCTATGTCAAAGTCATAATTGAGACCTGAACATGCAAATAAAGTGGCATTCAATTAAATTTTTTATAAAGTTAGGAAATTCAAAACCAATAAAAAGGAAATACCTTTTCACACAATATGTAATTGAACTGTGGAACTTGTTGCCACAGAAAGTTATTGAGGCCAAGAACTTTATATTTACAAATAATTTAATACTTTAAGAAAATCCAGAGATATAATGACGACAAATTGTGGATGGGACATTAAAAACGTCCTTCGGGGCTTATGCCAAATTATAAATATAATCAAGATGTGGGCAAGTGGGGGAAGATTATACCCTATCTTCCAAATGCAGAGTCTTATATCTTCCTCTGAATCATCTGGTACTGGCCACTGTCACAGACAAGACACTGGATTAGATGGATCTTGGTTCTGATCCTGCATGGCAACTGCTATAAATACGGGCTAGTTGGCTGAGACTCAAATAGGTAGGAAGATGTGATGCTGATTAAATGGGGGAAACATCCAGATAAAATGATAGAATTGATATTTTCCCTTTCAACACTACCTTGCTGTTGGCAAGGTGTATAATTTAGGTCCCCAGTTGCTACCAAGAGTCAAGTAGCAACAACAAAGAGTGCTTTTTTACTCTCAAACACCTTCTTGCTAAACATGAGTGATGTTTTTTATTTTGGCAGCCAACCTCCACATTGTACACCATATTTTTTGTCACCTACAGATTAGATTACTTCACTGTGTTTTACCCTTGGACTGAAATTACCTGAAGACCATTCAAACTTCAGAAATGTGACTTCCCACTTACTTAATAGCATTTCTCACTCTTTCTGAATGCATCTTGAAAAACTATTGAAAGCTAGTGCAATATGTTGATTAAGGCTATTGCTCTTTAATGTTTCAGCTGAGGGCCAAACACTGGCCAAAGGGCCACAACAAGTTCTTTGTATTAAGAATCTCTGGCCTGCCCCCCTCCATTTGGGCAATTCAGCCAAAAGGAAGCAGAAATCATCTGCAAATCCTTTGCTGAGAACCCGGAGTCTGTTTAAACCTTTACTGGGGCAGAAAAGTGGACAGTGATAACTCGTTTTTAGTTCTCAGTTTCTCCTCTTTCCCCTCCATCCATGGTTTGCTCTGGGTAGCTGTGTGGGAAAGGGGGATCACTCCTTTGTTAAGCATTTTCCTACACTCAAGCAGAGCCATTCAAATCCCCATTTTGCCCCCTTAGAAAACCCAAGAATAGAGAAGCAGGAAATGGAGCAGTCAGAACTACTCTCTCTTCACTGTGATGCATTAGGCAACCAGGATATGTCTAGACTGCATCCCTCTGTTGGCAGAGGGATGCAGATTAGACAGGCCAACACTGCAAATGAAGTGGGGATTTAAATATCTCCACTCTTAATATGCATCAAAATGGCTGCCACTTTTGCCGACTCAGCACTTTGTCAGCAAAAAGAGGCAGTCTAGAGGGTGATCTGTCAAGAAAGAAAGCCTTTTTTGACAGATCCCTTATGCCTCCTGCAAGGGAGGTTGCTTTTTGCCAACAAAGTGCTGAGTCTGCAAAAACAGAAGCCATTTTTATGCAAATTAAGCGCAGGATATTTAAATCCCCGCTTCATTTGCAATGTCGACCTGCCTAATCTGCATCCTTCTGCCGACAGAGGGATGCAGTCTAGACATACCTCCAGTGGGGAGCTGATGAGCAGCAGAAGACTGACTGCAGCTACGCACAGTATCTTACACAAGAATTGCTTTATGACCACAGGGGAAGCAGTGGGAGACTAGGGATGTTAAATATTGGTTAACTGAGTAGTCAAGTAACCTCATAAATTCTTATCAGTCAACTACTCTATAGTCCCTGGGGGCGGAGCTGGCAGCCAGTGCTCTCCAGCCTCACTCCCAACGAGTCCCCTGCCACTCCGAGTCCTGGCAATACAGGGTGCCAGGCGGGAGCTGGTCTGCAAGGGGGGCCAGTTTTAAAATCAGCTCCCCTCGCAGACTGGCTACCTGTTGCCCTGTGCTGCTGCCTCTGTATCAGAGGCAGCAGCACGGGGTGGCAGCAAGCTGGACCTGGTGCAAGCTGAAACTGAGCCAGGCTGCCTGCCTGCCTGGCTCCTAATACACTTTAAATACAGAGCCGCAGCAGACGTAGGTCCCAGACCCATCACAAGCCATGACTGAACTGGGCTGCTGGCCAGCCTGCTAAAAAATGTACTGGCGGGGGGAGGATGCATGTAGTCTATAGCAGTGTTTCTTAACTAGTGATACGAGTAGCCTTACGGGTACTTGAGAGAAGTCTGGAGGGTACGTCAATGCAACTGAAATTTGAAGAAAACTGAATTTTTGTTTTAAGTTTTTCAGCGCTTTATTATTTTTGTACTTTTTACACGCAAAATTTTCATCGCTCGCCCGGCTACGATTAAATTGTTTAAACAAATGTGTTGCAATGGTAGAAAAAAACTGTGTGTGTCTGAAAACTGGGGGTACTTATAATTTTTTTTAAAGGGGTACTTTATAAAAAAAAAAAAAAGGTTGTGAAACACTGGTCTATAGCACTAACCTATAAGCTTTTGCTTATTGGTTAACCTACTACGCTATTACATCCCTATGGGAGACAGCAAGAAAAATAATGCCTCCCATCCACCTTCACACAGTAAGGAAACTGAATAGTCCCTTCTGTTTAAAAAAAGCTGCATAGTGCATGTCAGGAGACATATCTATAAACAAAGATTAACAACCATTTTCAAGGGCTGCAAATGACCTCTCAGGTCACAAGATGGACAGCCCAATTTAGACGTATAAAGACGGTTATGATGTAGACTATTTAAAAGCCTGTATCTCATCCCTCAAAGCTATCAGCTGGGTTAATATCCCCCATTTTACTTAAAAGGGGAGATAGTAACAGGACATTGTAGTAAGACTCTTGGTTCTGAAATCTGCTAGTTTGCTAAAATGAAAGTTTTCTAGACTTTAAGACTTTTCCTCTTACACTGACCTTAGGCTGAATGGGCAAATGTGATGATTCAAGGTTATTTTTTGTTTTTTTGGGATGAGGGCAGATCCGTAAATCCTTTAAGTGATACTCTTTCTATTCTAATACTTGTTCTAGGGATGTTAAATGGCATTTAATCAGCTCATCAACTAGTCGATAGAATTGCCATTGACTAGTTGATTAATAGATAAAGGGGAGGGGGAAAACTGCAGAGCTGCAGTGAGGTTAGCTCCCGGCCCCTGCAGCTCTCCCTTTTAAATGTTGGGAATCAGCTGTCCTGGCTTGCACCTGCTCCTACACTATGCCTCTGCCTCCACAACTCCCCCGCCCCCCCCCGAGATGGTGCTGGGGGGGGAAAATGGCTTTTAAGCCAGCTCCCCCCAATACTGGCTCTTGCTCCCACCCCTTGCTGCCTCTCTCTGACAGAGGCAGCAAGGGGGAGGAAGTGACTAGTCAAGTCACTAGTTGACTGTCCAATAAGCATATGATTATTGGATTGTCGACTAGTCATTTACATCCCTAACTTGTACAATGTCCAAAGGACCTGAACTGTATCAACTGGTTATTTAGCATGCAAGTTTTTAGACTGCTGTACATGTGCTTCATTCCGATTTTTTTTAAATATTGAAAAAAGCATGTTACAAAGGAGAGAAACCAAGGCACTGAAAGGTCACACTGAAAATCCATGGTAGAGTTGTGGACAGAAGTGAGTCACAATCTCATGGTTTAGACATAAAATCATACTTCCCCTTGAAGTATGTGAAAGAAAAGTAAGTGAAAGCTAAACCACAATTTCTATTGTTTGAAATTCTTGCTTGATACTTACCAGCTTAGGGATCTAAACCATGGTAATTCATAGGAATGATAGACTCTGTAGCCTATAGTAATGATTTCATGGAAACACTTTACTTGAATGCTCAAGACCTGAAATTAAGATAGAAAGAAGAATTGTGTAGGTGCACACTTCTCTACAGGCTCTAACAGGTCTAACCTGTATTAAATATGTCTGTTGCACTGTTATTGCATAAGCAGTTTGGATAATTTCAAAAGGGATTGCAGGACAAAACAAACATTGTTTTGAATAAATAAAAAAATATGAGGCATTTTATAATATGAAACACTGGGGACCGAGTAAGCTGTTTTACCATGAAACCTATCGAGGCTATAAAAAATATTAGGAAAAGGGTTTTTTTTAGAAAAAGGTTTGATAAACACACTCATACATGACAAGTCAGAAGCCTTCCTTGATGAACAGGGTTGTCAACTTTTTTTAAAAATCAAATTTAATGTTGCATTTAAGAGGGAGATTTTCAAAAGCTCAAAGAAGAATTAGTTGCCCACTTCCCACTGAAGATCAATAGGAGTTGGACATTTATGTCTATACTGCACAGTTAGCATGTGTTAGCCTAGCTCACATGCTAGCATCTCCACTACAAAGTCCTCCCAGAATTATGTTTGTGTTTTCACTGTTTCTGCATCTGCCCATGTGCATCTCGGGACATATCTTTTTTTGCAGAGGCACCTCGGGTCACTGTTTTTCCCAGTCAATTGCATCAATTGCAGGAGACCTTCTCTGTCCTGTTTGAAGACACTGAAGGACTATCAACACCAGTGATTTAGCCTGTGTCCTTGTTGCAGAGTAGGAGAGTTCCAGCTAGAGTTAAAGTGGACCCCAGCTGTAACCCAATCCCCCAGCCAGATAAGCTAGCTTGGTCTTAAAGCACCTCCAAACCTAGGTCAGAATCATTTTTCCATGTAGATAGCAGGGAGGCTAAGGCTAAAACCTGAGAAAGAGCCTAACTTAATTGGGCAATGTAGACATATCCTATGTTTCTAGAATTTCCCAGCTACTAAGAGAACATTACAAGCCAAAGACATGAAGCACTGTCTTCCTGAATGTGTAAATTTACACCTCTGTTTACACTTGGCAAAAATATATATTGATAACACAAATATGACATTTTAACTAACACAATGTTAAACAATTATGCTTTAGTGTGGACAACATCTGCTCAATGTGTATTAGTTGGTTATGGCTAACAGTTGTCATATTTAACATGTTAGTTAAAACATGTTGCTTTTTCACAGTATAGACAGGCATATACAATAAACATTAAATCAGTATTTACTAGCCATATAAAATCCTACTTAATTAGTTAACTGGTTAAACACTAAGTTTAACAGGTTAACTGATTAAGCCAGGGTTGCAGTGGGAGGTTGCTGCTGCAGCCCTCCCTGAGCTGCACGGGGACTGCCATTGCCAGGTCACTCCCCACAACCACGCGAGGGCTACCACTCCCTGCTCCCAACCCCTGTGCGGGGCTGGAGCAACCCTCTGCCTGTAGTAGGGGTAGGGGGCTGCTCCCAGGTACCGATTAACCAGTATCCAGTAAGCATCACCGGTTAATGGTTATCTGTTCACATCCGTAGTGTGTACCCTCTAAACTTTTCAATATTTAGATATCACTGTTCACAAACCGTCCATGAACTTTAATGCCTAGAAAGTAGGTAAATTAAATCTTTTATCTCCTGAATTCTGTCAAGATTTAAACATTTCTCCCCTCCCCCCCGTAGAAATAAAATTGTGTCTTTACACTGCATGAGCCATTTTCTTTATAAAACAGGTGCTGGGATATGTAGTCAATCAAATGTGGTAACATTAGATACTTTATAATATTGTCAAAAGATCTGAGCCTTGAAATTTCTGCTGTGTGGTACAACATGGGAATAAGTTCATACTGTTAATTGTCAAGCTTTGAAGCAAAAAGTAAGCCTGTGTCATGCATGCCTCAAAAGGTAAATATACCAAAGAATGTGCCAAAGCAATCAGCTATTTTTCCTTCCTCATTATAACCCTACCAAAAGAGAGCATGAACACTCAAAAGAATAAATCAATACATATGCAACACACTACTATACTCCAAGTAGTTATTACAAGAAAGAAACTCTCCCTTCATTAACTGAATGAATTACAACATCTACAGACTCCCCTTTCTTAGAAACTAGGGGGGGAAGTACCAACAAGATGTAAATATTAGGACTGTCAATCAATAAAAAAATAATTGTGCTTAATTGCATGATTAATTGCACTGTTAAACAGTAATGGAAAGCCATTAAATATTTTCAATGTTTTCTACATTTTCAAATATTTGTATTTCAATTACTATAGAGAATACACAAAGTGTACAGTGCTCACTTTATATTTATTTTTATTACAAAAATCTGCATTGTACAAAAGAAAGAGTATTTTTCAATTCACCTAATACAAGGACTGCAGTGCAAGCTCTTTATCATGACATTTGAAATCACAAATGTAGACTTATGTGCAAAAAATAACTGCATTCAAAAATAAAATAATATAAAACTTTAGAGCCTAAAAAGTCCAATCAGTACTACTCATACAGGCAATCACTCACACATTTGTTTTCATTTGCAGGAGATAATGCTGCCTTCTTCTTGTTTACAATGTCATCTGAAAGTGAGAACAGGCATTCCTATGGCATTGGTGCAGATGGTGTCACAGAAGATTTGTGTGCCAGATATGCTAAATATTCGTATGTTCCTTCATGCTTCAACCACCATTCCAGAGGACATGCACCCATACTGACAACTGGTTCTGCTCTTTACCAGCACATGTTCATTTCCATCATCTGAGTCAAATGCTACAAGCAGAAGGTTGATTTTCCTTTCGGGTGGATTGGGTTCTGTAGTTTCCACATCAGAGTGTTGCTCTGCTAAAACTCCTGGAAGCATATGCTCCATACTTCGTTACTCTCAGATTTCAGAAGGCACTTCAGATACAGAACCTGACCCAAGGTTTAAGTAACTGTTTTTAGAAAGTTCACATTGGTACCTTCTTTGCATTTTGTCAAATCTGAAGTGAAAGCGATTTTAAAATGAACATGTACTAGCAGACTGCTATATTATGAAATAAAAGGCAGACTATAAGTAATACAGAGCAGGAAATACACAATTCTCCCCCAAAGAAAAGTTTAGTCACAAATTTAATAAAGGCATTTTTTAACTAGCTTCATTAGCATGGAAGCATGTCCTCTGGAGTGGTGGCCAAAGCATAAAGAGGCATATGAATGTTTAAATATCCGGTATGTAAATACCTTGCAATGCCAGCTACAAAAGTGCCATGCAAACACCTGATCTCACTTGCAGTTAACATTGTAAATAAGAAATGGGTAGCATTATCTCCCATAAATGAAAACAAACCTGTTTGTCTTAGCGACTGGCTGAACAAGAAATAAGACAGAGAAAAATTGTAGGCTCTAAAAAGTTGTATATTGTTTTGTTTTTTTAATTCAGTTATGTAACAAAAAAAATCTACATTTGTGAGTTGCACTTTCATCATTTTTTATTATATTACAGTAGTTATATGAGGTGAATTGAAAAATACTATTTCTTAGGTTTATCATTTTTACAGTGCAAATATCTGTAATAAAAAATAATAAAGTGAGCACTATACACTTTTTATTCTGTATTGTAATAGAAATCATATACAGGTGGCCTCCGATTTGCGACTCGATCAGTTCCTGGGGAAGTGTCGCAAGTCAGGGGCGTTGTAACTCGAACCCTCATTTACGATAGGTGTCATGCGCCATTGTAAATGCGGGCCAAGGATGTAAGTCAGGGATTTTTGGCCCCTTCCGCACTTACAAAAATAGTCGCAACTCGGGCAGTCACATCTTAGGGGTTTTCTGTACTTAAAATTCAGAAAAGACATTCAAAATATTGAATACATTTCAATTTGAATTCCATTGTTTAAAAGTGCTATTAAAACTGAAATTAAGTGTGATTAATTTTTTTAATTGCAATTAATTTTTTAACTACTCAAGTGAGTTCATTGCAACTAACTGACAACCTTAGTAAATATAAGATATGATAATGCTGATAAAACAACATTCACAAGGATAGAAGAATGGCCATACTGGTTCAGATCAAAGGTCCATTTAGCCCAGTATCCTGTTTTCCAACAGTTGCCAGTGCCGGGTGCCCCATAGGGAATGAACAGAATGGGTAATTATCAAAAGATCCATCCCCTGTTACGCATTTCAAGATTCTGGAAAACAGAAGCTAAGGACACCATGCCTGCTCATCCTGGCTGATAACCTTTAATGGACCTATCCTCCATAAATTTATCTAGTTCTTTTTGGCACCCTGTTATACACTTGGCCTTGACAACATCCTCTGGCAAATAGTTCCACATGTTGTCTGCATGTTGTATAAAAAATATTTCCTTTTATTTTTTTTAAACCTGCTGTCTATTAATTTCATTTGGTGTCAAAGAAGGTTTAAAAGAAAATGGCAGCTTGGGGTGGAGGGTTTTTAAAGACATTTTCCAAAGAGTTTTGTGGCATGATTGCTCATTCTAAATTTAGTATGATAATGTCTGCTGCTTTATTACAAGGTTGTATAGGACATGATACAACTTTGAGTAAGTCTAGGCATGTTTCAGAGCTAGAGTTATGGTATTTTAAGTGTGACTACCATAACAAGCACATAGGCTTGCCATGCCTATGTAAAGAACTCTCTAAGGCACCACATCTGATGCTTCAGAAGAAAGTGAAAACTCATAACACACCTATCCAATTGACAATGCTGGACAAGGAGGAAAAAAAATCTTTGGCAGACAACTCTATGAACTGAAACAATAGGCAATGGGTGAGTGGTTCATTTTTTAGAGGCTAAATGAAAAAATGAGTCCTATGAAAGGTGGAAACTAGGTCAAACTACAAAGGTTACATAAGAACAGACATACTGGGTAAGACCAAATGTCCATCTAGGCCAGTATCCTGTCTACTGACAGTGGCCAAAGCCAGACCCCCCCTTAGGGTTTCTCTACACTGCAGAGGTTTTTTTGGAAAAACTGCTGTTTTTCCGAAAAATCTTCACTTACGTCCACACTGCAATCATGTTCTTTCGAAAAAAAAATCAAAAGAACAGAGGGGTTTTTCCGACATTGGTAA
>JANRFK010001234.1:12398972-12410965 GCA_030068395.1 Apalone spinifera | reverse complement strand
AAGATGTATTTTAGTCATTTCTGGTTTAAATTGCGATCCCTTCCCTTTATAACTTACTTATCCTCCGCCATTCCCAAGTCAAGGGTCATATATACTGATCCAATAGTATATCTTGAAAACTAGAGCCAATCAACAATTTTAAGCATCATTTTCATTCTCAGTGACCCAGAATTAGTAAAATTTGACTACATTTATTTCAGAAGCATTTTGGCTGTAGAGCAGTGTTATCCCTTTCAGGTAAAGTGATCAAATGCTTAAAACTACAGCATATAAAAATGAAAATAACATGCTAATACATTGTCTTTTCTTTAGATACAGTGGGCCAAATTCTACTCTTGCTTACCCTAATGCAAATCCAGTCAACTTCACTGACTTATTTGGGCTTATTCAAGATTCAGCATCAGTGTAATGAGAACATAGTTTAGACCATAGTATGAGGAACATTGAATCCCTAGTTTAAATTTTGTGTATAAAATTATGGATTTGAAATAATAAATTGCCATCCATATGCTTCAGAAGAGTTCTTTAAAAATCCATTTCTGGGAGCAAGCCTCGATTCCTCCCTTAGAAGCCACAGGGATATTTGGATCCCATCAATAATTTTTAAAAATTAACAAAAATCTAAACTTAGAAGTTTTTTTTTTAAATAAAGGATGATAGTGTGCACAAACAATACTCAAGGTCTGGGATTTTCAAAGCAATGTAAACTCATCTTCCATTAACGTTAATTAGATTGTTTTGAAAATCCCAACCAAAATGTAAAGAATAGCTCTCTGTCTATACTGGTTAACAGAGCCATGCACGGATACAAAATTTGTATCCACAACCGCATCCATATATGCAAAAATGAGCCACAAATATCTGCATCCAGAGCTGCAGATGCAGATACCGCGCTAATATAAAGCAGGTAGCTGCAGATTTGCAGGGCTCTGCAGATTAAGATCATTCAGTTGTTTTTCACTGTTTAAAAAATGAAGCAAAAACACTCTTTACAAAAATGCTATTTGTTCTATTTGGAGTGTTACTTTCTCTGTGCTTATATAACATTTCCTTATTTATTACTTTACTTTTGCTTTTTTAAATCTACTCATTATTTAGACATCCTGCATTATTTAGACATCAACTGGCTTGTAAAAAAAGTAAAAACAATGGTGGGGGAGGAGAGAGCTATGTATTTGGTTTTGTAATTTATATCCAACTAGAAGATTTACCTGGCATTGCTCGGGTCCTTAACTCAATTGATTTTTTGTTTTTTGAAAAATAAAATGAAAATGGACATGTGTCATTTAAATCGTCACTTTAGTGTGGGGCTAGGGATGAGAGGGTCAGGCTGCCCCAGGAAGAGAGACTACCCCAACCCTCTCTTACTACAGCAGCTTGGGGCCAGGTGAGAAGTGCCTTTCCATGACCACTGCAACTCCAGCAGGCATAGCTGAGGCAGGTCCAGGTTTCTCTTTCCCCTGTACTCCCCAGCCAGAGTGAGGAAAGCAGCAAACTATACTTTCCCTTTGCCACTATGTACAAATTGGGGGGCTTCAGCCCCCCATCCTCCATAAACAGTGCCTGGGAGGGGAAAGATTGGGGTTGGGGCAGTCCCAAATGGGGGGGGGGCACATCCCCAGCCAGCCCCTTTCACTAGCCTATTAATTCTATTTCTTTTGTGTATGGTTGTGTGACAAGCAATCCCATTCCTGGCACATCTCATTTTCCTGGTGCAACAAACCCTTACCTGGCTTCAAGTTATGATAAGAGGAAGCTGTATACCAAGTTTGGTGTTCCTAGTTCTCACCATTTGGGACACTCATGTCAAACTGGCGTTTGGCGGCCTGCCACTGGCCGCTCGGAGCAGTTGGCCGAGTGCAGATCACAGCCGGACGGGCTGCTCTGCACTGCAGCGATTGCTCACGGCTGGGGCAGCTCTGCGCACGGCGCCCAGCATGTGCTCACAGCCGGCTACTGTGCTCACGCTGCCCCAGCAGGCCTGAGGAAGAAATGTGTGGCAGCAGCAGCAACGGCGACTCTCGGACCCAGGTATTAAGTTAGGGAGGGCTGGGAGTACCTGGCTGTGGGGGAGAAGAGGCATTAGGTTGGGGGTGCCTGGCTGTGAGGGAGGGTGGAAGAGAAGAGTGAGGGAGGTTTTGATAGCAGCCTTCAACTTCCTAAAGGGAGGTCCCAAAGAGGATGGAGAGAGGCTGTTCTCAGTAGTGACAAATGGCAGAACAAGGAGCAATGGTCTCAAGTTACAGTGGGAGAGGTCTAGGTTGGATATTAGGAAAAACTATTTCACTAGGAGGGTGGTGAAGCACTGGAATGGGTTACCTAGGGAGCTGGTGGAATCTCCATCCCTAGAGGTATTTAAGTCCCAGCTTGACAAAGCCTGGCTGGGTTGATTTAGTTGGGCTTGGTCCTGCCTTGGGTAGGGCGCTGGACTTGTAGACTTCGTGAGGTCTCTTCCAGCTCTATGATTCTATGATTAGGCTGGGGTGCCTGGCTCTGGGGGAGGGAGGAGACATTAGGTTGGGGGTGCCTGGCTCTGGGGGAGTGGAGGGAGATTGGGTTAGAACGGGGGTATGGGAGTGCCTGGCTCTGGGGGAGAGGAAGGAGTTATTTTGTTAATATTTTGTTTTAATGTATTTATTCCCAAATAAAATCACAAAATGTTTATTAATTGTATATCAATAAATATGTCAATTTTTTGCAATTGCATTAATTTATATGTTTATGCAAAGTCTCAAACTTACAAAGTATCTGAAATTTTCACATTTGATTAACCACAGTCTATACTTGTTTTTATTTCAACAAAACAAGTTATGCATCATATACAAAATTAAAAAGTACCTTAAATTTACATTTAAATTAAAAATTATTTTATATGAGCAAATAACAATGTTACACATCAAATTATTGTATTATATTAAAACAAGACCTAAAAAAATATTATAAAATATACCTAAAACATAATCTATAATAATAAATAATTACGACTTTCTGATAAAGTAAATTTTCTTTGGTGGCCCTGAAAGCTATCAGTTTTCATTTGTGCAGCCCTCAGTAGGCTTTGAGTTTGACATGCCTGATTTAGGAGGAGTTCTTGAACAAATGGACATACACAAATAGACCAAGGGTATGCCATAAAAAATGTGGCAGCCCGCAGCCAAGGAGAGCTGAAATTGCCTGATGCCTGCAGAGGTGTAGGTAAACATAGATGTGGGGGCCCACCGAGGACTAACCCTGGTGGACCGGATCCAACCCGGAGGCCAGTATTTGCCCATCCCTGAGACAGACAGACACACAGACAAAGTCTCTCAAATGTATAATAGATATTACATTACAATAAAATAAGTTGCAAAATAAAGTATTTGAAAATTAAAGCATGCCAGAATTAAGGTTTCCTGTGCAACTTTAAGTCAGTTCCCTTGTGCATTCCCTTGTGCATCCCCATTATTATACAGTCTTTAATTAAATGATCAGAGTCTTTAATTACATTATCACATACTGATTTTTCTACAGGACTCCTGCCTACTTCAGTGCTCAGGATGGATGACGCTCACTTAGGGCACAGCTAATACTTACTGGAAGAGTGATGCTCTGGAAGTCGGTCTTCTGACGTTCGATTTAGTGGATCTAATATAGACCTGTAAATCATACGCTGAGGGCAGCTCCCATCGGTGTCCAATACTCTTCCTTTACGAGGAGTAAGGGAAGCCAATGGGAGCTTGTGGGGGGACCCTCCTCATCCTCTTTGCCTGCAGTTCCGCTCATGGCCCCACCCCATTCTGCCTCCCACTGCAGTCCCACAATCCGTTGGCCTCAAGACCAAAGAAGCTCTGCCCCCCTGCGTTGGCCCCAGGACCTCAGTGGGGAGTGAGAGCTTCCCCCAGCTAGGAAGCCGTGGCAGGTGGAAGAGCTCCTCCAGTCCTGAGGCCGCAGCCAGAGTCTGGGCTTCCCCTGCTGGTGCTTCTGCCAGGGACCAGGCTCTCCCCACCTCTCCTGGCACTCCTGACAGGGAAAGAAAGTCAGGATGCCCCATGCCCCCAGTGCTCCCGCTTAGGAGTGGGGTCAGGACATGAGGGTGTCCATTTCTCCGGAGGCCCCAGCCACAGGCCCCTTTGGCCCAGGGGCTAATCTACCACTGTCTATGACGCTCATCACAACTGTATTTGGGTGCTTCACAAACATTGCTTTATCTTCATGAGCAGCACAGTATTTCCATTTTACAGATGGAGAACTGAGACACAGTTCAACACCTGTGGCTGGCCTGTGATAGTTGATTCAAGATCACCGAGCTTGAGCAGTGAGACTGTAAAAAGTGCAGGGCAGACATTTGATCTCAGGTAGGAGCCTGAGACCTGGGACTATCCCCTCCCTTAATAAAAGAACAGCTCTGTGCTGTCTGTTCTGGTGCCCAACCTCCTCCCACCCTCGCAGGCTTTCCATACAATTGTCTTTTGTGCTGTCATCTTGAGCCTTATACATGCTAACTCATGCTAATGGAATGAAACTTACACAGTCTAATAGCCCTGAGAGTTGTGTAAGGCTGACCCATGCTCACAGTAAACACACTTTAGAGACTGTAGATGCTGAACTCTAAGAAGTCTTGACTGAGTCAACTGAGATTTTGCAAAATCCGATAACTTGGCCAATTTGGAGCAGATTTAGGAACAGAAAAAAGGCTCCTGATACAAAGACCATATGCCTGCCAAATCTTAAGCCCCTGCTCCAGAGCCTGCAGGCAGGAGTGCATCTTAAAGAAAAGGCTGACAGATTATTGCTTTTTTAACACTGTGAAACAACACATTTTCCCTAGCCATGTTTTCAGAAATAACTGAACTATTTTGGCTGAAACAAGACACCCGGCATAGAAAATTTCAGCTTTAAAGTTTGGCAAAGTTATAAGCACTTGAAAACAGGATCTTATTATAATGGGAAGCATCAGGCAACCTCAAAAAAAGGCCCAATCTAGAATAACTTAGATATTTGTTTATTCACAATTATTGGACATATAAAATGAACCATTCTTTTTTATCTTTACATAACATAAGAGATTTTTTAAAATAGGCCTTATCTTGAGTCTGCTAGGCATCAAATTCCCATGGAAATGAATGGCTGCAGAATCTAGCTCATACTGATTGGAAATGTACAGTTGTTATCATTTGAATTCACTTATGCGTTTTCAGAATAAATAAGTAACATAAAAATGATAATTGCATACTCAGGTCGACATCTCCAGTAAACCTCTAGTTGCAAGTGTCAGCAGTATTTCATTCCCATGAGACATATGAAGGAAGGGAATATCACCAAGAGCAATAATACTTGACTTGCAGGGTCAGGTTGTCTGCTGTCCTTGCTTATATGTGCCGGGGCAGAGGGACACACAGGGCTACAACGGGTGACATGGCTCTGCACTACTCTGTTTAAGCTAATGGCTAAATGCCACTAGCTAGGTTTCACCCTGTGAAGTAAGAAATCAACTTTCCTCCCCTTCTCTATTTTTCCAATTATTTGCTTATTCATAGTCCTTTGCAGGCTAACTGAACTCTGTATTTTCCCAATACCAAAGGCACATTATTTAGACATTTGGTGATTTCAAAATTACTGGGTTCACCCAACCACTGATTACTGGCATTCTAAATTACAATCAAGATAAGTGTCTCAGATTTTTTTTTAAGCCAAGTTGTACTTTTAAAAATTGAAAAACTGTTGTTGTGTTTTACTGGATAAAATGAGTAAGCCTGGGGCCAGAGCTGAAAAATTGTATGTTGTGAGGGCTTAGCATCTCTTGAATCAGACTGTGGATCTCTCAAGATGGACAAACAAAATCATGGATACTTTTGAATATCTAGGCTGGGGTACATCACTGGTAAATTGCCCCTTCTTTCATACAAAAAATGTCACCTACCTTCCTGCACCAGCAAGTGTATTCCAGTTTGGGACAAAATACATATTCAGCCACCTCCAATGTCTAAACTACGGGTCTTTATCGGAAAAAGGTACGTAAATTGCACTCTGCAATTTGCATATCTTTTTTATAGTTTTTTCGGAAGAGGCTTTTCTGAAATTTGGCCCGTCTAGACGGGCCAAATGTTGGGAAAAAAAACTTCTTTCACAAGAGCCCTTCTTCCTCATGGGAGGAGGAGGACAGAGCTTCCAAAAGAGCATGTCTGCTCTTCCTCAAAAAAAAGCAGAAGAGCAGGTGCATTCCCTGGATGTGGCGTATTCCACATAATCTACACGTAGCCACCCTGAGATTGAGTAATCCCTTTGCAGGTGTTACTAGAATAGGAATCTGGAGCATAGTGATGCTGAAGAGAAAACTGTTGCAAAGTTTGGGTTTTGCAGTCAAGGAAGCCAAGTTAAGTGGGGGTATAGCTTTGACTAAACTAGCCCGGGGTCCACAGGCTGTAATGAGTGGGATTTGATTCCAATGACAATTGCATTGATTTGCGAGTGAATTTACCAAGGAGGTGTTGCTCAGTTTAGCCATTATCAAAACATGGGGGCATATTCTCTGGGCAAAAGTGGCATAAAGCAGACAGAGCATACTGGTAAGAATGGTCCTTTGTTTCTTTATTCTGACGAATTTTCAGCCCACATTAGAACGTTCTATCAAGTTCATCTACATACTGAAAAAGGACACAGAGGATATCAGTTCATGCATGGAATGTTAATGATAACTTTATGATATTTTAGTGTATTATTGGCTTACAATTTTGTAATCTTACAAGAAAATTTCCGTTTCCACATCTCCATTAAATGTCTGATTCATTTTCTTGGCTCATGATAATGCTTTAGAGCTACATCACTAAAGAATCAGTATTCTGTATTAGATAAATATAAGACCAAGTGTGATTAACCTATTAACTATTTTTAATTACCTTTTAGTGTTCTTCAGTGTTCCCTGTTTTTGAGGAAGCAGAGAAAGTATTAGAGTACCATGATATTATAGGGCATTATAGAATTAGCATACAGATCTAGATTATTCATCATAATTGGCAGGAGTTCTTCTGTAGGGAATCTTGCAACAACATCACAATTTTCTTGCTATAGTGACTATCATAATGGACACATTTGCAGAATGAATTATGGACAAGAGTGAAAATTTTTATACCTTTATAGCATTTTTATGTTCTGTCTTCCTTTTTGGTAATCAGATCTTGATTAAGAGTTGGAATGAGCACCCAGAAGAACATTAGGATTTCCTGGCTTGGTTCCTCTTGTGTGGCTGTCTTCTGTATCTAGGGCAGGCAGCAAATGATTCACAGGCTTTACAGTTCTGCTACTACAAAAAGATATCTATCACTTTTAAAAAGCAACCGACTACTTGCTAGCAAGGAAGAACATACGGTGATGGCAAAGCACAGAAGGAAAACATACATATCTGGTTAGACCATGAACATTTAATAACATTTGGAAAAATGCTGCTTGACAAACTGTAATCCTTTAGAGGGAAGGTAAGAAAAATTACATGAAATACAAACCTTTTAGAACTACAGAAATAACACGTTTATTTTGTAAGCAGGAAAACTAGTAAGTTTCACACTGGAAAGTGATCTAGAAAAAATTAACACAGTCCTGGGACCCTGGAACTCCTGTATTTTAGTCTTAGCTTTAACAATCAAGTATTCTGTGACCTTGGACAAATAAATGACATCAGAGGTGTTCAGTAAATTGTCTCCGTTTCTGCATGCCCACTTTAAGGCACTTTTGGGCTACTCCTCAGAGCACAACTCTGATACTAGATAAAGAGACTGTGGATGCTCAGCAGTGGCACTTCTGAAAATCAGACCGTGGCCACCTGAAGTTTGGCACACAAAGTTAGCAGACAGTATTGCAATTGTTGACAAAGTTAAACCTGTCTGTCTCCATTTCAACCTCTGCAACTAGGACGTTAGCATTTACCAGTCTACTGCACAGAAATAGTGTGAGAATGTAATTAATTAATGTTTGTAAACATTTTGAACCTGTAAAAGGCATTAAACACTGTTGTTGCTTCCTAATTGTTTTCCTTTGCTTCTCCACGAGGGGGACTCAGCAGTTCAGGCTTCAGAGAATTCTGATTTCTAGTACAGAGGCTTGTCAGAAACATAACTGTGTGCTCAGTCCTAAGCCAGCTGTCCTCCTCAAACAGTACAATATTTGGATGTTAATAGAATGTACCTTGATTACTAAAATTCCATCATGGCAACAACTATATTCAGTTGGGTTCATAAGATTAGTAAGCCTTCCTTTCCCTCCCCTCTGCCAAAGGAAGGGGGCAATACAACATGTAAATAATAAAAATACATATTTGATCTCGATTTACCATTAAATGTTTTACTTGCCTTTTAAGTCAGACATACAGAAGCTGAACTATTAGACTGCACTAAAACCCATCCCTTTCTAAGGACCAGTTTCATTCCACCAGGGATTATGTTTTCCAAACGAAGTTCTTGAAGTGCTTTTTGCAGACTCTTGTGAGCAAGTGTATATTACTGTATTAGGGAATGCCTGCGTAAGGGGACAACTTCAAGGGAATGATCTGAACATCAAAACAAAGTTTCTTTAACAGAGGTGAGGGAGGAAATACCTTTTATGGGAGCAAGTACTGTTGGGGAGAGAGACTCAAGCCTTGGAGCTACACAGAGCTTCTCCTCAGGTAATTTGCTTCACTTGTGTTTACAAGGCTGGTTTCCACAGCTTCTTGAGCTCCCACTATGGTGAAACGCCACACTTTTTTGTTCCACGGTGTCCCCTCCTCCCCCCTTCTCTAACGCAATGCCAGAGGCTGTGTTAAAATCAGCTTAATAATGTATGGTTGCCAGACATTTCAGAACGATGGTTAGAAGATATTTGTGACTCCTTTATGAATGTTCCTGGCAACTGTGGTGTTGCAGTCATTCAATAGGTGACCTGCTTTTGCTCAGCCTCCGGCCCAGATTGCTGGGATCAACAAGGTAAATATAATCGCCAAGTTGTATCTGGCTGTCACGAAGCCGTTCTGGCTGCAGCGTCTTTGCAGGCTGATGGTTTACATAGGCTTGCCTGTGTGTGAGGGTGTGACAGTATTTCTCATCGAAACGGCTCCTACCCCCGTTCAGGTCCTTGACACTGTTTACAAACAGCAAGCAAACGTTTCGTAAAAGCAACCACCATGGGCAGGAGACAGTGGGGTGTGTCACTGGTAGTCACGAGAAGATCTTCTCGCTCTGTGCCCGGATTTCATGCCTAGGAGCCTTAATAAAATTTGCTGTTTTCATACCAAAATAGGAATGTGTATCTGCAACTCTAGGAGCTACTCGGGGTATAGCAAAAAGTTTATGCGTGTAACTGCTCTGAAGAAATGCTGTCTGTCACGGTATAAACATCAGATGCAGTTCATTTTCCCAATAGGGAAGCTCAGGGGTAATTCACAATTGGGGATGCTTCTTTCCCTCTCCTCCCGACTTTTGTATCTTTGTCAGCCTTCATTCACGGACATCAAAAGCATCGGATGAAGAGGTGAGGCGGTAGAAAAATGTCCCCAGGTAGGATTTCTAAAACACAAAAATAGTTCGCAAATCCAGCTCCTCTAGGTTCAAAGTAAGATTTACAAGTAACCAGATCTTTTGTTATTTCGGTCACTTAACAGTCTGTGAAATTCCAGAACTGCTTTAATTACTTTTTCAATTAACATGCAAATCAGTTACTTTTAAAATATAAGTGCCCTTTAAAATTGTTGAGCAGACCACCCGTGTCATTCTGAACGCCTTATGCTTTTTATTTGTACTTTTAGAAGTGAAATGAGGTGTGCATTGGGCGTGGAGACATTTATACATAATCTTAGTACATACTTGAACGAAATTGATTTGTTTCTATAATGTTTACTATTGTCAGATGTCCTTATTGGCTACTCTTACAGACTCTGAAACACACTTTCTAATGTCTGGAAAGTGTTTTATCCCCTTCTAGTGATATAGAGACAAAACCAACGGCTTAAATCTGATCTTTTCAGACTTCAGGTTAGCGTGACTGAATGAAACTGGGTAAAGATGGAAGTTTAGTTGATACACCAACGCGGACAATGAAAGGACACGTTATCTTCCTGAGGATACAGTGTTATTTGATTTCTCTTTTTTTCCTCTAGTTTGCCAATAAAACCTGATTAATTCCGAACAATAATGGATATTCAGAAACAGAAGGGGACTATATTCTCACTCAGTGGAACAATCTTCCTCCTACTCCAAGATCCCTGGAATATTAACTACGGGAACTGCATTTTGTTTTCAAATAGTTTAGAAAGGTCATATATGATTGTTCGTCTCTGTATGGGTCTCTGTTCAGAGGCAAAGTTTGCATGCGGGGGATGCCTTGCTTCAGGCCCAAATGACTGAGGGTAACAAAATATTGACGTTGTTCAGTGAAATTAGAACAATCCGGGATCTGGCGCTGACAAGTTTCTAGTGGTTTATTATTATTTTTTGAAGTTGGGAGGAGGATGTTTAAAAATAAGGCGCTCATCTGAATTCCGGGCAGACAGAAGCAGAGGTTCGGAAAGGAAAAATTGCCGGGAAGGCAGGCAGGCAGGAATTGTCTGATGAGTTTCGAACCAGAAAGTTTCAGAAAGATCCATCCCTGCCGACCTGGTAACTGAAAAATTGAAATATTTATTATCTATCAGTCGGTAGAGAGGACAGTCACCGGGTACGAAACAACCAGATCCTTTGTTTGACTATATTGCTCAGCTGTAGAAACCCCTATAGAAATCCCTCCCCGCACTTCAGTACACACACTGGCTATTGTAGCTATCTGTCTTTGGGAGCTCTGTTGTTTCTCCTAACTGGAGTGTAAGGGGGAGGGAATCTTCGGACTTCTACTCATCAAGAGTCCAAATACAGGATCACCTGAAAAACTGAGCAGGTGTTACAGAATGAGAAGAGATCTAGAGAAAAACAGAACCGAGCTGAAATACAGAACACGACACAAAGGTACAGAAACAAACAGAAAAGGCCAACAAAGGAGTTCTGGCAAAGCATGATTAATAAAATATCTCCTGAAGTCGAAAGTGTTCTCCAGCAAAAACTACACGTTATTTACGAGGTACAGGGATAACAAGGTCTAACCTCTACAGATTCTTCAGAACGACCCCTCTTTGTGGCTCATAATTTGTTTGTCTATTTGGTTTGTTTGTTTATTTATTTGTTTGTTTGTCTATTTATTTATTTGTTTGTTTTCACGATGATTTGCTTGGTATTGAATTAACGATAAGACCCTAAGAATGGCCTCTTGAAATAAAACGTTGATGGGCATTCGATAATTGTTAAAGTACAATAATAAAAGTATCATTATTAATAATATCTAATGCGTATTAACACTCAACAGAAAGCAACCAGAGCTAAGAGAAACCCTAATAAAAAGGAACCAGATCTTCTCCAACAACGCATCTCATTTTTCCACTCGTTCATTTATTCCTAAACACGCCTGCTTGGCTCAGATTTAAACAAGGTTTTGTTCTTTATATTGCATCGTTGCTGGTTTTTTTAAGAATCTCATTCTTGCATTACTCTACTTACTGAAGCATAAACAAATAATAAGAAAATAAAGTAGAACCTGAAGAGAAGCCAAACTTTTCTGTCGCATACCCACAGGCTGGGTTCCTATCCCGCTAATGTTGGATAAACACATTGATGATGGTTATTAAGATCCCTCTGCTTAAACAGGAGAGGGTGAAAATGCAAGAGGGAACGAAAAGGTGACAGTGAATGAAAGCGACTGAATGAGGGGAGGGGGCGACTCTGGCTTTGCTTAGTTCATTCAGAGACAGCTTCGGGCATCTATAGGTTTGTTTAACGAGCAACAAATTAATTTGCACGATTCTTGGAGACCCCATATGGCACTTAATTAATCCTTTCAGGAGCATCTATACCCTGCGATGGGCCGCCTGCTGCTTGCCATGGGGTCAGTTTTACTTATTCGCCAGTCTGTCACAGAAAGAAAGAAAGAAAGAAAGAAAGAAAGAAAGAAAGAAAGAAAGAAAG
>JANRFK010001234.1:12377419-12398872 GCA_030068395.1 Apalone spinifera | reverse complement strand
CCGCACTTTAATTTGAGGGAGTGGCAGGGGTGGGCCCCCAGTGATTTTGTGTGGGAAGCAATGAGATCAGTGGGGAATAGAGGCCAAGGGGGGCTGTTTTACTCACCCCCAGCATCTTGTTAGCTGCCTTTTGGTCCAGTCCTTGGTGCCGTAGCCCGGTGCTGCTTTCGCTCCCTTTACTTTTTTCCTGCTAAAGCTTCATCTCTCGCTTTCTACTTCTGCTACACGCTGCCTGAATTCCCTCTGGCTGATACCAGTTAGCATTGGCTCCCAACTTTAACTGCAGACCTCCTCTGCAACTATTGAGAAGGGTCAGTTGGGAGATGTGATTGTCAGGGCAAAGAAAAGCTGGAGAGTCCCAGAGCTTTCCTGGATAAAAGTTTTCAAGGCCAACCGCTTCTTCCCCCGCTCTTTTCAGAGCGAGACTTCCACTAACTCGGGATGATTACGCCTCATCTTTTCTCCTCTCTCGTTATTTCGTGGCTGACGAAACTTCCAAGTTCCCATAACTGTTTTCTAATTACTGATGACTTTTGTAACACTGAGCACAGTGATATTCTAAGCTTAGATTTAGTAAAATCGACACCTTAAAAGGTCGATTGTACTAAACACCGTTTTGATCAATGGGCATAGAATTCCTGCAATAGCAAACACTTACTGTCTGGCCCCCGAAAGACGTATGTTATCTGATGAACATTTTTTATATGCATTATTTACCTGTTGGCAATTTAAGCACTCACGGCTGGCGTGGGTGTATGTGTATGTGTAGGAAAGCATTTAAAAAGGCAAATGATTGCGTAGGGCAAATGATGGGAAGTTTTTATAAAAGCAGATTTCTCGTTTTGTTTTTCCTAGCAGAACATTTAGGCTGAAACATCCCTGATTTCTACTACTCCTTCCCCCACCCTTTTCTATTCCTTCCCCGACCTCCTTTTTTGAGTTTGGCTCACACACAAACTTTCCCCAAGAAGAACTCTTTATAGTTACCTACTTTTATCAATTACTGTTTTTGTGGGAGAGTAATTTTTGCCTCTCAGAACGCAGACCCTCAAAATAAACGGGCGTCAAAAGATATGCATCGCTTTGAATCTGGCAACATTTAAATAGCGGATTCGTTCCTCCATGTATAGAAATATCCCCTTTCCCGTGACAGCAAATTGCATAGCTAAGCAGTTTTCCAAATAAACAGCTTAACATATTGGTCTATGCATTCATTCTTTTCCAGATCAAGGTTCAATTTTGCTGGATAAAGACGGAAAGAGAAAACACACAAGACCCACTTTTTCTGGCCAGCAGATTTTCGCCCTGGAAAAGACTTTTGAGCAGACCAAATATTTAGCAGGACCAGAGAGAGCCAGGCTAGCCTATTCATTGGGGATGACAGAGAGTCAAGTCAAGGTGAGATGATCATGTCAAACATTAGATAAGAGACTCAAGACCGCACATTGCTGAGGCTGGGCGCAGTGTGAAAAATACACATACAAAGGAGTCCTTGGTATAAGATATTAATGAACAAAAGGAATCAGGCGCATGCCTTTGAAATCGGGTTAATCTGAAATGAATACGTATGCTCGGCACATACACCATTACTGCCAGTATAAAGCCATTGCAAAATATTATTGCTAATTGAATCCTTTGTATAAATGGCTCCTTTTAGTATATTAAAAAACGCACTTCGGTTGGCATTTATTTGCAGCTTATAATTAATTATGGTCTTTATGAGAATATGGTATAATTTTTAAAGTCTTCATTTCAAATAATTTTAAATCAGGCATGTTTGTAAAGTGATCCCAGTATTTTAGGTTTAATGTGCTATAATTGTGGGGGCGGTAAGGAGTAATATTGCTCGATACTTGTATACAAATAAGTGTAGTTTGTGCTAGAAGATTAATATTTGGGCAATACATTTTCTGACCGGGTAGATATGCAACGTTTGGTCATCAGATCTTTAAGTGATGAAAATAGATATTTAAAATGTGTTTTGCTAAGGACAAAACACCGATTTGCTAGTATTTGGGATCCGAGGTGCTTAATGGTTCAAACTTTAGAGACCTTTTATTGAATGAGAAAGGAATTGAGCTAACAAGCATAAAGTGGATCGGATCGTTTATACCTTCCCTCCCCGAATCTATTTATTTTAAACACTTCTAAATATGTTACTGGGGTGGGGTTTTGAGAAGTTAATATGCAAATACAGGCTACAGTGCGTTCCTTGTACAGGAAACTGTATTTAAAGATCAATTCTCTATGCAGCTTTTTAAAAAAATTAACAGTTTTTGTGTTAAAGGGCCTCTTTATGGATTCTCATTCCCCCAGAGTTATCTGGAGACCCTCATTTGTCACTGTAAATATGTCTAAATGGCTGTGAATAAATTCTTCCAGCCCGTACAATAAAATAACAAACCCCTCCTCTTACTTTACCCTTTCTAAGATAAAATATGTAACAGAAAAGGAGGCATTAGAGAACCATACAGTCTAAAATGTTTGTTGTCACGAATGAACAGAAATAAGTAGGCATTGAGTGTACTAGAAATGTAGCTATGTTTTCCTTTCAAACGAATTATTTAATTTCATGTAGGAATCGTTCTGCAAGACTAAAATTATATTTTGCACAAAAGGATTGGTGACTTGGATTTTAGAGAGGTGGAAAAAACAAACAGCCTGTAAATTGTTCCTTTTTGGAATTTAACAACAAAAACTTGGAATCTATTTTTTCATTTATTGCAAAAATATAATTTCATCTTTAAAAGCCATAGTAAGTAAAAATTATTTTAACCTGATGACACAGTACAAAGTAAATTTCTGTGATCAGTTAGTCTTACCTCTAACTGTTTTCGACCATTTGGATAGAGCATTAGAAACACACGCTTCTCAATTTGAATTACAAATTTAGGACGACAGATAACACCTAAATACAGACGCATATATTTACATGGGAAATGGCTGTTCCATTAAGTTTGATACAATTTAGTTGAGTTTAGATTAAACAAATTGGACAGGCAAAAACATTAGTAGGGAAGAGAGGAGGAAAAAAATCACAACAGTTGTAGAACTTAATAGAAAATTAAGACGAGTAAAATTATTCCCTCCCTCTATTAGTATGCAAAGGTTCATGTAAAAGTCTCCAAGGCTCGCTTTGAAATTCCTCCTAAAATAAAATAAAAATAAAATAAAAATGAACCAAAAAAAGCCACAAAATGCTCCTCCATCAGAAGAAAAAGCAATTTAAATATGCTGGACACTGAAAAAACCTTTAACTACCAATAATAACGTTGCAATAGCAAAACAATAGTTTTGTGGCGATAACAATAACAACAATATAGTAATAATTATAAGCACTTAGAATAATAACAATGATAATAACCACAATATGAATACTGATCATTTCACCAGAGCAATAATAAGTCTGAACTGCATTCTGTTAACTTAATATTCATAATTATAGTTCTGATATGAATATTGATTAATCTGTTGTAATTGTAATAATAAAACATAGCACAAATATCAATTATTATATGGTAATGGTAGTGATAGTTGTATAGCAATAATTATAATAATTTTAGGTCAATTAATACTTAAGTGTTTATGGTAACCGAATACTTACTTATGAATACCTTATGGTATAATAACAATAATAATTGTATAGTATAGTCATAACTATGCCCGGGATACTAATAACACTGTGACAATATTAATAGTAATAACTATGGTATGGATATTAATCCCTCTATTGTAGCAATAACGTCATACGATTAATAACTTAGACACCTACACTAACGCTACCTCAGCAGTAATTATATGGTATGTTTGATGATCATTCCATTCTAATCATTACAGAATGAATATAAATAACTACAGTAATAATAATAGGCATGGGATGGATACTAAATAGCGACCGATCATACCGCTGCGGCGGTAATAAGGCTAAGTGGGGAGGTTAACAATGGCACAGCTAGGGATCGCTGGTGGTGACCGGCATGATCCGGGTAGGAGCAAGCGGGGGGCGGGACTGGTCCCCACAGCTGTGTGGTGGGGGAATGGTGGCAGTAGCGGTGCGATTTGGCTAATGATTGGGCCGCGGTGGCAGCAATAACAAGACCTGTGGCGCGGGCTCTGCGGGCTGCCTGGAGCTTCGGCTCCCGGGGCTGCAGGGCACAGCCGTGGCTGCTGGCACGGCCCTGGCCCGGGTCAGTAACCCCCTCTCCCCCCGTCTCTCCGGCGGCTGCAGGTTTGGTTCCAGAACCGGCGCACCAAGTGGCGGAAGAAGCACGCGGCCGAAATGGCCACGGCTAAGAAGAAGCAGGACTCGGAGACCGAGCGGCTGAAGGGGACCTCGGAGAACGAGGAGGAGGACGATGACTACAACAAGCCGCTGGACCCCAACTCGGACGACGAGAAGATCACGCAGCTGCTGAAGAAACACAAGTCGAGCAGCAGCAGCCTGCTCCTGCACACGTCGGAGAACGAGAGCTCCTCTTAAAGGGGCCCGGAGGACACGTGCTGTTTGCTGAGATGCTGTACATATCTTCTATTTTTCTAGACTCTATCCGCTGACGGGGAGGAAAGAGGCAGGAAAAGACGGCGAGTAAACAAACATCCAAACCCTCTTGCGCCTCTGCCTGGCTGCTGGTGCTGGCGCTGTTATTGTAGGGTCGCAGGGGTCTGTCTGAGTGCTCCCTCTTCCCTTGCAGACTCCAGAGCAGCTGAGAGGGGGAAGGAGGGACCTACTTCCACCCACACAGCTCCTGCTGGGCGGACTAAAGCAACCTGTTGAAGGCTCTTTGTAAATAAATCGTGAGTCACACTGACTATAGAAGTTACTTTACTGTGAATATTTAAAATGTAAAATACTTTTTTTTAAATAGAAAGGGTTGGATTGGGTCCTGCCCCCCACCCCCATGTCTGGCTTTTTAAGGATCTGTTCTTTTGGAATTGTTGGAATTTGAACGCTGGGATTTGTTTGTGGTCTCTTCTCCCACCTTGGCTGCTTATTCTGAACTTTCTCTTGCAGGCCTTGATTCCCCCTCATAATTTGAACCGATGCCCCTCATTAAGGGCATCGATTAGGAGATTTGAAACAAACAGTCCACTGATGTTTTGCCAAGTATGAGGAAGTCTTTGCTGGAACACCCCTCCCCCCCCTTCTGAAACTGCATCCGCGCTGGGTGCTATTTATTAATGTTTTCAAATGCTTTTTTGGGGCGGGGGAGGGGGGAAGGTGCAATTTTAAATAGTTTGTTTTAATGTAACCAGTTTCCAATAAAATGCGTGTTAAAGTAGCTGGTGGGACTTGTTACAACCACTTTCAGTCAAAACTATAAAAATCCTTTAGATGATGTAATTGAATTTAAAGTGTTTTCTTTTGTATTATAAAGAATACTATAGAATGTACATTGTTTTCTTTTTAAAGCTAATAATGATGATATATTAGCATCTTAACATTTATTAATTTATATTTAAATAATTCGGTTTGTAAAGAGAAGAGCCCTTTGCAAGACCAGTTAAATGTAATGCACTTTCTGTTAAAAAAAAGATAAAAACCAAGTAAAACCAGTTTAAGACGTTTGTTGCTTCCACTAAAGGGTACAGATAATCCGATCTCATCAGAGATTAAATAATAAAATTGATGGTACGAAAAAAAGATAATTTGGGTTCTTTTGTTCAATTTCAGATGCATTTTTAAATGCATGTAAAATATCACTTCATCCAGAAGGTTCAAGAGTAATACAAATAAAATAAGCGATCGTTTATTTGGAAAAAATATATAAAGTTGCTACTCCTGGTGTATTTTTTCATGGGAACTCTCTTCCTTTTGTAGAACCTTCCTGGAGATTTCAGGAAGTCATGAGTTGCATATATAGCCGAGGTGGGTTAATCTCAGGCCAATATAGAGTGTGTTAACTTTTTAAGTAGCAAGCAACACAAGCCATTATCAGGGATAATATGTGAACTTTATTATGGGAAAGAGGCTATTTTCGAGGAACAAAACGATTAATAATCGTCTAGCTGGGGGGGAGGGGTCTAAAGTAAATAATTAGACCCAGTATAGAAACAAATTGAAAGACATATTTAGCTATGATCATTTCCCTGTCTAAACATGGATGACTATTGTTATTTCTTTCGTGGCTGAATAGAAGCAAACAGAAACTTTGGGAGTTGAGAAAAGGAATCAGTTAGTTTGCAATTTAGAGAAAAAGTAGTACTATGTCCGTTTGTCTGACATATTTGATTATTAAACAAAACCAGACGAAACAATATTTTGCTGAAGCAACATCTTAACTTAAACAATAGAGGGCCTGACTCTGTTTTGTCTGAGCAAGACTTTCAGGATCGGGCCCACAGGAATGTCTGTTCCAGTAGGTTTTTGCACACATAAATGATAGGGTGCTTTTATTTCACTCGGTATTTCCGCAGCCCATCTTTTTTACCAGAGTTTCAGGTACCAGGATACAACATCTAAATTCCATTCTGTCCTTCCAAAATGAGGCTGTGGCACGTATATTCCTTGGATAAGGCAGAATATTTCAGAATTGCAGGATCCCTGTCTGCAGCAGAAGCCTGCCATTCTTCTCAGATAGCCACTTCTTAAAGCCTTTCTAACATATACAACGCCTGACTGAGACGCTGGGCTGCTTCAGGGCACCAAGTCAAAATACAGTACTTCCAGTTTTGCAGTTATTCCTAAAACGAGGTGATTTAAAAACAAACCAACTCCAAACCACCTATCACTTTTTACCTCTATACATGCGACTTTCTTGTAGAACCGGAAAGCCAGCCCACGACTGAGCTAACAGATCTGGAGGGGACACATTTCAAAACTCCCGCTGCCTTTTAAAATCCCTACACAAATGGCTTCAGTGCTGTTTCTTTCAACAAAACAACTTCTTTCTCAGACCTATGCTTCCGCTTTACAGTGCATGTTCAATCCCAGAACAGGATGCATTTGATTGTATTTTGTAAACATTCGATTCTATTATTCGAGACACCCCCCCCCCCGTGTTGCAATTGCTAGCGCAGTTTTAGTTCTACATGCCCTGAGCAAAAATTCTGCGTCAGACAAAAGCACCCCTTTTGTACACCTCTCGCTACCGCACTTTGTGTGTCACTGAGCAATGGTTTGTATACAGCGGGCCATGTTGTACTGGTTTCTTTTTTTCCAGTTGACTGCAGCTCTGACTTTGGCTTTCCAGTTAATTTACTTCTACACAGAGACCCAGCTGGCCATCAGTTGCAGTTGGCACTATAAAACTAGAATTATAGGGAAAAAAGCCCAGCTCTGATCGCTTGGTTAGTTTGGTTTTGTCTAGGGTATTTGAGAAAAGAACAGTTTATTCGTATGATCTCACTTCTTCCTTTGTGGTTAAGGCTTTGGAAACAAAATGGAGCTTAGAGCGGGATGCGAAGCATCTTTCACATCGAGTGTAGGACTTTTACGAAGAAAGCTAATAAATAACGTCGCGAGCATTGTTGCAAACGCCCCAGCTAATACCGAGGGATAAAATGTCAGTGGCTTTTATAGGGGTTAAAGTTCACCTGCTGAGAGGATAGAATCGGCGATCGACACCGAGTAGATCTCAGTAAATCCGAAGTGGCTCGTTTTGCCTGGCCAGGACAGAGCAACTGAACAGCCAAGTTACAATGTTGCTATTAGTGAAACCCGCGCCGAGCCCCGGTGTCAGTTCGCTGTCCAGCAGTGGGGCAAACCCTGCTGGCTGGGCCCACCGGAATAGTCTCAGCTGAAGCGGAGGTTAGTTTAAGCTGATGCCAGTTGCAGGCTTGAGGAAAGCTTCTCTCTAGATTGACAGGCGTCGCGGGTTGCCTGCTCAGATCGCTTCCTCCGGCTCGGGTGGGGTCTTGAAGTGCCAAGCAGGTGACTATGTGGGTGGCCATTTGTTTGCCCACGCTCCGCACTTTCCCTGGGCATGTGAGCTGGGCGCTAGATGGACCCGTATTTCCTGCATTCAAATCAGTCCAAGCGCACCTCGCCTACCTGAGGAGTGTGACTGTGGCCGTCTCGCCCCGTGCGCCTGATAAGCAGGGGCTAACTGCTCATCCGAAAGCGCATGCAGATGAAGTACATTAAAGTAGCATCAGTGCAGGGGAGAGCAGCGTCTGCCTGTCCATCGAGTTTGTCATCCTCACAAACACTAACGAGTGAAACTCCACTTGGGAACGCCGGCCCGCGGCAGTTTAAAGCGACAGTAACTCTGTTGTTAATCATTGGCAATGGACGCTGTATAATAACCGAGCTAAGTGGCTGATTTCATCTGTACTCCCCTACTTCACGCTAATCTCAACAGCTTTGTCCACAGCCAACTATTTTTTTAACGTGACCTTTGGTGTAAACCCAGCTCCTCTATCTTGTGTGTTTTTCTAGGGGAAGTAAAATCTGTTATTCCCGTATCTATCCTGCCTTATTCTTTGGCATTTGGAGTCTCCTGAGAGCAGACGAGTACAACGCTGCGAGATCAGCTTCTCACTGTTTAACGTGACGATTTTGATGGGATCTTTCATGCTTTTTAACTCGACCACTTTATAAGCCAGCTAGAGAAGTCTCAGCGGAAAACCTATGCCTTCAGTTGCAATTCATCTTTGAGTTAGAGGAAATCAGTATGATTTTGGTCAAATAACCATATTCCCCCTTCCCCAACAATCTGAGCCCAACAATACCCACAACAAAACCCTTCTTTACGTACAGTGCTCACTCTTACACAGAAGACACAGCTGTTGCATCGGATGCACGGGTATCCGTCTGCTCTCAGGCCCCTCGCTGTGATAAGGCAAACTGCAGTGAAAACTGGTTATGAGTGTTAAAATATGAAAATGGGTCCGTAATTTGGCCCCCTTTGTCAGCAATGTGAAAGATGCCCCGAGATCCAAACGCAAATAATATTTATACAGCATCCTTGGCTAGCTGCAAGAGATTATTTCAGAAATGGATTTGGAGAGTCCATTAGGAAAAGGTTATTTAAGCAAGTCATTATTTTGGTCATACTATATTTGTCCATAATGAACGAATCTATATCATTCGTCTCTATGACGTATGTCACTGTTCCTGTATATGTAAAAGTATCTAAATGTAGATGCATAGACAAAGGTATAAAGTAGAGTCACATACATATTTCCTTAGAAGGAGCCAATCCTGCGTTCCAGTTTCAGCCGAAGCTCCCGCTGAAGTCAGGGGCACATCTGCCGAAGCCAATGCAAATCAGGCCTCATCATTCGACCTGCGAGCCAAACTCCGCTTGCTTGACTCGGTGTCGGGGGGCACTGGCAGGGCTGGCCTTACCAGGAGGGGAACTGAGGCCCCCGCCTCAGGTGCCAGACTGTGGGGGGAAGAGGGATGCCATTAGGACCCAGAGTGTAGAAAATTGTGCCTGCTGCTGTTGCATATGTATTCTCTCTGCTCTAAATGCACAGAGATGGCAGAGCAGAGCCATGAGAGGAACAGGAAGAAGGCAGAATTGAGACCTTTCCAAGTTTTGGCCCAAGCAGAGGGTTTGGGGGCGTCATTTGAGCTCCCAGCCTCAGGCGAATAGCTTTTGGCCCTGTCTGCTCCATGTTATGTTAGTGCCAAACCAGCTGCCTCTACCTGGATAAGTTTTCAGGGGCAAACACCAGCAGCCCGTTCTAGGCACGTTGTTTATCAACTACAAACATTGTACGATTGCAAGTGACAGCTCCGAGCAAGCGTCCCAGTGATCTTGTGAAGGCCAGAGGAGAAATCCTGCGCTTTCCCCTCCGGGCGGCTCGCACGCTGTTCTTGTAGGGCCTTGGGCAGAGCTGACCCATCCCATAGACGCGAAGCCACTGCATGGTAAGGAGTTTTACCCCGGCAGCGGCCTCTGCTTTGATCTCTCTCCAGTCTAACCTACTCTGTGAGCTGTGCCAAGCTGGACAGATGCTCCCCATTTTCGTGACCAGGCTGCTTTGGGACTCAGCCCAGTGTGAGGCAGTTGCCACCAGACTTTGAAGACATACATATTTATACAGGGCTAGTGTGCCAAGAGGGAGGTGAGGGAATAGAAATGAAAACGGAAGCTCAGAGGCTGAGACATATTTAGCTCCCAGGAGCTATTTGGGATTGACGTCATCACAGCACCCATGTAGTACTCGAACCCATGGCCATAGGCGTTTATAGAAGCAGCTGTCAGGGTTCAGAACCCAGCACAACTACTACACTGATTCGCACCCTAGTCAATATAAGAGATTTCCCATCTTCAGACCAGCCAGCCAAGAGGCATCATGATTTGTTCCGGGACTGGCAGATGTCTGAACAGAGTGAGAAATACAATGGAGAGGGCTGCATTGTGACACGTCACTCCCCCCCCCATTGCTGTCCAGATCAGGTCGGTCTAGCTTTGCCCCATAAGCAGAATAATTAGTGTGGGAAAGGCGTTGTCATGCTACCTTGTATGGTCCTTGGGACGTGGGATGGATGGATGCTCTGCCAGCGTCATCGTCTGTAAAACGGGTGGCCTGGGGTCGTTCTATTGATCTGACACTGTCCGGACCTGGGGTAGGTACAAAATGGTTTAGAATAGGGATTTGATTGCCACAGTTCACAAGGCAGGAGTCCTCGGCGGCACAGGATGGGAAAAAGTAGCCATCGATTCCCTAAAACATAGTCACAGAGCAAGTTCGAGAGCCCTAGCTAGCATTTACATTTGGGATGAAATAAAACTTCAGCCCAGCTCTTGGCTTGGGCTATGGGACTTGGTTGAGTAAAGGTAGCCTAGGAAATCTTAGCTCGGGATTTTTTATTGCATAAGGAGACAGATACACTAGAGCACTGATCTCAAAGACCGGGGGGCGGGGGAGGGGTGAGGTCAATGGAAACCAAGGGCAAAATCTGATACCCTTACTCAACTTGTAGTCTTGGAGTAGTCTCATTGATTTCTATAGGCTTACTCGGTAATAATGTTACTCAGTCTGAGTAATGGGTTATCAGAATCTGGACCTACATCTGGGCAAGGTAGCTGCTCAGATCATGCTCTGTTGGAGTTAATAAAATAACAGCTACTTGATAAAATGGAAGGTGACGTGAATACCAACCTTTGTCTAATAAATGTCTGGGTGGCCTTGAACATTGCTTTTGGGATGGGATAAAAAAAGATGCTCTGAAGCGTCCCTAACCTCTGTTTGCCAGAAACTGGGGCTGGATGACTTGATGATTCCCTGTCCTGTTCATTCCCCCTGAAGCACCTGTCATTGGCCACTGTCAGAAGACCGGGTACTCAGCTATACAAGACCATTGATCTGGCTCAGTAAAGCCGTTCTTATGTTTTGGAGGACGAGATTATGGCTAAAGGAGAAACGAGGTGGTTCATTTTCTTATACTTAAACCTATGGAAAAAAGATTTACAAGATTTTGTAAATCTTCCCCGATTTACAAAATAATGATGAAAACTTAGTCGATGAAGACCCAAATAGCACTTATATTTTTTTTCTCTCTCTCTGTCCCTCTCCCCCCCTCCTCCTGTACTAGATGTACTGGGCAACAGGCTACTTTGAATTGGGCAGCCATGAAAATGCGCATTGATTACTGTAGTAAGCGCCATAAGAATGTTTTGTGCTTGACAGCTCACCCTTGTCATCGAAAGAAACTTTACTCTTGGCATGAACAGTGCCAATTTCACGTTATTGCCAATGGGGATGTACAGCCTGCTGAGAGCCTGACAAGACAGGCTGTCTTTTCATCGCAAAACCAGCGGCGCAAATTCACACGAGCCCTTATGTGGTGGCCAGTGAGAGAAAAGGTGGCATTTGTGAAGCGGAAGGCTCGCAGGAACCCCAGGGTTAGTTGCGGGAGCGGTTGGTCTATGGATAGATTCCCGGTGGAACAAGCCGCAGAGTTTCTAGGAAGCAATGAGTGTCTGTCTATCCCCGAAGTATCAACTTGTGTCCAAGCAGACTGTTTAATCAGAAACGCGGGGATCTACTGCAACGTCAGGCTAGCCAAGGAGCAGCAATTTCCCCTCGCTTCTTCTGTGCTCCAGCTCCTTTCCTGCAGGAGGGGCTGGAGATCCCAGGAGGGAGGGCTGGGGATACCAGCAGAGGACGCTGTTATTGACGGTGGAGCGCCTCTAGGAAGAACAGCGACCCACAAGTCAAGACAGCTGGGTATCGATTGAGAGAGAAGGCCCGGGCTGCTTAGCTCCTCCAGGAGGAGCATGTTCATTACATGCTAATTGAGGTCAGCGGGCACTGGGGTCCTCGTATTTCGCTGCTGCTGCTGCTGCGATCAGCAAACTCCTTCCGCGTCCTGTCAGAGCCGAGAGGAGAAATTAACATAAAGTTTATTCGGAGATATAAAGATCGAGGCACAGCGACGGCAGTTTCCTGAGGATGGGTTTTCCTGGGGGCAGCACCGGCATTTCCCAGCCCGAATCTGAAAGTAGAGGGGAATAAAAGCACAAAAAGCTTCTTAGCCAATGGTTCCTCCTCTCCCTCCCCTGCAACTGAGTTCAGCAGGAGCAGGCCCCTGGAAGCTACGTTAAAAGAAGGGGGGAAAGACACGAAGTTCTCTTTCCCTCGCTCTGTAATTCCCTGTTTGGTAAGAGGAAAAGTAAAAGCAGCTCCCGGTGAGAATGTAAAGGCGGTGGTTTTCTCTGGGTGGCACGGAAGGCAAGATATTACACAGATGTGTTCAGCCCATAGACTAATCCATTTAAAATACAATCTGCAGCTGCTATTCGTAGTGATGCGCTTCATTGCCGCTCGCGCACAGCTTTTAATTATGTGTAATGCAATACACAGAGATCATAGCGCGGGGTAAATCCACAGGGGTTTCCTTGCCGCCCCCTCCCCCACTAAAAGATCCCCACAACTCGAATTTCATATCAGGGCTTCTCGTTTAAAAAAATCGAGAAAAATGAGGAATTCACTTTTTGTTAAAAAAAAAAGTATTATTTCTTGGGCTAACTACACAAACACAGAAACCCTGCATTGCTCCTAACGTTAACCCGCAACGTCCTCTTACTTTTAACCAGCTGCAGGGACCGTTCAAGGATCGCTTTTTTCACCCCTCCCCAACAGGGAAGATAATCGTGCCTCATCAAAGACATGGGGCAATTAATAGTGGCTCCATTTCCTCTCTCCACTAGCCAGCTGCCAAGCCCGGTTAGCTGAATTCCGGCAAGCTGCTTGACACGGACTGCATTTCTTCCCCGGCAGAAACCCGGAGGGGTGACCAGCCACTCCATTATTATTACATCGAGTCCTGCGGTAGCCACTCCAGATGGACAGCGCGCAGGCTGGAGCCACGTGGAAGGGTGTCATGTCCCCCTCTTAGCAAACGCGCCCCCTCCACACTGTCCTACCTCCCGCGCCAGGCTGCGCTCAGGCCAATGCGACCTGCCACGTGTGATTTTAGCGGCCTCAACTTTCACTGTCTGTGTTGACGCTCGCTCGCTAATCCCGTCCCGCGTCTCCCACGCGGAATTCACTTCCACTCCCAAGCTTCGAACTGGTCCCCTGCCAGCCTAGCCCGCCGTCCCACTCGCCTTGGGCCACCCGGGACACCGATCTCTGGGAATCCCCGCCCCACGCGAGGCGAGAGGGGTGCGTTGGGGGAAGCCCGGAGAGAAAGCGAACAGCCGGCCAAGAGTCAAAGCGATCGCTGGGAAGAACAATGAAACCCGCACCGGGTCCCTTTCTGGGCAGAGAAGGCGAGGCTGTCACGCACTGGACGGCGGGCTAGAAAAGCCAAGCCCTGCCCTCTGTAGGCAGCGAGCCCGGAGAGTGGAGCTGACGCCGATGCGAAGGGGTTTATACCGAGCCTTAGACTCCGCACTGCCCCGCGCCAAGGGTAGGTTCCCCAAGATGCTGTTGGTTTGGAGAGCAGAGCGGCGGCAGGGCCCCTGGTGTGATGGGCTAAGTGCCTTACTCGGACGCCAAGGGAGGGCAGAACTCGGTTAGTGAGGCTGGGACACCGAATTCCCTCCGGGCAGAGGCATTCACACGAGAGAAGAATTGGCCCAATAGGAGGCTCGACTCTGCTTTCTCTTTGACCCGCAAGCGCTCCAGAAATGCGGGAACGGAGGCTTTTCACAGCACACGCACAATTGTGCACGCGGTCGCTCTGACTCACACACATGGTGGGAAATGCGGGGCCCAGAGCCCACCCCTTGACCCGGAGCGGTTGATTTCAACCGGAAGAGGCAGAACTTCTTAGGCAAGGGCAGGTGCTTGAAGTAGGGGCTGCTGCACCCCGTGGCTTGGAGTGGTTTCTACCCTACACAGGGTTTACAGTGTGGTTCAAAGGGTCTCAGTCAGCGCCCCCTTCCCCTTTGTACTAATTATCCCAGCACCTCTAATAGCAGAGGCTGGTTTCTTACATCTAGCAACATTTCAACGCTATGTGAGTGTCTACACAGCCATTCCAGTTATTTCAATGTGAGTGTCTACTCAGCCATTCCAGTTATTTCAATGTGAGTTATTTCAATGTGAGTGTCTACACAGCCATTCCAGTTATTTCAAAATAATTCTGAAATAATGGAGGGCTTATTCTGAAATCTGTAATCCTCATTCTATGCAGAATAATGCCTACTCCGCAATAGCTATTTGAAAATAAGGCATGTGTGGATGCTTCACTGCTGCTATTTCAAAATAGCCCCTTACCAGGGCCATTCTAAGTTATTCCTCCCCAGTACCTCCTGGAGCTCTAAATCCAGGTAGTATGTCTACATTAGGGAAGCTTGCCTTGGACTAATTTTGAGGCTTCCCTGTGATGTAGACATGCTATTTCAAAATAAGCTATTTCAGAATAACTATTCCTGGAATAGCTTATTTCAAAATAAGCGTGCAATGTAGCCATCCCCTCGATGAATGCAAACACACAGGTCCCAACAGAGTTTTTAACATCAGCATGGCCAATAGAACTTTTTTAGATCAGTTGCAATGTTTTGTTCAACAGATTTTTTTAAAATATATTTGAGAAGCAAACATTACAAGTGAATCTAGATGACCAAAAATTCTCTTCTTCTTGCTGCATCAAAGTAGCCTCACAAGAGATAAACACAAAACTATAATTCCTCCACAATAAATTGTAAGAAATTTTAAATATACCCCCTGCTGAAAACTGGAACAAACCATCCTGCCAGTCATGGAACTAGACAGAATCACATATTAGTGAAATAATCAATTCCGATGCAATTGATGGCAGTTACATTTACAGCTGCAATTCAGCACAATATCAAAAATTATTCAATAAACATACTGCAACAATGAATTAGCCATATATTTCGTATAAACTGCATGTCCTGGTATTATCTCAAAGTCTTAAATCAGAGCATTCATAATCCCAAGGACAAGGCCTTCACATTCATTTATCCTAATTGCAGCTCTCACAAATAACCTTTAGCATATATAATATATAAAGTTAATGCATATGTAAAGAGTGCTGATATTCAAAGACATGACTAGATTGACAACTAAGGTAGGACAGATCTGACTATTTCACTGAGTGCTGACCTCATTTGCCCTTTCCTTATGCATGTTTGCCTTTTATGAACTACTGAAATCCCATTATCATTTATCACTTTTCTATTATATTAATTTGTATCTCTTACATATTAAGCACACTCCACATTCGTGGCAGGGCTCCCATGTTTGCGACGGTGATGTCATTTCATTAAAGGCATCCCTTACACCCCCTGACAGTCATCTGGTTGCTTGATTTTTAATAGCCATAGCGTGTCAAAAGTTGCCCAGTGCCTCAGAGAAAACTGAGCTTAAAATGCACATTTAGAGCTTTTAATCATACACCCTTCTCCCGTTTTCCATATTTAAGCCAAGGGAGAAAAGAAATTTAGATGCAGAATATTCCAGTGTTAATAGCTACGGTTGTTTAAAACAAATTAAAAAGTAAGATTAACTGTACTATTCCAATTTCAGTTCAGCATCTACCTTCTGCACCGATAGGTATTTTCTAGATACATGTTTCTGGCAACATTTACCAGCTGTTTTGAACATCAGTGACAAATCTCTGGGAGGGATACAAACATCTGTTCAGTAGTAGAATCTGAGTGGATGTGCTGCTGGTACAGAGCTACTGGGAACCAGCACAATCATAGCCCAAGCGTCAAGGGAGAGGTTCCTCAGTCAATCAAATATTATTTATGAGAACAAGGTTATTTATCTCAGAACGATAAAGTGAGGCATCATGAAACTCTAAACATAGATTCACAGCTTTCTTTATTTGCCCCACCAACCATGGGCAGAAACGAAATTGCACAGAGGCTAACACACAGAGTGGGTTGGGGATATGGCGCTCATTAAAGTTAAAAAAGAAAGTAAGCAGAGAAAATTCTGCATCCATCACAACAGACAATAAAAAAGCAGCACGGCATGGTTCTATTTCTGGGCCAGATCCGACAGTCCTTAAGCAAAATCAACACTGCCTGCAGTGTGCGAGTCGCCTGCGCAAAGAGCATTTGCGCGTTGCTCTGTAGTGCAAATGAAGAGGAAAATGCACTGCAAAATGCACTGCAATACGTGCCTTGTATTGCTTCTTTGCTGATCGTTATTCTCAGGAGAGTGTAGCTAACCAAGGAGAGTAGCTCGGGTGTATAAGAGCTGAATAGCAATTTAGAACAAGTTTGTTAATAGTGTATTTAAAACAAAACAATCTGAAGGTTAAGTTTGATTTTTGAAAGTTCTTCAGTTAAAAGGAAAATATTTTTCATTCACTTGCCTCGTTATTTGTGAGGAAGACAAAGCTCCACAAAGGGGTTTTCCCACCAGTGGTTGGCACTTGAAATAACTATAATCTTAACACATGCACCACTTGGGTTATTTATTCACGACTGAAAAAATTCTTTCCGACTTTTCTCACTGTTTATCTAGAGTTTGTACAAGTCTTTCCGTGTACATCAGTAGCTATACAGAATCCACCTCTGTACATATGTGGTATACATGTAAATGATGTGTGGGTACATATAAGACATGTTTGTGGATATATACATGCATACATACACATCAAACAATTTTATTTGCTTTTTCTCTATTTTATACATAGGTAATGTTCTCAATGGTTAATAAAATGCAGTTTGCGACTGTGATACAGGAGCATAGACATCCCCCATAAATGTCATGAGAGAAGTTTAAAAAAAAAAAGACCCCAGAGACAGTAAAAGATCTCTATCACCACACTATATTGCTCACAGTTTTGGCACAGTCTGTACTAAAACAACCTGTTAACACACATCATAGTGCATCCCTATAATAACCTCTTCAATCATTTATTAAAAGTCGTGTCAGGCAAGCCCACATAATTCATCTTTATGCAAATACATCAATGTCAAACCATTAGTGTATTGCTCAGGTTTTTATTAAAGTGCATTCTTTTTAATTCAGCACAGTAAAATAGGAGCCCTATTGCTCAAGAATTATAGCAACTATTAGAGTAACATATGGGCAACATGCACTCAGAAAATAAAAAATCAACAGATAAAGTGGCAGGGTCACAACAGGGAGCAAACACTTAACAAAATGGCAGAGGGGTAATAGATTTTCTTTCAGTGCCTTTGGAGGCTGGGTGTCATAGGAATCAAAGCTGCATTATTGGCAAAGCACCTAATTTGCCTAAATACCAAACTGTGCCAGATCCTGCCAAAGATGTATCAATGGGACTTTTCCTTCGGATTCCGCTATATGTCTCTGTCTGGTGCAGGAGTGGTGTGAAAGAAAGACCTCAGACTCAGATATCACTAATGCAACGATTAGGATCTCATGATGAACCAAAGATATAATCGGCTGGTTTTCGCCAGCGCCATTAGTGCGTTTCATTGTCCACGATAATTATTTCAGCATTCATAAGGAGTCATTGGTACATTTTTTAGTAAAAACAGCGTTCGAAACGTCAATTCCAGCTCTTATTGATTGTGGAGGAAAGCCAAATGCACTTGCGATGAGAACAATGGAATCAATCCATCTATCCATCCTCTGTCTACTGAATGCAATTAACACCACCAAAGAACCTAAACAAACGTTATCTGCTTTTAGACCCACAGTCCTTCTGAGAAAGTCCTGAAGTGAGTTAAAAATGAGGCACGTGCATAGAAAATAATAAACAAACTAAGGAGTGCGGTAGCAGTTACGTTTATTCCTGGGTCACAAACACCAGAAAAAGAAAGCTACCGCTCTTTCCTCTGTGTTAGGGAGGTCCCAGCAAACCTGTTATTTCATGCCGCAGGCGAATTGTTTTTTCATTCACATAAACCTCTCCAGTTTATATGCTTGGAAGAAAGAGAGGTCGGGTGTGTTAGTACAGGCGCAAGGAGGGTAAAACCTGCCCTGGGAGGGTCACTGAGAGGCGCAGATGCAAAACCCCCAAAGGGTACAGAAACATTTCCAGGGAAGTTATAACAATTTATGATCGCTCTTCCGAATGTATCCCTCCCCAGATTGTGACATGCTGTTCTTCCCTCATCGTCCCTCCTCACCGACAAGAAAACATTTCTCTATACCCTCCCCCCAACTCTGAATATACCACATTGTCAAGTCAAGACCGTCAAATCTGGTTTTTTATTTTATTTGCCAGATCAGCAATCAATGTTCCAAGGGTAATAAACAAGAAAAACACACATACACACACACACCATCCCACCCCTCCCAGAACAATCTCCCAGATTTAATGAGAGAGTTGCCTACATCCTCATCACCCCAGCATGGTAATTGAGCAGATCTATTAACTTGTTACACTAGATTTGTTTAAAGAGACTATTACACAGTCATTTAATCAATTTGTTACACTGGAGGTCCTGACTTATGAGACACTTGCCGTATGATTCCTTAATGACTGAATTAATTTGTTTTAATAAAACCAACATTGTGTACAAGCACATTTCAAGAAATGTAATTTTGGAGACAGAACAGTCCAATGCTTCATCTGATTAGGTCTTTTCTATGGTTTATCAAAGTCTGGAGTTGCCGTCATAAACTGCATGTAAGGGGTATTTTTCTTTTTTATAGCGTCATTAATTTAATATGGATCATTAGTCCTTTATACACATGCATGTTCTGACAAATGTACCCAATGAATAATGCACCTAATGTGCTTGGGCTCAAATGCATCACATCATAAACAGAAACTGCTGCAAAATAAATAATAGTGAATAATAACAACAATTAATATAACCACCCTGTTCTTTCACACTTGAGTGCACTAAAGACTTGTTTTACGGATTAGGACTCAGAGCACCTCAGATTACAGCATCATAACAAACTGGGGGCTAACTATGTAGAGCACACAAAGAGATTTATGGTGAATTAAGGTTATCCTGAGAGCAGATGTAGGACAAGAAAATCGGTTTTGCTCATGATGGAAATTGACGTGTGTGGAATAAATGTAAATAAACACGAGGGTCCCCAAGAAAAGGGACTTGACGGTATTGATTATGTAAAATAATTGCTACATCACAAATGTTAATGTACTATGTTATTGTACTAAAAATAGCTGGCATTTATGTTTGGAGTTTGTGCAGAGAAAAGAAAGGATGAGGGGCATAGTCTAGAAAAAATGGGTTTGGAACTGGGGGCAAAGGAGAGGGATGCCATCAAAACAGAGTGACATTTTCAGTCTTTAAGTAATAACTACTATAAATGATCCCAGAATGAAATGAATATAGGTAATTATGTAAACATTTTAGCTAAGATAAGCAGGAAGCTGGAGTGATGGCCTGAGATGATTATTGTAGGCATAAGTGATCCTGCCTAATGTGGGCAAGTGCACACAGGCCAAATATTGACTAAATAGCTTAGCAATTATTACAGAAGAGAGGAAGAACCTGGGTATGTTTCCAGTAAGCAGATGCTTTGGGAAAGAGACTGCTTCCACTGCAATCAATGAAAAACTCCCAATGACTTTAGGATGAACAGAATCAGGTCCCTTAACTAAGCATATTATGTAAGCATGAGACTTTAGTTTGTCAAATAATAACTCTTATATACACATATTAAGAGCATATGGGGATTTTTTTGGAGGGGGTTAGCTCATTTCATTGAGGGGTGTGTGTGTGTGTGTGTTTTAAATGAAATGGGTATGTAGTCCATGAATGGAATTTGTAAATGCAGGCTAGATCTCGTGGCTCTGGACAGATGAAAGACTGCAGGTGGCTGTTTAATGCATCTTCATATGATTATTTACACAAAGTGCCTCTCAACAAAACTCATAGCTCAGCTTGCATGCACATAAGCACATCTTGCTTTGTTGAAGTCAATCAGAGTTTTGCCATTGGCATCAATGGAAGCAGGATTAGGGTCTGCAGAAATCTGGTAAACAGGTTTGAGCAAATTGGCAAGTTTTGCTTAGGAACGTTCCATTTTGAATGGTCCTTCCAGTTCTAGTGGTCTATGAGTCTATGATTCTATACTTTGCTTGATTTCACGATCCCACTAAAACTGATAATAACCAAAGTAACTCCATTCAAGAGGGACAGTGACATTACAGGGTTGTACAATCAGTGTATGTGACTCAGGACTAGGCCCACTGTGTAGCAGTTTACTCAGCTACACAAGCAAAGGACTACTCAGTACAAGGGTAACAGAATCTTGCCCAAAGGCTAATTTGCAGCCCCACAGAGGTCGGAGTGCTGGTGCAAAGCATTATCAACAAGGCTCCAGGCATCCACTGGCATTTTCTTGCCATGTTGTAGAGAAATATTTGCGCAGGCTTAGGTGAACTGGGAATTAAAATGCTGGTAGCCACCTGGTAGCCACTATTCCACATTGTACCTGCTGGTGCACCTGGACTGTCAGTATCAAGAGTGGGAATCTTTTCTGAGAAAAACCTTGTGTGGACAGAATAGTTGGGTGGCTTCTTGCAGGAAGATGGAGTGTTCAGACTCTGTGTGTGTGTGTGTGTGGATTGCAGGAGGCACCATGGTTCCCCAAAGCAGCAATTTCAACTTGCTGCCTGGAACTGCAGTGCTTCCACACTGCCAACATGGGATGCTGAGGCTGCTGGATCTGCTTGTACATGGCCTGTGAACATTAGAGCCTTCAGCACTGCTTATGTGGGGCTTGTGATGAAACCCCTTCTGCCATGTGTGAGAGGCACCACTGAGAGGCTGTTCTATTCACAGTGCTTCTACAGAGCCCTTATACAGGGTTTAAGTACAGTAGAAGCCTTGCATCAATGAATTTCACTCTTAGAACTCAAATTCCAAAGGCTCAATCCTGCAATCCTTATTCCTGCAAAAATCCGATTCTCTTAACGTACTACAGGTTGAACCTCTCTAATCCGGCACCCTTGGGACCTGATAGGTGCCAAAGCAGAGAATTTTCCGGACCATGGGTGGTCAGTATTGTCTAGTATTACCAACACTTCCACTACTTACTGGGCTGTTAGAAGACATTTGGGGGTAAATCAGAGCTAAATCACAGCACTGAACACTGAGGCTGTGTCTAGACTGGCATGATTTTGCGGAAATACTTTTAATGGAAAAGTTT
>JANRFK010001234.1:12355813-12370695 GCA_030068395.1 Apalone spinifera | reverse complement strand
TTATTGTATTATATTCAAACAAGACCTGAAAAAATATTATAAAATATACCTAAACTGTAATCTTTGACCTACAGCTTCTTATAGTATAGTAATAAATAATTATGACTTTCTGATAGAAGTACATTTTCTTTGGTGGCCCTGAAATCTATCCGTGTTCATTTGTGCAGCCCTCAGTAAGCTTCGAATTTGACATGCCTGATGTAAGGGAACAGCAGTTAGGAGTTCCTCTTTCATACCTGATCAGGATGATCCTGATGTAGAAGTGGAAGCGCAAGGAGGGGAAGAAAGGAAGGAAAGTGAGGGTAGAAGGGAGAAAGAGGGGGAGTGAAAAGAGCAGAAAAGTAATTTTTAAAAATTCCAAAAGGATTTTGATTTCAATTTAAAGTATTTCTAATCTTAAAAAAGACACGAGACGCTGTGGGAGCCGCTGGCAGAGGTGGTACAAGTTCACAAGAGGCCCTGTTACCTATCCCCTAAAATACTAATTGCATTATTTCCATACATACCAGAAAAGATGCCAACAAAATACACACTAGTGCACTTGGTAAAAAGACCACATTAAAGAAGATGAATGGTATTTGGGAGGTACTATTACATCAGGGCCTCTTTGAGCTGCTTGGAGCCCTAAGCAATTGCTTAGGGCACATCTACACTTCATGCTTATTTCAAAATAGCTATTTTGGAATAGGCATTATTCCTTCTAGAATGAGGTTTACAGATTTTGGAATAAGCTGTCTATTTCAAAATTATTTTGAAATAACGGAATGGCTGTTTAGATGTTTTCATTGTTATTTTGAAATAACGCTCGTTATCTCAAAATAACTGTACAGTGTCGACGCACCCTCAGTCTACTCATGCCTAGTGCCACCACTCTTGATGGGTGCTCAGCATTCTGGAAATTCAGGCCACTTTTCTAGGTGCCCAATATGGATTTAGAAACCTGATTTTAATAGCTGATCTTTGAAAATCTTGACTTTTTCAAAGCGGGATTGTTTTATGTAAAATGTAAGTAGTGAGTGATCTGATTGGGCAAGAGACTGAATGCCAAGCAGAGTGTTTATTAGGTGATGATTTATTTGTGTTGAAAGCCTCTTTAGTCAATACAGTCAGAGTTTCATCCATGACATTTTATAGTTAGGTTATATAATATCTTCCTAGTATATAATGATCAGAACCACTCCCAGGATGTCTCCCAGGCTTCCGATGAACCCAGGGAGGGCACTTTAGGTGAATTCTCTAACTTTCCATTTCTACAAGCAGGATCAGTCAATGGGCTGCGAGGGACTGCACACTCCTTGCTCGGCCTATTTGGCCTGGGGGTTGCACTTCAGCCTTTCACATGTGTGCATGTGGAGCACTAGCCCAGAGCACTCAGCCCCATAACGCTCTCCCACAGGAACCCCTCGGTCCTGCTCACAAGGTTCCTGGAGACGATGCTGTCCACATTGCTGTCTGCAGCAGCATGTGGTTGATGGCCTTGACTACTTGCACGAGCATAGCCCTGACTGAAGATTTCCTCACCCCCCATTGGTTCTCAACGGAGTGGTAGCTGTCTGGCATGGCGAGCTTCCACAGTGTGATGGCCACGCACTTCTACACGGGGATGGTGGGTCTCATGCGGGTGTCCTGTTGCCTGAGGGCAGGGGTGAGCCATTCGCAGAGCTCCAGGAAGGTGGCTTTGTGCATGTGGAAGTTCTGCAGTCATTGCTGATCATCTCATCCCTGCGGTACAATGTGGTTCTACCAGTCCGAACTCGTCTTCCTCCACCAGAAGCAGCATTCCACTGTTTCCAGGGGACTGAGGGGTGTGCACAGCAGCAGGAGCACCAGGACTTGTCTGTGGGCCATGTTGGGGTTTGCCTTTCTCAACCTCATCCTGGTCCCGCTGAAGCAACATGCAGACAGTCTGGAAGTACTGCACCATGAGGCGCAGCACAAGGCCCATGAGCCTGGCACTGCTTTGCAGCAGCTCTGGCTCCATGATGGCAGTGCTGTGGTGTCCATGCAGGGAACCAGAACATGAGACGGTGCCTGCCCACTGCATCCCTTTTGTGTCCCGCAAGGGAGGAGGCAGTAGAGGAGCGTCTTGTGGGATGTGGGCGTAGAGAGGAGCCCCTGAAAGCATGTGTTGTGGCTTGCCTAACCAAGCAGCCACAGGAAGTATCCTCCCTCCTGGAACCCTCCCCACAGCGCTTCTGGTGGCTCTAAGTCTGAGGCAGGCTCCATGAATGTGGATGTGCTATTTTGGACTAATAGTGAGGGCACACTAGTTTGAATTTGTTAAATCAGGAATTCTTAAGTTGAATTTAGTCATTTTGAAATAGTTTCCCAATGTAGACATGGCCTTAGTAACAGGATTGGAGTCAGTGCTATGCCCATTCTCCACCCCCTTTATCCTTTCTCCATTCATTTACTCCAGAAGGCGTATAAATATCTAAGTTGGTCCACTTAATTCCATGTAGATAGCCCTAAAATCCAGGTATCCAGCACAGAAGTAAAAGACGAGTCATTCCTGCCTTGGGCAAGTATAGAGCTCAAGTAAGAATCTTGCTGTTTGTATTGATTATAGCAATGGTACGGAACATGGCTTTAATGTAAGCTCTTTTTTTAACCTTTGGTCAACTCATAAACCAGTCCTTATGTGTCAAAATTATTATTTTATGGTAGCACCAGTATAATTCTTATTGAATTATAAATACTGCAGATTAATTTTTTTGCACTGCCACAGCACTTTTTGAAGACATATAAAACCATAGTATTATTACTCTCTAATCTAGATGAGGTGATGAAATGGTGCCAAAACTCTCATTGCAATTTCATTAGCATATTCATGAGTCGCACTTTTGCAGTGTTGCAGAAACAACACAAATTGGTTTGTGAATTGTGAACTCCCCCTTCTTCTCCTTTTTTCTGTGGAATCACAAATGGAGGATTAGCAAACCAAGTGTGCTTGGGCAGCTTCAGGACACTGAATGTGGAAGTTTGTTAGTGTCTGTTTTTCATTGTACATTTTTCTTCCTTATTGCATGTATGTATGTGCACTGTGCTCTAGTTGATAAAACAGGAGGCAGGACATCTAGATTGTATGCCGGGGAATTCTTGTCTTGATCATTCACTTTGAGCACTTTGCTTAGCCCCCTCAGTTTAGTATTCTGTAGAGAAAATTGAAACACTGATAATTGCTTACTTAATAGCTATACCAATGTGATTAAACGAGGGGTACAAAACTTTGACATTTTGGATGAAAGGCAATAAACACCACACAGTATTATTTGTTTTTTAAAAAATCTCACCCTCACGTGAATAATTGCCTCAAAACCAGGATCTAAACCTTCCTTCCTGTAGACAATGTCTGTCTCCATCCATCTCTCTTCTCCTGCCTGATTCTGAGTCCCTGTTAAGCAGGTCCTCCACTGGAGCATGCTTTGCAGCAGCTGAGGAGTGGGGCCATCTTGGCCCAGAACTGCTGTGTAACTCCCTTAGCTTTAGTGTGAAGTCTGTGAACCCCATAGCAAAGGGGTATGCATCAGTGTCAGTATGCCAGTGGCTGATCACTGATGGCTGGAATCCCCAGTATGATTAAGGCTTGAAATGAACAAAAGTGCTTGAAACATACTGAAATTTCACTCCACTTTGTGCTAAGGGCTGATCTATAACTGAAAAATAACATCGTGTAAGAGTGCATTAACTAACATGTACATTAAACACTCTGGGTATGCTTAGACTACATACCTCTGCCAACAGAGGCATGTAAATTAGACATCCAACATAGTCAATGAAGCCAGGATTTAAATATCCCCCGTTTCATTAGAATAAAAATGGCTTCTGTGTTGTGATGGCTCAGCTGTTTGTCGGCACGAACCAGCAGTCAAGACGGGGATCGGTCAACAAGGAAAGCTTTTGCTGACCGATCCCTTATGCCTCGTGAAACGAGGTTTACAGGATCGGTCGGCAAAGGCTTTCCTTGTTGACCGATCCCCGTCTTGACTGCCGCTTTGTGCCGACACACAGTTGAGCCGGCACAACGCGGCAGCCATTTTTATTCTAATGAAACGGGGGATATTTAAATCCCCACTTCATTGACTATGTCGGTATGTCTAATTTACATGCCTCTGTCGGCAGAGGCATGTAGTCTAGACATACCCTCAGTGTAGACAAGGGCTGTTGTGTCACCCTGCAGTTAAGCAGTTCTTGTCTATATTGAGTGTTTACAGGACACTCTAATCACTGTGTATTATTACACATCTCCCTCTGTGCCCGATACACAGCGGATAGGACTCTGTTACAAATTCTCAGCTTGACTCTCTATCTTAAAGAGTAACAACTCATGCTTTCCAACTCAGCAGGGCTCCCACTTCATCTGTAGTGTATTAGCCAAGATATCAACTGTCACCTAAGTGGGGGGTTCATCTGGGATTCAGACCTGGTGTGATGTTAGTCATATTGGCCAACACGCCAGTGACCACCAGAGCTGAACTCATGAATTGCTACAGTGTGAGGTAGAGAGCTGGACTGTATCAGGGAGCTGTAACAGACTTGCATCCTCTGTGGATCAGGCACAGAATCCACTGGCTAGCAGATTACATCAAGTTGTGTTAAAATAGTTTTAGTCAATGCACATTCTCTTAGTGTGTAGTTCTCCAGTGGCGACTATCCCTAAGCAAAATATCACTATAACTGAGTACCGCTCAAATGGGTTCCACTGTAATTAAAAGCCAAGAAAAGGCTATTTGGTAATTTAGCAGATGCCTTACTTAAATGTCTTATTAGAGAACCACTCTTTTTTAGATGAAATGTTATTCTAGTACTATATTGGAGAGATTAAAAAGCTCACAACAGAAATTAAATTCTAGAGAGGATGGGATTCTGGAATTCTTTTCCTCGGGATATTTTCATAGCAAAGATGCTGTTATGTCCAGCACAGAGCTGTTAGGAACACACAGGATATGAAATACATATGAAACAGCAGATTTTCATATAAACCTCGATTTAATTTTTCCATGGAAAGATCATTTTAGACTCACATTGTTCACAGGAAATAATGAAACGTTACTGATTTAATTAGAGCTCAGTTTTTCAGGCTGTGCTTTCTATACTGTTGAAATTGCTTTTAGCATGGGACAAAACTATCAATAGGTAAAGCAATTTAAAAGATACAGCTATACAATATATTTTCCCTCTCTTTCTCTTTGCCGGTTTCAATTCATTGCTCAATTTAAGGATGGAAATAACGTTTGTCAAAGACTTCTTGACATATGAATTTCACAAAAAAAGATCAGTGCACCTACTGCTTGGATTCCTAACTCATTTATTGTACAATATATAGGTAATCCAATCGACTGCAGAAAGCCTGGTTTGTGCAGTTATGCTCTGGTACATCAGAATGGTTCACTTGAAACTTGATAATTTTCTCATTTTTTGTTCCTCTTTGAACTGAGAAAATGGACCAGGCAGCTCCTCCTGGCTGATGAAAATAACTATGTTGACTCACTAACAACTTTTCTGTGATGGTTCATCTACAGCACTGAGTTAAATTTAAGAAGAAGAGAGGGCTGGATTGTAACGCTGCTCTTGGTAGCAGGGTGGAAGGAGCCCTAACCCTAACCCTAAGCCCACTTGTAACTCAAACAGGAACCGGACTGGGGCTCTCATTCTCTTTCTCCAGGCAAAACTTCCATTGAAAATAACGCACGAAAACCAAGTTATAACTTCAGCATTTGGCTCATTTTAGAAAAAGCCTGCAATACACTGGATGTGCTCTAATTTTTAGCTATAAAATGTAGGAGAGACATACTACATCGGGGTGGGCAATAATTTTTTATGGGGGACCACTCCAAGATTTTGGAAATTGGTCGAGGGCCGCACTATTCCATGGTATCAACGAAGGAGATGCAGGGTCTGGGATGGGGGTTGGTTCAGAAGGGAGTTTGGGGTAAGGGATTGGGGTGCAGGAAGGAGAATGGAGTCCAGTAAGGAGTTTGGGTGAAGGAGGCAGTTGTGACCTTGGCCAGGGAACAAGGCTGAAGGGTTTTGGGATGTGACTTACGCTAGGAGGGGATTGTGATCTTGGGCAGGGACTGGGATGCCAGATCTGGGAGGGGGTATGGGTGCATGTAGAGTAGTGGGGCAGGAGTGGGGGGCAGAGGGTTGGGGAAGGGAGGGACTGAGGTGCCAGAGGCAGGTTCTGGTCAGAAGACTTACCAGCCAGCAGCCAAACTAGCCTACCTGCCTACCTACAGAGCTAAAGGCTTGCAGAGCTTAAAATGTTCTTCAGGAGGGCTGTGCTTTGTGGCTGCCTGTTATTCAAACAGGCAGCTCCCATTGTCTGGCTTCTGGACAGAAACCGGCCAATGGGATTGTGCTGGGGATGGGAGCAGCCTCTGAATCTTCCCCCCTCCCTGCCCTCTGGACTCATAAAGAGAAGGTGCCCCACAGCCATGTTTCTGAGCAGCGTACGGGGTTGCAGGGTAAGCAGGAGAGCCTGCCTAGGGCTCCCCACTGCCTCTGTGGGCCGCATCTGGTGGCTTGGCAGGCCATATCTGACCTATGGGCTGTATTTTCCCAGGCCTGTACTACATAGTAATATATATCTGATTTTGACCCCCGGGCCTGACCCATGACATGGTACGTTAGGTGCTACCGCAATACCAACAACAATCTTATAAAACATATTCAACCATGAGCATGAAATAGTGGCAGAATACATGGACCACAGGGGGGCGGCTGGATTCTGATCACACATACACTGATGTAAACCTGGCATACCTCCATTAACTTTGAAGAAACCCATATAATTAAACATCAAAACTCTTGTCTCCTTGCCACAGGGATACAGTCTATTTGGATCACATCATGTGCCTGGTATATGTATATAGCAACAAAGCCAGCAGACTTAGAAAGGCATGTTTGCAGACAATGGATGACACAGTTATTTGCATAAATAACCCTTGCTTTTGTTTTATGGTCACAGCCACACAAATTTCCTGTTGTAATTTATAAGGACTACAGAAAGCTTTCTCTAGGTTAAAGTTTTTTTCATTCTCTTGTTTTCACCATGTCTGTAGTAAAGAAGCGACGGATGATGCCGAATCCAAGAGATCTGGCAGACACTCTTAAATTACTTTACACTGTAGGGTATCTGTGCTGTATAGTAGAGGGAGACTGCTCATTTCTCATATTGATTTACACAAGACAGTGTAGTGAACATACAATTAATAGTTGACTTCACTATAAGCCAGCTGTTAGCCCCATAATTTACAATGGGAACAGTTTAGTTTAAGAATAAGCAGCATTATACTAGTAGCAACTGTATTTTTGTTATTTTAAAGGTCAAATCCAACTTTTATTCAAGTAGCTAGAGATATTAATTGATTGAAAATGGTGTCAGTTCCTGATGCAGTGTGTATGTGCTAGTGAGCCGTACATGATAAGGTGAGAATTGAGTTATTTAACAAAATAGTGTGAGGGATTCCTACCGTAAGAATGGATACTCCCCCATGACAAGTCAATCTGAAGTTCTAGTGTGTGAATTTTTGAACCCATGTTTGATTCCAAGATCAATTTAAAAGTTTCTTTGGCTTCAAATCAGGAAAGAACCCCTCTTAAGGAAAGCACTTTTCTATAAGTTTAAATCCTATTGAAAACTGTGGGACTTGAACACATACTTGAAGTTAAGCTCATGCTTAAGTGCTTTCCTCAGCTGGGGTCCTTTGTGAGTGGAAATCTGCTAAATGGACATCCACCAAGCTCCAAAGCTCTATTCCTTTTATAGGTTTAACTGTTCAAAAGGGTATTTTTAAATTAAAAAGCAATTTGTTTCTAACTTTTTACTTGCTCTAGAGCCCAAAGAGAAAAAGGATCTGTAAAGCGTTCAAGTGACAAGAGCAATTTTAAGGCAAAATTATAGATTTTAATTTTCAAAAGAAAATTAGTGACTTAGGAGCTCAGCCTTATTGTAAGTCAATGTGTAAGTTACTCATGGACATTATTTAAAATCTCACACAAAAGCATTAAAGGAACTGTCTTTTCACAAGGAAGTGTCCACCATTAGGGTACGTCATTATCCTAATAAATACAGAAATGCAGGGGAGGAGGGACAGTATGAGAAAATGTGTGTAGTGGAAATACCTGGATGAACCACTGATATTGTCATATTGCACTTGTGTAAGGCCTGTTGAAGCCAGAGAGGTTTTTTAGAGTCATTTACCCTGATGCAGGATTAGGACAATAATGCTCATATATAAGGTTCTTAATGCATTTTAAAAATATGAATACATCAGTTTTCAAAGTACCTTGTGAAGTGGTCAATACTATCACCTTTTGTAGTTGGATGAACTGAGACTTGAAAAAAATGAGGCCAAAATTTTCAAAGGTGTGCGTTTAAAAGTTAGGCTCCTAAAACCATATGTAGACACGTAAATAACTGGGGTAGAGGAGAGGGAAGGCTTCAAAGACGATGAGCATTAATAGCTGCCACTGAACTTAGTGGAGTTGCAAGCATTCAGCACCTTTGGAAGCCAGGCCACTTCTTCATATGTGCAAAAATGGATTTTTGGTGTCTGACTGCAGGCACCAGTGTCTCAAAAGTCTGGCCTAAGCAATGTGTCCAATATCACAGGGGAAGTGAGTGGCAGAGCTTGGAATAGAATCCAGGAATTCCTGCCTCCTGCTGTATAATTACTAGATTACCTTACCTCTCAATTGTATGGACCACACACAAATCCAAAGGGACTTTAAATTATTGGACTTTCCTCCATTTTGACAAGGAATTTGCATTAGAAAGCTCTCCTGTAAGCATATATTGTTTTAGTTTAATTACCCAGAAATGAATTTATTTTGTAGAGCTATTATTGTATATCTGGTCAATATCTTAAATAGCATTCTATCTTTCAATGTACTCGAAAGTTATACATCAAACCTATCAGCAATTAATTGAAGACCACATCACTTGACATCATGGAGCCTGCATTCTATAATGATAATGAAAACAACTATATGGAATGGACACCCATTCATGCTTCTGATATGCTTTCTTTTATAACCTGAAACTTATTCTTGATCCATCCATTCGCTGAGGTTCTGGTGCAGTAGGGGATATTTAAAGAATAATGAGAGAAATAGGCACCTTTGGGAAAACTGAAAATGATTGCATTGTTCTTGATACCCATAACTGTATATTGGAAACAAGCAATGGGTTAGCACAGTGGCCCTAAACTTTCCAGACCACTATATCTGTTTCAGGAATCTGATTTGTCTTGAGTGTCCCCAAGTTAAATCTCACTCAAAACCTATTTGCTTACAAAATCAGACAAAAAAAAAATCTAAAGTGTCATAAGTGACACTGTTGCAAAAAACAAAAATAAAAACAAAAATCCCCCAAACAAACAAACATGAGTTTGGGATGCATTAACAGGAGTGTTGTGAGTAAGACACCAGAAGTCATTCTTCCCCTTTACTCTGTGCTAAGGAGTATTGTGTCCAGTTCTGGGTACCACATTTCAAGAAAGAAGTAGAGAATTTGAAGAAGGTCCAGAGAAGAGCAACAAAAATGAGTAAAGGCTTAGATAACATGAGCTATCTAAGCCTGAAAGAATTGGAGTTGTTTAGTTTAGAAAAGAGAAGACTGAGCGGCAGCATGATAGTAGGTTTCAAGTACCTAAAAGGGTGCTACAAGGAAAAGGGAGAAAAATTGTTCTCCTTGGCCTCTGATGACAGAATAGGAAGCAATGGGCTTAAATTGCAGCAAGGGAGGTTTAGGTTGGACATTAGGAAAGACTTCCTAACTGTCAGGGGTGGTTAAACATTGGAATAAATTGCTTAGGGAAGTTGTGGAATCTCCATCACTGGAGATATTGAAAAGCAGGTTAGATAGACATCTATTTGAGATGATCTATTCTAGATGGTGCTTAATCCTGCCGTGGGGGTAGGGAACTGGATCTGAGGACCTCTCGAGGTCCCTTCCAGTTCTAATATTCCAAGATTCCATGAAATCCACTGGAATATAACTATTGTAATTACATTTCACTGTGTAATCTATAGAGCAGTATAAACAAGTGCCAGAGGTTTGTGCCCAGTATATTTCCACGTCAGGGCGTTGTATGTAGGAAATAAAATACTTTTCACAGGATGAACTGATACAGAAAAAAAATCAGACTGCTCTTCCCCACCCCTCCCCGATGCCCCACTTAGTGGAACGATCATTTCTAGAAATGAATCAGAACCTCACCTCACCAAAATATTTCATTATTTTACATTTTCGTGTGCCTTAGTATTTCTGCCCTGTGACCAAACCAGGATCATTATTATCAAAAAACACTAAAGAATGCTTTTTGTCTAAAGATTTTCTGCCGACTCCAAAGGTCTGGAAAGTTTGTAAAAGCCTTGGATAAACATTGGCACTTGTGTGTTGCTTATCCAAACCGGATCTGAACTCTACAACACTGTGAAATTTTCCCAACACTAGGCTACTTTCATGGGCAACATTCACTTGTTGTGCATAAATCCACTTACCTTAGTCTACAGGGAGCATCATTTATTTTCAGTACTAAAACCACTGCAGTCTTTTCAATCATCTCAGATCTGTGGGTATAGCAAAGTGAAGACAAAATTGACAAATCTGCATTGGAAAAATAACCATCTTGAATAGAAAATCCTGGTTTAATGTAATCTATAATGGACATATAATGGGCATAAACAATTAATTTCTATGTGAGCAATACCTCAGGGCCGAGTTTGTGCGTGATGCCTTTGACTTCTATGGGGCCCACATTTATCCAAGGGATATGGCTCTGAATGTGCAAAAATGTTGGAATTCAACCTTTTAAAGGCTGAATGAAGTGCTCATAATAAGGTGGCAGATTAACAGTCCTGAAATCCTGTTCCCCCATGATCTGCTAATATACCTCTCAAATTCTGGAGGGACTAATGGGGTATGTCTACACAGCAGCATTATTTCAGAATAACTGATGTTATTTCGAAATAACATAGTGCGGGTCTACACAGCAAGCCATTTTTTCTACATAATTTCGAGATAGAGGAGTTCTTACTCTGACTCCTGTAACCCTCATTTCACGAGGAGTAAGGAAAATCAAAGGAAGAGTGTTTAGACAGCACCAAAAGCCAAATTAAGCTATTTTGGATTCAGCTAGGCAATTGATGTAGCTGAAATGACATATCTTAATTCGAGTTTTGCTCTGCAGTGTAGATATGCCCATGCAGGGTTGAGAGGGCAGCTCAGTCTCCTTGATTTCTTGACTGAAGTTTCTAAGAAGGATGTTAATTAATCCAATATTGGTGGTTCGATGTGGACACTCTTTACAGGGAACCAAACTGAAACCACCAAACTTATCTCAAAGAGTACACAAAAGCAGTTATCAGATAGTACATTTTCAGTTGGACCTGATTTGAACCAGCAACCTCCGGCTCACTGGAAGCTCTGTGAGGGCATCTCTACACTGCACTGTAGCTTGAAATAAGATATGCAATTTGTGCTACACAAATTTCGTATCTAATTTTAATCTTATTTCGATATAGTTTATTTCATACTTTGGCGCTGACTACACAGCACCAAATTTCAAAATGACCTGCTATTTTGAAATGTCCCTTATACCTCGTAGAATGAGGTTTACAGGGACGTCTGACTAGCAAGCCTGTTATATTTTAAAATAACGGGCTTGCTGTGAAGATGCAGGACAGCTATTTCAGGATACTCCAGTATCCCAAAATAGCATTGTAGTGTAGATGTAGCCTGAGAGTCATTTAATCCTTCTCTGAAAGACACTTACAGCTATTAGACTATGAAATTGCTCTTTAATCGTTAGCCAATAGCACCTCGCACATGGCAGTGTGAAAGTTAGACTAGACAAAACACTGCAAGATATGTTGCATGGAATGGTCTTGCATTGGCGGAGGAATGGACTGAATGTTTTACTAGGTCTTTTCCAGCTGTAACCCCTATGATTGCATGATGGAGCAACACATTAAACTGAGCCAAATGCAACATTCAGAATAATAAACAGAAATTCCACATGATTAAAAAAAAGTTTCTCATAGTTAATACTAGGATGAGCAGTGCTCTGGGTCAGAGACTGAATTAACCCAGACAAGGCGAGGGTATGATTTTAAATAACCATTCCAGAGTCTGATTACAGTGGCATGCTCCTGCTGTTCAGGGGAAAACACATATATTATTGGCACTCCGGCCATTATTTTTGTGTATTTAACAGTGTTGCTCATTAAAGAGCTCAAACCTTGATTATTTTGCTCATTGACCTCAAGAGAACTCTCACTGTCTGCATCTAAGGCTACGTCTAAACTACCCCTCTGTCGGCAGAGGGATGTAAATTAGGCGTATCGAAAGTACAAATGAAGCCAGGATTTAAATATCCCGCGCTTCATTTGCATAATGGGGCTTTTGGAAAAAAAATGGCAGTTTAGATGGGGCATTTTTGACAGAGTGCAGGAGTACAGGATCTTTTGAAATGGGGCATTTCTGTCGAAAATGCCCCGTCTAAACTGCTGGGTTTTTCCGAAAAGCCCCATTTTGAAAAAAAGCGGCAGCCTCCATTATGCAAAATGAAGCGCGGGATATTTAAATCCTGGCTTCATTTGCACTTTCGAAATGTCTAATTTACATCCCTCTGCCAACAGAGGGGTGTAGTTTAGATGTAGCCTAATAGTTGTTGGGACACGAGGATTCAATATTCATCTGAAAACTAATGAAAATCTCATGGAGGCATATCCAAGGTAAGGGAGAAACTTGATTCTCAAAAAATATCCCCATATAAAAATGTGTACAATTAGGCTTTAATAGGCAGCTGTTCAATCTTAAAAGCAGTGGGGGCACTTAGACATATATTACTAGACTTTTCATTGGCTTTAATAGGCTTTTGGGTTGGGCCCTATTGGCTGTCAGATGGCTTTACCAATCCAGTATCTCCATGCACACACATCTGGCCTAGTAGCCTCAGCTCCAGTAACAGTACTGCAGGATGGACCCTGGTGTGGCTAGGGAGAGAACTGTCTGAGCTGCCGCATTTCTTACTTCATGCACAGCCCTCAAAAACATAACCCTTGGCCTTCTCTGAGGCTGTAAGGAGAACATAGAAAAGCCTTTCATGGTAAGTTCATGACTCAAGTCACATACGTTCAATTTCATTTCAACAGCCCTACAAAAATATCAGAAGAAGAGAAAAATATTCAACAAGACTGGAATGTGGATTCCTATATCCCTTTTCCTCATTCCGCTTCTGCTCTTCAGAGAAGGTGCTTGGTCTACAGAGGTGACTGTTGGCTTAGTCCAAAGTTAGTTGAAGTGAATGGATAAGGGCCCATTAGTCTATCCCCGTCAAAGACTGATTTCTTTGAGCACAAAGGAGGAGGTAGCAGAGGTGTTCTATTTTACACATGTAGAAAGGAAGTTTGTGAATTTTACTATTTTTATTACTAATGACTTTTTTTAGTGGGGAGCAATGGAAATGAAATTTCTTGCAAGTGAAATGATATCAGTCTACGCAAGAATTCCTGATCCCTAGTCCAAAGCCTGTGTTACATTCTTTTAATGTATTCATCCGGCTAATGTAAAGTGGACTAGAAGTTTGGACCTATAGCCAAATTTTTGTTGTTTATCTTGTTATCCTTTTGGATTTAGGACACTTTTGTGGCTGGAATTTGGCTATCTTCTCTCTGCTTAATTGTTTTCAGCTCTTTACTGATCTTTTTTCTATATCTCTTGGGTTTTTGCATGATTTAAAAGAAAAATTTGGCACAAGGCAGCTTTCTTATTCAAGCTAAACAGTGTCAATATTCCCTCTTCTAACACAGGGTTTTGTGGGGCACTTCCACATCTGGCATGAACTGTGATATTGGAGCTAGAGTGATTTATACCAGCTGAGACTCTGCCCATGGAAATTTATCAGATACACAAAGGTTGGTGTAAGGCAAAGGAGATAGAAGAAAGGGGGAATAGCAAGTTACCTCCCCCGTTTCAGTTTTGGTTATCTTGTAAAAAAGTGGATTACACCAGCCTGCAGGATATTTTGATTTCCATGACCGACTCTTAGGCAGCTGAGTGATCACCCCCTGCAATTCCCTGGTCTTGGCAGCATTACAAGAATCATATTTTCACACAGACAAACTGTTCTTAAAACAGTTTTCCCAAATGTATTCGTCACTAGCAGAATGTTCTTCTCTATCAGGCCTGCTACCCTTTTGAAAAAGTCCTGTATCATTTTATCTGGATGAAACCAACAGAGCTCTATAGTAATAGGATTCTATAGAAATCTTAAACTAGAGGTCTGAATTTTCAAAAGTGACTAATGATATGTTGAGGGAATAGAATTTCACACAATAATTGTCTATGCACTCTTTCCCCTCTCCTCTCCTCTCAAGAATTGAGTTTTTAATAGTAAGATATAGACACGGTCACCTTTCTCAGTGATCAAAGAATGAAAACAAAAACATAACTATGAAAGTGCTCCCTTTTAATGGATTCACTAAAACCAGGGCAAGCTGTTGAAGTCCTATAGTGAAGTTCAAAATGATCTGGACAAATTGGAGAAATGGTCTGAGGTAAACAGGATGAAGTTTAATAAGGACAAATGCAAAGTGCTTCACTTAGGAAGGAACAATCAGTTTCACACATACAGAATGGGAAGCAACTGTCTAGGAAGGAGTACGGCAGAAAGGGATCTAGGGGTTATAGTGGACCACAAGCTAAATATGAGTCAACAGTGTGATGCCGTTACAAAAAAAGCAAACATGATTCTGGGATGCATTAACAGGTGTGTTGTGAGTAAGGCACAAGAAGTCATTCTTCCGCTCTACTCTGTGCTGGTTAGGTCTCAGTTGGAATATTGTGTCCAGTTCTGGGCACTGCATTTCAA
>JANRFK010001234.1:12328513-12343509 GCA_030068395.1 Apalone spinifera | reverse complement strand
CTCTCATCTGCATCCCTTTTCCGGCAAAGGGGGCCTGTGTAGACACAGCCAGGGAGTATGAAATTATAAGAATGCTGATTTAAAGTATAGTGCAAGATTTTCAAAAGTGACTAGGAAATGTGGGTGCCTCAATTTGAGTCACTTTAAACTGACCTGTTTTTCATGTAGTGGGTACTAAGCACTTTCTGAAAAAAAAGGCCCCTTTAAAATGTCTCAAGTGGGGAACCAGAAATTAAATGAAAATCTTGGCATGCATCTATGTCCATATGCATATATATCAACAACCAAGTAAAAGAAGCAGTGAGAGATAAAAAAATATCTTTTAAAAAGTGGAAGTGAAGTCCTAGTGAAGATAATAGAAAGGAGCATAAACTCTGTCAAATTAAATGTAAACATACGAGAAAAGCCAAAAAAGAGTTTGAAGAACAGTTAGCCAAAAAACTCAAAAAGTAATAGCAAAATGTTTTTTAAGTACATCAGAAGAAGGAAGAGTGCTAAACAACCAGTGGGGCCCTTGGACGATTGAGCACTCAAAGATGTTAAAGTAATTGCAGAGAAACTAAATGAATTCTTTGCTTTGGTCTTCGCGGCTGAGGCTGTTAGGGAGATTCCCAAAACTGAGCCATTCTTTTTAGGTGACAAATCTGAAAAAATTGTCCCAGATTGAAGTGTCATTAGAGGAGGTTTTGGAACAAACTGATAAACTTATCAGCAACAAGTCACCGGGATCAGAAGGCATTCATTCAAGAGTTCTGAAAGAACTCAAATGTGAAATTGCAGAACTATTAACTATGGTTTGTAACTTACCCTTTAAATCAGTTTCTGTACCTAATGTCTGGAAGATAGCTAATGTGACGCCAATATTTAAAAAGGGCTTTAGAAGGTGATCCTGGCAATTACAGACCAGTAAGTCTAACATCAGTACTGGCAAATTAGTTGGAACTATAGTTAAGAATAAAATTGTCAGACACATACATGCACATAATTTGTTGGCAGAAAGTTAACATGGTTTCTGTAAAGGGAAATTATGTCTTACTAATCTACTACACTTCTTTGTGAGAGTCAACAAACATGTGGACAAGGGGGATCCAGTAGATATAGTATACTTAGATTTCCAGAAAGCCTTCGACAAGGTCCCTCATCAAAGGCTCTTAAGTAAAGTAAGTTGTCATGGATAAGGGGGAAGATCCTTTCATGGATTGAGGATTGGTTAAAAGACAGGAAACAAAGGGCTGGAATAAACAGTAAGTTTTCAGAATCAAAGAGGTAACTAGTGGTATCCCCCAAGGGTATGTACTGAGACCAAGCCTATTCAACTTATTTATAAATGATCTGGAGAATGGTGTAAACAGTGAGGTGACAAAATTTGCAGATACCAAACTGCTCAGGATAGTTAAGACCAAAGCAGACTGTGAAGCTTAAAAAAGATCTCGCCATACTAAGGGTACATCTAAACTACATCCCTTTTTCGATAAAGGGATGTAAATTAGAGGTATTGAAATTGCAAATGAAGCTGGGATTTGAATTTCCCGTGCTTAATTTACATAATGGTGGCCATGGCTTTTTTTTTCCGAAAAGCTGCTTTTCAAAAAAAACCCGTGGTCAAGACGGGGATCGTTCGACAGAAATGCCCCATTTCGAAAGACCCTGTAACCCTCATTTGTGGAGGCCTCAGCACTGAGGGCTCATCTAGACTACACTAAAGTGTCAAAAGAAGATATGCAAATTCTGCGGGAATTTGCATATCTTCTTCCGATCTCACTTTTGAAAGCTGAGCTTTTGAAAGTGAAAGTAGTCAAGACATGTGGTTTTTGGCAACTCTCCCCCTTTTTCGAAAAGCCGCTTTTCCTCAAAAAATGAGGTTTCAAAAGGGAGATCGGAATTCCCCGGGAATTTGCATATCCTCTTTTGACACTTTAGCGTAGTTTAGATGAGCCCTGAGTGAGCTGAGTGCAATATGGGTCGACAAATAAAACGATGACGGCACAATCTTACCAAACAAACATCTACCACCAGAAAAGCTACCAAAGCTCCATCTGGGTTAGAACGCGGCAACTTCTTTACCAGCAAACAGCAGGAATAAAAGAAGACGACTCTGTCAGGAAATAATTCTTCTATTTCTATCTTCTGCCAAAGCCCACATTAAATAATATCATTTTGTGAGTGGCTGGATTTCAGCAAAATGAACAATGTTGTGTACAGCCTTCACTTGAAGAATATTAAAAACTGTGCAGAATCTTTTTTGGCAGCTCTCTGCCATTGTCCTCCCATAGAAACATCCTCATCTAGCACTTTTCCTTTGATTTCAGTGGAGTTATACCGGTCTACAGGAGCTGACCTACTGTCTCCCTACTATACTGGGATATATTCAACCAAAGAATTTGCCAGTCTTTTCTTGGCGTTTCACAATAATGGCCTTATTTATTGCTTTACTTCAGGGACATTTAAAAGCTGGGCCCATACTCATAGGAAGTTCAAGGAGTGACCAGTACTGTGGTAATCAGTGTAACAAATGTAGTATATTTGGAAATACCTCAGTACACAGATGTCTGTGGTGTGCATGTAACATAACTTCGGTATCAGATATGAAACCACAGCCACCCACTTTGGATGGGATACTCTCTGTGGGAGAGTTTTTGCCTGGCCCGTACATGGCTGCAGAGTTGGTATATGCTGGAAAGAGCCTCCTGTGCAGCTTGCATGAGAGCAAGGCAAAATTGCAGGCTTTGTATTATCTTGGGCTTGTCTGGCTGCCCTACTCCCCTAGGAGCACACAGTGCTTCACAGGGACTGGGAAAGTATGAGTAAGAAATGGAGTCAGTGGGAAGGAAGCTAAGTCCCATGAAGGAGTATAGAGGGTGTGTGTTTCAGTGCTCCCTCTGGAGCAGTGTGCTTCTGCAATGCCCCTTTACTATTGCTATGCTTTATAAACACAATCTGGCCTTCCGTAATCTAATAGCAGTTACCTTGTTCCTCAGGGTGGGGACTGTATTTTTACTTGCTGGTCGGCACCCAGTGAGAGCTAATTGTTCAGCCCATTATGTGAGAGGTGGCATCAACGTGTTTCGATATTGTGAAATTCTGAATTGCACTAAAGTGCTGACAGCTTCCGGTGGGAGTTTATTCAATGTTTAGAGACACCAAATCCCTCTATCCAGGTGTAATTATAAGAGGGATTGCCATAGCTGATCTCTCTAGCGATGGAACTGTGGGATCTGGGAGTGTAAGACTGAATTTGGGATCAATTTATCTTGCATAGGACTATGGAAGTGCCACTGCTACAGCCTGGGTTAGCTCATCATTTTCTCAAATAATCTCACGACAGTGCTATTAATTGCTATTGATAAAGATAGTAAATCTGATATTAGCTACTGAAGGACAGGGATTGCAATGAAACAATTAAAAAGTGGGGTTAATATCTAAACTGGTAGGGAAGCCACTTGTGCAGCAAACTCCAATTAGTTTACTTCCAAATGGATATTTCCAGACAAATTAAATAATGCAGGGAAAAGCAGTTAGCTCCGTTAGATGAAGATGTATGGGTAATGGCACACCTGTGTGTGTGTGCGCTCATGCATGCATGCACATATGCACGTGTTTATGTAAAGGTATATGTGCATGCACACACGCGTACCAAGTTGGTTTTTGTGTTGACCCAACTACATTGATTTTAGCTTGTATAAATAAAATCATGAACAGAATAACTCTCTGTCAAAGTATTTACAGAATAACTTTACATTGCCGATGCCTACAGGCTAAGAACTGAATGCTAAAGTTTATGATGTATAATGTCTTCAGCTACCATGGCCCCAATTTGGACAAACCTGTCATTAACACCAGTGTGGCAGTTATTTTACTGGGGGTGACAGATTGTGAGGTAGGGAGAGTAATTCAGACTATTACCCAGGTGAAGGCATGAAAGCTCCGTGATATATGAAGACCACTTAAATTCATTGTATCTTGTACATCACATCTTTGATAGATTATAGCTGTGGCATTAAAATGGAAATGGTTTCTCTGAGGCCTGACAGGGGCTGGGGTGACCTATGACCTCCCTCTGAGGAATGTGACTGACCGAATTATCAGTTAAGAGAAAAATCTATGGGGAATAGACTCTCAGTGATGGAGAACCCACCATGCATATATATTTTTTTTAACTTTGGGTTTGATTGAAAGCTCCAGTGCTCAGACCTTCCCCCCTGCAACCTATCACCTCCCTTCCCCCATTCTACAGCCAATCCCACACTCCTCCACTATGATTTCATATCAGCAGGCCCCCCGATATTGATTGAAAAATTGTTATTAGAGATAGTGGGCCCTCCTGCATGCTGCCTACTGATTTAATTTGGAAAACATTTAATTTTATGAAGCGGTAAATGATAGTGGCACGCTCTCTCATGTTAGGGAGCAGCTGGCTCTTTAGCTGTTCGCCGTCACTAGTCCCAGGTGTCCTCTTTTCAATCATGTGTTCCCTTCCCCTTTGCTTAACAAGTTATTTCAATTTCTAAACGAATGCTGAACAAGAGAAAGACAACATGCAAATTGAGAGCCAAGCCGCCATTCACACATGAAAAAGTTCCCCTGGAATTCCCTCAACTCTGCCTGTCCCTCCCTCCCTCCTCTCTGCGTCTGTCATGAAAAAAAAGAGAGTCCTTGTTCTCATCAGATTGTTTTTACCAATGACCTGACACCACCATCTATAATTAATTACATCATTTACATTAGACTATTGACTAAACAAACACATAAATCATAGGCAGAGTCAATAGATGCAGACATATTTAATCATGTTCTAAATAATGATTACTGCTCCCATAATGCAATAATTATTTTCAGCAGCTGACTTGAATTAATCTTCTGTCAAAGTGCCATCTGAAAAAAGAAAGTAGACCAAGACAAAGATGAAGAAGGTGGTATTGGTGATGGAGAAGCCATCTAATTTCACTCTCCTTCTTTCCATCTTCTTCTCACTCCCTCCCACTCCCTCTCTCTCAGTGCCTGAGTGTTCATGCTCTCAGCTTCTGTTGACTTCAGTGGGAACGAAGGAGGCTGAGTACCTTTCAGGAAATGCTGAGCTTCTTGTAGGATTGGGCTCTTTGTTTCTCTCTTGATCTTGCCAGGTTCCTTCCATTTTTCTCCCTCTTTTGCACCACCTTTTTAATTCCCTCCTTTTTCATCTCTTGGGGCCTGATTCAAAGCTCTTTGAAGTCAATGGCAAGACTCCCATGAACTTTAGAGGGTTTCTTTCTGTCTTTCTCCCTCCCACCTTTCTTTCAAATGCACAAACTGTTTGAATACACCTGCCACAGTCTCCCTTTCATGCACAAATGTCTTGATTTGGGGAGGTGCTCAGCATCTTTGCAAACAAGGCAGAAAATGACTACATGAAGCTCTAAAGAGATAAGGCTTCCCATGGGGCTAATGCAATTAGCATGAACTTAACTCTTATTGCCTTAAAAGCATTTCAAAAGGCCTTTCATTAATTTGCAAAGTCACATCTGGTCTATACTGCCACATATACTCCTGGCATAGTGTAAAAACAGGCATCTGTGCAAAACACTCAATGTGGTGTGGTGCTAAACTCTCATTGGTGTAGCAGTGGTCCAATCCTCCGAATGAAGTCAAAAGGAGTTTTGCTATTGACTTTAATGCAAGTAGGATGGAGCCTCAGGTGCCCAGCACTTCTCTGGATTTGGCCCCAAATGATTGAAAGCTGATCTTGTCAGGATAATTGAAGTATAGTATTATACCATAGAAAGAGGTAGGAAGTCTAGTTTATAAGGACTGCCTCCTCCTAACATAGAACTTAAAAGAACAATTGTTGAACCTAGAAGCTAAGCATTTTCCATACAAGCTCAGCAGTGTCAGGAAATGACAACTCTGCTTTGGGTCTGCAAATCCCACGAGAGGGACCAGGACAACAAGCTGCCATGGTTATAGCCTCAACTGACTTGAAAGGGATATAAACCTCCATGCCTCAGGGCATAAGCCAGTCACTAAAGGAGGGAGTTAGGAAGGAACTGTCCCTGGGGAGAGGTTATCCCATACTTGCCTACTGCAGGGTTCCTTGTATCTTCTTCAGATATATTTGATACTGAGAAGTGTCAGAGACAGGAGACTGGACTAGATGGACCATTGATCTGAGCCGATATGGCAATTCCTCTGTTACTAAGGCTGAAGTTACAGCCAAAATATGTCTGGAACATTGAAATAGGTGAGACTGGCTAGGAAATCAGAGTCTGCAATGAAAACCTCTATTCTTATTAAAATGAGGAAAAGTACGAAGATGATTTCTGGTCTTCCCCCTCTCCAACAGGATTTTTCTGAGCAAGTGATTAAATCTTAGATTATTTGATACCAATTTGATTATAGACACTTTTATAAATTATTCTGATATATAAAATGTGTGTGAAATGCTTATAATGTAACTTACATGTAAAAAAAGAATGGACGGATATAACAAACCACATTCAGAGTATGTGACTCAGTATTGTCAGTATTTCATATCATTGTACTTTTGAAAGCTCTTGTAAATGGGAGAATTGGGCAGTCCAATCTGAAATATTTATGAGAGGGGTAATGAAAAAAAATCCAGCTATCAGTGTCAATGTTATAGTTTGGTTAATATTGTATGATGAGTGTGTTATAAGTATAAATAAACAATAAGTATAAATAATAATAGCAACCATAAATAATTATTAACATAAATATAAATAATCAATAAATAACAAAATATATACTTCAAGATGAAATGGAATAAAATCAGGACAGAAATGTAATACAAATGATTTTTAAAACCTATGTTCAGCTCCAACATATAGGATAGTTATTCACTTCTCTAGATATGTGCACAAGAAAAATAATTAAATTCAAATGCAAGTATTTCTTTCTTTTTTTTTAGTTGCATACGTTATCATGAAGGACAAAAACTCCTGTCCTTTCAGATGGCACAAGCCTTTAATGATCAATAGGCAGATAGAGAATGAATAAATTAAACTGCAACCAAAAGGTTTGAATCTAACAATGTGATTTTCCTCACTGGAACTATATAAAAGGTAACAACTACTAGCCATCAAGGTTCTGGAGTTTTATCTTCAGTCATCAGATTAGTGGGTTTTATTGGTTGAACAGGTAAAGCCTATTAATTAGAGAGATTAACATGACAGATCTCCTGAACAGAAAAGGAACACACAGAATTTAAAGAAAAGATGATCCTGTGGTTAAGGTCTTAGACAGGACTGGGACTCTTGAGATCTAGATTCAGTTCCTGGTTCTGACACAGGCTTCCTGTGTGACCTTGAGTGTGTCATTTAAGCTCTCTGGCTGCGTCTAGACTGGCAAGCTTTTGCGCAAAAGCAGGCGCTTTTGTGCAAAAACTTGCCAGCTATCTATACTGGCTGCTTGAATTTGCGCAAGAGGACTGACTTTGTAATGTACAAAATCAGTGCTTCTTGTGTGAATACTTTCACCCTCCCGCTCGGGAAAAAGCCCTCTTGCGCAAGAATACTTTTTTGCGCAAAAAAGCCCCGATGGCTAAAATGGCAATCGGGGCTTTCTTGCACAAAATCACGTCTAGACTGGCCATGGATGCTTTTGTGCAAAAGCACTTTTTGCGCAAAAGCATCAGTGCCAATCTAGACGCGCTTTTGCGCTTTTCTGTTAAAAGTATTTCCGCAAAATCATGCCAGTCTAGATGCAGCCTCTGTGCCTTAAATTCTTCATCTGTAAAATGGGAATAATCATTCCTTTCTCCCTCTGCCAGCCTTTTCTGTTTAGAGTATAAGTTCTGTGGAGCAGGGATTGTCTCTTACTATGAATATATACAGAGTTTTGCACAACGGGTCAGATCTTGATTGGGATTGCTAGGTGATACTGTATATTATGAACAATCATGATCATAGAATGCTGTATCAGCAGAAAAGTTAGCTTTGTGCCTGTACAGCTTTTCATCCTGACTAGACACCCAAAGTGCTGTTACCTTCCCAGAATGCGCAGGAGGCAGTATAAATCTGGAGTGGAGTCTTTTGGGGAAGTCTTAGTTTGTTGCAAAGTTCTAGTCAGGAATCCAGAAAGGAGATCACCAGGACATTTATGAAAGTAAGTCCATAAAAAATAGGCAGGCTTGTAAGACCGATCCGAGTGACTGTATGTATCTGAATATGAAAAGCCAAATCGATGAATTCACATTTGGCCCATTTGGCTTCTAGTAAAAACAATGAATTTCTGGCCCTTTGAATTTATCTTATCTAAGTGACCTTGCATGTTATCCCCACATGCCAAACTCTAACAACATCATTCAGTCTGGCCCTTTCAGCCCACATACCATCTTTTTTCAGTCGTCTGCTTGCCCCCACCAACTCAAACACACTAACAGTGGATTCCTATTAAGAGAGAAGCGGCAGCTGTACAGATGCAGACTTTCTCAGAGGGGAGCCTTGTCCATATGTAGTAGCTGCTTGAAACCCTATTAATCAGAGCTATGGCTTAACTTTCCGCTCAAGAGTTTGGCTTGGTCAGGAGAGAGTTCAATTACAGAGTCTCATTTCTGCCTTTTTAGCCCACTTTCCCATACTTCTGTGTTAATGCATGTTAGATGTGTGACTGCTTTTAGTCACATTGCTTAATACACTACTGGAAGGTGCTCAGATACTACAGTGATGAGAAGAGAAATGAAATTCCAGGGCATGGGTACAGAGTTGACCTTGACTAGCTGTATCAAGGTTACAAACTAATCTTGTGTCTTGTTTCTGTTGAGATCAAAGCATAAGCACACATTTTTGCAATGAAGAGATCGCTTAATGCAAAAGAGACAGAGGAGAAAGAGCAAAATGGGTCGGATTTAAAATAGGGAAATGCATATGCCTGATTTAAAAGAAAAAAAGCTAAACTGTCTATGCCTGTTTAATCGTTCACTGTGCTAACCTAATTAGTTCTTGTTAATTTATTTTGCTTTCCTTATCCAGTTACAGTTCCTGGGCCTGATTTTCCATTAATCTGCACCTTGTCTAGTCATTTACAATAGAGCTGGTTGAAAAACCCAAAAGCAATTTGGGGAAAAGTTCAAATTTTCAAGTTCATTTAAGTGCCCAAAATTAAACCACTTTTATTGTTTCCAATTTGCATAATTTTTAAAAGTAATTTAATTGCTTGTGTTATTGAGCATGTTATTGAAATGATTGTCCAGAATTTTTCAAAAATGTTTCATAACTATTTTGATGTTTTCAATAGAAAAAAAAGACAAAAAGTTTTTGTTGAAAAGTGGTACCCTTCTGCTGAAACATATTTTTTTTTACAATGTTAAAGAGTTGTTGCCCCCCCCCCAAAAAAAAGCCATGTTCAGACACAACCCCATTGAACCTGAAACAGATTTAGTTTCAAAAGCCACCTCAGTTGAGTTTGGTGTTGCAAAACAAAAGCAGTATTGTTTCAAAGCTCAGTGGTGGGAATGAGGCTTGGTGAAGTGTTCTTCCTTTGGCGTATCTCAAATATTAATCGTAGGGTCTGATCCTTGGCTGATGTGAATTGTCATGGCTCCAAAAGATGCTCTCTGAAACTCTACACCCAGATCTTCAATAAAGCAATTAAATTAACTTATTACAGATGGAGGTAAGCAATCAAGTATCAGGGTTATTAATAAACTTTTGTTAAATTTTCCATTTTAAACTATATTTAAAAGCAACCTTTTAAAAATGATATTTTAGGAACATAGTTAAGAGCAACATGAGCTGGTCTTTGGCTTGATTAGATTTCACTCCCTTTACTTTGATGAAGCAATGACTTATTAGCATTCTAAAATGAGAGGACGATGTAAATGTAAGTGGATTTTAATACAATCACTTTTGAGGAAATGTCAGACTTCATTGGTTACTTTCCTCTGCCCCGCTTCTCTGATGGCAGAGTTCAGCAGAGAATGGTGCCAGATTAATGAATAAGGGATAGAGGGAATTTTGGAATAAAGGTAAATGATGCTGGGCTGAATTCTCCTTTTTGCAACACCCATCTAAATCTGGAAACATCCCATTGAAGTCACTGAGGTTACCCCATTTCATACTGGTGTAATAGAGAATGGAATTTCTCTCAAATGTCTTTCTTCTGGCAATTCAGCTTGTATTTGATGAGGCCACATCCTCAACTATTGTAAATTGGTGTTAATGGAGCACACTGATTTACACCACCTGGGGGATTTGAGCTTTCACATTTATTCTTTGTTAGCCAGCCCAGCATATTAGGGACAAACCAGACAGTCTCTCTCTCTGAAGCTTAGCAGTGATAGGGGCCCCTGAAAATGAAATCAGGGAAATTTGTACTCTGGAATAAAAATCTCAAGTAAGCAAAGCAAATCTGCTTAAATGAATTGAAATTAAATATTAACACCCTTAGCTTTTGCGTTGTGCCATGCATGTAATGTGTGTGTTGTTAATGAACCGCAATTTATTTACACCTCAAACAAAGAGGATCCTTGCTGCCCTAAAGTAGTTAAATTACCCTCTTCCTGGTGAAATTTATTGCCATTTAAACATGCCAAAAGGCCATTCTGCCGGTCATTACAATAATCTATCATTTCTGCAACTGCTGGTATCCTGTTCTGTGGTCAAATTCAATCTGAGAAGGGTCAACAGAATTTTTCCACCAAATGCCTCCCTCTTGACTGTCATCAATTTACTTTTGTCAACAAAAAGGGCATTACTACCGAATGAAATAGAAGATCCCCTTAAGACCTCTGGCAAACAGCATGAGCTTCTCTGACGTACAGCATCTCTTCTGCTTTCAGATGTGTATGTGCGAGATGTGGTGTGCAGCTTTGGCCACAATTGTATTGAATGCATGAATAGGAAATCTACAAAACATCAGCCTCTTTCTACAGACCACAGCCAAGACCACAGCCACGGGTAATTCTCACTATGGGTACATCTACACTAGCTCCCTAGATCGATCTAGGGAGGCTAATGAGGGTGACCGGAATTGCAAATCAAGCCCGGGATTTAAATATCCTGTGCTTGATTTGCATGTTCCCGGCCGGTCGCCATTTTAGAAATTGACTAACCCGAAGTAACTGCCCACGTCTACACGCGGCAGTGAAACGGGATTCCAGAATAAAGCCCTAAATCGAATTAGGTGGTATTCCTCCTGGAATTAGCCTCCCTAGATCAATCTAGGGGGCTAGTGTAAATGTACCCTAACAGTATTAATAACACAAAACTCGCATTTATCAGCAAGCTCATACTTGGCATTAGGATGTATTTTTCTTTACAGATTCTTCCTACCATAATCAACAACTTTGGCCTTTTCCCCACTCCCACTCTCCTGCCTTTAATATGTTTGATCATACTGGTGCTAGTAGATTGCATCATGTCATGTCATGTTGATCCAGTAATGATACAGCTCCAGACAGAGTCATACGCAATATGATGATGGCTCTGAGACTTAGAAAATCTATCAGAGTCTAAAGGTGCACTCTGCTACTCCGTAGAGTGATAGTTTGGCTATCCTTTAAGTCAGAGTCATTGCCATTTCAGCTAGATGTGAAAGAAGCAATAATGCAGAGAGGGTCCTGCATCTTGAACTTGGCTCAGAAACAATTACACAATGGTGAGGCACATACTTAAGGGTTAGATTCACCCTGGTTCATGAGGAAAAGTCAAATTTTGTCTTGCATTATTGGCATTTATTTAGCTTAAATGTTTGGTATCTCTTCCATAATATCTACACTGAAAATTTACTTAGTTGCAAGGATTGGGTCATTCTAGAGTAAGCTGAAAGTTTATTATACAGATAGAATGGTTTTTCATGGAAGAGATATATTTGGGAGTGTGTGCATGTGTTTGTAAATGAAACCTCCCACATCTGTTTTAAGAGAACAAGAACTACTGTTATTGCATATTATTATTAATTTGTATTGTTACGGACATGTGTGTGATGATAGCAGACCAGCTCATGCCAAAGCCCCTGTGCCTTGCTGAACACTGACAAATACATAGCTTGAAGCCAGTCTGGCTCACCTGGGTGTTAATATCGTTAACATTAAAATTATATTAAAATGATAGGAATGTCTTTAGAACTTATAAAATTATTGGGAGTTACTGCATGCATTAATTTTATTTATAATATCTGTATTCCATTGTATAAGATAATGGGTTTTTGCTCTGTAACTATAAAATGTTTGCTTTGAAACTGGAAATCACCATAATCAGGAAAGAAACTTTCCTAACTGCAATATTAATTTATCAAAAGAGGGGTCATCTCCTGCCCAACAAATGGAGGTCTACTGGTATCAGACAAGGCCATTGTGCAAAATCAGTGGACAAAAGATTGTGCTGATTGCTTCTCCACGCATATGAGGAGGAGATGTGCACAAATGCTCACCCATCCGTTTGAACTCTGGGGAAAGGGATTGAAAATCCCTGTCGAGAACAAATTATTGTCCTTATGCTGCTTGGCCTTTTGGAAGCATAAGCAAAGGACTCCCAGCTATTTTGCACAGGTTAGCCCTAAAGGAGATATAGAGCTTACATATTACAGCAGGTTCTAATGCTTTTGAAATCTAAGACTGTGACTCATTTGTGTGTGTGTGTTTATCTGCTTTAACCTTGTAAACAACTCTCTTATTTCTTTTTCCTAATTAATAAATCTCTAGTTAGTCTATTTTAGGATTGGCTACAAGGCTTGTCTATGGTATGAGATCTGAGATGCAACTGACCTGTGGTGACTGGTCCTTTGGTACCAGGAGAGACCTGAATATTATTGTGCTTTTTGGTGAAAGAGACCACCTTTTACACACACTGACTTGACCGGACGGCAAGATAGACTGGGCAAGATAGACGAGGCTCCATGTTGAGGCTGACATAGTGCTTGAGGCGTTCAGACTTAATACTTGGTGAAATCTAATTGCAGAACACAAAACCAGTTTGGGACTTGTGCCCAGGTGGCTAACAGTCTGCCTGAGGTGGGCGTGCACAACTGTGAGCCTTCCAGCCAGCATGTCAGTTTGTTGTCCAGCGGCCACAGTTGGGATTGGTGCTAGGCATCATGGAAACAATGTGTAATCATTTTTGTTTGGAATCAATGTATTGTCATGGTATTCTCCAGTCAAGCGCTGCTTATCCATAGGTGATCCATGGATATTGTCAGTTTTCTTACACTGTCTCACCATTCTTCAGCTCTCTTCTGGAGGGATGACTTTCAAGGTATCAGAGGAGAGATCAGTCTCACTGCCTATCATGTCTTTGGCATCTCTAGTGAGACTGTCAGTGAGAATTCCTGTTAACATCAATGGAGGTGCATGCACCTCCCAAAGAGGAGCTGGAGTGAGACCAGATTGTTTAACATAAGGCGTATACTATGCTAATGACTCACTCACCTGGGCTGGATTCAAACTCAGATCTAGAGCCAGAGAATTCTCTCCCTCTTTACACTGCAAACCATAGACAGCTAGTAAAGAATGTAGCTGCTCATTTGCATAACAATGTCTCTTGCAGAAAGAACATGACAACTGTGCTTTGCAATTTGCTTTGGCTTCCAATTCATTTTGCATGGGAATGAAGGAGATGCATCCGAGTTTCTCTGAGACCACTTCTTCCCGCTGATGTCACCACAGTAGAATTCAGACAGCTAACCCAAGCCTTTGCTTCTTTTACTGATTGCCTATTTGCTTTTGATTCCATTGCAGGTTTTTAGCTGGAAAGGAGGGTTAAGCGGGATGGTGCTAGTAGGCAGGTGTCTCAGATCTGGGGAGGGGTTCTAGTGGGGGTCATTGGTTCCAGTTGGTATGCCTTAGTTTTTAAAATTTCATATATGAACCCAGAACACTAGACTGACACTTTCTAAATGAACTGAAATAAATAAAATAGATATCCACTCCCTGGAGCCATCCTCTGCCTCCCCATCGCCCCCCACCACTACCTACTCTTCCTTTAACTATAATTGCAAAGGCAAAAAGCCCTTTCAGAGCAACATACTATCAGTCAGCCTCCTGAAGCACCGGCTCAACATTCCCCAAACGCTAACAATTTATTCTGAGAAAATGAAAGCTACTCAGGTGCAACAAGGAGGCGTTAAAACGTAATGAATGTAAAATATATGGCCTGGATGAAATAGAACTGAGATTTTGCAAGCTGAGTTCCCTGCTCTGTTATTTTTAATGACTTAAAAGGTCCATGTAATTTGTGCTGCACTGGAAAAAAAGAATGTCAGCCCCTCTCCCCCTACCCGTTTCAATAAGACAGAGCCTTTGCTTATCCTTGTCTTTAATGTTAAGGGCAAAATTATGAGTTGCCATTGAAAACAACACAAGGATACAAGGGGGTGTAAGATGCCCATATGTTCCCTTTTGAGTCTTCTCTGAGTTACTAGTCCACGTGTAGATGAAGGAGCATGCGTCATGAGCTGCAACTCTCCCCTCCGCATGCAGGTGGTCAGGGTGTGGGCTCAGAGGGGTGGGATCTGTGCCCAACCTGGCTGCTCTTGCCCAACTCACTGGTTAGTGAAGTGAAGACAGTGAGGAGGAAAATCTGATTCTGGTCTAGGTTGACAGCAGATTATTGTCCCTGGAGTTAAGGGAGAACCAGGAGAGCAGCTGAGATGCCCTTTACTCGGGAGTGCATGTACAGTCAGGCTTCTTCTACACTGCAGGGTTCCTGCACAAGAAGCCTTTTGCACAAGAGTTTTTGCACAAAAGCTTCTTGCGCAAAAGCACGTCCAGACCTCAAAACGCATCACAAAAGTGATGCGCTTTTGTGCAAGTGAGCGTCCACACTGAATAGACGCTCTTGGGCAATAAAGTTCTGATTGCTATGGCCAGGGCTTGACAAGCCGCGGCGAAATCCACTCGCCAGCCCTGCACCGCGCATTGCCCAGACCAGCACTGAGCATGTGCACACCGCCTGTGATTGGGGTGACCGGCTGAAATCTACTCGCCATGGGCAAGTAGATACACTGATTTGTCGAGCCTTGGCCATGGCCATCAGAGCACCTGTGCTTTTTCCACTAGGGGGTTCTTG
>JANRFK010001234.1:12275943-12295458 GCA_030068395.1 Apalone spinifera | reverse complement strand
CAAAGCCCTGATGTCAGTTGGGGTCCTCAATGCACTACAGTCATATACGTAAATCAGGCTGAAATATCACCCCCAGCTCTCTGTGTAATTGCGGAAGGACAAAATCCTGCCCTCTGCAACTCAGGTGCACGGAGGAGGGAAAGGAACTTACTCTGGTGCTTCTGAAGGAAGCAAGGAATCAACTCTCTCTAATACTGCAAAGTGCTTTTGGTTCTCTCATTGCTCCGTGTGCCAGAGCTCAGCTGAGGCCTTGACTGTTTGGGTAGCTCGTGAGATGGCAGCATGTGCCAGCCAGAGATATGGGCTGCTCCTGTAGGGGTGAGGATAGGTTGATGATCTAGGCCTATTAGCATGAAGTGGGAGAATCAAGGGTGCCCATGCCAACTCAGGGCCAGATCCTCCGCTGGGGTAAGTCAGTGGTACTCCATTGACTTCAATGTGGCAATGTTTATTTACATTAGATGACACTCGGGCCCACACTGTCAGCTTTCTGCTGTGCTCACACCTACTCATGACATACACAAAGTATTTCTACTCCTTCACTCATGCATACAGGGGCACTCACTGTGCCTGATTCTCATTCCCATGATCTTTGTGTGTGTGTGGGTGTGGGTGGGTGTGTAGACTACAACTAAACCCTGCTTTCCTTCTGGAGGGTGGGTGAAAAATCATTGAAAAAAGTCACCTGTTGAAGAGGGACTGCCATGCTGTCGAAAAGGAACACCTAGAAAAGGTTCATCCCAGTCTGACTTGGCCCCACCCCTACTAAGAATCCCAGTTGTAGACATGGAGTGTATTCACACATCATAGGGGTCTGTTAAGTCCCAGGCCTAAAGTAGTATTCAAATACCAGTGGTAGACGAGGAAAGTCAGAGTCAGTATTGTGTAGAATTTAAAGAGAAACAAATCAAACCTTTCTACAGTGATGAACTCTTGTAGCTGTAAACCACCCCCCAAAACACAGAACCAGAGAACCCCTGAATTCCCTCCTGAGCAAGGATATGAGATACATGGGCCTGTGACATATGCAAATGAGGCACAGCAGCTGATGTTAGTGGATTTACATTGGTATAAGTCAGAAATCAGGGCCTGTGACTTCGCTTTTCTTCTGATATGTCAGTAAAGCTTAAATATTTCCACAATTTCCCTTCAAAACTGTTCTTTGCAATCCAAGCCAGGCCCTGATCCCATGGTACTAGCCTACAGAGCTGCACAATCTCCTTAAACTACTTAGAGATTGTGCCACTGCTTTCGTCTTCCCGCCAGAAATGCTCTACCTAAACAGCTCCATGAGTAGGGACACCTACCCTCACCTGCACTGGTCCCTCTGTTGTTTTAGGACTAAGTGAAACTAATTAAATGTGTACAGCGGGAGAGCAAATAAGCCAAAGTATAACCTCTGACTTGTCTGCTCTACCTCTGATTTGTCTACTCTACTTCTTCCAACATTGCTACTACTGTACTGGCTCTACCGCCAGTGGGGGAATAGGAGAAAACTGCTAATGTAGAGTTAACTCGTGGGAAACATGATTTCCATGTACAGAGCAGCCCCAGACTCAGACCCTAACTCAATATGTTAAAAGTCAGAGTGAATTAAAAAGTGAAATAGGCACAGCATTTTAAACACAGGGTGAATAGAGGGTACAGATAAATAGAGGACCCAATTCTGCTATCGTATTTCCAAGCAAAAATTCCACTCAAGTCAGTGACTATTCCTACTAAGTGAAGATTGCAGAATGGAGACCCATGGATAAGAGGAGTAAGGAATGAATAACACTTATGAAACATACAAGAAACATGCAAAATCTGTTGCAGGGAACAACATGGAAGAGCCCATAAAACAATCCCTGGGTGGCGGCACCGAAATTATTAAAGCAGAAGCAGGAGAAAAAATGTGATGAAAGAAATAAAAGTGTACATGCACTCTCCCACCGATATTACATTAATAATGGAGGACTCAGAAGTAAAATAAGAGGAAGTGATTTGGAAATAAAGCAGTAGCTGGCAGAGTGAGCAAAGTTGAGTTCTAGCAGCAAAAGATGAGATACAAACCTCGAGAAGGCAAGGATGAAGGGTGAAGAGCTTAAGCAACAGAGAATGCAAAGAGGAGAGAAATGTGAGGACAGAACATTATAATTGTACAAAGACTATTCTGTGAGCTGAGATACATCCAAGAACTAAACCTTAACATTTCCTTTAATTTTCCTCACTGCAAGCAGAATGAATGTTCTTATGTGCACTAAAGTGGCGGTGCTGTGTGACACATCATCTTTATATGGTGCACATAACAAAATTCATGTGGCGGAGGGGCAGCAATGCGTTCTGAGTGCAGGAGAGGACTCAGAGCTGGGGCAGAGGGCTGGGGTATTGAAGTGTGAGCCCTCCAGCTAGGGGCATGAGTGCTGGGGTAGGGCTGATGTTGAGTGGCACAGGGGTGGGACAGAGGGTTGGAGTGCAAGAGCTCTGGCTGAGACGTGCAGGCTATGGGATAGGGCTGGGTTGAGGCGTTTGAGATGCGGGAGGGAGGCTCCAGGTTTGGGGTGTGGGCTTTTGGGTGGAACCAGGAATGAAAGCTTTGGGGTGCAGGAGGGTGCTCAAAACTGGGGGTGGAGGGGAGGCCAAGGTGGGGCAAAGATTTGGACTTACCTAGGCAACTCTCCGCTGGTGGGGACAGGATCCTCCCTAGTAGCTTCAGGGCTTGAGGAGAGATCTTCCTCCTAAGAACGTAGCTCACAAGGTGCACATACCTACTCCTTGTTCCCTTAGCAAGACGGACAAGGACAAAGTGGATCAGTTGCAGGCTCATTTTCTTGGAGATGTCAAATAAATGATTTATTCTTGTATAACAAAAAGGTCCAGCCGGAAGGGAATGCTCGTGCAGTGCACATTTATTTTTGTTTAAAAACCCTGGGTGCAAGTTCACTTGCAAATTACATGCAACCTTGTACTGCTGAAAGTGTGTGCAAGGCTTCCAATACTCTTCCACTCACCTAATCTATTACAGCAGCCAGGAGACGATCTCCGTTCCTCACCCATTCTACCCACTTCTAGATTGCTGCTGACGCCACCTGTAACTTCTACAAGGCTCATCACAGATCCCAGCCAACGCCCCTTCCTGGTCACCCACTTGGATTGCGAGAGAGGAATCCAAGCCTGTGCACTCTGGACCTGCAGGGTGTTTCGAGCTCCTGGAACCCGAATGGAGCCCATCCACTGTGTCATTCTCAGGGACTCTAAGCACAAAGTGGGGGGCACTTCTTGTGGGTGTGGAAACTGCTGTCCAGCTACTTAGTCCCTCTGGGCACAGTGTAACCTACATACTTAGTGTGGTTCACTGTCCCATGCAGTGACACCTAGAACTCAGCAACAGATAAGAACAAGAGACATCTACAGCATGGCTTGCGAGCCAGCTAGCTTTATAGTTCAAGCTGTAGGGGCTCCTATACTATAAGCTCTAAGTCCCAGGTTCAAGTCTGCTTCAGTGCCAGTTACAACAGCACTGACCTTCAGACTTCCAAGGACTTCAAACACTCTCCTGTTACTGTGCTCCACACAGAAGGTGTGAAGCTTCTGCTTTTCAACACCTTTATGCTCTTTATATTTAATTGAATAAAGCCCAGGGATACAGATCATACCAAAACAATAAAACATCCCAAAGGCAATGCCCTTGTCAGGTGTCATCCTTCCCTTGGGAGTGCTTAGGAACCACACACACCCTTCCTCATTTTAAACACACACACACATACCCTTCCTCATTTTAAACACACACACACACACACACACACACACACACACACACACACACACACACACACACACACTTCCTCATTTTAAACACACACACACACACACACACACACACATACAAATGAGAGGCTTTCAGGACAGTAATTTCATAAAATCATTCACAATTCAGAAAAGTCACACAAAATCCACCCTCCTCTCCCCCCGCCAATTCATCACATTCCTGCTACTTAAAACAAAACAAAACAGAGCATGAGTACACAACAAGTACAGCAGGGATGTTCTGGGGCCCAGCTTCTAGACAGAACAGTTGCTGCTATTACTTAATATTTTGAACTTCACCTTGAATGGTCCCTCAGATTAGAACACATTCTAATGACTCATGCCAAACTGTTTGATCTTGTCTTTAGCTGTGACATTAATACCTTTCCCAGACCTGAAGAAGAGTTCTGTGTAGCGTGAATGCTTGTCTCCCTCCACCAACAGAAGCTAGTCCAATAAAAAGATATTACCTCACTCACCATGTCTTTATGGACTTCAGTCATTTGATCGGTAAACTAATTCCAGTGATCATACTAAACTATGCAGTTTCATTACAAATTTTTAGTAAAGAATGTGCAGTTTCATTACTGATCATACTAAACTATGTCAGTTCCCATGTTACCCTTCCCTTGAGAGGCAATTGGTGAAGAGGGATGAGGGTCCACCAGCCATGTGACCCTCCCCAGCCTGGAGAAGGGCCAGGACAACCCTTCACCAATCCAGGCCTTGCCTCTGCTCTGTCCCTCCCTGCCCCTTCTCTGCCCTCATACTGGGTTACTTTGGCTTTATGGCCAAATTATGCTGGCAGATCACTGGAAATGCTGAGCTTCACTCTATTCCCCGAATAGGAAGTTTTGGTTATATCATAGCAAGAAGGTTTATATGCTTCCCATTTGGCTTATTTATTTGATTTTGGAAATTGTGAGAATCTTCTGCTAAATTTTTCCAACATTGATCATATTTTATGTTACAGAAAGAGGAACATAAGAAAACACTATTGACAAGTTACAGGTATTCTAGGTGATCTGTTAAACCTAGAGATCATAAAAGGGGAGTCAGACTTAGACATGTGGGGTTCTGACATCAAAATGAAGAATTCCTAAGGTACAGAGGAAGCAGATTTTAAAACAGAACTAATTTTCACCTAGCTTTCCATTATAGACCCAGTTGTGATCACTCACATGCCCAGGCATCCCTTCACTTTGCCAGAAGGAAATCAATCCATCTGAAACCTCTCTTGTGTGGTCCTTAGGTGAGTGAATATATGTTGGCCAAAAATAAGTTAAAACTGAAATAAATTAGACATGGTGTTTCTAAGATATAGGTATTAGAAGAATAAGAGGCTTTTACACTTTTGGAAAAGTCTTCTGATGCCTTTTTGGAGAGGTATGTTGCATTTGCATAAATGCCAAGTATAGTTTATTCATCAGCCCGCTACAAAAATCTCTCTATATATTAAAGAAAGTTTTTTCTGTCAGGCGACAGAGTGACGTCATCATGTAGCTACCTTCGTGAAGTAGGTATCCACTGTTTGAAACCCAGCTATGGGGCACAGAGCTTCAGGGCCTTCTCCTCTCCCCATTCCCAGGAAGAAGCCAGTGCTAACTTTGCAGGGGGGTTGTGGGAGATTCCAGGCTGGAGCTCCAGGCATGCGGTGGTCACAGTGAACCTGGCCCAAGCAGGCAGAGGTTGCGGTTCCCTGCAGGGTCCTGGAGTGTTGGGGCCCTCAGCGCAGTGAGGAGACACTGATGCTGCCCCCTCTGCCCCCTGGCTCAGCCCCAGCCCTCCTCTGGTGGCCAGACGGGGGCCAAGAGGCCAGGGAATTGGCTGGGGCTGGCTGCAACCAGGAGGGAGGGAATGGGGGGGAGGGGATAGATTGGAGAGGGGGAGAAGGGCTGTGAAAGAGGACAGGGCTGGCTGCAACTAGGAAGGGAGGTAGGGGGGCGACAGGCCAGGGGGAGGCTGGAGAGGAGGGTTGGGGAGCTGAGGGAGAGGCCAGGACTGGCTGCGACTGGGGAGGTGGGTGGGAGGGCCAGGAGGTGGGGCAGGGGGTTGGGATTTGGGGGGAGGCCAGGGCTGGCTGCAGCAGGGGGGGCCCGAGAGCCTGGGGCTGGCACAATCCCCAGCCCTCCCCTTCCCAGTGGCTGGGTCTGGTGTGACCTCAGGCCCTCCCCTCTTTGGCAGCCGAGGCGGGGAGGGCTGAGAGGCCGGGGCTGGCACGGCCCCCACCTGCCTGGGGAGAGCTGGGCTTGCTTATCCCCAAACACAGGGGAGCCCCCTGGTAGTGCCTTAAATATCATACGCTTGGAGTTGTGTGACATACATTTTGACCTCAGTGTGCACTGATACAGATTTTCTCAGAACACAGAACTCCCTCAGCTTCTAAGCCCACAGAATTCCTGCTGAGCTTCTAAGCAGAACCAACACAGTTAAAGGACTCAGAAGAAAGTCTGGTGTAATTCCAGCAGACAGGAGACTACCATATACAAAATAACAGCATTTTCATCTAAAATGTGAGCAAGTTTAGATACCTCTTGGAAAGCAAATCATTCACATCTCATGTACCAAAATTTAAAAGGCCATGATTAAAAGGCAGAAGTTTTTCTTAATTACTTTAGAATTTCCTAGTTTTTAACTTTTGTTAAATACATCAGTGTTTTAATATTTCTTTCATTATTGCTATATATTAACAACCTTTAATCCACCTTAATGACTTGTTTGTCTGGGTTATAACAGACGCTCGCTACTCCACTATTTAGGCATTCCTTACATCATTGCACTGACTCTCTGTTCATGCCATGTGTGCGCACTTTGCAAGTGGAGTTACAGTAATGCTTTGGAGCCAGCATTTTATTTACCTGGCAGTTTGGCCAGAGTCCTCTGATGTGTAATTTTCCTAAATTTAAAAAGTGATGGCATCAGGAAAAGCAATGTATGTGCCATGGAAGAGGAGTGAAAGTTACACAAGCATCTTTGCTATCCAGCACTGAGGAATTTCCCTCTTTATCCGCATGTCCCATGTAGCAGGCACAGAGAAATGAAATGAATGACACTGTGGCCCAATAGCATAGTCTGCTGTTAAGCAAAACCAACAACCTTCCCCCACAACCAGTTAGTTCCCAGGTGAAAAAATTCGGAAGTGTACCCAAAATGGGGGCGAATGTTCAAAGGCAGATATTAAAGGCAGCAAGGACATTGGCAGAGCAGAGAAGCTGCCACTTACAGCGGCTCATCCACCATTGCACAACATTCTTACATTGTTTAGGTAGAAGCAATTAATGATGCACAGAGCTTCCCCTCCCCAGACAGTTTAGTGTCTCAGACTCTCAGGGTGTGTCTAGACTACATGGCTCCATCGACGGAGCCATGTAGATGAGTGTACTCGGCAAAGGGAAATGAAGCGGCAATTTAAATAATCGCCGCTTCATTGACATCAAAATGGCCACCACGCTGTGCCGATCAGCTGTTTGTTGGCACAGCGCAGTAGTCTAGACGGGGATCAGCCGACCCCAGAACCCTTTGTCGTCAGATCCTGTAAGCCTTGTTGCATGAGTACCCTTCCCTTTGCCTCATGGAATGGTTTAACTGTTAATTCGAACTAAGGGGTTTATCTCGGAATCATGCTTCTCTGCCGCATGTAGATGCAGGCAGTTACTCCAGGCTAGTCAATTTCCAAAATGGCGACCGCCCGGGAACATGCTAATGAAGCACGGGATATTTAAATCCCGCGCTTCATTTGCAATTTTGGTCGCCCTCATTAGCCTCCCTAGTTCGAACTAGGGGGCTAGTGTAGACGTACCCTCAGAGAACTCTACTGATGGCCAAATAAACCCAAGTTATAATGATTCCTGGAAAGTTCAAGGAGAATGGATTTCTTCATTTAAATGATGAAATTCAGCACTGGAAGCAAGTGTACTAATGCCCAGCCTGAAGGGAAAGAGTTTAAATGCAAAGTGTTGTCTAGACTGATAGGCCTGCATAAACTGAGTCAGGAAAATCTGGAACCAGACCTCTCTGAAGTCAATAGGATTTTGAGTCAACTTAGATGGGAGCAGATGGGTCCCATGGTATTGATTATATAGCAAAATATTATATATATAAAAGTTCTTGCTTTAGCGACAATTGCTCAAGAGGTGCTAATATGACTTATCTGGTCAACATAGACAGGCTACAGGCCACTTTCAAAATGTTTTCCTAGCACAGTTTGACCTTGCTAATTCTTCATTTGAAAGTTTCTTTCACATCCTTCTAGCTCACTTCTCAAAGAAAGGCACTAATAGAGCTCCCAAGTGTGTGGATAGGGCCAGTGTTTGTTATTTCTTTACTTGTAGGGCACATTTTTTCACCAGATCTTCCAAGATCCTTACTCTACACTCATTCTGCACGGGGTGGGAGATGAATTATTTTTTGCAGCTTGTTTTCCTCAGTGGTTTAAGGTTTGAGTTATATTACATTTCATTAGCTACTAGGTTCTTTTACTATGAACTTCTCATTTCCCCATGGCTATGGTAGGTAACATGGCAGTTGTCTTTAAGTGATGTGGACATTCGAAAATGCTGGAAAGTTAAGAGTAAATAACAGCTTTTGCAGAGGTACCACTGAAGTCCATAGAAACCTTGGCACTGGCACCAATAGGCTTTGGATCCGGTTGCTGGTGTACCTGCAGTACATTCTGCAGAGGAGGCCCTAGACTAGCTGCCAGCAACTGGCACCCTAGGCGAACCGTGCAATCGGCACCCCCACTTCCAAATCCCTCAATGATATTGTGCCACCATTTGGTGCCCCATTTAACTTGGCACCCTAGGCGACCGCCTAGTTCGCCTATATGGACGGGCCGCCCCTGACATTCTGCGATGCCACTCTATGAGGGAACAAGGCTGGTGACAGTGGGATGCCCCCATTGCAGGGAATTCAAAATTACTTTGCATCAGAATGCACAGGTCTTAATGATCTTCCCCAGTCTGTTTGTCCGCTGCCCTGAAGGAGTTAACTGTAATGAGATTCTGTTATATATGCTTGTGCTCCATTGCCTAACACCATGCAACTGTTAACAAGGCTCAGTGTACTACGGCTTGTCATCGGGATTGTTGTCACAGTGAGACATGTACACGCACTGGAGAGGTATTCTGCACAGTCAGTCACTATTAATTAATAGCAACCTGGCTTCTGTGGCCCCCTGAAAGGAGAAGTTGTCATTTAGTCCAAGATGTGGGAGTTTTTATTTCCCTTTGGTACAGTTTCAAAAAGCCTGATAAATATCTTGACCTGAAATGGTCACCTGAGAATAGCTCCGTCAAACAAACTGATTCATACACCCAAGCCTCCCAGGCAGGCACTAACTGGAATCACAATCTGTATGACAAGAAATAACAGAGAAAATAATTGTAATTGTCCACTTGGAAAGATGGGGAACAGACAGCAAAATAAGAGGAAAAGTGAATTATACTTCTTTACACGTGCAGAGGGCAGGGGGAAGAGGAACATAGGAGAGAAACACTTACACCAGTGGGTTTTCAAACTTTTTTTCTCATGACCCAGTTGAAGAAAATTGTTGATGCTTGAGACCCAAAAAATTTGACTAAATTGTGGGCTCTGGGGTTGGGCTGAGGACGAGAGCTTCAGCTATGGAGGTGGGTCGGGGGTGGGCAGGAGGGGCTTGCCTCAAGTGGTTCCCAGTCAGTGGTGCAGCGGGGGTGCTAAGGCAGCTTCCTGCCTGTCCTGGCACCACAGACCGTGCTGCGCCCTAGAAACGGCCAGCAACAGGCTCCCAGCCAATGAGAGTACGGAGCTAGTGCTCAGGGCAGGCACAGTGCGTGTAGTCGTGTGTGCTCTTCTGCCCCCTCCCTCTGTCCTCCCATAAGAGTGTCTATCAATGGGTATGATGCTAGATGCTTTTGAAAATTCCATTAGGTGTTTAAATATCTTTAAATACGTGGCTCTACATGACTTACCTAAGATCAGACAGTTTGTGGGTGCGCAGAGAATTGACTCCAGGCCCCCAGAGTCCCAGGCTAACATGCTAGTCACTGGTTTTGTTACAGCAAGATTATAAAAGCACCATACAAACTGGTCTCAGATTGACATTGTTTTTTAAATTTCAGCCAGATACTGAACAATTAGTGAATCCTTCACTTCCCTAAAGAACCTCCTTCACTGCATGGCTTCTGGCTTGAATCTGACTGGTTTGTCTTCTTTCATCATAATAGCTTTAGGGTGGAATAGAAAAAAAATAAATTCACTGCTCTGATCCTGGAATGTGTTATGCTGACAATTGAGCTAATGGTTTTGTGCCTACATAAAACTTTGAAGCCTAATTTTGTGCACCCATTATTGAAAATCTTCTCCAAGGAATAAAGTCGTTTAGAGGGAGAAAAGTCTGTAGCCTGGACGTAAGTATCTACCTAGAATTTATATGCCCTATATTTACATTTATATTCAAGAGACAAAGTGGGTGAAGTGGTGTTCTTGTTGGATCACTTCTGTTGGTGGGAGAGACAAGCATCCGAGTTCATTTTCAGCTCTGTGTAAATTTGAGAGTTTTTTTGCACCAGCGAAAAGTTGGTCCAATAGAAGATTAGCCACACCCACATTGTCTCGAATATCCTAGATCCAACACAGCTACAACAACACTGCATACATTTATATATACTAACTTTTGTGTGTGTAATAAAAGTGCTTGATGGAAAGATAAATATTGCCTAAATCTCCTTTGCAATACATTTTTTAAAAAACCACTCCCCCTCAATTAAATAGACTCCTTTTTAAAAACATCTACATACTTTAACTTCATCCATTATTTTCTTTTTACCTGAGTTTACAGCTGAGATCACAAATTTGGATTTTGATGCTTGAATGCATTGGGGGAAGGAAAAGAAGGAGAACACAGAGTAGCTTGGCAGTTTGGGTGGTATTAAAAAAAAGTATTCAGGCAAAGTGCAGTGAGAATAGTGGTTTGAAAATACAGCCGTGAAGGAAGAGTCTCCAGAGAAACAATGGGAAAGGAATAAATAAAAAGAAAGTTATAAATTCATCTATTTGCTCTTCCCTGACCCTTGCTTTTACTCCTCTTCACAGCAACTATCCTGGGAAAGGCACAATGCTTTCCCCTGTCACAATATTGAGAAAAATTGAAATGGGGAAGAAAGACCACCAGATGCTTTATTGTCTTAGACGTTTCCACATAATTAGCTGGGAATAAAGGTCCTCTGCATGGTTTCATTGCATTGAATGAACTTGGATATTGCTACACAGTAGTGTGTTTTATGATTCATGCTCTGTTATCCAGTGGCTTTTTGAAAACTGCCAGCTACTTTATCACTGCCGGCCAAGCCTGGGCCCACAACTTAAAATGCAGCAATGCACAGTTAACTGTGCATGACAGATGTCCATGAAATTGTTTAACACACATGCACACCCACAGAGAGAACACAAAGCTGTCTCTTACTCCCCTACTCCTTAGGTCTGTTGCTGCAGGTTCAATGCTGTTATTAAATATAAATAAAACCAATGGCACTGAAATTAGAAATCCAAAGCATGTACAGAAGATCAGATGTTTCTGCAGTAATTGTGTCCTCATTTAAAAGATATTAAATTGTATGTACCATAAAGCTAGATGATCATTTATCTGTGTTTTGAGAGCTTGGTATTCTTTTTTCTTTTCTTTTCTTTTCTTTTCTTTTCTTTTCTTTTCTTTTCTTTCAGAATTAATTAAAGAAGAGGTGGACAGTGGCCCCAGGTTGAAAGGAAACAGGTTTCTGTGAGAGAGATTTAAAGACTGGCTGATTTTCAAAAGCACCTAAGTAAATTAGGAGCAATACACCCACTGGAAATCACTGGGGATTGTTCTTCTAAGTCACTTAGGGCTTGGTCCTGATCCCATCAAAGTCAATGGTAGAAGTCCCATTAACTTCTGTGATGCACCATGAAGATGCTTTTGAAAAGTCCAACTTTTGGCTCTGTTTCTCTTCTCACAACAGTTAAACATGGATACAGCTCCATTGGAATTTCTTCCAGTTTACATTTGGGGAACAGAAAAGAGAATCAGGCCCTCTGGCTCCATGAGGAGGTTTAAACTACAACACACCATGGAGGTGATGCTGTGTTGGGCTGACTTCATGTTGGTGCCTTGTGGGTTGCTCTCTAGTACCTAGCACTGGTTTCTCGGGAGCGCATAGCTTACCTGTGCTTTCCAGCTCACTGGCTCACATGAGGCAATTCAGCAGAGGGCCAGTTCTGCCACCTTTACTCGCAATAAGTAGTAGTACTCGATCCCACGAGCAGCTCCCTTGGTTTCAGTAGGGCTGCTTGCAGGGTAAGTTGTTACATTTGAATAAGAATGGCAGCTTCTGGCCCACAGAGAGGAGATGCAGTGGGGAGTAAAAAGAGACAAAGACTTGGAGTAAAATTCCGCTGAGCCTGTTTAGAGTAGATTTATATTCAGGAAAAAAGAGCTTTTTACCCAAAAGTTTGGAGGCTGGTCTAGAAGACAGGAGATAAAAAGACCATTAAGAGTCTTCAGGAAACCCACCAAATGGAAGAAAAAAATAGAATGAATTTATTAAATCATCCCTTATGCCCCCCCCCAAGCAACCAACCCCCTCCAAAACCCAAACATCAATCCATCAACCCCCAAATACATTTATACCAGCAGAGAAATGTGGCCAATTATAATTTATGGACACAAAATGCAGTACTAAAGCTTACTTCCCTGAAGGCAGGTCTGAGGCCAAACTGCCAGCAGGTCCAGGATTCTGCTCAGCAAACCTGTGATTTTTGCAACATCCCACTGAAACCCCTGAGTGGCAGAGGGGATATTGGAGTCAGGGATGCAAAACACCAGTATTCCTTTTTTTCTTGTTTTGTTTTTCAACCGAGATGTTATTTTTCTCCTTCCAGAAGTAGCTACTGTATCAGAGAATATGAATTAATTGAACTAATCGTAACAGCAATCACTAGCCCATCCGCCACGCAGTATTAAGTATTATAGAAATGATGTAAGTGATGGGCAAGAATCAATAGAAGTAGCAGGAAAATGAGGTGCTCTTGATCTTTGTTTCCCCTAATAAACCCCATGGTTCCTTGTAAGAGTTTTCACTCCTTCGGAGAGGCATAAAGCAGATAATAGGCTGCCAGTGCAGCCCAGCATGGCGTTTGTGTTTCTGTGTGTCTGCATGCCTCTGTGTGTATGTATGTGTGTGTATATGTGTGTGTGCCGCCAGTGGGTGGCCTGCTCAACATTTTGGTGGATGTTTCATTCCCACCCCTTTTACTACGACCCTGGTCAGGCCACTTTTATGCCAGTGACAGCTTCATGAAGCACAAAACACGGAGCAATACATGGCATGAAATTGGCAACAAAGCCGAGCAAAGGGAGGAACAATCCTCTGGCAGGATGTGATCACAATATGGCTGATTGGATCTGGAAGCAGATGCCAGAAGCGGGTATTGTCCCAGTGACTGAAAAGACATGACCCCCGAGGTACAGAAGACAACGAGGCCCTCCTTATGAACCAAAGGGGGAGGGGAGAAGAGGTGAAACCAATGAATAAATCAGGCAGTGAAAACAGGGGAGAAAAGAAAATGCTAAAGAGGACTTTTTATGGGCAATGGGGGCAGTTCAGTGTGCAATAGCTCTACCTCCCCGGCTAGCTGAACACTTTTTCAGACAATAGTTTTTTAACAGATGGGAGTCCTAGTGAAAGAGGCCAAGTTTTGTGCAGTTGAGAATCCCTGTTTGTTTAGTCTGCTGCTCAGGCAGGTGTCTACAGAAAGGCGATTGAGCAGGTTAAGTGTCTCAGTAGCCAGTGTATCAACGGTGACTGGTTTTATTGGCAAGGGACAGACCTTGGAAGAATTGTGTGTGAAACTGTGAGGAGAGAGAGACCCAGATCTCCTTTTTTAATGTAGGATTTTTCCACGGTGAACAGGCTTCTGATAATAGCCATGTGCTAGTTAAACCTTTCTCTTTAAGGCTGCTTCACGTAGAAGACGTGAATTGATCATGAAATATCACTGCTCCCAGTCTGGCACCTGACTCTCCTTACAGATGCTTTTCTAACAAGCATTTTAAAAAAATCAATGGATTTCTGAAAAATCAGGTTTTAGAAGAGAGTGGTAATGTAGGCATATTAGATGACTCACTGGCTTCTGAAACTGCCAGAGCTCAGCACAGATCCCAGCATGCAATCCCTGCACTTAGCGATCTTCCATTCTCTCCTGCACTGACAGATGTTGCTATTTTGGTCAATTGTCAATGTCATCCAACAAAAATAAAATAGAGTGTCTCAGAGAGTCCAACTGATTAGTGATGTTCTTTCCGCTATTAAAGGCTGTGAGGGAACACCTGGCCAACAAACTAGAATATGAAAGACCACCTGCAAAATCCTGGGATCCCAAGCAGGGAAAACAAAACAGAAATGAAAGGGACAGAGAATTCACCTTCATGGTGTAAGTATCCACTGTCTTAGCCTCAGCCTGGGGCTACAGTCTGGGTAATGTACACTGGAAGAACTCTGCTGTGATGAAGCTTGTAAAAAAGTTGCCTCCTTAATTATATCAGCAAATGTCACTATACAGAGTTCATGAAAGCCAGGTTCTGTTCCCAGCTTTGCCACTGAACTTCTGTATGACCTTAGGCAAGCCACTTCACTTCTCTGTGCCTGTTCCCATCCCCCAATCTATTTAGGGTGTAAGCTTTTCAGGGAAGGGTTGTCTTTCACTATGTGAGGTGGTGTGCATATGGTGTGGCTTTTTATACTTATTTGCTGTTAAACTGCAGTATGAATATGGGTGCACACATGGGGGAAAAAGCTGTGATTCCATTTGGAGAGCCCCTTTCTGGCTAAAGGGAGGTGTTTTTGTTTTAGGCAGCATGTGGAATGCTGTTGGAAGGTGAATCAGTACCACACTTCCATTAGGGGTATGTCTTTACTGCACAGTCAGCTCAAGCTCTTACTTGGGTGTTGCCTCAACCTGGCTTCTGAGCACACACAAACTTCTAATTCAGGTTTGATGGTATTTACAGGCATGTTGTCCCAGTCAGGGTTGGTTAAACACTGGAATAAATTACCTAGGAAGGTTGTGGAATCTCCATCACTGGAGCTATTTAAGAGCAGGTTAGACAGGCATCTATCAGGGATGATCTATGGTGTTGGTCCTGTTGTGAGGGCAGGGGATTCGATGATATCTTGAGGTCCCTTCCAGTTCTAGTGCTCTATGATTTTATGATTCGGTGGTATGTTGCAGTCTGGGTGTCAATGCCAGCTGGGTGGGGACCCACTCAGTACGGAGGAAGGCTAACCAATTCAGGTGTGGACAGCCAGTGGCAGCCCGTCAATACAGACGACCTAGGCGGTCACCTAGGGTGCCAAGATAAATGGCCGTTGAAGGCTTTGGAGGCGGGGGCGCTGATTGTGCATTTCGCCTCGGGCGCCACTTGCTGGCAGCTCGTCTAGGGCCGTTCCGGTGGACAGCCCTTCAGTGCCTTCTCCTGGGGCCGTACTCCTCAGCTATCTTCTTACCCCAGGCTAAGCAAGACCCGCACCCAAGCCTATCTTCCAAATTGTGTGGGGATTGTCCACATATTACCTGGGTTGGACTGTGACAGCACTGGCCCCAAAAGACTTCTGGCAATGTTCAAACTAATACCCCTTCCAAACAAAGAGGATTTTCCTACCTTTTCTTTTTTTCCCCAAAAAACAATCAGGCTTTCTTTTGGCTGAATTTTGTTTATGAGATACAAGATACATCATTTGGCAGACAATTACATAAGCGATTGCATCTTAAACCATGTAGAAAATAGCTGAAACATGCAGTGAGTTGAACCAGCCACCTAGAGATGAAGGTCTCTCAAGTCCATTTCCAGTCCCATACACTTTCTAGTCCTTCATTCAAATATATTAGGTACAAAGTCTGCCATTTGTCCTTTAAAATGTCAAAATGACAGTGGTAATTCTCTTTCTACATTTTTCTGTAATTTAGTTATCTTTGACTCTTAGTTTTCAGAAACTCAAAGTGGACTTCTTATGCAGCATTAATCATCACATGCACATATTAATTTATTCTTGCATTCAGATATGCAACTGTTTTTTTTCCCACATGAACTACAAGGGATACTAATGCAATGCACTGTCTCCAAAGAATAGTCTAAACATCCCTTCAGCTTCATTTTCTTTGCAACATAGAATCAATTTTTAAAGCTAAACTCCTGCACCCCACAGTGAGCCTCAGTCTTGAAAAGAAAAAAAATATTATATCTTGGTATGATATAGTCAAATAGTTCCCATCCTCTCCCCTTGCTTCCTCCCTCCCCAGCACTTCTCAGATATTATCATCACCGATCCCTAATAACATTCTCCTTTCTTTTGGCCTCTGTTCTAATACTATTGGTAATACAATGGATGCCCTCTAACCCATTGATTTTGGGCTGATGATGGGTATTACTCGTTGCAAAGATTGCTCCTGCTGTTAAGTTGGATGGAAAAAAATGTGCTTTCATTGTCACACGGTAGCTTCTCCACTTAAGGGACTTCAGTGGTTTAGAAGATTTGGCCCAATCATCCAGTGCATTTTCTTTGTAGAAGGATAAATGTTGGAGAGACAGAATATGCAGTGAGACCTGTGTGTTCATCTACTAGCTCCTACAGAGTAATGCATTGAGATCCACAATTCTGATTGATGGACAAACTACCAAAATTCTTCTCTAAATATCCAACACCAGTAGACAGAGGCCCAGATTGAAAACACTAGATTCTGGATGCTATTCATGCTTTTTAACTCAGATTTTAAGTGTATTACTATGAAGTATACTAAATATTTTGAATATGAACTTGAATTTTCATCACTTTGTTCTATAATTGGAAATGTAACAAAACTAAGACCATTAAATCTAGTTATATTGTGATTATTTGGAAGGTGTGACCCTGTGTGACACAGTAATAAAGTTCGGTGGCACAGAAGCAATTCCTCTATTTTTTTCTTGTTCAGTCTTTAAGAAAAACTTTCTCCCAAATTCTGTGCACCATTCAGCCAGTAAACCTAGGGACAGCTAGTAATTGCTCTCAGTGTTGCTTTAATGTTATGCTTATTTTTGATGCCCTCAAGTGGTCAAGGTAGTATTTTTGCAGGGATGCAGCCAGTTTATATTTGCAAAAGAATAAGGAATGACGAGAGGGAACTAACTTCTAAGCATCTGATGACTGGCATATCTTTTTATTGGACAAGATGAATAGTTAAAGTTAGGCTGCTAAATCCATATTTAGCCATCTCAATCAGCCTCTTGATTTTTAAAACTGCTAAACATCCAGACTCTCAGACCAAATTTTAAAAGTAAACTACTGAGTTAGGTGCCTAAACATTGAATTAGGAGCCTGACTCTGGAGACATAATTTTAAAATATGGCAATTGTCTCTTACAATATATTAATATTTTGGGGAGAGAGAAAGGGTAGGATCAAACTACCCTAAAGCAATGAAGCAAAATTCTCTGTTGAATAATGTCCTTGGAGTCAGTGGAGTAAGCTAAGCAGAGAATGTGACCCAATTGATGCAAATGTGTTTGGATGTTTTTCTAACAGATCTGCTCTGGGAATTATTTTGGGGACGTTCCATGGTTTGTGTTACACAGGGCAGGGTAGACAGTCACAATAGTCTTTTCTGGCCATGGAATCTATGAAAAGTAGATACAGTAAAACCTGTGTTATCTGGCACATTCGGGGATTAGGGCATTCCAGTAATCTAAAAATTCCGGTTATCGGAGGGTCCCATCAACCTAGGAAAGACCAATGGACAATAATAGTAAAACTCAAGTTTTTAATATTGGTAGTTATGTAGTGTGGGGCAGTTGGTCTCACATTTCTATTTTGAATTAAAGATGATTAGTACTTCTTAAATAAGAAATTGTTAAGCCAGTCATGGTAAACCGAGCCAGGCCTGTGTGCCTGAAGATGTGACAGTATTGTGGCTGGGGACAATGCTGGTTAACAGAGTTTGCTGGTTAACAGAGTGCTGGATAACAAAGGTTTTATTGTAGTATGATTCAGGTGGCACTAGCTACCTATGATAATTCTGACCTGACATTATTATTACCAGGGATGTAAAATCCCATTAAAAAAAGGTAACTAGTGAAACATGAAGTTTAACCAGTTAATTGGGATCCCACAGGCAGGGGGCCACTCCAGCCCCGTGCAATGCGAGGAAATGCTCCAGCCTGGCCTGTCAGAAGAGTGGCGTGCGGAGGAATGTTGTGGGGAGACAGGAGTGGTGATGCAGTGACACCAGCCTCAGTCTTGGGGGGAACAGGGAGAGCAACTTGGGCAAGCCTTGTGTGGGGGAAGAGACACTCAGGTGAACAGCTTGGGCCAGCCCACACGCACACAGAGGTGTGTGTGTGGGGAGGAGGGAGCATCGGTCAGTTTCATGCAGTGTGCTGTTCTCCCTTTGGGGAAACCCTATGGATTACAGATAGTTGCTGGGGATATAAAATCCCATTTACAAAGTTAATCCATTAAACATTAAACTCAACTGGTTAACTTGGATCCTGTGGGCAGGGAGCCATTTCAGTCCAGTGCAATGTGAGCAAGGAGCTTCTCCAGCCTGACTGGCCTGCCTTTCTCCGGGCTGTTCTCTCCTGGCTGGGCTGAGTGCCGTAGGTGGGAACTGCTTAGGCTGGACTGGGCTGCTGGGTACCTGGTTACTTGATAAGCATCATATGGTTAGGGCTGATGCTTACTGGGTAACCAGTTAACCAATTCATCTTTTCCATCCCTAATAGTTGCCATCCTCAGTGTGGACCAGCTACTGGAAGGGCTGACACACAATGTTGTCAGTGGGTTTCAGATACACACTAATAGCAGGAGAATGTTGAGCTTCATGAACCGTGGTTTCTATTCCAGGTTCTGGATAGCAGAATGCAGGAGTGGCTACAGACCCTTCTGGCCTCTTCTGCCTGTTTCCCTCTCCCTGACTCTTCACCCCAGCAACTCCCCACCCCACTCTCTATCCCAGCCTCCCCACCTCACTTACCTAATCTCCATCCTTGGCTCTTCATCCCAGTCCTAATCCCCTATCTTTGCCAGTCCCAGTCTTTCCCCACCCCAGACCCTCATCCTATTTCACTCATCCATTTTCCATTGCTCCCTCCCTCTGTCCCTATTTCTACCTCTCCCATGCGGGGTCCCAGGACCTCACCATTGTTTCCCTCCCCTCAGCTCCCAGCCCCAGTCTCCTTCCCCAGCCAGTCCCAATTTCTGCCCCACTGTCAACTTCCTTTTTCCTTCACCCTCTGTCAGCTCACACTCCCCATCTCCCACCCACCGGCTACTTGTCTCAATCTCCTCCCTGAGGCCCCTACTTATAAGCCCAGATCTTGCCTGTTGTGGACATAATTCGCGCTGAATTTTCTTCCATGTTGCCAGTGTATGGAGGGTGGGGGAGAAAGCACTGAAAGCACAGAAGAGACAGCCTCTGCTCTCAGAAGCTGACCCTAGGCCCTCTCAGCACGTGTAGTAAAAGTCCTGCCCAGTCGCTGCATCCCTGACATGGAGCATGGTCAGTAAAAGGGTGGCAGTAACTGTTGCCCAAACAGTGGCTCTGGCACCACATCACCCCTTCTCCTTGGGGCCCTGCCATCGCCCCACCCATTCTCCCTGAGGTCCCATCCCCCGTACTTCTCCTCTGTTTCCCCCATTCTCCCTTACAGCCATTAAAAAGTGTGTGTGTGTGTGTGTGTGTG
>JANRFK010001234.1:12210206-12227249 GCA_030068395.1 Apalone spinifera | reverse complement strand
CATTACAAAGTCAGTGTTCTTGCGCAAATACTCATGGCCAGTGTAGACAGGCAGAAAGATTTTGTGCAAAAGTGGCCGTTTTTGCGCAAAATCATGCCAGTCTAGACGCAGCCTAGGTCTTCCCAAGGTTGCCAGTGCCTGTGGGTCTCGCAGGATCATGAGCACTATTCCTTGTGAAATTCGGGTTTATTATTAGGGAATAAGAAGGCTATTATTTCAAAATTATCTTGAAATAATAGACTTGCTGCGTAGATGCTCATCTTGTTATGAACCTTGGATGAGGTTCTTTGACCTGAGGTCAGACTAGCTATCACAATGTTCTCTTCTGGCATTAAAATGAGTCTACAAAATGAGCAAAACAAATTGACAGTGAGGGACAAGACTCTTGGTTTCTTACACTCAAAAATAAACCAATCCTTGACAGAATAATTCTGCTGGGCTTTTTGGTTTTTTGTTTGGGGGTTGGGTTTTTTTGGTATTTTAACACACCAGAGGTGAAATTGCTGTTCAATTGCCATCCAAAGTTGTGACCAAAATAAAACAAAATGACAACAACAAAAACGGTCAGTGCTAGATCCCCAGTAATCTTTGGTTCTCTTCGTCTATCTGTTAAAATGTATTTTTCTCTATTGATTTTTCTCTTTTCCTGTGCAATTAGATCCACAGCCAGAGAGCTTAGCTATGCCATCAGATGGACCACTAGGTCATCTGAGCTTCTCAGCAAGAAGGGTAAAGGGTTTTCATTTGAAGCTGTCTGTAAAGGCCTTCTGATGGGGAAGTGGGATGGCGCAAAGGGGACATCTGCCCCAGGGCCCAGAAATGTAAAAGGGCTTGGGGCTGGGAGTCACCAGAGGCCCAGGCATTGCATGCTGCCTAGCAATACTGAAAAGCTGTCTGGGGGAGGCTAGTCCCAGACCCGCCCTTTCTGCCAGATGCCTCACCACTTCTGTTGGCTGCCCTTTGTCTGTACATCACATAAGTAATGTCATGTGTTTTTCTGCAACATGTATTTTTTGTACCCATAAATATATAGCACAGATATTGCATATGATTGGCTGAAAGCTTTGAGAGATTGCTTCTTTCTTAAAGACATTTCAGGAAATACATTCAGCATAAAACCTTCTGAAAAGATCTCCTGATGCATCAATAAACAGGTGTATTCAAGTCTCATAAGGCACTCATTGAGTGTTTTTAAAGGAGTTTATCACCATTAGAAGAAAGTAAAAAAGTAAAAACACTATGATGTGATTTGGGGGGGGGGGAACAATTTAATGAATATTGTTAATACTGGTGTATAAGACTTGGAACATAAGAACATAAAAAAGGCCACACTGGATCAGACCAAAGGTCCATCTAGTTCAGTATCCTGTCTTCTGACAGTGGTCAATGTCAGGTGCCCCAGGGGAAGTGGACAGAGCAGATAATCATCAAGTCATTCCTCTACTGTCATCCATTTCCAGCCTCTGACAAACAGAGGCTAGGGACACAATTCCTACCCATCCTGGCTAATTATTGATGGACCTAACCTCCATGAATTTATCTAGTTCTTTTTTGAACTCTGTTAAAGTTCTGGTCTTCACAACATCCTCTGGCAAAGAGTTCTACAAATTGATTGTGCACCATGTGTAGAAAACCTTCCTTTTGTTTGTTTCAAACTTGCTACTTATTAATTTCATTTGGCTCCCCTAGTTCTTATGTTATGGGAACAAGTAAATTCCTTATTCACTTTCTCCACAGTACTCATGATTTTATAGACTTCGAACATATCCCCTCTTAGGGTATGTGTACACTACAGAGAAGATCAAAACTGTTGCTGTTGATTTTCCAGGGTTCGAATTAGCGGTCTAATGAAGACATGCTAATTTGAACTGAGAGGGGCACTCTGGTTGATGCCGGTAGTCCTGCTTCCATAAAGAGTAAGGAAAGTTGAAGGGAGAGCATACTCCCTTCGACTTCCTGCAGTGCAGACAGCCCCAAAAGTCGAGTTAAAGTACTTCGACTTCAGCTATACAATTAACATAGCTGAAGTTGCGTATTTTAATTTGACCTTATCTCATAGTGTAGACATACCCCAAGTCTGCTCTTTTCTAATCTGAAAAGTCCCAGTTTTTTAATCTCTCTTCTTATACCACCTGTTTCAAACCCCTAATAATTTTTTATTGCCCTTTTCTGAACCTTTTCCAATGCCAATATATCTTTTTTGAGATGAGGCGACCACATCTGTATGCAGTATTCAAGATGTGGGCATATCATGGTTTTGTATAGAGGCAATAAACTATCCCCTTTTTAATGATTCCTAACATTCTCTGTGCTTTTTTGATTGCTGATGCATATTGAGTGAATGTTTTCAGAGAACTATCCTTAATGACTCCAGGATCTCTCTCTTGAGTGGTGTGGAAGCAGGGAAAGGGAAAAAGGGGATTTGTATGCAGCCATCTTAGCGTTGTTAGCAATATAACAAGAGACAGGCTAACCCTGAGGCCTAACAACATTAGAGCGAGAATTGTAAGAGACACTTCGCTTTAAAAGATTAGGATAGAATACTGACTCCAGCAGGAACCTTGAGATAAGGTAGCATCTGAAGGGAATTGTGTGGGCAGAGAGATAACCATTAGTTGTTGATGTATGTAACGGGAAGGTATATATACTTGTCTTCTACTGCTTGTACTTTGAAGATCTGCTTAGGAAGGGGGATCCCCACCTCCGACTGTAGTCCTCCCTTGCAATTGCTTGAGATAAACTGCCTCTGACTTGTTGCTTACCAAACGCAGAGTGAGGACTTGTTTTCTTCCACAGCGTTTATAGCTAAAGTAGTCCCCATCATTTTGTATGTAAAGCTGGGACTATTTTTTTCAATGTGCATTATTTTGCATTTATCAACATTAAATTTCATTTGCCATTTTGTTGCCCAATCACCTAGTTTTGTGAGATCCTTTTGAAGCCCTTCACAGTCTGCTTTGTTCTTAACTATCCTGAACAGTTTAGTGTAATCTGCACCACCTCACTATTTACCCCTTTCTCCAGATCATTTATAAATATGTTGAATAGGATTGGTCCCAGTACGGACTCTTGGGAGACACCACTCGCCATTACATCTCGCCTTTCTGAGAACTGACCATTTATTCTTACCCTTTGTTTCCTGTCTTTTAACCAATTATCAATTGGCACTCTCTGATCTAGTAACATTTGGGGTCCGGCATAGAATCATAGAATCCTAGGACTGGAAGGGACCTCGAGAAGTCATTGAGTCCAGTCCCCTGCCCTCATGGCATGACCCAATACTGTCTAGACCATCCCTGATAGACATTTATCTAACCTACTCTTAAATATCTCCAGAGATGGAGATTCCACAACCTCCCTGGGCAATTTATTCCAGTGTTTGACTACTCTGACAGTTAGGAACTTTTTCCTAATGTCCAACCTAAACCTCCCTTGCTGCACTTTAAGCCCATTGCTTCTTGCTCTATCCTCAAAGACCAGGAAGAACAAGTTTTCTCCCTCCTACTTATGACACCTTTTTAGATACCTGAAAACCACTATCATGTCCCCTCTCAGTCTTCTCTTTTCCAAACTAAACAAGCCCAATTCTTTCAGTCTTCCTTCAAAGACCTTTAATCATCCTTGTTGCTCTTCTCTGGACCTTCTCCAATTTCGCCACATCTTTCTTGAAATGTGGTGCCCAGAACTGGACACAATACTCCAACTGAGGCCTAATCAGCGCAGAGTAGAGCAGAAGAATGACTTCTCATATCTTGCTCACAACACACCTGTTAATGCATCCTAGAATCATGTTTGCTTTTTCTGCAGCAGAGTCACCCTTTTGACTCATATTTAGATTGTGGTCCACTATAACCCCTAGATCCCTTTCTGCCGTACTCCTTCCTAGACAGTCGCTTCCCATTCTGTATGTGTGAAACTGATTGTTCCTTCCTAAGTGGTGCACTTTGCATTTGTCTTTATTAAACTTCATCCTGTTTACCTCAGACCATTTCTCCAATTTATCCAGATAATTTTGAATTATGACCCTATCCTCCAAAGCAGTTGCAACCCCTCCCAGCTTGGTATCATCTACAAACTTAATAAGTGTATTCTCTATGCTGATATCTAAATCATTGACGAAGCTATTGACAGAACCGGTCCCAAAACAGACCCCTGTGGAACCCCACTTGTTATATTTTTCCAGCAGGATTGTGAACTGTTAATAACTACTCTCTGGGAATGGTTATCAAGCCAGTTATGCACCCACCTTATAGTAGCCCCATCTAAGTTGTATTTGCCTAGTTTATTGAAAAGAATATCATGCGAGACCATATCAAATGCCTTACTAAAGTCTAGGTATGCCACATCCACTGTTTCTCCCTTATCCACAAGACTCACTGTCCTATCAAAGAAAGCTATCAGATTGGTTTGACGTGATTTGGTCTTTACAAATCCATGCTGGCTGTTCCCTATCACTTTATTATCTTCCAGGTGTTTGCAGATGATTTCCTTAATTACTTGTTCCATTATCTTTCCTGGCACAGAAGTTAACTGACTGGTCTGTAGTTTCCTGGGTTGTTTTTATTTCCCTTTTTATAGATGGGCACTATATTTACCCTTTTCCAGTTTTCTGGAATCTCTCCATGATTTTAGTTAGCAAGATGTCCACTTATCATGGGTGCGGGAAAGTTTCCTGAGGTCCCATAAAGTTTATTTATAGCCACCAGTCCTGGCGCTCAGTGTTCTGTGCTGTTATTTAGCTCTAATTTACCCCTAAAATGTTTTCTAAGAGCCCACTAAGCAGTAGAAGTGTTGGAAATGCTGCTAAACAATATTGACCTCCCGTGGTTCGGCAATTTCTCTGGTTTGGCACGGGGTGCTGGACTAGAGAAGTTCAACCTGTACAATATTTGAGAATATCTGATTCTTTTTTTTCTTTTCACCATCTTCTGGTACTGCTTAGTTAGAAAGTTGATAGAGTTAACATATATAATGAAGACTAGGTTTTCATTGCCCCAAAAGGTGCATTTTAAAAACAAAATAATTAATGTTCATTAACTATCCCACTCTAAAATCCTGCTGGATTTGACCAATATAGCCATTATAGGGGGATGCTTTTAACCTCACCTAACTACACTGAAGTACAAACTGTCATTCAGATAGCTAATGTATGTTACAGGAGGCCCCCAACTTGCAACGCGATTGGTTCCTGGGGAAGCGTCGCAAGTCGCGGGTGTCTTAACTCGAGCCCTCATTTATGATAGGCGCTGTGCACCATCGTAAATACGGGCCGAGGGCGTAAGTTGGGTTTTTTTGGCTCCTTCTGCACTTACAAAAATGGTTGTAAGCATGAAAGGTCGGAATTCGGGCAGTTGCAAGTCGAAGGCCTCCTGTAGTTATTTCACTGTAAAAATCTAACCATTTTTGCAATGCAGGCAGAATCTAATATTGACGCTGAGTACAAGTGTTTGAAAGCAATAATCAAGGGCAGATGTTTCAGTAAAATTAGCTTTACATATTCACATGGATCATGTAAAACACTTAAGCACATACCAGTCTTCAAGCACATGAGTTAGTCCCATTGATTTCAAAGGAATACTCACATGTGTAAAGTTACACATTCCTTGCGATGCTTTGCAGGACTCTAAAATAAATAGGGAGTATATACAAATGGGGTCTTCTGCCTAGTTTAGTTCAGGTGACCTTGCTAGTTCATTTCATAAGGCACATTTCATTGTCACTGGCATAAATATTAGTGACTATTTGACTCATTTCTTTCCATGCAGACTATTGACTCCCAGATATATTTTTCAGAGCTTCTGAGGGAAGCGTTAGTGTGAAGAAGTAAAAGCAGTCATGTGAGCCCACGATGCATTTACATCCTTTCCTGTGGTTCCTGCACTGGATGCCAGCTCTGAGTTGTCATATTGGGACCCTTTTTACAGCACAATATTATTTTAAAACCTCATGAACTGTAATTAGAAGGGATTGAGTGTTATCAGCTAACACAAACTGTGGGATTTCAGACATGGATTTCAGTTGGTATTTTAATTAAGTGTGCGTTAACAACACCAAATCTTCTGTCACTCCAGCAGCTGAGTTTCATATACAGACCTTTGATAGGGAGACCATGTGTTAACACTCAGATGCTTCAAGCACATCAGCTTGCACACTAGCACTTCACAGATCCATTACTCAGGCCAGTTTCTCCCCCTCCTGCCTCAGTGAATCCTATGGCATTAGGATAAAAGCTGGTTGCACAAATGGACCTTTTCTATGCCAGTCTATGCCCTTAATATGGTCTCCACTACTTTCTGTGGTGGATGTTCTTACATGTCAACCATGTAGTACCATGGGTTAAGATTTTCCATTACTCATGCCTTCCACTTTCTCATCACCCCTCCTCTTACCCTCTTCCCAGTACACTCCTCAGAAACATGAGCCGTAGGCAGGGTTATATTGAGATTGGTCCTGTTCCCACTGAAGTGAAAGAGTTTTACTACTGATTGCCCTGGCTGGCAGGATCTTCCCAATGCATGGCAGCTTGGAGGGGAACTATGTCTCTTTAGTTAAAATGAAGACTTTTATCCAGAGATAATTTAAAGAGGGAAACTCAATTCCTTTGTTAAATGGTTACTACTCAACCCCATCATGTATATTTTTCAGTACATTTTCCTATTAAATTATTTGACTTCTGATGAAAAAGCCTTTTAGCTGCGAAGTACAAAACTATGAGGCCAATTCAGACATTTCTTGGAGAGGGGCAAATTCTGTCCCTCACTTTACCACCCTTTCGCTCTTTGCTCTTCCCTCTCACACACAGCAGCAGCCTCAGGTCAGCTTGGGCCAGAGAATCTCTCCTCTCTCTTACCCACATAAACTGAGACACCAGCTCATGCAATACAAGGAAGGAGGAAGGTGCATGTTTTGAGGGATGGCTGTAATTGTGGAATCCTTCAGTCAAATGACCCCAAGTTTGGATAATTAACATCTTCACATACTTCTTTGAGCTGGGCTGGAGTCCTGGGCCCTTTAAATCACTCCCAGAGCACTGTGAGCTGCACACTCTGAGCAGCTCTGAGGACTGGAAGTGCATGCTGCCCCGCCCCTTCTCCCAAGACCCCGCCCCTTGCGCAGACAGCCCCTTCTGCACCTTGCCCAGGGGCTTGCGGAGGCTGTTGGCGCCCCTGTATGAGCCACACCATGTTTCAAAGTGATAAAATATGAGTAACCATTTAGATTTTACAGCACTTACAAGAGTCAAGCTTTAAAGCACATAAACTGGTGGGAGTGGAAACCCTCTAGCCATTTCTCTGTCTTGGCACATATGCATTATGAAAATCAATATTTTCACAAATACCATTCTCCATTTGGTTGTCCCAAAGATTTAATGCATGCCATGCATTACCTTGAGTAAAAGTTGATAGACTGAGACCATTTTTACTCACTTCACAGAAACAGTTTGCTAGCTCTGCCCAAAACCAACCCACTTTAAAAAATGGATACTTTGGGGGCTTACATCTCCTCATCCAGTATCTTAAGTCACCCCAAAATTTGGTCACTCACCCTACATTTCATGTTCTTGAGGTACACCAAATTTCTAAGAAACCTGATATAACATCAGTTTTAGAGGACTTTGAAATGTTGGCTTTCAAACTAAAGATGTGATACAGCCATAGCTACAGTGGTGCTGCTGTGCCACTATAATAATAAATCTAGTCTACTTTGCATAAGCTAAGTGTATTTGGTACAGTAATAAGGGCTTCACTGAACTTCACTGCAATCTTGTAAGCACCTTGATGGGAAGCAAGAATGCAAGAAAAAACAGTAGTTATGGGAAAGATATTGGAACAGATATATAGGTGTTTCAGTGGCATTTTGATAAGGTTGGGGATCACATAGAAAATAAGAGAGTTTGTATTTTCCTGAAGAATTTGAAAGATCTGAATAATGTAATGCTTAAAATTTTAAATTATATCAGTGATATTAATCCTTCTCTTCACCTATCGAAATGATTTCATTTCTGAAATAGGCTATTTGACTCTCAGAGTGCAAATGTAGTCCTCTGGCTTTATCCTTCTGTTTTATTCCAGCTAAACCTCATCTTAATACAGAGAAACTGACTACAATTTTGATGAGGATGAGGCTTTTCTTTCTAGACAGTTGACAAGAAAGGATCTTGTGAGCTTGATACTGAAGATGAACTACCAAGTTCATTGGTACAACAATCTGATTAACTTTGAATTCGTTATCTGTAGTACTGCTATTTAAATAATTACCAATTATGCCAGGAAAAGCAATATGACTTTGTTCAAGTTTAAGACATGCTCTTTATAGCAGTAAGCTTGGTGCTGAAGATGAGCAACTCACTTGAACGATGCTGTAATATGATTAGTTAAGAATATATGCCTGCCATAGCTGCTTTCTGATTAATTATAAATTAGACTAGGGAACCTCCCCCCCCCCCTTTAATTTGTTTTGAAGTCTAGTGACCTCTTCTGTTTTGTTCTAAATCCCAGAGGTCTTTTTGTTATCTTTTCAAGGCCCTAAATAATTTTCTTGTACATGATGTTAAAATAAGTGTTTTTCCTTATGGACCCTGTTTCACTCATTCTTATGGAAGGGTGTGTGATGAAATGATTAATAACATTTAAAATAATGAAAGATGCACGAGCAAGGGGCTTGACAATCAGAGACCATTTAGAAATTGCCTCATTATCTGGCCCTTATGTCATGTCAAGGAAAATTCTGATGTAGCCTCATTATAGATAAAACCGAAAGCAGAGAAAACCCGTTAGCACACAGTCATGTCTAAGTTTTCATAGACATATGTTTCCCCCTATAGTTTGCATAAGAAATCATGAAATTGTCTCCGTCCCATCATGTGGTAACTATGGGTAAACACTGACTTTTTGTTTCTCTACTTTTATAGTCGCTGTCACGACAGTATCAGAGCATCGGGCATTAATGAATTTAACCTCACCACACCCTCTAAGGAAGGGAAGCGCTATTACTATCACTCCTATATCGCAAAAATGAAAATGAAGCACCTACAGATTAAGTGATTTACCTAAGATCATGCAAGAAGTGTATGGCACAGTGAGGAATTCAACCTAGGTTTCCTGAGCCCCAGTCCTGGGTTTTAACCAGGAGGCTATCCTTCCTTCACTTTTTTTAGGGAGATCACTGTAGCGAATACTAAATAATTGCTGTCTAAATCCATCATTTTTTTTAAAGAGGTCGATCAGGGCTACTCAGCACATGGCTCACGGGCTACATGCGGCCCATGGCCCATTTGTTTGCGGCTTGCGGAGCAATTTGGGTTTACGCAGGGCTCAACACGTAATTATAAACGAGACTAGGGAACCTCCCCCCCCAGTGGCCTGCAGGTGGGATCCTTTGAACATGGCCTCCACTGAGAACGTGCTCCATAACAGCAAGGCATCTCTCAGGTACATTGAAAGATGCAGGCAGACGGGCTGGCTAGAACAGACGGGTACAGGGTGTCGGCGTTTCTAGCCCTCCAGGGAGGAGGTGCCTGGAGCGCCAGGACATTGTGGGAAGTGCTGGCTGCTTAGCCTTTCAGGCAGAGCCTGAGAGGTGCTGACTGCCTCACATTGGCCACGTTTGGGTCCAGCACCGCAGCTGCGCAGTCCTGTCTCTGTCCTGCACAGAGTGATGGACTCCCATGTGGTGACATCAGCCCTGCAGGGAATTCAGGACAGGGCTCCTGGGCACCTGTCCTTTTTTGCCTCATGTCCAGCCTGACTCGCCCAGCTCCCCCCCGCCAACGCAGGTTGGAACGCTCTGGCTTGGAAACTTTTTTTGAGTAAAATCACTCCAAGATCACTTTTTTTGAGTAAAATCACTCCACGCACAACCTGAAGTTTCAAGCGAAACACCCAAAACGCGGGTATATAATTTTCTTTTTACTAAGAAGCATTATAAATGGCAACAAAGAAGAGACACTTGTTGAATGAACACAAGGTCTTCAACCCTGTTTGAGAGATGGAATTCACTTTTGCAGAGATAAATGGAAAACCAATGTGTCTTCTTTGTCAAAAGACTATCACTGCGTTAAAGAAAACAAACTTGCAACAGCACCATGAATCTTGATGCTATTTGCATATATTTGCATATATATTTGCATGTGAATGCAATCACACTTAAGTTGTGGCTCTTGGCATGTGCTGTGAGTATCATTGTGGCATGTGCTGTGAGCATGTGCTGTGAGTATCATTGGGGCTTGCAAAGTTGAGTAGCCCTGTGGTAGATGCTCAAAATAAGTCAGGGAGAGAAGGGGGCTGAATTTTACTCACACATTTTTAGATGTATAAATAGTTGCTGAGATACTATAGTGATGATAGATAGATGCACAAATTCCTGATCTGCACACGTTTATATATATGCAAATACATGATTAGCATGTACACGAGATATTTGCACATACAGCTCAATCTGTGTAGACTTCAGTATATCTAACTATAAAAAGCTGATGTTTATCTATTTATTTGCTATGCAATCCCCTTAAAAATGTCATTTGTGCTGCTAAACTGTCCAAAGATGGCCAAAAAACCATTGCTCGTTGATTATATGTTGTTTATTTCTGTGCTTTTTATCCCACAGAGCAGGGTCCTTTCAGTGCTGTTGGCTTCCATTGACTACCTCTATAATTTAACAGTCACCATGTTGCCATTAATTCAACTTAATCGGTCAATTACCTGCTTTCCTGTCCATCTTTCATGATGTCTTTTTAATCTATTTTCAGCTTCTTGCACCCAGATTTTAAGTCTAGAAAAACAAGACAGTACTGAGATCACAGAGAGCAAATATTTCATAATTAATAATTTATTAAAAGAATCACAGCTGTATCCTCTCTAAACAGAATTGTTGTTTTCTTAAATGTATTCATTCAAAATTACTCAATGAAAATTTGTGCTCAGTATTCTTGATTCTGCCTTGATATTCGAACCATTTTGGTTAGGTGTAAGTGGTTGAGGATGTCACATTATTATTTCTGTTCCGTGACTGAATAAGTTCAACTCATTAACAAGTTCCAAGGGTCAATGCCTACAGAAAGAGATTTTGGAAACATGTTTTCTGGCACCAATAAGTTAAATGTCCTAGCTGCCCATCTCTATCTTTGGAAGTCATATTTTAGCTCCAGCTCTTAGCTTCCTGATCCATATTGGGAGGGGGATTCCAGATGGTGCTTCCCTACTTTCCTATCTCAGGCTTCACAAAAAAATTAATGGGGAGGATGAAGCTAGGATGAAACTATGGAAAACTATGGATAGTCAACAAATGACTACATTTACTTTAATGTTAAAACAACTAGCTTCTCCAAATAATGAATCTAACCTAAATGAAAGAAAATAAAAGTTGAAAACAAACACACTAATAGATACTCTTTGCAATCAGCTTCAGCCAACAAGAAATCTGGTACTTTTATAGAAGCAAGAGGCTCAATTTGAAAATATTTTCCTTTAGTATAAAACAACAGAGGTAACCACGGAGAACGTACATATAAAGAATCAAATTCTTCGGAAAGGGAAAATAACACCAATAAAATATAGATAAAGACTCAAAGTAAACAAGAATCAAAAGTGGGTATTGAAACAATTCGAAGCTAAATTTAGAAATGAGTGATTTTTTTTTTCAAAAGTAAAAAAACCCAAACAAACAAACAAACAAACAAACAAACTTAAAGGAAGAAAAGGACTCTTAATATCAGAAGCTATTATATGTATGATAAAGTCATTCTTTTCCTTCAGAGAAGAAAATACTCATCAAGGAAGAAAAATGCCCTGAACATGTGATGTAAGTGCAGAAAAGTGATGTTTATCTTTGATGTGCAATGCTGACATCAACAATACGGTTCTCATGTTAATCCACTGCACTTATCAAAATAAACAAAAGAGCACTTTAATCACGTTGTTCTTTTTTTAAATCTGGGATAGAACCTTTTCTTTGCTTTGTTTTCTCATTAATTGTAGCTCGACATGTAGAAATTAAGCAAAAATTTAGAGGACTAGAATCTTATATAAATCCTAGTCTGGGCTACATGTCAAAACATGTCCAAGTGGTATGAGACCTTTCTGCCATTCCAGCTTTGACTAGATCTTGCTTACAACGTTTTTAAAAGTATTTATATTAAAAGTGGAATAACGTGGTGCTTTCTGGATTGGAGCTTGATGCTATGCCATGGCACATATATTTCTTCCTGGGACTTTTTTCTTCTGGAAGTCAAGTGTACAGTAAATGTTACATGATTAGATTTGAAAAAGGGTTCAGCCCCTGAATGTGGTGATCCCTGTGGAAATATCTGCACTATAGACGCCAATTGAAGTTTTGTCCCAAATTTCTAGAAAGTTTGATCTATTTGGTGCCTGAATTGTTGCTCTGCTTTTGAAAGTCTGGCTGGAAGTGTAAAATTCACCCTTGGGCAGAGGTGAATGCAGCAATGCCTATGAACTACTGATGTTCAATGCCAGTCCTTCCAATAGGTCTTAAATGGGTCTTCAGCTAGAACTAGGTTGGAACGAGGCACAGGGCTGAATTTCACCCAGCATTAGGGCTGTCAATTGACCTGCGTTAACGCCTGTGATTAACGCAGGACAGGATTAACACATTCATTTTTAAAACGCATTAATCGCAGCTATTAATGCTGCGCTGCCCCTTTGAAATGCCGCTCTGGTGCTTCAAAGGGGCAGCACAAGCGGAGCCAGGGATCAGCTGGAGTGCCCGATTGATCTCCAGCTCCGTGTAGCAAAGCCCCTTTGAAGTGCCGCTCCGGCGCTTCAAAGGGACTTTGCAACAGCGGAGCTGGGGATCAGCTGGAGTCCCCAAGGGGCAGCACTGCATGGAACCCGGGGTCAGTGGGGGATTCCAGCTGATCCCGGGCTCCATGCAGCACTGCCCCATTGAAATGCCACCGCGGTGTTTCAAAGGAGAGGTGCACACGATTAATCATGCAATTAATCATGATTCATTTTTTTAATCTCTTGACAGCCAGCACATATGCCTGCCCAAGACTATAAATTCTAGAACTTCACAAGGTATAGATACTCTGGGTGTTTGGCATGGTGCAGAACCTGTGCAGCTAAGCTGGTGGCTAAAGTCTCAGTCTAGACAAATTTCTAAAGCACAGTAGGGTTCTCGGTTGCTAATTTCTATCTGTGGGGGCATTTTCTTGTACCACAATCAAAAGCGATCATAGTCTAGGGAAAAGGGATGCTATTAGGGGCAAATTCGTGTCCTTGCTAATTAGAGCCACAGGGCAGGGAACAGCAGAAGTACAGTTGGAATCACTGTGCTGGCCCAGGAGAGGAAGGCTTGTAGATGGGGGTAAGTGGCCATCTGTCTGCTTCAGAATCAAAAGCAACAGAATATGCCTCCTCTCAGCTCCTGCCACACACCATAGCATATGCCCTGGGGCCCACAGGTCTGACCACAATCCCAAGCTGGCAGCCACAGAAGCAGCCACCGCGGGTCATGGGGCAAAGTATTGGGAGGGCTGGGGTGGGGCTGAAAGCAGTCAGCCCTTAGCGCCGCCCAAGTTGTGGCAACTCTCCCCCCCCCCCGGCCCTTAGAGTCTCTTGAAGCACCTGGCATGATGCTCTGGCACTCTAGCGGCAGTTCAAAGGGGTCAGGGCTCCGGTGGTGGCCAGGAGCTCTGGACCCCTTTGAATCGCTGGGCCTCTGGGCAATTGCTCCCTTTGTCCCCCAACAATGTCAGCAGGCCTGCACAGAAGTGAGGTGTATCTGCCCTTGCCGTCCTGTGTCAACCCGGCTTTTCTCAAAGGCTAACTGGCCAACATGCCCAGGTCCTGCACAGCAGGCGTGGGGATTATACGTCTGCTCTGCCCTTTCCCCAGGAATTTAGGCAGGATTTTGTCCTAAAATTATTAGTTCCATCTTAAGAGTGAATGTTAAGAAATCATAACATTTAAGCAAAGCCTAGTCTACATGGTATAATTATACCAGTATAACTATTTTGATTGGCAATGGGATTTTTTTAATAAAACAGCATATCAATGCCACTACAGTCCTGGAGTAGATGCCATTATACAGTACAAAGGTGCCCTATATGAATATATCTCATTCCTTTTTCTGTATGGGAAGGCTACAATGGCATAATCATCCTTATATTGCTAAAACTGCATCCATGTGGGAGGAGGGTGTAAACTGCTTTATCTATACTGATATAGTTAAGCAGTACATCTTGTGTGGATAGACTTACCCTTTAATTTCCATTCTCCCCCTGCAATTAATCTCCTTGTTAAGTGATTCCAATAGTAAGAATATTCTCTACTATGTGTACCTGATTCTGACCTCACACTGCATTTACAGTGTTGCAAAGTCACTCCCAAGTTACACCAGCTTAAGCAAGATCCAAATCAAGCCTTATAAGCAACTACAGACTGTATCATTTTCTTAGCTGAATATATCAGTGGAAGCAGTAATATGCAAAGTAACTTAAATGATGACCCTCCTTATTACAGGACCCCAGGCACAACTCTTTATTAGAGGCTCCTAGGTATGACTGACTTAAGCTTTGTCTGAAGTGGCAAATTTTGTTGAGGTGCCTTTTGGTGACAAAACTGTGTGAGCATTTACACAGCAACACAACTTTTGTCAAGAAAATCAGACATTTTCACTGGCAAAATCTTCCTGCTGCACAAGGGACTTTTCTCTTTCCCCCTCCCAGTGGCTATGTCTAGAAAACTCCGCCACGTCTAGGGAATGCGTCTGCTCTTCCAACATTTTTTGCGGAAGAATAGATGCGCTCTTTTGGAAGCCCTGTCTCCCTTGTTTCATGAGGAAGAGGGGCTTTTATGAAAGTGGAGGCTATTCCAAAATTTGGCCCAGTGTAGACATGCCAAATTTTGGAACAGCCTCTTCCAAAAAAAATGATCGGAAAAAGGTACACAAATTGCAGCGCGCAATTTGCATAGCTTTTTCCAAAAAAAAGTTGGCAGTCTAGATGCCACTGTGTTGTCAACAAACATGAAGTGTAGACACCTCGAGGCATTTTGTTGCTGATTCTGGCCTCCGAGTGGCCCACAATTCCCAAGCAGCCACTCGGGTCAGGAGTCTGAACTCCACTGCCCTGTATTCAGATGACCAGCTATCCATCCTGCCCGCTTACAAGCCTGCAAAATGTAAATCACATTTCCTCCTGCCTGACCACCTGGACCCCTTCCCTACAGGCTGGCTCAGCATGCAGTGGCCTCATGGCATCTTTCTAGATGTCCGTTTTTGGCCATTGCACCAAACACTCCCCACTTGGACTGCCGCATAGCTATATGGGGTGAATAATACAACACAGCCAGAGCAGGGCTGAGGACGTGGCCCAAGATTTTTAGAAAACATTCCACACTGTGTTTTAAGAACCAACCCCCTTCCTCTAGCCACCCCACTGCCCTGTATATCCTGCTACCACTGCAGTTTGTTCCCAAGAGCCTGATTTAGAGTCAGACAATGGTGCCTATTCAAAGATTCACACCTTCTTTGTAAGGGCTTATTGTTAGTCAGTAACGTTCTGCTTGCTCTTCCCACCTCCCTGGAAACAGGTTAGGAGAGGCAGATGAAAGATGTGCTTTTCCAGATGCTGGAAAGGTCTTTGAAGACAAAAGTACAGCAGTGAAAAAAGGCTTCCTCTCCCATCAGCTAAAGCTCCTGCAGAGCTTTGGAACCCTTCTTCCTACATGCACAAGTGTCTCTTGAGGGATCAGAAAGCTGTGCATGAATATGTAGGCATGCACAAGATAAGCAGGACAGATGTTGCACTGAGCTCTACTGGGGCATTTTACATCACAGAAACTAACATACAGTATCTTTTCCGGCTGCCAATTTTATTTCCTCCCTTACCCCTTCCCACCATTGTACAATTCTTCCTCTCACTGCAATACAGAGCAACTTGGTTACAGGCTGCTGTGCTTGGTGCATTCAGAGTAGAGCTGAAAGCAATCTCAGAAACATTTTATTTAAAGTGATCCTACCAGCTGCTATGGCAGGCGTATCTAAGGGTATGTCTCCATTACAGGGCGGATCGATGCTGAGGCCAATTTAGCGCAGGGGTGGGCAATAATTTTTGAAGGGGAGCTATTTCATGTTTTGGAAGTGGTTTTGGGAAGTCCCAGAAGGGGCAGGGCCTGGGACGGAAAGGGCAGGGTTGAGAGCTAACCTACCCCAAGCATTGCTTGGACTGGGGTTCCCTCCCCCTGAGTTCTGGTCAGGGGAAGAGACCTGGAGCAGACGGGAGGATGTTGTCTGGGGTGGAGGCTTGGAATTCACACAAAAAGAAAAAAATATATATATATATATTTACTGGGTGTTTGGAAGAGAGCCAGGGACTGCTAGCCAAGCTACCCAAATCATAAAGAGACCAGAGCGTTGTGTTACAGTCGGTTAACTACAAATAATTCCAAACTATTCCTTTGGCCAGTCGGTGGAAAAAGCGGGTCTCTCTTTGAGATGCTTGCATTTTATAGTTGTAGTCTGCTTCCCCTCTGGGCATTCTGCTATTCATTCCTTAGATAGGAGTTTCTGAATTTTTTTCCCTCCCCCCCATCTCTTTCTCTCTCCCCTGTCATTCAAACAGTAATAACTGCACAAAAATCCCTCAAGAGAAACATTTTTTCACTTAGTTACAAAGATTTCATGGCTAATTAACGTAAATGTGGGTTTTACAGTGTTACACTCTTAACCAGCTTGGCTGAGAGGCTGGGAGGACAACAAAGAACAGGACAAGAACAGAAAGGGCATGGGAGGCTGAAGAGAGAAGGTACTACCAAGTTTTTCCTAGGGTTTGCCCACAATTTTGAGGTCTGCGTTCCTGGTGCCTAAATAATTATGGCCAAGAGTATTCCACATGTGACCGGATTATGTCTACTTCCTCCTTGGATCGATGCACCTTTCCTCTCATGCCCCCTTCCCCATCCTCCATAGGATCTAAGCTCAGTTGTCTGCAAGACTAAAGGGCATTTTGGGCTGAGGCAGTGGAGCATTCTTTCACTGTGAAGAGTGATTGGCAGAAAGCTTCAAGCATAAAGAAGAGAA
>JANRFK010001234.1:12161645-12176564 GCA_030068395.1 Apalone spinifera | reverse complement strand
TCTAAAAAATAAGATGGGTGAACTAGAGTGCCTCGTGTTAAAGGAGGATACTGAGATAATAGGCATCACAGAAGCCTGGTGGAGTGAGGACAATCAATGGGACACAATCATTCCGGGGTACAAAATATATCGGAAGGACAGAACAGGTCATTCGGGTGGGGGAGTGGCACTATATGTGAAAGAAAATTTAGAATCAAATGAACTAAAAATCTTAAATGAATCAACATGTTCCATAGAATCGCTATGGATAGTAATTCCCTGCTCTAATAAGAATATAACAGTAAGGATCTATTATTGACCACCTGACCAGGACAGTAATAGTGACTATGAAATGCTTAGGGAGATTAGAGAGGCTATCAAAATAAAGGACTCAATAATAGTGGGGGATTTCAACTATCCCCATATTGACTGGGTACATGTCACCTCAGGACGAGATGCAAAGACAAAATTTCTTGATACCTTAAATGACTGTTTCTTGGAGCAGCTGGTACAGGAACCCACAAGGGGAAAGGCAATTCTCAATTTAGTCCTGAGTGGCGCGCAGGATCTGGTCCAAGAGGTAACTATAACAGGACCGAGGCATAAAGGATCTGCCGACGGAAGGTTCTGGGGTTGGCAGATCCCCGTCTAGACTGCCGCGCTGTGCTGACAAACAGCTGATCGGCACAGCGCGGCGGCCATTTTGATTTAAATGAAGCAGCGATTATTTAAATTGGCCCTTCATCTCCCTTTGTCGTCCTGCCTCATCTACATAGCTTCGTCGACAGAGCCATGTAGTCTAGACACACCCTTAGAGTTCTTTGAAGGGATCAACAAACATGTGGACAAGGGGGCTCCAATAGATATAGTGTACTTAGATTTCCAGAGAGCCTTTGACAAGATCCCTCACCAAAGTTTCTTATGTAAATTAAGTTGTCATTGGATAAGAGGGAAGATCCTTTCAGGGATTGAGAACTGGTTAAAAGACAGGAAACAAAGGGTAGGAATAAATGGTAAATTTTCAGAATGGAAAGGGGAAACTACTGGTGTCCCCCAAGGGTCAGTCCTAGGACCAATCCTATTCAACTTATTCATAAATGATCTGGAGAAAGGGGTAAACAGTGAGGTGGCAAAGTTTGCAGACGATACTAAACTGTTCAAGGTAGTTAAGACCAAAGCAGATTGTGAAGAACTTCAAAAAGATCTCACAAAACTAAATGATTGGGCAAAAAAATGGCAAATGAAATTTAATGTGGATAAATGTAAAGTAATGCACACTGGAAAAAATAACCCCAACTACACATAGAATATGATGGGGGCTAATTTAGCTACAACTAATCAGGAAAGACATCTTGGAGTCATCGTGGATAGTTCTCTGAAGATGTCCGCTGCAGTGTGCAGCGGCAGTCACAAAAGCAAACAGGCTCTTAGGAATCATTAAAAATGGGATAGAGAATAAGACAGAGAATATCTTATTGCCCTTATATAAATCCATGGTACGTCCAGATCTTCAATACTGCGTACAGATGTGGTCTCCTCATCTCAAAAAAGATATACTGGCATTAGAAAAGGTTCAGAGAAGGGCATCTAAAATGATTAGGGGTTTGGAACGGGGCCCATATGAGGAGAGATTAAAGAGAATGGGACTTTTCAGATTGGAAGAGAGGAGACTAAGGGGGGATATGATAGAGGTCTATAAAATCATGAGTGGTGTGGAGAAAGTGAATAAGGAAAAGTTATTTGTTCCCCTAATATACAAACTAGGGGCCACCAAATGAAACTAATGGGCAGCAGGTTTAAAACAAATAAAAGGAAGTTCTTCTTCACACAGCGCATAATCAATCTGTGGAACTCCTTGCCTGAGGAGGTTGTGAAGGCTAGGACTATAACAGGGTTTAAAAGAGAACTAGATAAATTCATGGAGGTTAATTCCATAAATGGCTATATTAGCCAGTATAGGTAAGGAATGGTGTCCCTAGCCTCTGTTTGTCAGAGGGTGGAGATGGATGGCAGGAGAGAGATCGCTTGATCATTACCTGTTCGATTCACTCCCTCTGGGACACCTGGCATTGGCCACTGTCGGCAGACAGGGTACTGGGCTGGATGGACTGTTGGTCTGACCCAGTATGGACATTCTTATATTCTTAATGGACTCCTGGTTAAGATGGTTGAATGTTGTCCTGCAGAATTATATTCTACAGGTTGGACCTTCCTGGCCGGGAACCCTCGGGATCTGAGTGGTCCCAAACCAGAGGGTTTTCCAAACCAGGGAAAGTCAAGGCTCCTCTCTCAGCCATCAACCTCGCTCCTGGGTGCCAACCCTGGTCACTGGGCTCTGTTCCTGGATTTGGTTGGGGCTGTGCTCCCTGCCACCAGCCTTGCTACCGCGAGCCTGAGCCAGAGCTGCACTCCCTATTGCCAGCCTTTGGTGCGCTCCTAGCCTCTGGCCCCACTGTCACCAACTGAGCCTGCACTTCTGACCCTGGCCATCCCCACACCTAGAGGGGATCTCTGCTCCAGCAATACCTCTGGTCCTGATGGACCATGAATGTTGCTGGACCAGAGAGTGCCAGATTGTAGAGTTTCATTGTGTACCTTTGCTTCTGTCACAGAAATCCTGTGTGAATCTAGGCAAGTCGCTTAAACCAAACTTTTATCAGATTGCCACTAATTTTATGTTCCTCATTCTCTGGTTGCTTGATTCGAGATACTGGAATCTGATTTGCAGACTGCTCAAAACTTCATCTGAAGTCAATGGAAACTATGCTTTGAACATATAAAGTGCTATCCAACACTAATTTTATAAAAATCAGCCCTAGGTGTCTCAACACCCAAAATGAGTGGACACTTTGATATAATCTCCCTTAGCCTTCATTCTGCAACTCTAAAATGAAGATAATACCACTGCAGCTAGCAAAAGAGTTGTGAAAATAAATTCATTAACGTTTTTGAAACACTCAAATACTGTAGTGGTGAGTGCCATTGAAAAGCCCATATGGAAATTAATAATTCTGCATAGAAAGCAGGGTTTGAATAGCGTGCAGTAAACATAGCATTTTGCACATACAGTTCTGGCATTTCTTAACTTTTGATTGTTGGATTTTGAACCTTAACATTTTCATGTAGGTTTTTTATGTGTAATGCACACACATACACTGCACAAAGGTATTATAGGACTTGAGTTTGGAATGATTGCATTCGCCATAAGAGAGAGTTTCTGCCCCCCCCCCTTCTCTCTCCTCCCTTTTCTCCCAAACAAACATTGCCATGTCACAGCAAAAGAGCAGGCCAATGGAAAATGGATGAGGCATTTGCTTCTCAGCTGGAATCAGAAACCATGAACATAATGAGAAAGGGGAGAAATGTTCAAGGTTATAGTATGTCAGTCACATGTTCTGCTTGCTCCTGGCCCTCTCCTAAAGAACACAATATGGGAGGGTTGTATATAATCTGGTTGGCAGTACCCCTATAGTGGGGGGAAAAAAGCAGGCACATTACTTGTGTTCAAATTTAAATGCACCCCACGCCACTGTATGATGGATTCTCCACTAATATCATTAGCTGCACATGCTGCTAATTGTAGCCACTGCTAATCCATCTGAGTAGCCAAAATGATATTAGCTTTCAATAGGATTTACATATATTCAGTCTTGTGTCTGCATCAGCAAGCAATTAAAATTTAAACTGTTGAACATGCAGCTTGCTCTAGTCTAAGTAATATTTAATAGTATTAACAGTGCACTCCCCAATCCGCCTACGAATCTCTTTACAGTCTCATCAATCCACTAGCATCGCTGTGGGACAAGGAGGCCCTCTTATACTAACGGCTTCCAGAGGAGGGCACTGTCATGTGAAACATGATCTAAATGCCAGATAAACTGGCTGTGTCAGCAGAGTACTCTGTGCCTCTCTCTCTTTTGCATATGAAGAGGAAGGCAGAGGAGTTGGCATATGTGTATGCCAGAGCAAAATAAGCTCAACAAACACTACTTAGAAGAAAGCAGCCCCGATAGTATGAAGAAGAGGCACAAAGCAGGTGCAAGTGGAACGTGGTTAGTGTCCTTAGCAAATCTAGTTGGATCCCAAGCAGAGCAACGCTGATCAGCAGTTCTCTGTTTGTTTCCACCAGCTAGTGGAGAGCTTGAGGAGTATTGGTGGAGCCATCCCTTAAGTATGGTGAATGGGCATGACTGCTCCAGGCCTCGCTCTTTGGGGAGCTCTATGCTTTAGTTCAATGTGTCATGTGAGGCTCGGGATCAGGCTCTGGCTGCAGCAGCCAAAGGCTGCTCCAGGGCTGAAGCACCCATGGAAAAAAAAAAAAAAAAAGATGGGTGCTCAGCACCACAAGACAACCCCCTATCAACACCTCTTTTTTCCCCCTAGTGCCTTCTGCTCCTGGTGGACCCATGGATCAGCACCTTCCTCTCCTTCTCAGTGCCTACCGTGGATCAGCTGTTCTGTAGTGTTAGGAGGCACATGGGGAGGGGGAGGAGCAAGAGAGCAGTGCACTTAGGAGAAGGGGTGGAACTGGGAGGGAAAAGGTGGGAAAAGGCAGGGTAGGGACAGGAGTGGGAAGAAACAGGATGGGAGTGGGGCACTGGGGAAGCAATGGAGCAGGGGTGGGGCCTGAGTGGAGTCAGAGAGGAGCATCTCCCAGCAGATTAGAAACACAGGATGATTTGTCCTGGGCCCTGCACCCCATTAGGGGTGGCCCTGAGTATTGCCACCCAGGCAGATGTGATTTTTCTAAAAGACCCAGATGGATCTTTACTCAGAAGGCAGGGTATTTGTAAAAAATCAGAAACATGGTGAATTCTTCAGGTGAAACTTTTTTTTTTTTTGGCAAAACAGGCCAGGGTTTTAAGAAATGCAGTGTTTCTGTCATAATTTAGACAGATCTTCAAGGCAGTTAATATTATTCCAGGAGCTGCTTAAAACCATCATAGCCTGCGGTATGTGTTTTATGCAGTGGTCAGAGGCACAGCAAAGAATCTCATCAGATCTAGAACTGATTTCCCATCTGTGATGCTGTATGATTGAATATGACCATTTATATAATTGTTATTGCCACAGTTATACAACTGCAACAAATCTTGTAAAAAGTATGTAATGTAAGGTGTCAATGGAGAATTATGATTTGCTAAGTATGACTGTCCTGTTTGCATGCATGTGTCATCTTTGTATTTGAAGTTATGAATATTGAATATTTACTGGCATCATACACGTGTTGGATTCCTGGCTAACACCCGCCACATAAATTTACATTAGGGCCAGATAGCTCTGTTTAGCTTCTCACTTAGCTTCTCATAATGTGTCATAGAAGAATCTCAGTTTGCCCAGATAGCTCTTCTTGTGGATGCCTCAGACTCCAGAGTATGTCTAAACTACATCCCTCTGTCGAAAGAGGGATATAAATTAGGCAGATCAAAAGTGCAAATGAAGCAGGGATTTAAATATCCCGTGCTTCATTTGCATAATCGCATCACAGTGGTCTTTCAAAAAAGGGTATTTCGAAAGTGAAATCGCCATCTAGATGCGGTTCTTTTGAACCCTCTCCTCCCCCCCCCCGCCCCCCCGGGCCTTTTTCTAAAGATCCTGTACTCCCAATGGCCACTCACTGTAAGTCATCAAGCTATGTAAGGTCATGTGGTATGCTCCTGTGACCCTGGACTGCATCTTGGTTGCGAGCTTTGTTTGAGACAGTACATTTCCAGGAATATGGCAGAGGATCTTAAGATGTCTCCATTTTGCCTCTTTTCTGCCCTGATTCTTTGGACTATGGATTTCAGCTAAAAGGAGAATTTTGAGAAATGTAGTGAGGACCTTCCAATCTTAGTGGAGAGATTTTACAAGTTAGCAGTCTATTCCACCACTGCTACACTTCAGATATAATGTGATATAAGGCTTTGCAGTTAGTTGCATGTATATGATCTAATAACCATTATTAACTCTTTTATTTTATGTTATTATTAAACCTTTACATTTTAGTTACTAAAGAACTGACATCTGTGATTACTGGGTAAAACCTGGCTAAGTGGCTGATATCTTGGTATTAGAGGACCCTACATTTTGATGAAATTGGTAACCATTCAACACAGAGTCCAGTACCTGGTTAGTGAAACAAGAGCTAGAATGCCTAAGGAGACTATTTTTCTTTCACCAATGCAGTGAGACAGACGTTTGTTACTGTATTGATGTAATCTAAAGATACACTAACCACCATTTTGGGGTGAGTCTGCCCTATTTCTCAGCAGTTTGTTCTGAATTTGGCATCCTCAGCTGTGAGCCACTGGAACATCACCCAGAACAAAATTCCAGATTTTGAATTTTTTTTTTCCCATTCTGAATTGGGACAAAAAATGAAATCTCAAAAATAATGTAAATGGAAAACAAATGGTAAAACATTTTGATAAAATGTTTCATTTTGACTTTCACCTTTATAAATAAAAAGTAACTGATTTCTAATTGAAAAGTAATTTCAAATTGAAAAATTAAAATATGTCTACATATTCTTAGTTTTTACATTTTTCTTCTAAATAGAGGAGTTACAAACACTGACACCTACTCATGGGACATTGTGGTTTTGGCATTTTCAAATGGAAAAATAATTCGACAAAAAATTCTTGTTCAGCTTAAATCTCCCCGCATGACTCCACTGTACCTGTCATAGATGACATCAAGGGACAGAGTAGCCATGTTGGAAGAGAAGTGATACCTCTCTCCACATTCCTTAGTGGCCAGTTGAGGAGATCATGATGGAAACAAAGACAACAACCAGAGGTCTGAAGCCTGTTGATGGCACCATCGAGAACTCTGTTCAAATTCGGAAGTCGATAAATAAAGAATTGGAATATCATCTGGAGCTCACTGAAGAAATTGACCAAACCTTCTGTCATTGACATTTCATTGTCTTCAGTAGTAGCAAAACTGAATGAGACTTAAGTACATGCTTAAAGTTAAGCACTTGTGCTTGCCTGATTAAGGCTGCTTTCCTGAATCATGGCCAGAATCAGGTTTCCAGGGGAAATATGATCATAAATTTGAAATGTGCTTTTTATGATGGTATAGATAGTACTGGGTCTTGCCATGAGGGCATGGGACTGGACTCTATGACCTCTCAAGGTCCCATCCAGTTCTAGTGTTCTATGATTCTATGAATATTCTGCAAAATTTCTGTTTCCATAAACATTTGCATCATAAACTTCCAGGCTAGACTATTTAGGGAGAGGAAACATAAAAGGGCAATCTCTCAGTGCAATGAAGTCATTAAAACTGAATGACTCAACTGAATCTGAATGAATATTTGCAGAATTCCTTTTACAGTATTCACTCCGCTCTATCAAATAGTAAATTTCATTACTGTAAGGGTCTAACACAGTTGCTCCCACAGTAACACATTCATTCATTATTATATCATTTGCTCTTCATTTTAATTGTCTTGGCAACAAAGATCAGGTCTCTTTTTATCAGCATTTAAAATGTTAGAAGAGGAAAAAATGTCAACTTTAGGTGAGAACTATTAGTGGTTTTTTTCGAGTCTCTTGCTATGTAATTTATTACATCAGTTAAACAAATCAGAGTTGATCTGACTTGTTAATAGGAGAGACATGAAACAGGAATATATTTTCTATGCATTAAACCAAACATACAGAGAAATTTGAGAAAGTTGATTACCTTTTAGAGGAATAAACCATTTAAAAGCTTACATTTCTACTTCAATAAAATAAATAATAATACTTAGTTATTAACAGAACGCTTTTCATTAGTAGATCTCAAAGTACTTTTCTAAGGGAAGCAAACTCATCTTGATCCTTATTTTGCAGATGGGAAAACTAAAGCCCAGAAAGGGGAAGTGGCCTACTCAAAGTCATACAGTAGGACAATAGAGGAGGAGGGAACAGAACCCAAGTTTCTTGCCTCTCTGACTAGTGTCCCTATGATGAGAGAGATATTGAGCACTGTGGTCAAGAAATCAGTGCACAGCGCTGGGATTCTGGAGAGAGAGGTTGGATTCCCAGCTCTGCCACTGATTCCTTGTATGTCAAGTTACTTTAGCTACCTGGACTTCAGTTTCCTCATCTGTAAAATGGGGATAAATGGTTTTTTTCATCTTTGTAAAGCTTCTTGAAACCCCAAAATGAAAGTATTCTACCAGTGGAAAATATCATTATTATCATAATCATTGCAGGAGACCTGCATTTGGAAGCAATGCACCTTCATTACCTGGATGCTGACTCTGTCATAAATTGACATGTTTAGAAGCTGGCTGAGTTCTCAGATGCAGAATTTGACTTTCAGAAGGAAGGTGTGAAGAAAGAAACAGAAAAGAAAGAAGATGTTGGCTGCTTCTTCCCAAAGCTTCTGTTATAGCATAAAAGGCTGGTTTCCCCTTTTGGAGGTTGTTAGGGGACAGAATGAGACTACCTGGCCTCAGCTCTAGTGGGAAGGCAGGGATCAGCTGTAAAAAGTCATACTGATGTTTGAAGGACACCGATTCATTGAATCAGTAGGGCCTCATCTGCATGAGGATTTATCAGATCTATGGTGTCCAGTGGGTGCATCTCCATCACCAGTGGAACCTATCAAGCAAACAAGTCTCTCAGAAGCTCAGGATGTGGATGATAAAATGGCAACAACACTGTATAACTGAAAGTATTTTTGGGTCCTGAAACCTAGTTGCTGAATTCAGTGAAAGAGTAAAAAATCATTTAGTTTGGAAAGAACTGGAATGTTTCATTTCAACTGTTTTGGACAATTAAAAACACACACACCAAAAAGGGTGCCCTTCCAGTTGAATCTTACCCTTACAGTGTACACAATTATTTTTATACTCTATAATTCCAGTGGAGAACTAAGACCTCCAGAAACTGAGCAACCCGATAGAATCACTACAAAATAATGAATCCTTCATTCTCAGTGTGTCTTTGATTTTCAGCAGCTCCCCCCCACCCTTTCATATAAAAACAGTATTAGTTAGGTTAAGCAAATAGTGATTCCTTCATTTCTGTTTAAACCAACACTGATTATTTTCATTTTTTCTCACATTAAGAAAAGAAAATAATTTTACATTGAATGGAAGATATTGCTCAACTCAAAACAGGGTGATTTTTTTTTTGTTTTTTGTTTGTTTTGTTTTGTGCTTTCACTTTTCATTCTCTTTCAGGTGTTTTTCACTGTGTTTTTTTAAAAATTAAAGGAACCACCATTTCAAAATGAAACGTCAAAACATTTTGCCTCAGAAATTTGAAAACAAAACATTTAAACATTTCCAAACATTTTTTCCAGCTGAAACTGTTTGCCAAATTCACCCAGAATTTGTGAATAATTTTGATGTTCTGAAAAAAAGTTTCCCCACATATTAACTATTCACTGACATTTTTTCCCAGCTGAGTTTTCAGGGCCATACCCTTAGCTGGTGTAAATCAGCACAGCTCCTTTGAAGCATGTAAGGGGCAGGAAGCTAGCAATGCACACTAAAAATGGCAGCATGAATGCTGCAGGACAGATACCCCAGCCCAAGACCACCGGATGCCGAGTCCAAGTGTGGGTGGATGATCTGAAGTGCTGCCTGTGCCACAACATCCACACTGCTATTTTTAGTAAGCATTTAGAGAGAATCTGTCTATCTGTGCTGGGAAACATCTGCCACAGTGTAGCCACACCTGAAGCTAGTGGCACATACGTACCCCATCCAAGGCTTTTAAAGTATAAATCTTTATTTCTGCTCTGTGCATGTCTCCCTATGTCTATGGCTGTGAGTCTGGCTGGACACCAGACACTGTCAATTTATAAGCAAGAAAAAATGAGACGTGTAGTTTTCCCTATGCTTCTCTTTGGCTGGATTAGTCAGGCTCCCAAGGCAGCTGAAATTTGTCATTTTTGTACAAGATCACTGACTAAACAGAACCACGTCTTTCTGCTGCATCAAAAATCGCTCCACTTTTAGGGATATTCAAACAGATTAAATATCAAAAACAAACCATGGAAGACAGCTTTGTGAGAAGTGGCTTATGCTGTGCTAAGTCAAGATCAAAGCTAGCTAACTCACAGCCAGCCCTTGGGTTCACTTGAAGACAAAGCAAAGAGTTATAAGTTATGAAACCTTAGCTGATCAAAATTTCTTTATTCAACAGAATGACTCAGAGGTAGGGTGACACATAGCAATTCATAGTGAAATACTTTTTCCTATAACAAAACAATTTGCCTTACCCCATATGAAGTGCCCTGCAATTGTGTGACCTGATTTCCTTTATTAAGGAAATGTGTGAGAATATCTGTCAAATTGCAAATAAAGTGGGGGGAAAGGACTGAAAATGTGCTTGAGCTATGGGGGACATGAACAAAAAAAGCCAGGCACAGACTAATGTTACCATAAGATAACATTGGAGCTCAGGGACTATGGTGATGAGTGCCTTTTAAATGCAGGAACAATAATAAAATGAGTTAATGTAGAGCAAAAGAATATGCCAAACAACAGCACTTAGGACCTTCCCTGCAAACCTAGTCTCCTGCCCATAGTCCCATTTAAGTCTATTCAAAATATGGTGCAGTCATAAAATCTTAGAAAGTTTTAATGTATAGGAATTTAATAAGAAGCTGTATTTTCAGTTGCTCTTTTTTGTCCTGGCAGATTATTGCTAGAGGTTAATGGGAATTACTCATACGATTTCATTGGGATCACTAAAATGAGCCACGTTCGCAAAACAGGACCAAGCTATTGACAGTGACAGACTTGATCCTGCAAGATGTTCGGCATTCTGGTTCCAGTCAGCAGAACACTTAAGTATATTCTTAACTTTAAGCAGGAGAGTTCTCCCATTCACTTCAGTGAGACTACTCACATGCTTAACATTAAGCATGCAGTCAAGTGCTTTGCTGGGTCAGGGCCAGAGAGCTCAGAACCTTGGGCAGTGTGCCATTGACTTCTGTGGCAACTGTTCTTGTTCAGCATTTTTGCAAATCAGTCCACTTAATGAGATGCCTTAGTGTAGGCAGTCACGTTTAAGGATTTTGTCCTATGATTCTAGTCCTATGAGCCACTTACCCACTGGAGGACTTTAGGACAGTGTATACACTATGGGTGTGTCTACACAGCACCCTAAACTCGAAACAAGCAAATTGCGTATCTTATTTTGATTACATTTCTAAATAGGCTGTTTTCAAATTTGGTGCGTCTACCCAGTGCCGAATTTTGAAATAATGCGCTATTTCGAGACATCTCTTAACCCTCGTGGAATGAGGGTTACTGGTATGCTGAAATAGCGCATCCGTTATTTCAAAAAATATTTAAAAATAACAGGCGGCTTGTGAAGACGCGGGGTAGCTATTTTGGGATATTGCCGGTATCCCAAAATAGCTGTGCAGTGTAGACGTACCCAAAGTGTTGAGATACGAACTGAAAAGGAATCTGCCTGCTTGCAGCTCTTTTGTAAGAGATCAAACCAGGAGTTGGGGGAAAAAGATGAATTGATCCTGGCAGGAATATCCAGGTCTAGAAAAGGAATCCCCATGCCTAGATTTCTGGGCACTTCAAATTTTGCAAAGTTGAAGGTCCATGTCCTCACTATGGGGAAGAATCGAATTTGGTCTGAGGTAGTGCATCCACATTCACGGAGCCTGCCTCCGACTCAAAGCTCCAGTAAGCACTCTGGGGAGTGCACCAGTATGGTGGATAGTTCCGGTGTCTGCTTGGCCTGGAAAACAGTGATGAATGTTTACAGGGGCTCCTCTCCGCACCTGTGTCTCACAAGGCACTCCTCCACTGGCTCCCCCCTCACGGGACACAGAAAAGAATACAATGGGCAGACACTTTCTTGTGTTCTGGTTGCCTGCACGAACACCAGAGCACTGGGACAACATCGTGGACATTGGGGCACTCATGTTTCTGTGTGCTCATCGCTCGCACAGGGCTCATGAAACTGGCCATGAGGGACAGGCTCTTCCCCAGTTCCCAGGACTTGTAGAGCTCTTTGGGAGGGGGGAGAAGTGGAGATGCCAGGTGTGGCCAAAGTGGGAGGCTGTGGGAGGCCTCCTGGAGGCCAATTAGTTTGAATTAGTGGCACCAGAGTGTCTACACTATTGGAAATACAAGGTTGGGAATAGCATTACTCCTTGTGAAAAGAAGGACTACAGGGTTCAAATTCTGCAGTCCCTAATTGCAGAATAACAGCCTTGGTACTGTGGACGCCTTGCTTAGATAATCGACCAGAGGGGTGCTAATTTCGGAGGAAGGTCCTAGTATAGACCAGGCCTCGGAAAGTCATGTGTTAATCCTTTGTGTCTCAGTAAACCCAGCTAATAAAAACCCCAAGGATCTAACCTGCTCCTATTTAAGACAATAGAAGCAGGCTTGGGCCCTAAATCTTCGCTGAAAACCAAATATTAAAATCAAAGTTTTCCATGTAATGAGCTTTTTAAAAAATCCCCTAAACTGAGCAACTTTACTTGTCTATTTATTCTTTATATGAACCATGTTAAAGCAGGTTCATAGACAAAATATGTATTTTAGATCATTTGCTGTACACAGATAAAACACTACGTATTAGTATCTATTACCAATTTTCTCTGTGGACAAACATAAAAGACAGACATAAATAGACATCTTAATGGGAGACTCTCTCACCAGGGACATCAAAACAAAATGAGAGTGGCAATGGTCATGGACTCCCCAGCTGACTCCAGACCCTATGTGATGCTGTTGCTTTGAAATGCCGCAGGGAGCGCAGGAGCAGCTGGGGACTCCAGCTGACCCTGGGCTCCGCACAGCGCTGCTGCTTTGAAATGCCATGGGGAGCCCGGCGTTGGGCTCCTCGTAGCATTTCAAAGCGGCAGCACCACACGGAGCCCAGGTTCAGCAGGGAGTTCCCAGCTGACCCCAGGCTTCGGCGCTTTCGCCTTTGAAGTGTAGCAACAGCTGTAGGGCTATTGCTACACTTCAAAGGCAGAGGCGCCCTGTTGACTAATCGAATAGTCGATGCAAAAATGCATTGACTATTCGATTAGTCAATTACCCAATACTTCACATCCTTACTTCTCACCTGGCCGCAGGCTGCTGTGGTGAGACAGGGTTGAGGTTAGTCCTCTCTCCCCGGGGGTAGCCTGAACCTCTCACCCCCCAGTCCCATACCAAAGCAAAGATTTAAATTAAACATGTACAGTTTCATTTTATTTTACATAAAACACAAATTACTTGAGTTAAGGACCCGAGCAACACCAAGTAAATCTTCTAGTTAGTTATAAAACAGACAACAAGTGAGGTATTAAGCAATGAAACCCTTACTTTCCTAACATTCTGTACTTTCACTGACTCGCAAGAGTTTTTAATAAAATTTTGGGGTAGATTGTGGTATATAATTCATTCAACTGGAGGCATATAAATCCTGGCGTAGATTATTCACTGGACTGGAGGTCAACACATATAGCACAGGACAAGAAATTTATTCATGAAGGGTATGATTCTAAGCCTATTGCTGTGAATGGAAAGACTTACATTAGCTTCTATGGGCTTTGGTTTAGGTCTTAAATAGACTGCCAGTTATAACGGCTGACCTTGTCAGTATGAATACTTTTATCTTGCAAAAAGCATCTGTTTGGAAAATGTTTTGGTATTTAAATTACACACTCCCTTAACAGAAAACTTGATTCTAATTCCTGCATCATTATTAACACAAATGCTAGTTATTAATGAACATAGCAAAAAATGTAAGACAGATGCTGATTCATTTTTAAAAGCACATTGGAGAGCACAAGGTAAAATGTTATGAATAAGCAGAATTCATCCAGTAAGAACATTTTTTTTCAGTTAAGTAATGAATATTGAAACAATTCATTGCAGGAAATCTCCTGACTTTTGCTTGGAGAAAAAAGATTAATCTCATTTAGGATACCTTCACCTGATATTTATTGCAAAATTACTGTAACACTTTGTACTGGGTTTATATGACAGGATGTGCTGGATGCTGTAGAGCAAATTTGGCATGAAAAAGAAGCAAGTTCACTTTTTGAAAAAGCCATCCGGGGTCATCTGCCTTCCTGAGTTGTAAACCTTCTTGACCGTCTGTCGATGTAGACACTGAACTGCTCCAGCAAGGTGACTGCATTCTACGTGGCTCCGAGACTCACGGAAGCGCAGACAACCATCAAGGGAATCCGGGGCTGCTTCTCACTTGGCAGCAGTTCAGTTACTTTGTCATCATCTGACTGGGCACCTGTCTCATCTGATTCATTTTCTTTTTGCACAAAACCAACTCTGTGTCTTCATCTCTGCAATATGAAGAAGTTTCCATTTTATTTCCTGTCTTCAGCTAGCTGCCCCGACTCTGCCTTTGACCCATGGCAAGGCTGTGTGCTACTTCAGCCATGGTGGTATAATGAAATCGCCACAAGAGGGCAGTGTTTCAGACATTAGTGTTATGTTGAGACATGCAGTTCTTAGTATTTCATTTTTCAGTGACCTCTCAGGATTTATATATATTCAAGCCCAGGAGTAGTTTATTGTTAAGGTAAGAAGAGCACAAAGGAAATAGGATAAAGAGTGGTCAGTGCCGTTATTGGTAGTTATGCAAGGTCAGTTGTTCATGTAAAATCACGTGTATTTGCTTCATATCTGCCCTTGGCATTTCTCATCATAACAGACACTTCATTTTCCTTGCTTCTGCATTGGTGTCAGGAACTTTAATATTGAAGCTGTGTTAAGCTGCAAGAGTCTTTTAAATGATCGGACAAAAGACAGGACTATGCAGCACTTTAAAGACTAACAAGATGGTTTATTAGGTGATGAGCTTTCGTGGGCCAGACCCACTTCCTCAGATCAAATTGTGGAAGAAAATTGGCACGACCATATATACCAAAGGGATACAATCAAAGAAAAGTGAACACATATAAAATTGACAAATCAGGTTTTAGAACAGAGGGGAGATGTGGGGGGGGGGGGGGGGGGGG
>JANRFK010001234.1:12106998-12120228 GCA_030068395.1 Apalone spinifera | reverse complement strand
TGTAATTTGACATAGCTTCCACTTTTTATATGACTGCTTTTTTATTTTTAGATCATGTAAGATCTTCAGGTTGATTCAAGGTGGTCTCCTGGATCTCTGTAACTTTCCTCCTGTTAGGGCTGTTCCCCACTCCGGCACTCCAAGTGCAGAAAGTGAGTGCCCGCAAGAGAGCTTCAAAACCTTGCCTCTACAGACTGTGGTGACAAAAAACTTCCCCCCAGAATCATAATACACAGATTTTGGAGTATTGCTGCCTATCCTAAAAATCAGGAGTGAACATTTGAAATCATCCCCAGCGGCGTTCCCAAGCTCTTTTGCCCTAAAAAAGTTTTAAAAAAGAAAAGAGAAAAACAAGCTGCAGTCTCTGGTAGCTGACCCCTCAGTCAAAGGCATGCAGATACACACAGACAGACCTTCCAGGACACAAGAATCAAATCATCACCTCGAAAAAAGTGATTTTAATTACAAAACAAAAAATAAACTTGCTAAAGCATACTTGTTTGCTAGGTGTCACAGAGCAACAAAGGAAAACAAATTAAAAAACAAAGAAAATCTCTAGGAATAATGCTTAGATGGTAATTGGGGAGGGAAGCCACCCCAGAAGCTTTGTCGACAAAAGCCTGTAGTCTAGACATACCCTGAGTTTACTAAAATCTGCCCTCCTGAAATCCATTGTCTCTATTTTGCTGTTCTCCCTTCTACCATTCCTTAGAATCATGAACTCTATGATTTAACAATCCCTTTTACACAAGCTGCCTTCTACTTTCAAATTTTCAACCAGTTCCTCCCTATTTGTTAAAATCAAACCAAGAACAGCTTCCCGCAGGCAGGGCCGGCCCGAGGTATTCTGGCGCCCCGGGCACAGGGGCGCAGTGCCGCCCCCGGGCACATGGTGCATGCGTGGGCCCACCTGTGGGGAGCGGGCCCGCCCCTCAAGGGTGCGCAGGCCCGCCCCCGGGGCGCACAGTGCATGCGCGGCCTGGGGCGTGCCCCTAGGGCGCACGGCGCAAGCATGGCCCAGTCCGGCCTGGCTGTTGCTGCTGGCGTGCGCATCGGGCCGTGTAGGGTCCCTCAGCTGTGGGGGGAAGGGTGTTGCCGGCCAGCGCCGCGGGGATGCGGGCGGGCCAGCGCTGCGGGAGCTGGGTGCACAGCGCCTGATGGCAGTTGTAAGGGATGCCGCGCGTCCCTTACAGCTGCCATCAGGCGCCCCCCATCAGTTGGCGCCCTGGGCAGCGTCCCGGCTCACCCATGCCTCTGTCCGGCCCTACCCCCAGGTGCCTTGGGTTGTCATGGAAATAGCTACATGAGGTTTAAGGTGGTGAACAATCAGCCACTTACTGTGCAAGTTGCACCCCCTTAGCAGTGTGTAATATACAATGCAGCACAATGTATTCCACATCTGTATTCAGTCCAGTATCTGTTAACTTGCAACATTCACATGTGAGAGACGAAAGAGCCAAAATATGGGACTCAACACAAAGATAAGGAAACTTAAAATTGTGTCTGATTCTTGTATCATAAACATTTTCTGCTGTACTTTCATCAGTCAGCATTTTACTGGAAATAATTCTTAATAGCAACATTATAAAAACACTAGTGGCCAAATCTTCCAGTCCTTACTCACTCCATTTGATATTAATGAGAGTTTTGCTGGAATCCCATTGAATCAGTACATTTAAATAAGAGGCTACAAGATCAGGCCTTTTAAGTGGGCTGCAGGATTTGTCTTTGAGTTTGCATGCAGAGGCACTGGGGATACATTTAGGCTATTCTTGAAAGTGAGGGACAGTTAAGAAGTGTGCTGAGCCAAGAATTTATTTGTAGTACAGAGATATGGTGAATTTAAGAGTCACAGTGGCAGTACACTGACTTTGTAGGAGGATAGCTCGGTATCAGAGAGAAGCTTATACCAACAACAGTTCATCCCTTTTCTAGTTGGAAATGCAACAATGCTTTAAATTGCAGTAGAAATGGAAGTGGTAGGTCCACCAAAACTATAGCAAACAGACATCATTTGGTATCTATTCTCTTTGCCAAACAAAGTGTGATCATTTTTACACTAGGCTACAGTTCAAATAATATACAATCAATATATGCCATATTAATTATACTATGGCATTGCAGCCTCTATTTATCTTTAATCCTTTCACAGGAGTGCAGGTATATACGCTTTAAAGGAAAGCAACACCAGTCCAAAAGCAGAAACGCATTTCCTTTAAGAAGTGTGTAATAGATGTGCGCTCTCCAGCTGAAGCAAACAGACACCACGGAAATCAATGGAGCCATGGTGATATTATACCAGCTGCAGGTCTGACCCTGTTTACTGCTCTATGCACAAGTGTGCGCACACACACACACACACACACACACACACATAAAATCCTGCCTTGCTCAAGTTGCCAAAGCTACTCTTCTCCTCTATGTTGTACAATTTGGGGATTTGCTTTTCAATATTTTGTTCTACTGAGTTAAATACTGATCTGAGCTAAAGCTACAAGTCTTCAAAACAGCAAACATGCACCTCAACCATAAGACAGTTAATGCTGTACTGGGAATCTACCATCTGTGAAGTGCCAAATTAATTATGCATGGAACAGTGACTTTACTACTATAATTGCACACACACAGAGTCACTTGGGCACACACACCTCCAAACCCCTGTCCCTCAAGCTACAAGTTGTGCATAACATTATACTTTAGATGGCTTCCTGCTGGTTTAGCAGGAAAAACTCCATCTTTATTCTATTCTCCCTTGGCATTTACTTAACTTCCTTTTCAAGATCCTCAAACACACAATAAGCTTTTGATTATCAGGGTTTCAAATGCTCCTCTGGACACCCAGGGTATATTTATGAATGGAATTAATAAAGAAGCAATCTGATTCCAAAAGGGAGCATTTGCAGTACTTAAGTATCACTGAGTGACCACGCTGGAAATTGAAAAGAACTGGTGGTAGTTGGTAATTTTTATATTTGTTTAGTGACACCCTACGAAGTCCATAGAGCTGTGAATTTGTCCTTTTTGGGGTCTCTGTATAGTTTGTTTATTCAATTAATCAGAATTAGGGGATATGTCCAGAAAAATGCAAACTATAAACCTATTTGCCATATTAAAATAATGTCAACTATTAATCATGCCATTATTATTAAATAGTAAAATTGTTTTGTTTTTGCCCTCTTGCATCTTTTCAGATTGGATGATCATCTTTTTTTCACTTCCCTCAATCCCCAACCAGGAGTTTTCTATCTGCTACCCAAGATACAGAAGTCTGGAAATCCCGGACGACCCATCATCTCAAGCACTGGCACACTTACAACAGGATTTTCTGGCTATATTGACTCCCTCCTCAGATTCTCTGCTACCAGCACTCCTACTACCACCACGACACCACTGACTTCCAGAAGAAACTACAAAACATCAGTAATCTACCTGAAAATACCATCCTGGCCACTATGGACCTAGAAGCCCTTTACACCAACATTCCACATGAAGACGGATTACAGGCCATCAGAAACACCATCCCTGAAGACAGCACTACAAACCTGATTACGGAGCTCTGCAACTTTGTCCTCACCCACAACTACTTCTGATTTGGAGACAATTGATATCTTCAAGTCAGCAGCACAGCCATGGGCACCCTCATGGCACCACAATATGCCAGCATCTTCATGGTTGACCTTGAACAGCATTTCCTCAGGTCTCGCCCCCTAACACCTTTACTTTACTTATGCTACATCGATGACATCTTCATCATATGGACCCATAGAAAAGATACCCTTGAAGAATTTCACAAGGATTTCAATAACTTCCACCCCACCATCAACCTCAGCCTGGATCAATCCACAAGAGAAATTCACTTCCCTGACACAACAGTACAATTAAATGATGGACAAATTTCCACCACCCTATACCATTTCAACACTCCAGCATGTGGCTTTTCCTATTGAACTCCACGGGACTGCTGATGCAGTAAGATAGAATAAGATGTGCAATAAGATGGAGCACATGTCTAAACACATTGCTGAATTGGGACCTGAGTGGGTTAAATCCCTCTGTACAGCTCTACTGACTGTCATGGTCACAGCAGTGCTCTGCAAGGAGTGCTCGAAATCAGGCAGAGTGAGAGGAGTGGAATGTAATAGCAGCTGTCAAGGGACCATTTGCCATAGCAAGTTCCTCCTGACAATTCTGAAGAAGATTTCCAATCCAAGGTGAGAGACAACCATGTAATCCTTCAGTGGAACTGCTCATATTTTGTAAGGTAGGAATGTATCTAGGTGGCACTCCAGAATTGGGGCATATATTCTTTACTGTTCATTATTTTCAGTGGTAGAATAGCCACTGGGTCAGTGGGCCCCATGCCAAGGGGCCTTGCCCAATGGGGGGGGCATAGAAAGTGGCATCCTTACACTCCTGCTAAGGAGCAGGATTGGAGCATTGGGGCTTGCCCTGCTCTGCCAGGGAGTGGGGTGAGCTCCTGTGCCCTGCTCCCCAGCAGGAATGATGAGAGAACAAAGTGGGGCAAGCCCCCATGTCTGATTCCCACTCCCTGGCAGGAATGCTGGGCAAGCAGGGGAAGCTCTCATGCCCTGACCCTGCTTTCCCAATGAGTGCCTGCCACCTGCTCAGGCTCAGGGCCTCACAAAAGTGGAGTCCTCCACGGACTATGGCTAGTTCTTCTCACAATATTAGGCTACATGAACTTTCCTGCATAAACCATGGTGGATGTCTTTTAAGAGGATTGCAGGCTCCCAGGTTGGGGGCTGAGTAGAAAAGTAATGCAGAGGATAACCCATTAATTCATTAATTTCTACAGCACCTACCACTATGGCAATAAGGTGTTCAAAATCAGAAACACAACAAAACTGCTTGTTCAAAAGTAAATGCAAGAATCTCAGCCAAAGGTCATTGAAACAGGTTCCCGATGAACTTCTAAGGTGGTGCATTTTTTTCCTAATAATATTTTATAGGAGTGAATTTTAGAGGTGGGGAATCACTCACTCACTGCCCTATTATTACAAACTTGACATCTGACCACAAGTGACCCTAATTGCCACAACGGCAATCACATAACTAGTGCAGGTATTGAACCTGGAGAGCAGACAAGCACAGGGAGGCAGAGTTAAGAATATCGTGGCATTCAGACATTTGTATATTTTACCCCTAAATCACTAATACTTTTTCCCTCCTTTAAATTACTTGGTCAAGTGTTTTGGACTTAGATATCTATAACCAGGAACTTGCATCCATCTCTAACCATGTAAGTAAGTGGCCTCATTTTGTCCACAACTCCTCCTAAAATCAGCACATCTGACAATCAGGACACCTTGTTAGCTCCCAAACTTTAGGCATCCATGTTTGAAAACTTTGGTCTTAATATGTTTTTACAACTTTCACTGCAGTTTCACAAAGATTTTTGTCTGAGAATATGAGTTAAGGGGTTTATGGTGATAAATGTGGTGTACTAAAAATGCAGCAGATTGCTTATCTATGTATTTGTGCTGAGGAAAAGTTCTTCCCGACAGGAAAAAGTATTGACCTATCCTTAGTTTTTCAAGTTAAGGAGCTGTCTCTAATTTGCTAAGAGTACTTTGTCCAGAAAAATAAAGTGTATCCAACCAGAACCTCTTGCGCATCCATGCCATTATAAAATGTTAAACACTCTCCCCAACAAACCCTCACACTATACAGCTCCAGCAGCGCCGCTCCATCCCAGCTCATTGTAAATGCCCAGACTAGGCAAACAGGAAGACGAATGGTTATTCAGGCAAATTTGGGCCACCACGATGGGAAAGGTGCAGAAGGAAAACATTATGGCCAGAGCGCCTTTGAAACAACCTGACAGTTGACAGATGAGCATCCATAAAACGACAAAGACTCCCTGTGTAAAGCCCCTTGCTACCAACGCCTTCTCCCTGGGAAACTAATTACCCTGAACTGTCAGTGAAAATATTATTTTTCCGGTAATTATTTTTCCTTTTCAATGACAAAGTGACCATGAAAAGCTCTCCCTTGTTCCCCTCCCCTATTTTTTGTCAAAACTTAGAAGTTAAAAATGTTTTTCTGTTGATCAAATGCTTTTAGCTAGCTGATAAGGAAGTATAGCTGTGTGAAACTGACTTGCAGTTGCAGTTTGTGCTGTGTGTGTGTACTGAAGGAGATATCAGTGAGTGCCAAGTCTTCCCTATAATTGATATAGTGGTAGACAAAGAGTAATGGTGGTGGGATGGGAATTTGGGAGAGGAAAGTTGCTGGTGGTAATGGGATGTCTATTAAAATGTATTTATATGAACTGCCCATTTTACTTCAGAAAGAAAACAAACGTGTTGTTCTCATGCAGTTGCTGGGTCCAATTCCTACTGGTTAAACTTTTACAGTGTTTGTACCTCCCTGCAACATGTGCATAACAAAGTAGAGAGTGGCCTAATCCAAACATCATACATAAACAACCCTGAACTTTGGGAAACTCAAAACTCAGAGAGTGGGGTTAAATTGCACAGTGGGATCCCTATTTATGGATTGAACCAAATCCCTAGATCTGTATGTACTGGGGTGTTAAATTTTGCCTCTCTGAAAAAGATCCTTTTTGTTTTGGATCTTTATTCAACGGAGGAGAAAAGGAAGAACTGGGGAGGCAGAGGTTTTATTTTATATCATCAAGTAGGTGTAGATTCAGTAATGCTAGATGATGATGATGATAAGATTCCTCATCAAATTAAACCAAACAATAAAAATGTATACTACTCACAGCTCCACCTGCTTTAAGTAAAGGATTTACCTTACATTTTGCTCATGATAGCCTGAAGAAAAGAGAGTTAATGTGTTGGTTCTGCATTTAGAGGTGATCTCCATTCAGTATCTAATAGATTAAAAAATGGGGCCGATGATACGTACCTCCCTGGGGCATTGTGAAGATTAGCGTTTATGCAGTTATGTAATGGTGTGGTTTAGATGAATAGTTTCTGCAACTTGTAAAGTGGTAACTAAGCAAGAGTGCTGGAGTATTTCTGTTGCTCCACAGAATCTGCCTACACAGCCACATACAGCCCTCCAAAGCTACAGAACCCCGGGCACTCATACTTACCATGAAGAGGGTGAAGAAAACAAGCAAGCAAGAAAATAACAGATGTCACGCTTATTGGCCATTGACAATTAAACGACAAATGGTAGCAGGCAGCTCTTGCCAGTTAGAAATTTCCGAGGTCAAAGGGAAGTTTCTGACGACCCAGTTCAAATACAAAGTCTCGTTCTCTTAAACAGCATGACCGAGGCTTTCATGTCACCAGCTTGACGTGACAGTCTATGCTCTCCTGATGGTTGCATTTCATGTTTAAGTTGTTGTCAGCTTCCCCCGGGTAACATTATCTTCTCTAGTAAATATTTTCACATGATCTACTGGAGACAAAAGCCTCTGCTTTCCTGTCTAATTTAAGCTATATTGGAGAGTACGTTGGTGATTTTTCAATGTTACAGCCTATGAAAAAGATCCTTATTTCTTGCTGTAGGACTTTATTCAGTCAGGGACAAAAAGACAGAGAGTGGCAGAGAAAAAAAGAAGCTTTCTGTGGTTTCCTTCTGAGACTTCTCTGTGCAAGGTGGGATGCAAATTAGGAGGCTAGCCAATACAAGACATTTCACGTTACGGCATCGAACAGGTGAAATAAGCAAATTGGATGCATAGAGAAAACCAAGACAATATTTGTGGAAATATTTATTTTTAATGGAAAGAAGATTTGCTGTTCAGACATCTCATAAGATGCTATTCATGTACACTATAGAGTTATTCTTAATCTGTCCTGTTTCAAAATAAACTATAGTAATTGCCCAAAGACACTTTATTAAGTCTATAAAGATTTCTGATTGCCATTTAAACCATTCACATTTCCATCCACAGATATGATTTCCCAATTCTGTTCAGTAAAGGTTTTATTTAAAAGTAGAGATAAAGTCTGATCCAAAATATCTGACACGTAGAAGTAAATTTGGAAAGAGAACATATTGATTTAGTAAATACATGACACTACATCTGTAAAATCAGCCCTATTAGAAAGGAGCATGTGTTTAAATGGCTGTGTCAAACAAGACTTTAATTAAGACTAATTTGGTTTCTTTGCTTCAAATTAGAGCTTTGTGTGTGAGGGATTAAATTAGCCCTCTAATCCCTCCTAATGTGACTGTTTTTATAGGTGGTATGTCTTTATGAGGCTTAACTGTTCTTAATCTAACTAATTCTTAAATCTGTAAGATGTTTTGCATCAGCTGGCAATCATTTTGCTTTAGAAAAGTAGTAAGAAGCGATTAATTTATCAGGACTTTGTTTGCTACCTTTTAAAAATAATTCTGATGCTCTGCTCACACCAGTGTAAATCAGGAGTATCTTCACTGAAGCCAGTGAATTACACTGTTGTAGAACTAGTGTAAAATGTGAGGAAAATTAGACTTGATGTGTCTTTTATTCTGCACATTCATTGAGCCACATGTTGTTTTGCTGCATTATTTACTAAGCACTCAGGAATTATGTTTTCAGGAGAGAAGGCAAAATACTCTTACTAACACTGAACTTCGTGTCATTCTGCACAGGTTCTGGAAACATTAAGGTCTTGATTCTTCATTGCTCTCCACATGTAGCTGTTCATTTCAGTGCAAAAGAAGTCCACAGTGGGTGTCAAATCAAAATGGCACAGATGCAAATAGCGACACAAGGGGCTGGACAATGGAGAATCAGAGCACTAAGATCTCATTCGCTGGCTAGCATTGTACAATGTAACCCGCTCCTACTTAGTCCAATATCTACAAGGAAGAAGAGCCCAACTCACCATTGCTTGCACCATGTGATGTCATCAGGGCAAAGTGAGTATAAAAATGCTACCTGCAAGAACAGCTGCTTTTACACCCACTTCCCCCGGCACTTATGTAAATGGCCTAGTCAGGATGCCTACAATGATTCTGCTGGCATTCACTGAGCATCTCTTATTTGTTCTTTGAGGTTCTTGTGGTTTGTTCCTCCTGCAGTACTGAAAATGTCCTAGGGAATGGAGGGGCACACACATACAAACCAGGATGTTGCTTTGGGAGTTGCTCAGACTCTAGACACCTTAAGAATTAATCAGATATTTTTGCCTACCCATGCTACAATTTTAGTTTTTTTCAGCTTATGGCTGATCCAAAATTGCCTACTGATTACTTGAAACACTACCCACAGACCTTAATATAGGCTGTTTCTGGCATCTGTGAAGAGATGGCACAAGGACCTTTCTCTTTCCTCAAATGCAAGAGCTGCCATAGCTAGAGTCACTACACAGGGTGGCCAACCTGCGGCTCGCGAGCCACGTGCAGCTCTTCACTACAGACAGTGCGGCTCGTGGAGTGTCCCCCTGGCTTGCAAAGGTGCCCCGGTTCCCTGTGCTTAATGGGTGCTTGTTGTGCTTAGCTGTCTGGTGCGGCAAAGCAAAATGGCACCAACAAGATGGCTGCTGGGAGCATGATGTGGCCAAAAAGCCAAATTTAAAGGGGCAGCATCCTTTTTTTTTTGCTCGACCAAACGTGACGGCTGGGTTTTTGTTTTGTTTTGTTTTTCCATGACAACTTTTTCCCCTCGGCTCTTTGCGCTATGTCCACCACTGTTTTGGCTCTTTGCCTGTAACAGGTTGGCCACCCGTGCACTACAGGCAGTGGCTATCCAAATGGGAAGGTGCGAGAAACAAGGGAGACCAGTCCTTGCACTTCTTCCATATTTGTCAACAGATCTGGCCAGTTACAGAGATGTGTATGCCACACTCCTCTAAGGTGAGATCATATTATATTCTCCTAAAACATGTTTTCCATCAACTCCAGGAGGAATCCTTCCCTAGGAGCTCTTCACCACCACTCTTGCTTAGGGAGCCAAACGTAATGGTCCAATCTGAGTATAAATCAGTATAATGCAAACAAAATGGCTAGCAAACAAGGCTATGTGTGAGCATGTGCATGCACAAATCATAAGTATGTTGGTGGATAGAAAGAGAGAGATCTTGGTCATATTGGTAACTCACAGGAAATGTGTAAGTTATGATTAATTTATATTTTGTTCGGTACTTTAAAACACAAAAGCTTTGTTGATATTGTAATGGTATAAGTACTCCTGTAAGTGGTATGTTTATCAAAAATAATGAAAAGTATGGTAGTTCCTTCTGATAATTTTATTTTTGCTATGGTATTAAAAGTAAATGTTTCCATCTTTGTTCGCTAGATCAGTAGTACCTGACCCTTTTCCATTGTGAACCCTTTTCTGGTAACTGGTGAATTGGCAGTAACTCTAAATTCTTGCTGTTGTCTAGTATATCCCACCGTGAACTTTCAACAAGTGTTCTATGAATAACTGATCTATGGTTCAGTGGCCAAACCAAAACATTAAAAGGTGAATTTGTTATAGGTCAACACAAAAATGTAGAAAGGAAACATTCCTCTTTTGGGGGGAATTTATTTGGACACAAATTCATGAAATATGTCAGTTGATCTGAAATTATTTTTTTAGTTAAAAAAGTTGAATCTGAAAAATCTGACCCAGATCTACTTTCAAGTATTTCAAAATTGAACAAAATGTTACATGGACTATCCAGGGCACACCACCCTACAGAATGGAAGAATATCATTGTGTCCCTTTTAAAAGCATGTTAGAAACATTCCTAAGAACAAGAGTTAGGTGAATCATGCAATACATTTCCCACTAATATTCATCTGAGTGTAAATAAAAATATCCTTACCCCCTATTGCTTACCTGCTGTGAAAATTCATTTAGTTGGGCTTTACTGCTATATATCTTCTCAAAAGTGAATGTTCACATTACATATTTAAATGATCCTGGAAAGCAAATTTAAAATTTATTTTCCATGAGCACTTGAAATCAGATTATAAAAATTGAACTTGGCCAATTGAAAAATGGAAACACTATCATGTGGCTTATGGTATCAAAATTAGGCACAGTAGCACATATTTTGAATATTAAATATCAAATTGCATTCTGTCCATTTTTAGTAAACCTGTACTAGGGCCAGGCATAATTTGACTTCATTTTGGTCAAAATTTGATTTTTGAGATGTGAGTTAATTACTCGTCACCAGAAGCTTCATTAAATTTCAAAAGGAAATCAACAGAAATTTTTCTCTATGATATGAACTGAAGCAAGAATACCTTTTTATGTTTGCCACCTGAGTAGAAACACTAGCAATTGCTATATGCAAATAACTAGCTATAGCTGGAAATAAGATCAATTTATATGACTGGAGTACAAGATAGACCTCTCTTTGCAGACACCAGTTAAGTAACACTGAAGACTTGCTTACTTCACTAGATGAAGTTCTTAAAAATCTCAGGCTTCAATATCAGCATAAATCAGAACCACTGCCACTGAACGAAAACTACACTTAATTAGTGGTTATCTTGATGATTAGTATTTATTTTCATTGCAGTAGCATCAGGGTACTCTCGTGTTAGGCACTGTACACAGGAGATAATCTATATGTAACAGAGATGATCCCTTCCCTGAAGTTCTTGCAATCTAAATAGTAATGATCGATAATTTATGTATTGGGGAATAGAACTGTTCCAAAACATGGGTAAATTGATTTTATTCCATTTCATACCACGTCTGCAAACACTCTGGAATCCACTATCAAAAACTCTATGCAAATCTTAATAAATACTCACTAGGCTACATCTAGACTGGCATGATTTTCCGCAAATGCTTTTAACGGAAAAGTTTTTCCGTTAAAAGTATTTGTGGAAAAGAGCGTCTAGATTGGCATGGATGCTTTTGCACAAAAAGCGCTTTTGTGCAAAAGCATCCGTGACAATCTAGACGCGGTTTTGCGCAAGAAAGCCCCGATCGCCATTTTAGCCATCGGGGCTTTTTTGCGCAAAATGGTTCTGGGTTGTCTACACTGGCCCTCTTGCGCAAAAGCATTTGCGCAAGAGGGCTTTTGCCCGAGCGGAAGCGTCATTGTATTTGTGCAAGAAGCACTGATTTTGTACATTACAAAGTCAGTGCTCTTGCGCAAATTCAAGCGGCCAGTGTAGACAGCTGGCAAGTTTTTATGCAAAAGCCGTCGCTTTTGCGCAAAAACTTGCCAGTCTAGACGCAGCCACTAGAGTCTGCCATCCATATTCACCTTATTCTATGAATAGCCTCATTTATTTCAACGAAGTTATTCTTGGGCTAAGGTGATACTCCATTTGAGTATGAGCGGCAGAATTTAGCTCTATTCTTGTCAATCAAATACTATATCAGCAACCCAGCAGTACCACACATTGATAGGAAGTTTTAAGGTAGCACGACCTACCGCTCTCTCTTTTTGGAAAAGCCCTATTAATCAAAACAAATCTCACATGCATACTGTATTTCTTTCCAATTTTATCCATGCTGCTTCCAAGTGATGCAATAAAGTAAAAGAAAAATGTACATACAGCTTGCCTGTCAAGGACAAAAGATCACAGATAATATTCATGAAAATGCAATGGAAATGAAATTGGAGAGACTCATTTACCAAACTGGAAGTTTAATAGGCAGGCCAGTGATGTTCTGCTCTCAGGAAACTCCAGGAAATAAACTCATCCAGAAAAATATCAAGGAAAACAACTGTAAAACTGTAGATCTTAATAATCTGATCATAAAAACAATACCAAAATGCCATTATAAGTTTCTGCAATTCCAGTTATATGGACAACTATTGCAGTACAGCAGGAAATGACTGAAGGGCTGATCCATTGCCCATCGAAATCAAATATCTAAACATACCATCACTTGGATGGTAGGATTTATTTAGATAAAATGACCCTCATTAAAAAAAATTAAATCTAAAAGACTAGGCAGGAATGATAAATGTATTCCTGAAAGGAGTCATAGCAAGACTAGATAATTAAATATAATCTCTGACAGATATTTCCATAGGTATCTCCAAAGCAGACATTACTTTTATGTGCTGAGTGCAACAGAAAACAATTTTCAGAAGTAGCCGGGCTAGTTTGTTTCAGCAATAACAAGAAGAAGTCTGGTGGTATAAGCTTTCATGAGTTGCAACTCACTTCATCAGATGCATGAAGGGAAAGAAAGGGCAAATTTTTACACAGGATGTCTCTTCTGAAATAGCATATCAAAATATCATCCATGTGGAGTGTGCTACATGTGAGACTTATTTATCCTGTGATTAGGAATAGTCAGCATGGATTCACAAAGGGTAAGTCGTGCCTGACCAA
>JANRFK010001234.1:12070706-12106898 GCA_030068395.1 Apalone spinifera | reverse complement strand
GACCTTCTGAGGTCTCTTCCAGCTCTATGGTTCTATGATTCTATGATTCTGTGATCCTGGATGAAAAGCAATGGGACAAATTTGGGATTAAAATGCCCTTATAGGACAGGGAAGCGCACCCACCAAATGTATATAAATCCATGGGCCAACTTGTGAAACTTGTATTCACACTGGCAAGCAGTTACTCACAGGACTAGTCCTTCCGATTATTGTGCATTGAGTAACTGTGCATCATTGTGGGATTGGTGTTCTCAATCTGGCACAGTATATAAATCAATAGCAAAAACGCCAGTGACAGTCTAAGGTAACACATTTTTAATATTCATGTTTCTCATCAATATCTCTGCCTAATCCTGGAAACTTTCACTGGCAACCTCAACTCAAGCCAAATACCTTGGCTGTCTGTGTTGTCACACATGGTTCCTTCATCCATTCTCCGCAATGCCTCAACTGTCCAAGATGTCCATTGAATAGAGGAAAACAAACATCTTCCTATCCACCAGGATCTCAGCAATCTCCCTCTCCATGACTTGAAGCCATACAAGCCATTTGGACCTACATGCTTAAACTTTGATAATGTGACTTCAATCCTGATAAAGACTGGAAATCTAAATGGCTTTCACAAGTCACAAACAAAACTCTTTGTGAAAGACCCAATACAGAAGATCCCTGGCTTCAATCTTCCCTGAAGCTTTTGTGCAAACTTTACCATACCCACACAAACCATAGCAGAGGCAGGTACTTGATGCACAAATGGAAAATGGAAAAATCTCCAGTATGTGGCCACCCAGAACAAACCCTGGAATATGTGACACATGCCAGTATCTGGCTTAACCATCTGATGCAATTATCTGGCTTAACCACCAAAAGGTAAAATTATAGTTGTTGCTCTACATCTACATCAGCCATACAGAGAAGTAGTAGTCATAAAAGCAGCCCCTTTGGCTTTTGCAAGAGTACTTGTGCAAGTAAAGTGTTAGAGAATCAGGCCCCTGCAGCTCTCCTTATAAGGTGTGGATTTATAATCTCTATGAATACCGTGCTTCAGGGATCGTAGCTAATATAAACGACTCTGACAAGATGACAGTTTGTAAAGGTCATGAACCAGCTATTTCTATACTCCTAGCTATTATAAACTCCACAAAGGAGCCAACTGAGTGTATAATATGTATGAATGGGCTATTTCTGGATTTACAGCTATTACAATCCCCATAGAGAAACAGACCGATTATATTATAAAGGCCATGAACTACTGTAACAGTTGCTGTGATGACAGATACTACAAACACCATGGAGAAGCCCACAGAGTATGTAATGGTGATGATCTGGCACTATCAGAGGGATGTATTCGTAATTTCCAGTATGTTTGCTAGTGTTAATTATTTTCAAATACTAAATGTCGACATTTCAATAATAATCAATGTCTCACAGAAACTGTTCAAAAGAATTTAAATATAGAGTCATTGTCTTTGCTCCATAACATATACTTATACATTTCAAATGCATTTCCATTTTTAAACAAAATATTTGAATCAGTTTCCTTGGAACTTACCTGGTGAGAGCCACGATTTCATGATCCCTTGCTAACATGAAGGACTCAAAATAGTGGAAGGACTGACCTTTTTTTGTTTGCTCTTGACATCATCAGTCTTCAGAGGAGAAAACTGAAACCCTGAACTAAGATCTTGCTAAGTAAATAAGGAAAGATACACTGATTTTTAAATACAGTTCAGTCCCTGTAATTTTGTGCACTAATTCATTAATGGCTTTATAGTTATGCCTAAGAGGTGGCATAGTGGCTAAGTTCTCCAGGAGCTCCACAAGATATTAGGCCAACTGGAGTTTCTGCTGGGCCTTTGTAGCACCACAGAACTTCTTAACATGGATCTGAGCCAAGGGGTGCGTCTACACAGCACCCTAAACTCGAAATAATTATTTCAATTGTATTTCAAAAGAACTTATTTTGAAATTTGGTGTGTCCACACACTGCCAAATTTCAAAATAATGCGCTATTTCAAGACATCCCTTAACCCTCATGTAATGAGAGTTACAGGGATGCTGGAATAGTGCGCCTGTTATTTTGGAAAATGTTTTGAAATAACGGGAGCGTTTAAAAGACACAGGGTAGACCTCTGGTATCCTGAAATAGCACCGCTGCCTAGATGTACTCTAATAGGCACAATCTAGCCCTGTATCTTTTAGATATCATGAAACTAGCTGTGCTTGCATACTTGGGTTACGTAATAACGCACAGTTGCCTGTGCGGTGTATTTGGGTTTGTGTACACAGGAGCAGGGAGGGTGATTCCCAGCATAGGTAGACAGACAGGCACTGGTTGTGTTTGAGCTGGTGTGCTAAAGTAGCACTGTGGCTGTGATGTGGCCATGATCATATTACTTGCTCAAGGGCAAACTCGCCTGACTCTCTCTGTCAGACTCAGGTGGCTACCCTGAGCCACTGAGGCCACATTACTATTATCAGCATGTTATCTGTAGCAGGGCTCTATCACATCTGTGTCTATAAAACACTAAGAAGCATCTTTGCAGCTGCTCTTTCTCTAGACCCTGTGTTTCTATGTATAGCACATTATTACTTCTAAAGTTTGGACTTCATTTGGATGGTTGCCATATCTCAGTTACATTTCATGATATATATGAGTGCCCCTAAAATGGAGATCTAAGAAATGTTTTTAATAAAATTAATGGAATGATAGCTGGATAGCTCAGAGGAAAAGAAATAAGATCATGAAGTGTAGATTCTCATATGGCTCACAAGTGATTATTGTCTCTTATGTGTTTAACTGCCATGACACAAGTGGAGTTGGTTAAAAAGCCTATTTTTCCTGTGAGAAAATCAGAATGAAAATTGTTCATTAGAAATGCATTGTTTTTCCATGGAAATAATTTTAAATTAAACAAAAATTGTTTCATGTCAATTTAATCCAATCTCATATTTTAACTTATTTGATATTGAAATTTTAATTTTATTTTGCTTTACATTTTTGAATTTTTATTTTCTGCTGTTCCCACTTCCCCCTCAAGTTTCTTTCTTTGCCATTGTCTGAAGTGGAATGAATAATTCCTGATGATTTCTCTCCTCAGATTTTCTTTTCTTTTTCCACTTCTCAATCTGTAACTTTTCAACAGAAATATGAAAATCTAAAAAATGGTAAGGTGAAAAAAAATGCTAAGCATCATTCATTCTCTTTCATTTGGTGGTGATAAGGGAAAAGGAAGAAAAAAGGAAACAAGTGAAATTTACCACTGAAAATAATAAAAAAAAACCGCTTTGTCAAAACATATTCCCATGAACATTTTAGTTTTTACACAATCCCATATTAAATCAGGAAATTGAATTTAAAAATGTCAATAAACTCCTATGCTGAGTGAGGTGATCTCATTCTATTTGCTAGTGAGCAGGTGTCCCAATCACAAAACTTACCAACACAGCTGGAATTAATTGGTAAACAGAGAGGTTAAAGAAGGAATAAATCTGCATGGAGTCAGAACTATTCTTTAACCCTTATAGGTGATAATTCCCAGCCAGGCAGATTGGCAAACACTGTTCTGTAGATTTTACTGTGATAGTCACTTAAGAAATGACCAGTGTAGATAGGATGGTCAGTCTCCCCAACTGTCAAGGTGACAGAATTATTGTTTAACAGAATTAAATTCAAATGTAGAATATATCGCACTGTATCATGCACTTTGAATCTCATGAAAATGGCCCATTTTGTAGGTTTTGAAATGATTACACACAAATTTAGGACTTGTCTATACTACAGAGAAGAGCAAAGCTGCTGCAGTCAATCTTCTAGGGTTCAAATTAGTGGGTCTAGTGAAGACATGCTAATTCAAACTGAAAGGTCACTCCTGTCAATGCTGGTAGTCCTGCTTCTGTGAGGAGTAAGGGAAGTCGATGGGATTATGTGCTCCTGTCGACTTCCCGTTGTGTGGACAGTGCCAAAACTCAATTTAAGATACTTCACCTCCAGCTACATAATTAACACAGCTGGAGTTGCATATCTTAAGTCAACTTTCCCCTTTAGAGTAGACCTGGCCTTAGAATCATAGAGTTGGAAAAGAGGAGGTCAATGAATCCAACCCCCTGCTAAAATCAGGACCTATCCTAAATCATCCCAGCCAGGGCTCTGTCAAACTGGGACTTAAAAATCTCTAGGGATGGAGATTCCACCACCTCCCTAGGGAACCCATTTCAGTGCTTCACCACCCTCCTAGTAAAATAGTTGTTCCTAATATTCAACCTAGACCTCCTCCGTTGCAACTTGAGACCATTGCTGCTTGTTCTGCCATGTATCACCACTGAGAACATTCACTTTCCATCTTCTTTTGGACTCCTCTTTAGGTAGTTGAAGGCTGCTATCAAGTCCCCCTCACTCTTCTTTTCTCTAGACTAAATAAGTCTAAATCCTTCAGCCTCTCTTCATAAGTCATGTGCTCCAGACCCTTAATCATTACACTTGCACGCACTTGCAAACTATTAACATCCAATGAGCCAAATTCTCTTTTGCCTTACTTCTTATATAACTCCATTGCCTTCAAAGGGGATTTATATGATGCACATGTGTGAAATATGCCTTATAGAGCCTGCTGTACATGCAACATTTTTTTTCAATATATAGACAGGCAAATCAACAAGAAGTACAAAGAATGCGACATGACTGTAATGGAGCAGACAGAAATAGAAGCGCTGATTCTTTGTGGATAAGAGAGTAAATCCAGGCCCAGAATAATAAAAATGTTTGTATGGTGTGTAAAAACGTGTTTTGTTTGATACTAGTCACAAGTATATAACGCTGGAAGAAAATATTAGATGGGCCTGGCCGCCTGAGAGATGTAAATGATTGCCCGTCTCAATGTGATATTATGTTAGACTGTCACCCCACTGTGCCAATGGTGTTTCTGAGTCAGGCATTCCGTGGTTTGCATTGGGTTTGCCCAGCTGATAACCAGACAACAGAGCAGAGTGCATACATTTGCAGGACCCTCAACACCCACGTGGTGCATTACTGCATCAAAAACTCAAATCAGGGTCACTGTGCTAATAAGAGATTCTGCCAGGAGATCTGAAAAGAATCCTCTTTTGCATGCCCTTCTCTCCACTCTATCTCAGCCAACAGGAACTGTACGAAGCTTGTTGCACCTGCCCTTGGAACCTTTCACAGCTTGTATTACCCGAGTGATCCAATAGTCTGTCCTTTTCTACATTTCAAAGGCAAAAACAAACCTTTATATGGAAAACCTCATCCTCTCCTAATCACAGCACACACAGAACACATTCAGTCTTTCCCCTTTTACTTATGAATAATGAATATCGTCCGTTTTGGGGGCGGTCACCTTTTGATCCCCCCCATGCAGTCCCAGCCCTGTCAGGAATTCAGCAGTCAGGAATTCAGCAAGTACATCTGTTTGATTATGTGACCTTAGTGCTGATTTTTCAAACATTAAAGAGAAAAGGATGGCGAATAATAGTCATTAAAAGTTTTTTCAGGAGGCTGAAAAAACCTGGGGTGTTTTGTAATTCCCCTCTGGGGTACCCATCATCACCTTCCCTCCGGATCCTACCCAAAAAAACTAAAAAGGCATCTTGAAATCTGAGAGAAATGCTAGTGGATGGCAGACATTGAAAGGCAAAGATCACAGGCTGCAGTGGAGATGGCAGGGCTCTGAGCAGTGCCAAGAGCAAGTGATGCATAAAATCATTAAATGTGAAGGGCTGGGCAACAGTGCCTAGACTCATCTGGAAGTTTAATCAGAGAGAAGAATTGCAAAAGAAAAGAATAGAGACGGCTGAAAGCTGCAAAGTTATGTGTCTGACCTTTTTATAACAAACTCCCCCCCGACCAGAGGGAGATAAAAAAAGTGCCAAGGCAATCTCAGTGCATCATTGTTACTATTTTCAAATGAGTATACACTTATTCCTCTCTCTTTCTTTTGTTTTTTCAGGAATGCAGATGAAGTCAGAATGCCTGATGGAAGTTAACCGGGCACGATTCCCTTTGGAGCTGACTGGCTTCTCCTTATAGCTCAGAAACGCTGCAGAAAGCTTGCAAGGTGTATTTAGGTTGCAAGGGCAACAAGCATACCTGGGTGGTCAGTGGGGGTAACAAAGAGTTTTCAGTGTGATGTTGCAGGTCAGGGGTTGGCTTCTCCCTGGTACTTCCCAAGTTGGCTCTGACTTCCTGAAAATAGATCAGGTCACATATGAGCACACCAAATTGTATTCAGAAATACTTGAAGGGCAAGTTAGGCACAACCCTTGATAGAGGGCCATGAAAAACAGCACTATCCAAGGGAACCTCCAGGGAGGACTTGGCCATCAAGTAAGCACAAACCCTGCCAGCACTCCTGAGTGTGTGGGTGGGAGAGGACGGAAGACCAGGAGAGAGGCAAGGAAAAGAGAGCACTCTTCATCATTTTTTAAGTACAGGGATGCCATGACTCTCCCTTCTCCCAAAGTTCTTTGGGTAATATAGGAGTCAGTGGCTCACTGAGGAAACACACTTATCTCCTCCAAGGACTGAGAATGCACTGCAATGGTCCTTGGAGCTGTTGGCCTTTAAGACCAAATTTGGATCTGACCTGGAAATAAAAAGAGGAGGTTACTCACCTTCCTGTAACTGACATTCTTTGAGATGAGCTTCCCTGGGGGTGCTCCACAGTAGGTGTAGGTGCATCCCTGCACTTCAGAGCGGAGTTTTGATAGCAGTGCATTGGGGCCACACATGTGCAGCATGTGGTATACACGACAGCCTCCTCACCCCCACCCCCCGGTACCATCGCACATGCGCAGCCACCTTCCCTTCAATTCCTTCTCTATCCAGAAGCCGGAGTAGGAGAACAGCTTCTCTTTTTTTTCCCAAAGTAGACGGCAGGAAGGGAGCGTAGTGGAGCATCCCCACTCAAAGAACGTCAGGTACAGGAAGATGAGAAACCTCCCCTTCTTCGAGAGAGAGATGTCCCTAGGGGTGCTCCACTGTAGGTGACTGCAAAGCAATTTGCTTTAAGGAGGAAGGGACTTCGGATCAGGTAGGTACGTTGTTTGCAGTATGGCTTTTGCTACTCTAGTATAGTGAAGAGGTCCGGAGTGCTTCGCGAAGGTGTGTTCTGATGCCCATGTGGCAGCAGCACATTTGTCAAGGGTGCATCCCATTTGAGGATGAGAGTGTCTCCAAGGGATTGCTTCCCCATGTCCGCTTGTCCCCTCTGCTGTGGTCCATAGGCCGTATGTTGTGAGTCCTTTTATGTGCGCTCCCCACCCAGTGAGAGAGGCATCTGTGGTGATGACCACTATGGGTTCTGGGTTTTGAAAAGGTATGCCCCTGCAGAAGTTTTATGGTTTTGTCCATCACTGTACTGATATCTTTACCACATATGGGAGTGATAGTGTTTTGCTCATTTGGGTGGATGTTGGGCTTGTAGTTGAGCCTGGATACACCTCATAAATAGGCGTGTGTTGGGGACCACAGGGTTGCACGACGCCATGTGACTGAGAAGTTGTAGACAGTCGTTGACCATGACAAGTAGCATTGTACAGAGCAAATGCGCTAGTTGGCTGATCCTGAGGAACCTGTTGGTAGGTAGGGAGGCCATGGCTGTGGTGGAGTTGAGATGGGTGCCGATTAATTGTATGGATTGAGTGAGTGAGAGCATTGATTTGCTCTCATTTATCAGTGTGTGCAGTCCCGTTGGGAGTGTGAGTGCCTGAGGCACTTAACACACTTATCATGGCCATCTGAGGCAGGCATAGCATTGTTGCAGTCTGCACAGCGTTTGAAGCTGGGTGAGCCCATATGGCGGCAATGTTATCCCTTTTCCAAGGGAGCCTGCTGATGAGGCTGCAGGTTTTTGGCTTTTTGTAAATACTTACACTAATAACTAGAAGGGAAAGGAACTAGGAATGAACTAATCTATCTATCTAAATCACTTCAGAACAGCTGAGGAACGAGGAGCACTGTGGAGGCCTATCTGAAGCCGGGGATGGTAGAAAGGAACTGAAGGGAGGGTGGCCACGCAGGCGCAATGGCACCAGGGGAACCAACACACACTGCATGTTGTGCATGCGCAGCCTCAATGCACTGCTATCAAAAATCCTCTCTGAGGTGCTGGGACGTACCTACACCTACTGTGGAGCACCCCCAGGGATGTCTCTCAAAGAAGAACGCAGCTGCTCATGCAATATGTCAGTGGGTTACAAGTCAGAGGACTCCTGGATGTTCAGCAAGCTCTCTCTTTACTTCAGAGGCCATCCTGAATGATATATATGCCGGTGATATTAATATCCATGGCACTAGCACGCCAGCCAAAAATGGCCAGCTTTTCAAAAGAGCTCCGTCCCCAGCCGGTTCTGTGGTTCTTAGCAGGAATGCAGGGCACTTTTGAAAGTCAGGCCGCTTCATTTAGGTGCCTAAATGGGGGCGGAGCATTTTTGAAAATCTGGCCATAAGTACTCAGATCTGCTCCTGCTGAAGAGAGGGTACAACTCCCACTGCCTTTAGTGAGAATAGGGCCAAGGCTGGCCCACAACATTTTGGCACCTGAGGCAGGGAGCTCAAATGGCACCCCCATACCTCCTCGCTTGGGCCTAAACTTTGAAAGGTCTCAATTCTGCCTTCTTCCTCCAGCATAGCACTCCATCATCTAAGTGCATCTAGAGCAGAGAAAATACATATGCACCAGCAGGAGATGCAATTTTCTACACTCTGGGTCCTAGTAGCACCCCCCCCCCCACAGTCTGGCACCTGAGGCAGCTGCCTCAGTTCGCCTCATTGTAAGGCCAGCCCTGAACAGGGCCAGCTCCAAACAATGTTTGTATTGAGTTAGTCTTCCTCATGCCTCACCCCACATCTACTGGTCTGTGTGTGGAAGTCCCTACAATGTGTGATTCCCTGAAGCACAATGTAGACCAGCATTAGCCTGACTGAAGGCTAGTGTTCCAAGATCAAAAAGAAAGCAAAGAAGGAAGGCATTCAGCCTTGTCTCTGACCTTCCTTTGTTTGTAGAAACCAGCTCCATAAACCTGGACAATAAGTTCATCCAGCTTTGCCCTAACATTTATACAAAACGGGAACATACCCCGAGTCACCTCAGAGTTGATCACATTCTTCCATAGGCACAACACAGCTACAGAAATCATCTGTGCAGAAATATGACATAAATGTCAGTTTAAATCAAGCATAATGAAAAACCTCAATATCTCATTTAAAATGCTAGCATCTGGCCAGCGAGCCTGGCCTCCAATGCTGCCAGTTGATATTGGCAGTGACATTGAAAGAACACAGCCTATTTAACTCTCCTAGAGCCATGATCTGCTGGGGCCTTACAAATGGGGACCAAGAGAGGAGGAGGAAAAGAATGGTCACTTAATCTGCACAACAGAACTCCGCTTTAATAATGTGATTTGATCAATGGAAAGGTACAGGAAGGGCACACCAGTCACAGGAAGGGAAATCCTCTGCTGCACAAACTCTTTTGAAGCTAGAAACAACTTTGAGACAAGGGGTCTTTTTCAGGCTCTTCCAACATCACCAGGTGTAATGCAGAACACAAGGGGAACAGTTGGAATTCCCTGGCATGCAATTAGACACCTTTTGATATTGTACTATCTAGTAAGGTAGTTACAGAAAATAGAGTAAAATAGGTTGGAACACAGTCCCAGATTCGTGTGGGAATCTGCTATGCCAACTTCCTCATCTTCCAAATTAAAAAACCAAATCTGAAAAACCTCAATAGAATTCTACAGGCTCTTTGTGAAATGAAATTGAATCATCACATTGATACATTTTACAGGGTCTGCAGTGCTGAACAATGGTAAACAGAATGACTCAACCTCCCCTTCTTCTCCAGTGATGGACTACATTTTAAAACATTACTTGTAATTTTGGGAGTCTCTGTTTTTCAGAACCCAGTCTGAGACACTCTGAAGAGGCACAATTTTCAGAGCATTAGATGCTCAGGACTTTTTGGATAACCAGACACTTTGAAGATCTGAAATTGGGAGCAAATAATTGAGGCATTCAAAAATCAGTAACAGCATGAAAAACAGCTGGCTCTAGCTCATGTCCATGGGAGCATGTGCAAAACTGTGACCAGCTGGAAGTTGGTTACACACAACTGACTGGTGAGAAATCCATGCAATCAAAGCAGCAAAATATCAAAGAGCATGCACTTTCAGGGCAAAGTAAGCCTTTGGGGGTTCTTGTGAAGTTATGATGCTATCTTAAGTTTGAATGTGAAAGCATAGTCTAAAGGAAAATCCCAAGGTGATGTTAAGTTTGTGCTTAGATGTTAAGTTTGTGCTTAATCTCTGCTGATTGGATTGTAATAGTAGTATTCACTTGCATTTTCATACCATCACCACGTGGTCTCTGCACTCACAGTTCACAGTGTTAATTTTTCTGACTGTCAAATTGTACCAGGTGCAAGCCACTGGTAAGTTACCAAAACAGCACCACACAATGATCAAAGTGAAAAGCAATTGTTCTGAAATGTTGAAACTATAGAATTATCACCTGCTGTTGACACAAGAGAATATACAGGTGAGGAAAATCTGTCTCTTTTCTCCTATTATATGTTTACTGATGAAACAGTGCATGAGCTTGCAGCTTCAAGGGTTTACTTGTCATTCTGGTTATGGACAGAACCCCCAAAGCAAGAGTGTATTCTTTGAACTTTGCTGCCCTCAAATCTACCACAGTATCAAAGCTCTCAACACATGTTACACAGTAGGTTCTGTTCAGCCACTCGCTCTCCTTGCAGCTGTGCTGAGTGCTCAGTGGGGAACAGGTCTATTCCCACAAAGAATTTAACAAATTAACTATGAACAAAGTAGCCTGGACCTGGCATAGATTGATTGATACACACGGTATCATGCCAAGAGAAGCTTGTCAGTTTATTGTCATCACAAATACGAAAGGAAAATTCCCAGGAGCGTCTAAATATATGGCAATGTTTCCGTACTTAGAAAAGAATTCAGTTGTTGGAGAGGGGAGTTGGAAGTGCAATAGTGTAGATGAAAAGACAGATGGTGTCTGACAAGAATCCTAGAAAACAATGACATTTGCCATACAAATAGGAAAAGCTACCTCTGTGATATAATGGGGCAGGAGGGAATTTGTGTTATTTGGGGTTATTCCATACCCAAAGGAGACATTGAAGATAGAAATGGGAAAAGCCGTCTACAGTTTTTGTTTGGAAAGTGCATGGAAAATAATCCTGAGTGCTGAAGGATATCTAGGTCTTTCAGTTTGTTCCTAGCACTTCTGTGAAATAGTTATGTGCTAGCTAGAAGTTCATTCTTGTTAGTGACATGCAAATGAGCACTCCTGCTTCGCTTCCAGAATTGTCTTATTCTGCACAATATCTGAGAGGGACTTAAGCACATCTTTAAGGCTACGTCTACACTACAGGGTTTTTTCAGAAAAATGGCCATTTTTCCGAAAAAACTTCAATTACGTCCACACTGCAATTACGTTTTTTTTTAAAGAAAATTGAAAGAACAGAGGGGTTTTTCTGGCATTGGTAATCCTCTTTCTACAAGGAAGAAGCCTTTTCCGAAAGAGCTCTTTCGGAAAAAGGCGTGCATGGATGGGGAAGAGGGAATTTTTTCACAAGAAGAGGAAAGAGGAAAAAGCACCGGTGCCCCTGGTGGCCACTTCGTCCATAGTAATCACAGGTTAAATGCGAGATAGTGTCCGTTCAGTGTGAACACTATCTTTGATGCACTTTTGTGTATACCCGCTCAGTTTCAGAAGAAGCTTTTTTGGAAGATCTCTTCCAGAAAAGCTTCTTCCGAAAGAAGCCTGTAGTATAGACATATCCTGAGTGCTTTTGTGATTAGGGCAGGAACGTAGTGCTTTGTTCTATGATGACCTAACTCCATGTTTGATACTTTCAGAAACATCATACATTTCATATAGGACAATTAGTACAATGTCACATAAAATTAGCTTCTTTTTAAGCTGTCATTGAAAGTGATTAGCAGTAAGTAAAAATAAGACAAAGCATAACAAATCATGTGACTAACCTTAATATCATTCAGTAATACTGAAAGGTTTGTCTGGCAATCACACATTGGAACAGAACAGTACAACAAGTGATTAGTATATCACCCCTTTGAATACAGTTTCAGTGTGGTGATGTATTAACAGTAGAACTACCTGAATAAAGAAAAAAAAAGTTATTCTTATGTAAATTATTTGACAAAAGACCGAAAAAGAAAAGAGCAACTGGCAGGCACAATAAACCCCAGACTTCTAATGTTCACTTCTTCATTTGTGCTGAAGTGGTAGTACTAGAGCAACGAATACTGACTGTGAGAAAACATTTGCTGCTTATCCAGCTGCTGAGAACACAATAGTGTAAAATGCTGGTTTTGTCTACGTCTTACGGTAACACTGTATTTTCTTAAATTTCCCAGCAACAGAACAGTACATTTATTTTTATTTTAAATACTTCTGATAAATGTAAGACATTCCTCGCCAGTTTGCAGGTATTTTAGGGCCAAAATTCTGGTCTCATTCACTGGCATGAGACTACAGATTGGTATGACAAAAAACACTCATTCTGCAACAGTAGTTTGAAATCCAATCCATTTCTTCTACTTGCTGCATCTTCTCATAAGCTTAAATTGTGAGCTCTCTGGGGTGGGAACGGCCTATGTATTTGCACATATCATTTCCATTGTATTGGCACATGTTAGGAATCATTAAAAAAGGGATATAGAATAAGACAGAAAATATCTTATTTGCACATGAGAGCCCTTTAATATTATTTTATTATTTCTACTATGGCAGTTCCTAAGACATGTTAGGAATATTAGGACAGTTAGGATAGAGATCTGATTCCTAACGTGTCCTAATACAGTAGTCCCATAAGGCCCAAAATACATGCCACCAGGGAGCCCTATGCATCAACAGTGCAGCTGGGCTGTCTTGTCAAGGATGCAGCTCATTGCCAGGTATGGAGCTGGCACAGGGTTTGTCCTTCCTGGAACTGACAGGAAACCTGGGGGCGGGGGTGGGGGGAGAGGTGTGATTCAGTCCCAGGCTACTCCTAGGGCAATGCAGCTATAGGCTGCTCCATGCATGGGCTAAGCCGTAACTGAGTCACACAAAGCCCTAAGATGCACAAAAATAATGTTATAAATGATAAAACTTGAAATTTTATGGAATTAATTTTTAATCAATTTCTCCCATGCAATCTGTGTATCTATATCACTCAGCACAAAAGTATGGCTATTTCCGAATCCATGGTTCTTATTCTAGTGCAACATTCAACCTCCTGCAACCCTTTCTCCTCACAAAAGTAATCTCATTGACATAAGAGGAACTACTCACATAAGTAGTGATTACACTTGTGAACGAGGACTGTTTGATCTGGCTCCATATTACTGTAATATATATTTTGTATATTTTTATGGTATATTTTGGCAGATGAATAGGCCAGTGTATTGTATTTCAAGGTACAAAGAATGAATTTTTCCAATGTATATTTTAAATAAGGTAAAAAAAGTTTTGGTTTACATGACCGGGATTTATATATTGATTGATTGTTAAATATATTCTGTGAATGAAAAGCAAAAATTATCCAACAGTTGACTTTGCCCTGGTGTCCTCTGAACTTATTTCTTTGTTTTCATTAGGAAAGAAGCAAGTCGGAGATAGAGCTCAACAGTTAAGAAAAGGTCATTTTGATACATTCTCTAATAACAACTCCTACCGTGGTTGCAGCTGCAAAGGCACACATTCTGTCTTATGGGGAGGGGTAGCCTACAAATTGTTACAGCTTAATCTTTTCTTGTCAAATCTAGACCATATTTTATTTCACAGAATCAGAAACAATATCTCAGAACACTTGCTAGAGGTTGAGGGCTTCCAGGTTTGAGTAGAACAGGGCAATTTCATAGGACATTTCAATCCGACTACAGATTTGGACGATTACTGGAGAAGTTAATGAAAACAAGGCCTAAAAAAATCAGAAGTAGCTATGAGTCAGCATTATAGATATTCTTAGGCTGAATAATTTATTGTTTTCATCGTCCTGTAGGCAAAGGAGAGCACTCTACAGTACCCTTTAGAAAACAAAATGCATTTCCCCCAGAAGATGAATATTTAAAAATCCAGGCCTGGAAAAAATAAGGTTTAGCCATTTGGAAGGTACAAAGGGAGGATAAATTACAGTTTCGTCAACTGAGTAATGAATTTCACCTAACAAACATAACTATTAGACTATTTCCTAATATATTTTGAGTTGGTTACCCTTGGCCAGATAGCAGAGAAGGTCAAATGATTTGTTACGGGTAATATTAATTGCAAATGTAGTCCTTTTTTGGGTCTCCACATGATCATCAGCTGATCTTGGTTTCATAAGTGAATTTAATATTCATAACTATGTGCTGGATAATTTGCCAGAACAGCTTCCTGACCATTTGAAAGCCAGGAAGTATAAACATTTTAGAATGTATTTTTTAAAAATGTCCAGAAGGATACATTTGAGTTTAACAGGAAGCTTGCCATGGGTACTTAGTTTATTTGAATCAATTCTTCTGTACACACAGATAACACACATTGTTCTTTGTAAAACAAGGCACAAAGCCACTTCAAGGAACAGCTTTGGTCCCTTATTATCTTGGTTATTTCAATACCAGTGTTGGTAAGGAGCGGCCATGTGGCAAAGGAAACATGGGAAGAAAGCTCCTAGAGAGTAGAAATGAGCATCAAAGACTATCACTGACAGAGACTTGAGAGAAAGTGAAGCCAATGTACTAATGCTTGTAGTCATTGCTTTCTTCGTAATAAAAATACTTAACAGAACTGCTTTGAAAATGATGAGACTGATGTCCTGCCACATCCATGATTGAGAGTTTTGGGGACTTGATTCCCCTGTGATGACTTGCTACTAAGGAAGCAGCAGTGCAAGCTTCTCCATACCATCCAAGCAATGTTCCTCAACCCTGACCTGACCTACCCTAACCTAACTCTCCTCTCCAGCTCAGAGGGCACAATCATTCAATCCCTGACCTTTCTTCTGTGACATCCAGCAAGGAAGCTATATAGGGTCAATGACTGTGGTGATTTTTGCAATGTGGACATTAGACTAAGACCACCAAACTGACTTCACATAGACTACTGAACGCTCAGAAGAAGGGAATAACTTTCTATTGCTATCAAGAATGAGTTTGAACTGGCCACCAAACGGTACACAGAAACAGGAACTGACATGTTGGATCAGACCAGTGGTCCATCTAATCCAGCATCTTGTCACTGACAATGGCCAGTACCAGCTGCATCACAGGAAAGTGCAAGAAACCCGGCAGAAAGCAGTTATGGAGTAACATACATTAGGGAAAATTTCCCTCAGAAACTCCCAATAGTAAGAGGTTGGATTATCCCCTAAAATATCACACTCCACCAATTCCAACCCCTTCAGTGCTCCTTTCAGCTCTTACAATGTTATTAGAGATTAAAAGAAAAGTAGAACTGCTGTATTGCTCTTAAATGGCTCTTAAGATATCTATAAAATCAACAGCCCAAATCCTTCAAGCCTTGTTCAAGAAGAACGGTGGGATTTAGCCTTACATGATCTATTTTTTCCAATGGAGTTTTCAGACAGGTACTACATATGTGTCACGATACATAGTCATACCATGCTGTAGGGTCTAATTAGCCAAATCCTCAGATGGTGTAAGTCTGCACCAATTTACACCAGACAACAATCTAGCCTAATCTTTTAACCAAACTAACACTGTACATTTTGTATCTAAAGCACCACCGCGTTAACGCCAGTTATCTATCAATGTAACTCCTCTGAAGTGAAACTGGAGTCACACTGTGGGGAAACAAGCCCTATCCCTTCTTCTAAACACAGGGGCTGCGTCTACACTGGCGCACTTTTGCGCCAAAGGTATGCAAATGAGGCTTAGCGTTAGAATATCGCTGAGCCTCATTTGCATAGCTAATGATCCGCCATTTTCGTGGAACAGGCTCTTGCGCAAGACGGGGCTGTCTACACTGCCCCTTCTTGTGCAAGAAAAACCCCGTCTTGCGCAAGAGCCTCTTCCGCGAAAATGGCGGATCATTAGCTATGCAAATGAGGCTTGGCGATATTCTAATGCTGAGCCTCATTTGCATAGCTTTGGCGCAAAAGCGCGCCAGTGTAGACGTAGCCAGGTAGATTTGAAGAGATACTCGGTTGTATTTTGTGGTTGCTTTGAACAAAATTATTTGAGCATTTTTGCAAGAAGAACAGTGCACATCTGTGTCTATCCATTAAAGGTTTATCTGAATGTGTTTGGAATCAGATTTATTAGAACCTCTCCCATATTTTTTTCCAAGGTGGGCTTGAAACGTACATATAACAAGGCAGAGAGAGAAAAGGAACAAAGAATGGTTGGAGGGATGATTAAGTGCCTCTGAATTTACACAGTGAAATATGGACAGTTTAAATGTCTTAGCTATTTGCTTCTTTTCAGCTTGTGAGCAGTTTCGAACACCCCATGCTGCTCTAAGATTAATTGAGTCCTACATGCTTTTAGCCTGCTTGGGGTACCAAGGAGAAAAGATTGCCACAGAACCTGTATTTGCCAAAGAAAAGAGACTATCTCATTAATGGATGATTAATAGCCATTTGTGAAGCAATTAATTAGTCATTTTGTCAGTAAACTTAGCCAACATACATGCTTTTGCCAGGCTACAAGTTTGCCTTAAAAAAAAAGAAAAAAGAAGTTTCCCTCCTCTTAACACCTACAAAAAAGTCTTTGCATATTCTGGTCTTGTCTGATTTCATCTGGCTTGTCTTTAAGAACAACATCCCCGGAATGGAGGCTCTCAAGCATGATTGATGGCTTTGCTTTCTATCTGCAAGTTGAAAATTTAGAGAAAAAAAGGTATTTTTTCATAGCTTTTGCTGCTTATTGGTACTACACTTATTTCCACTTTGCTGCAGAACTGATTTGCAGCATTGGCATATGTGTTTGTATATTTTTCACACTGGCCCATCACAAAACATGTCAGCAAATCTTCTGTGGCATGATAGATTGTGGAAATGAGAGGCTCCCGTCTTTGTTTGCCATCGAAGGCAGAGATAATTGCCATTAATTTTAGAAAGTAGAGGAGCGTCTGCATCCTTGATCTGGATGTCTACATCGCACAAACCATATTACACAACAGTTATACAAAGCGCATATAAACATGTTAATTTCATTTTCTAGTTACTCCATCCTAAATTCAGAGCAAAAGTAATCTAATGGTTAAAGTAGCTCTCTGGCCTCAGTTTCCAGTTCTGCTTCTGACTTAGTAGGTGAATTTTGTCAAGTCACTGAACTGCCTGTGCCCCAGTTAATTTGATTGTAAAAAAGGTGAAACAAAAGACGGGACTATGCAGCACTTTAAAGACTAACAAGATGGCTTATTAGGTGATGAGCTTTCGTGGGCCAGACCCACTTCCTCAGATCAAATTGTGGAAGAAAATTGGCATGACCATAGCTCATCACCTAATAAACCATCTTGTTAGTCTTTAAAGTGCTGCATAGTCCTGTCTTTTGTTTCAGCTAGATCAGACTAACACGGCTACATCTCTATTACTGTAAAAAAGGTGTGATAGCATTTACTAGCCTCCCATAAAGATTGTGAAAATTAACCTTCATAAAGCAATTAACTTTCATAAAGCATTTTGGTTGAAATGTGCCAAAAAGGAAAAGCAATATTATAACTTCTTAAAATTTTATATAAATATTATGACAATAAGAATCAACTATATAGACCCAAAGCCCACTGATGTCAATGGAAAGACTGATTAATTTAATTAGGTGTTAGGTCACACCCTACGGCTACGTCTACACTGGCATGATTTTCCGGAAATGCTTAAAACGGAACAGTTTTCCGTTATAAGTATTTCCGAAAAAAGAGCGTCTACACTGGCAGGATGCTTTTCCGGAAAAGCCCTTTTCCCGGAAAAGCGTCCGTGGCCAATGTAGATGCACTTTTCTGGAAAAGAGCCCCGATCGTGATTTTCGTGATCGGGGCTTTTTTGCGGAAAACACTACTGTGCTGTCTACACTGGCCCTTTTTCGGAACAGTTTTCCGGAAAAAGGACTTTTGCCCGACCGGGAGCATAGGTTTTCTGGAAAAGCAGCTGATTTCTTACAGTAGATCGTCAATGGTTTTCCGGAAATTCAAGGGGCCAGTGTAGACAACTCGCAGCTTATTCCGGAAAAGCAGCTGATTTTCCGGAATAAGTGGCCCAGTGTAGACACAGCCTTAGAATGTAAAGCCTCAATTCATTAAAGGTTTAAAGCACATGCTTTGGGCTCATTGAAGTCCGTGTGCTAAACATGTGCCTAAAGTTAACCATATGCTTAATGTTTTTGCTGAATGTGGACCAGTCTTTTTTATATGTTTGAAATGCCTAGCACATCTGTGGGTGCTAGAAAATAATAATGAATCTGTACAGTTCCTGCAAAGGAAGAATTTATCTGAAAACAGCCCATTGAGGGCTAGGGAAATAAGACAAACTGACATAATATGTGCTAATAAGTCAGATGAGTTTTGAGTAATTGATCAAGACAAAGTGCACTATTATATATACTCTACTACAGTTTGCCTTTTTAATATGTTTTATTCTCTCCCACTACCAGAAACTCTCTGGCTCAAATAAAAATGTAAATTCTGTTTAAATTGTTTTTGTTTTTGTTCTTTCAAGTAGCTTTTCTTCAAGGAAAATGTTCCTGATAAACAATTTACAGTTTTTCAAAAGCACATTTTCATAGGTACACATCCAGCTAGGCAATAGCACAATGAAAGCAGAACGATAGTTGGCATGTTCGAAAGATACACTATTTATCACAGTTGGCAATCCTTTGGCGAGTACTCATGTTATTTTTTATAAACCATTCACTACAAATATTGGGTTTCCATAATATAATGTAAAATAAATCTTCAAGTGCCCAGCACAAAATGAAAACAAGAAATTACAGTTAACAGAATAATAGAACTTACAGATGGAAAAGACCCATTATCTCACCTAGTTCATCTACCTGCATATTCCAAACGGCATATTCTCCTGTAATTTGATCAGTCCAGTTTTAAGTGTCTCAAGTGCCTACTTGACTCCCAGTGGGAGACTTTGGCATAGTCTAAGAGATCTCCCTATATATTATTATATGCTAGTGCTGGTGGGGGAGGGCAGATGGGAGCCAGTGCTGTGGTGGAGCCAGTGCTCCTCGGGAGCCACTTCCCACCCATATGTACACATGTTCAGCAGTAACACCTTTATGTGAGCACATTTTAGCATCCCTAATTTGCAGTGGCATCTTATATTACAAAATTCACTAAATTAAATTACATCTATATTTTAAAAAATAGTTAATTAGAATCACATCAAAGACACAGATGTCTTTTTGTGCAACTCTCTAGTGGCAGTAAATATTTCCAAAGGAATTTTTTAGCACTAAATATTTGAAAATCTAGTTATTTTTGCATAAATAACTTTTATTTATGTTTTTATTTCTGCTTAAATAATGGTAATAAAATAAATGTCTATATAAGGCTATATGTTCAAACACACAATGAATAGAGCATTAATGTTACACAGTTAAAAATAGGGATTTTTAAAGGAGCCCCATGAAATTCAATGAGAATTGGGTGCCTAATTTCCTTAGGTTCATTTAAATATTACAGCCAAAATTCTTTCCTGCAAAATATGAATTTCTCATTGAATTTAAACACATGCTTAGGGATGGACTTCCATGTGTTTATTTGGGTGCTTTCCTGATCTGAGGTGTAGGTTGGTGGTGACTGTAAGTTATTACCATGAGGTAACTTAGCCAGGGATCCATGGAAGATGACACACTGGTATTAATCCAGCCCCATTGGAACACATGTCACAAAACCCACCAGCAGTAACTGCTGTCATCCTTAGCAAAAGCACAAGTATGAAAATACACATGGAGACAGATGCACCCTGTCTTGCCTCAAGTTGGATTTTCTAAGGAAAGGTTCAGGCATATTAAGGTTCATAGCCAGTCCATTGATATCAGTTGATGTGTTTCCATTGACTGCAACAAGGCTATGGAACTGGCCATCAGTGCAGAATTTTGCACTGCTGTTGGCCATGCTCTGCCTGTTCTGTGGATAAAACAAAGGTTTTCAGTCCACAGGGTTTTTTATCTGGCACCTCTCACCAGCACTAAATTCTCTCAGAAACTAAACACACACACAGAGTACTTCACTTCAACCAGTCCAATTAGCCACAGAAATATGACCCTCTGTCATGAGTCTGAGCACTAGAGGAAGCATACGATTGCTTTGCATTGCAAACAGGTACATTTTAAAACAAACACTGGTGCCAGAATATAGTTCTAAACAAAAAGCTGGGGGAGAGAGGAGGAAATCAGCTTGTTTACCATCTAAATGACTGCTCCCGGGTCTTAAGGGACTCCATTGTAACAAGATTGGTAGAAGCTTATAACAGCAAACTGTCAGTTAGGGAGAAAGGCTATACTGGGGCACATGGGGAGACAGTTGAGATGGAACTCAAGTGCTGGGCGAATATATAGAGAGACATCTGAACCTGAACTCTTATGAGCTGTCTGATTACTTCTGCAATAACTTACTGGTTTTATTTAGGAAACTCTCTAGCTAAGCATGGAGTCTCTTATATCCTTCAAGTACTAGCACTATATAAATGGTATAGCATTGTAAAACAACAGGCAGATATCTGCACCGATGCATATTAATGATGTGTTAACATTCTGGAGTGGCTGAGAATATGTAACGAGCATCCTTGTGTGTGCCAATGCCACAGCTGTACAGTAGAGTAGATACACAAACTCACACTTCAAAAATTAACCAGAATCTTTAAACACACACACACGGCAGAAAATCAACACATAAATACATATCTTTTATTTCATTGTTTACACCTCTATGTAGTTTAGCTTTTCTGTCTGGGTCTCCATCTGTAAATTTCTGTGTGACAGAGTATCTGCAGCTGACTACAAAGTTAACCAGTTCTGGTAGGGCAGAGTGAGTCGATCCTTGGTTTGTGTTTATTGGCACAGCTTTCTGACTTCAGTGAACCCATGCCAAATTACAGCAATCACGGATCTGTCTCAGAGTCTCAGAGTCTTTCTTCAGGACTCTCTGGGTTAAATTCACTCCTGTGCAGAAAGCCAGTAAAAGATCCCTAGGGGTACGTCTAGACTACACCTCTCTGTCGACAGAGAGATGTAGATTAGGCATGTAGAAATTGCTAACGAAACAGGGATTTAAATATCCCACGCTTCATTAGCATAAAATTGGCCGCCACTTTTTTTCTAAACTGAGCTTTTTCGAAAAAAACCCAGGAGTCTAGACATGGATCTGTTGAAAATAAACCCTTTTTCAAAAGATCCTGTAAACCTCATTTTTTGAGGGCAGGTTGGAGACTCTCTTCTGAGAGAGATGGATGCACCCATCTGTTGCCCTGAGATGGCATCCTGGAAGGTATGCTGCCTGCCAGAGGCCCATATCAAAAACATTACAGAGGGATTGTCGAGGATCATCCAGGCCTCTAACTGCTATCTGATGCTATTCATCCATGTGAGCACTAATGATAATGCAAGGTATGTCCCTCAGAAGATCAGAATTGACTGCAGGACTCTGAGAGAACAGGCAAAAAAATTTGGAGAATAGGTGGTGTTTTGTCCAATCTTTCTGGAGTCTAGACAGAGACAGACATATGCTGGAAGTGAATGCCTGCCTGTGAAGATGGTGTCACGAGAAGGGCTTTGGCTTCCTTGACCATGGGATGCTTTTCCAGAAGGAAGGACTGCAAAGCAGATAGGGTTCACCTATCAAAGAAATAGAAGAGCATATTTGGATAGAGATTGGCTAATCTAATGAGGAAGACTTTAAATTTGGTTCAAAGGAAGCAGGAACTGGTTGAGATTAAAAGTGAAAGGCAGTCTAGTATTTGAAGAAATATGTGAAAAAATATCAGTGGGAAACAATTTAAATCAATAGGGTTTGGGTTTTTTTGGTGATTTAAATCAATGATTTAAATCATAAGATCATAACAACAGCCATACCGGGTCAGACCAAAGGGCCATCTAGCCCCGTATCCTTTCTTCTGGCAGTGGCCAATACCAGATACCCCAGAAGGAATGAACAGAAACAAGTTATTAAGTGATCCCTTTCCTGTCATCCATTTCTTGCCCCTGACAAACAGAGGTTAGGAACACCATTCCTACCCATTCTGGCTAATAAGTATTGATGGATCCAAACTTCATGAATGTATCTAGTTCTTTTTTGAACCCCGTTAAAGTCCTGTCTTCATGAAATCCTCTGACAAGGAGTTCCACAGGTTAATTGTGCACTGTGTGAAGAAAAACTTCCTTTTGTTTGTTTTAAACCTGCTACCTATTAATTTCATTTGATGACCCCTAGTTCTTACATTATTGGAAAAAGTAAATAACTTTTCCTTATTCACTTTCTCCATTCCTGTCATGATTTTATAGACCTCTATCATATCCTCTCTTAGGGTACAGCTACACTGTTGGGGTTTTTTTTGGAAGAGGTATGCAAATAGCCCTTGCATTTGTATACCTTCTTCTGTTTTTTTTTTCCCGGAAGAGGTTTTTCTGCCATTTGGCTTCGTCTACACAGGTCAAATGTCAGAAAATCCCCCTCTTTTGAAAGCCATACCCATAGTCTCATCTTTTCTAAGCTGAAAAGTCCCAGTCTTTTTAACCTCTCTTCATATGGCACCTATTCCAAACCCTTAATTGCATTCATTTAAATCAATTCACACTGCTACTGCATCTTACCCTTGATTAGAATTATCCTGCCTCAGTGTCAGATTCTAGACGCTCTGATCTGGTATGTCAGTTCTTGTGTTTGCATCCTCCCTTACGCCTCATCCATAACAGATACCTAGATTTTCATTCTAAATCCTGTTCTCTGTCCCACTAAAAGTTCCTTCGACATTTCTACCCTCACTATCCCTACAGGCCAATCCCTTCCCTCTCTAAGCCCACATGTACTGGTTCACTTCTCTGATACTTGTTTCAGATCCATGCCAGGTTCCTTCAGGATCCTCTTAGTCATGAGTTCCCAGCTGACCTGTGTCTCGCCTGAGAGTAAGGATGGAATTTCATGGAGACTATTGAGATCAGGAAGGGTTTTCAACATCAGGCTGGGTAATACAGCAGCTTATGCTGATATGAGTCTTACTCACCTTCCCCCAGCTAGAAACGTTTTGATATTGGGCATACAAAGTACACACAGTGAAAGATCAGGAAAGACCAGCCCTCTGAAGGTTACTTATACCAGGAAACTAGGCAGTGCTTAAAGATTCAGTTAATGTTAGTGTGTTTCATTTGTTTCAGAAATAATTCCAACCTAATGATGTATCTTAAAGAAAGGGACTTTTAAAAACTGTAGGTGTAGACGTAACAATTCCATTGCCAGGTGGCTGAGATTTCAATAATACAAATAATATTTGTTCACTTAAGCAGTGCGCTAGATTATTCTTACATAATATAAATGGAAAGTGTTTGCTATGGCCCTGATTTAGCAAAGCATGCCAGCATACACTTAACTTTAAGCTTTAACTTCAGGGGGGCTGAAAGATACCCACAGGCTTAAATGCTGTGATGCATCCTAGCAACATAAAGTAAAACATTGTTGAAGATAACATTTATTAAGTCACCAATCAGAAGTGTCTCCAAAGAATTGGACAATGTTAAATTACCTGAATTAAATTATCAGAGATTACCCAGTAGTCATACCAAGGTCAGCTGCACCATCTCCTAGGAGAATGGCTTAATTGTTCTGGATGTCATTGCCCATACGATACGCAGGGTGATATTCAGGCTATCACGCCACATAAGTCCTTGGGTGGAACTATAAACTCTGTGCTAGCCCTTTGGATTTCACCTACAGTGCATACATATGTGTGACTGTGCAGGAGACAGCTTGCCGCAGTCACACAGTTCTGTGTATTGCTTAAGGTTTCTAGACTGGAACACTAGGCAGCAGTTATATATAATAAACTTGATTGATGTTATTTCACCTATGTCTAGGGAAATTGGCAGACAGATCAATGATCTGGCTACAAGTGACCTTTTCCATATGTAAACATCTGTTCCTACTAGCATTTGTATTTGTTCAATTGTTTTATAAAAATAAAAGGATTAGTATTTTAGTTATTAGTAACTGAAATGTAATCAAGCAAATAGCTTTTGCAAGCAAATAACTATGACTGAATTATTTTATGTGATTTCTTTTAGCCTTTTTAAGTTTCTTCCTGCATTATTAAAAGACCATCACACTTAAGAGACTGCTGTTTGTCAATACCCTGAGAAAATAAATACATTTTCATTATTATTATCACTCTATGTTGCAGGAATTTAAGCATTTTATTTTATTTTATTTTATTTTATTTTATTTTATTTTATTTTATTAAGGGCCTTTTTCTGGCATCCTTGTTCATATTGCTTTAGGCATAGTCATTGTTACCAATGGAATTATCAATGGCCATTATTCCAGAAAAACAATACTAGTGTCCACACTGCAATGTGTGCTCCACTACTGCTATGTAGAAATAGCTCCTCACCAGGGCATTCTAAGTTATTCCTCTCCAGTACCTCCTGAGGCTCTAAATTGAGATAGCGTGTCCACATTAGGGGAGCCTGCCTCGGACTAATTTTGATGCTTCTCTGTAGTGTGGACACCCTATTTCAAAATAAGCTATTCTGGAATAAGCTTATTTCGAAAGAAGCTTGCAGTGTAAACGTACCCTTAGACTGCCTGCAGCATCACATCATCCACTTCCTTCGTCAGATGTCAAGACAGGAAATCTAGGAAGGATGCTATACACTTATAGCATGGATGGGAAGAAGCCAGAAAGGAACAGAAGACTCTCGGTGAAAAATGAAATGCTGACCAGTAGAAGGTTACTATAGGCTTTTAAGGTAGACAGTTTCATAATCATGCTTTCCTTTCTTGTAATGGAAATTCAGTATTGTGGGAACTAGGTAGTCTACTGTATTTACATTTGGTTCAATGGACTTCAGCTTACTGCGCAGTCATTCTAAGTTATAAGATCTTCAAAGAGGAATTGTCATACTGGCTTTCAGACAAATAAAAAAATGGGCCTTGCAGTGGTTTATTGGAATGTTTCTTGCATGCATTCTAAGCATCAGAGTTCTACGTGTATAAACGAGAATTTGCTTAGGAAAGGTAAGATTCATCCCATGTGAAAAGCCAGCACACAGACCATGAATCATGTAACCCTTTAAAAGTAAAACATCAAATTGCATAGCCCTTGTGCTAGCTCACTATGCAGTGAATTTCATCTCTTGCCTCAGTTAATTAAATGGTGCCTGAGTTCTCAAATGAAGTGCAAGGACTGACTCAAATACAGCAGCAAAACACATGTTGCAGTCTGGATCCTTGAGATCATTTTAAAATTATGGACAGGTATGCAATTTTAAATCTGTGAAGCTTTCAGGTCCAAATGGTCTCTTCTATACCAGCAGCATTACTGAAAACAATCATATTTTCTATTTTGTGAAATGCAGTGTCTTTGCTACCATCTTATGTGCCTTCTGCAACATCAATTAATGACCTGGATGAGGGGATGGATTGTACCTCAGCAAGTTTGTGGATGACACTAAGCTAGGGGGAGAGGTAGATATGCTGGAGGGAAGGGATAGAGTCCAGAGTGACCTAGACTGATTAGTAGATTGGGCCAAAAGAAATCTGATGAGGTTCAATAAGGACAAGTGCAGAGTCCTGCACTTGGGACGGAAGGATCCCAAGCATTGTTACAAGCTGGGGACCGACTGGTGAAGCAGAAGTTCTGCAGAAAAGGACCTGAGGATCACAGTGGATGAGAAACTGGATAAGAGTCAACAGTGTGCCCTTGTAGCCAAGAAGGCTAATGGCATATAGGGATGCAATAGTAGGAGCATTGTCAGCAGATCTAGAGAAGTGATTATTCCCCTTTATTTGACACTGGTGAGGCCAAAGCTGGAGTATTATGTCCAGTTCTTGGCCCCACATTACAGAAAAGATGTGGACGCATTAGAGAAAGTCCAACAGAGGGCAACAAAAATGATTAGGAGGTTGGAGCACATGACCTATGAGGAGAGGCTGAGGGATTTGGGCTTATTTAGTCTGCAGAAGTGAAGAATGAGAAAGGATTTGATAGCAGCCTTCAACTTCCTGGAGAGAGGCTGTTCTCAATGGTGATAGATGGCAGAACAAGGAGCAATGGTCTCAAGTTGCAGTGGGGGAGGTCTAGGTTGGATATTAGGAAAAACTATTTCACAAGGAGGGTGGTGAAGCACTGGAAGGGGTTAGCTAGGGAAATAGTGGAATCTCCATCCCTAGAGGTAGTTAAATCGCAGCTTGGCAAAACCCTGGCTGGGATGATTTAGTTGGGGTTGGTCCTGCTTTAGGCAGGGAGGTTTGACTTGATGACCTCCTGAGATGTCTAACCCTATGATTCCATGATCACCCATACTCTTTATTTCCAGTGCCCATTCCCACCATCTTCTATTTCCAAAGCTTGAGACTCCATACATCTACACAGCAACATTATTTTGAAATAACTTAGTCTGCGTCTACAGAGCAGGGAGTTATTTCGAAATAATGTTAAAATACTATCAAGCTGGAGGACTTATTACTCCGACTCCTGTAACCCTCACTGTATGAAGAGTAAGGGAAGTCGGAGGAAGGGTGCTCTCTTTTGAAATATGTGCTGTGTAGATGCTCCGAATTTCAAAATAGGCTATTTCAAAATAAGCTATGCAACTGATGTAGCTCAATTCCCTCAGAGACCACTAGCTTCTGCAGTTAGCAGAGGAACACATCCTTCCACTGCCTGGCTCCTCCCCTTTCAACTTCCTTCCTGTCAGCCTCATGTAACACCCTGTCTAATGAGGCCAGCAGCTGTTCCCCATTTGCCCTTTAGTTTTGGGTTTACTCAGCCAGCTCCAATGAAACCTACCTAATGGAGCTGGTGTGACAGAGCCCTGGCTCAGATTTCCTAGCTAGCAGCCTATCACAGAGGCAGAGAACATTCCTAAAGCAGGGTCAATGAGAAGTATTTGACTATGCAAATGATTCCAGGGATTTCACTGGAACTACTCACAGTGCAAAGTTGTATCCAAAATGAGGGAAGGGTAGCAGACCATGGCTAAGGGAAGAATACTACCCTTTTATTTAAAAACAAGGGACTCTTCTGCCAACCTGCTTGTTGGTACTAAGCAGGAAGCTAAGCTCTTTAATGAATCATAGACATTTGACATGTAAAAAAAAATCTGTTAACCCATTTAGGGCACGCCTACACTGCACCGTTACTTCGAGATAACAAAGTGACTGTCTACACAGCCATTCCATTAATCATTTTGAAATAACAGACAGCTTATTCTGAAATCTGTAAACCTCATTCCATGAGGAATAAGGCCTCTTCCAAAAAAGGTATTTTGAAATAAGGCATATGTAGACACTCCACTGCTGCTATGTTGAAATAGTTCCTCACTCAGGGCCATTCTAAGTTATTCCTCTCCAGTGCTTCCTGGGGCTCTAAATCTAGATAGCACGTCCACATTAGGGAAGACTACCTCAGATTAATTTTGAGGCTTCTCTGCAGTGCAGACGTGCTATTTTGAAATAACTATTCCAGAACAGCTTATTTCGAAATAAGTGTGCTGTGTAGACATTCCCCTAGTTCTTCTCTTTGCTACAGTTCCCTAAAGCAGTGTTTCCCAATTTTATTTGGCCACCGAACCCGTAAGGTTGCCTTAAAAAAAAGGCCCCTGCCACCTTTTATCTAGAAAAAGAAAAGGCCCCTGCTATGGCTCTTTAAGAGGGGCCGGAGGCCGGCTCTTCACAGAACCCTTGCTTTTGCTTCGCGGGACCCCAGCGTTCCGTGGAGCACCAATTGGGAAACACTACCCTAAAGGTTAGTATCCTCAGCCTTGCTGTAAGCTGCAGCAAGGGACTTTTACCTCATCCTTTTCCTTGAGCAGGAACATCGTCCATGAAAAGTGGGTGTGTCAGGGTTTCCCTACACCTCAGCAATCCCTGGCTGCCACACAGAACCCTTACAGGTCCCAGAAGATGAAGGCCAGCCCAGATGGATACCAGGATTCAGAAGATCCACATGTGGATGAAAATCACCTTTGCATCAAATGTCTCAGATCTTTCACCAAGTGCAGCTTGAGCACCCCAGAGCTGTATTCAGGTCTTCAACTTACAGGATGTTCCTTTGGTTAGAAACTCTCCCAGGACATGGCTAACCCAGATCCTATTTTCTGCTCTGCTGCAGACTCCCTTTGTTACCAGATGCATCACTTATTCTCTCTGTGCCTCAACTCCTCATCTGTTAAATAAAGATAACTGCAATTCCCTATCGCACAGAAGTGTTGAGAGGATAAGAATTATTTAAACACATATGAACAAATTCACATAAGATGGATGTCTTTCCTATGTGGAGATTTACATTGTGAAAAAAGATCATGGGATGTTGAGGGAAATAATAGCTATTATGGGGAAATTTTTCAAAAGCACAAATCCCATTGCTACGAAAAAGTGGCAAAAGAGTCTAGATTTCCTGCAAAATGTGTTGGGGAATAAATCTATAAAATAAAGCAATAATTCAAGGCAGAATAAGGAATTAACTAAAGGATGGCATGCAACCTCCTAAATTTAAAATATGAAATGAAAAACCCTGGATTATGATTTCTCCAAGACACGTAAAGAACTTGGCACATTACAGTTCTGTTAGGACAGGAATCTTATTCTACTGCTCCGTGTCACACAGTCACAGACAGATTTTTTCTGTGTTGTAGTGACATATGTGTTTCCAGATGTTAATTTTTTATCATGCCCTTTTCTGCTGTTTTTATCAGGGAACATTTTTACACAAACTGTTCCATAAATCCTCTTTCACTTCATATACTATATCTTATAAGATACCCTTATAAACATACATATACAGATATATTAAGCCTAGTAAATGTAATGGGAGATTTACCACACTACTTGTATGAATGTGTTATTATTCTTAATCTTGTGATTCATATGGACTGGCACTACTGTACAGATTTATTATTGACCATATGTTCTTTCATTGTCATTGATCCCCAAGCTACCACCCTTGCACGTCTGCAGTGTGCTCCCTGCTTTTGCCTCGGAAGGTTCTGAGAGGATTTTCTTAGCTGGACTCCATGGCAAAGAGACAGCTCTGAAGAGTAATTAAAATAAAATAAAATAAAATAAAATGTTTAAGAAACAAATGCAGAAGGGGAAAGAAAAACCTCGTTGTCAATGATGTCCTTCATCTGCTCAGGCTCAGATTAGCTGGAATGGTTTTTAATTGTACGCAGATAATGCGCTGCCTCAAAAAGCCAGCTGTTGCTTTAGCAAATGGACCCATAGCAGAGACTTTCTCATCCAAGAATGGATGAGCTTGCAGAAGATGTAGAAACACTAATACAGCTCTCTGTTCAAGACAAGTCATACTGATTTAAGATCTTTCTGACTGTAAAACTTTGGTGAGAAATAATTCAGCATGGGCTTTGATTCATTTTGAAAAGATTTACACTATAATTTTCAATGAAGCTCGAGTTAATACAGTGTCTTCCTTTACATTACAATAAGACAGTTCCTTTAAGATACCCTCCTCCTCCCATGAATAGTAACTTCAAACATTTTTGTCTCTTACTAGTTAGAAATAAATACCAAGTGTATGCTCATGATATGATTCCAGAGGTGCCTCCAGGCTATTCCACTGGGAATAAACTTCTTATTTTAAGTTCCTTACTGAGCTAGACAAATAGATATTTAAAAAACAAAACAACACAACAAATAACCCTTCATGTATTTTCAATACCTGCTTAATTATAATAATGTTTGGAAAACCTTCCCTAAACAAAAATTCTCAGTGACAATGAGTGCCATAATTTTATATGCAAATCAGATTAATAAATTTTAACAATTTGCCTGCATATAAATGAGAGAACAGTCAATTTATATGCCTAATAATAACTTCAAAGCTTTCTCAGTGTGCAAACTTTGCTAGGAGCGTTTTTCATAATGACAGATTTCACCAAAAAAACCTGTTAAAAAAAGATGCTTTTAATATCAGTCATTAAATTATTTGTGTCTAAAGTGTCATCTTTTTATATGGTCCATGGCTAGAGGAGAGAAAGTGACTGGAGAGGGGGAGGATAGTGTATAACAATTTGCAGCTGTGTTTCTTTAGCTTGCTGAGAGTGATGGGGTTGGGCCTGGTTCTAATATTCATGAGATAACATGAAGGGAGGGCAAAATCAGACCAAACTGGTGGATAATTTGGTGTCAAGAGTTATTTTTTTAACACATGGATTAAACTAATGGAAGCAGCATCACATAAAAAGATACAGAAACCCAAAAGGGGAAAGGGAGTAGATACATTTATGAAGAAACCTTCTTAACTAATTTTGAGTTCCTAGCCCCTGCCTTCTCCTTAAAAAGTTTAACTACTAAATTTGGTGTCAAGATGAGCTTTAAAAAAAACGGATCTGCCCTTTTCTTATTAAAGTATTTTTCTTATAAAAGGGAGTTTAGGGCTAATGAACAGTGAAATTGACGTATCAGTGGGATATGAAATCTATATCCTCTACGTACTCAAAGAGGTAGAATACGGCCAATGGCATGTAGAGATCATAGTAACATTTAGGTCACCTTGGAAAAAGGTAGATAGATGCAAATTTTCACCCAACCCACCTGTTGCACCAGTCCTAGAGCATTTAAACCACCTCCGAGGGTTAGAAGTCAGGTCAGTCTATATGCTCAGCTAATTCTTTCCTACTCTCATGAGCGTGTCGACAAAGCTGACAACAAGTGCATCTGCTGCGATGGTTTTATGGTGAAGAGAGCTGTCTACTATAGCACAAGATTAAGACTTCACCAATGTATTTTGCCTTGCCCACCAAACACTCCTAAAATAGTAACAACTTTGGACAATACCTACCCCTGGGATTAAATTGAAACAAGTCCCCTAGATGAAATAGGCAGCAAAACCTGTTATCAGTCTCCACTCTGCTGTGCATATTTCATCCTTTATTAAGTATTACAAATAATTTATCAACATAAAGGTCCAGCAAATCAATTCCCACAATGAATTCTTAAGACCTGGGCTGTCTTGGCCTATACAGCCAAATTCCCTATTTCTAAAGGGAATAAGAGATCTTGCGGAAAAGGCTTTCTTTTCCGCAAGAGTCCTGTCTAGACAGCCGCTTTTTTCCGTCAAAGCTCAAAGACGGAAAAAAGCGGCAGCCATGTTAATGCAAATGCAGCGGGGAAAAATGCAAATCCCCGCTGCATTTGCAATTCCGACTTCTCTCATTTGCATCCCTTTTCCGGAAAAGGGGGCCTGTGTAGACACAGCCCATATGTTTATGTACACTTATCTATAACTAAATCTATTTATTTATTTATTTAAACTATTTTATCCTGCCTCTCTATTTAAAATATTTGAGGTGGCTTACAAAATGTTTAAAACACAATAATATGTAAAAAAATATTATAACTAACTAACTAACTAACTAGTTCCCTTTATTTTTCTCTAAAGTCAGCTCTCTCTCTCATCTCTTCTCTTTCTTCCAGACATGGCTCCTCTCTGATTTTACCTCTCTCATCGTCATCCACTTCTTATTCACTCTTTAAACTTCCTCATGACTCTTTCTCCCACATTCTTTCCCTTCCCAAATGTTCCCTTTCAATATAGCTCTTTGCTTCCATTCTCTTGCTCCATGAAGTGTTCTTCCTAGCAAATGTGTGACTTGGGGTACATTTACACTGCACAGCTTATTTCAGGATACTGGAGGTATCCCAAAATAGCTACCCCGTGTCTACACAAGCCATCTGTTATTTCAAAATATTTTTCAAAGTAATGGGAGCGCTATTTCGACATCCCAGTAAACCTCGTTGCATGAAGGATAAGAGATGGCTCCAAATAGCACGTTGTTTTTAAATTTGGTGCTGTGTAGATGCACCAAATTTCAAAATAATCTATTTTGAAATAGTTTCAAAATAAGATACACAATTTGCATAGTGCAAATTGCATATCTTATTTCGAGTTTAGAGTGCTGTGTCGTCATCGTCATCATCGTCCTTCATGCCCACTGGCATATAGGGCAGCAACAAAGGTCCTCCACTTCTGTCTGTATCTGGCCAGCCTCGCAATAATGCCCCATGTGTAATTCATAATCTTCATTTCTACTTCAATGGTCTGGCACCATGTTGTTTTGGGTCGTCCTTGTTTCCGCTTCCCTTCAGGGGTCCAGTGAACAGCATTCTTCGTGATGGAGCTTCCTTCTTTCCTAAGCACATGCCAAATCCATCTCCAGCATCTTTTCATAATGATGGTAGCCATGTCATCTTATTTACACCGCGCAAGCAAGTCCTGATTAGAAATTATTCTTGGCAAAAAAAATATGGAGGATCCTCTGAAGACCTCTGGTATGAAAAGTTGACAATTTATTGAGATCGTATTCTGTCATCCGCCAGCATTCTGATCCATATAATAGTGTTGATAAAACACAGCTCTGATAAAACTTCAGTTTGGTATGAATGCTGTTCTGTGATGACTTCTATACAGCATTCAGACTCAGGAAGACATTTCTGACTGTGTAGATGCACCCTAAATCTTGTCTATTGACCTAGATCTCATCCCCAGTCTAAAGAGAGAGGAGAAATTCCACACACCTCTGCTCCCTGTAGCAGACCACAAGGCCTCAAGGCAGCCCCCGGAGCCCATTTTCCTTTAATTTCCCACATAAATCCCCAAACCCATTACTTCACTTAAAGACCCAAGCAACGCCAGGTACATCTGCTAGCAATTTATACAATAAAAAGTATATATAGAAATGAAACATATAAACAAAGTCAAAACTGAAACAAAATATTTCAATGTATCCAAAAAATTTTCATGGAAAAAAACATTGGGGGGGAGGGGGGAGTTATATCATTCCAATTCAAAACAAAAATACATTTCATTTTCTCACATGCCTAGTTTTAACCAGGTCCAGATACAAATATGAGAATGATCATGCTAATGAGATAGTGTAATAGCAATATGATAGTGAATGTGGTAACACCTCTCTCTTCAGGTCTCTGAGCAGGCGCAGTGTGAGCTAGTTGCCTTAGAAGACACTGACTGAGCTAAATGTTTATACAGTTAAGAGAAGTATTGTGCTTCTTTCCTCTTAAACCTGGATGCTCTCTAAACATTACCTGAGCCTTTCTAGAATCAGGGACATATTGCAAAGTTCAGATCTAAATACAAACTTTCCCAAATTTGGGAGTCTGGGCTAAGCCCAGTCCGAGTCATACTCTGCATATTGTTTCTAATGGTTATTTCGGAAGACACATGATTTTGCTATATTGAATCCAATACTAAACTTAATTTAACCTACAGTGCAATCTATGATCTCAGTAGATATCCCAGTTACCTATTCTGGCCACGCATGGGTCTCAGTTCACTTTTTGAGTTGCATCACCTTCATCATGGCAACTGCAAATGCTAGTCAGAAGTGCAGTGCCTACTCTGAGTGGTGTGCCCAAGGAGACCAGAGCCAGGTCAACCAGCAGATGCATTCATTTAATACCTCTCCCAATCCTGTGCTGGTTTCTATGGATCTCTGTGCAGATTTTGAAGCTGCCTTTCTCTGGCAGTACTACTGCTATCCATCCTCCCAAGAACTGAATATCCTCTGCAAGGTAGCTACCGACTTTGTGATAGCAAGAGTGTATCTGACTATGGGGTCTACACCCCTCCTGACCTCTAAAGAACAGTACTGGAAACGACTTCGGACTACAGTTCACCCAGATATGTAGAAATTTCCTTATATGCCCTTTGTCAGGCTGATGCTTACTAGAGAGGTGGGCTACACCACAGTGAAATCAATGATATACTTGATGTGATTACAGTCAAACTACAGTTAATACAAGTCAGTGATTCTCCATTGACTTCAGTGGAGCTATGTCCATTTATATCAGATGAGGACCTCGCCAAATATCCCTCAAATTAATGAAAAAACATTTAATATTTGCAGTCAGGTTTGAGATGTAAAGCCTTCAGAACACTCAGGAAGACTTAATTTTATATAGTTCTGGGAATATGTATGTAAAGGAATGTATTACTTAGATTACCTGGATTGGAAAATGTTTATCCTAAATGGGAACAAGGGTATTTTTACTTTCAGAACTGTTTATTATTAGTTCCAGTAAGGGCATATATTTCTCCACTGACCGCTGAAGGATTAAGTATTTTAAATTGTTTGCAATAACATCATTTATCTAAATATTTCTTTCCCCTTGATTTGGGGGAGAATTATAGTGTAGACAACTCTAAAAATAACAAATAGTTCTGGAGACAAATACTGCTATTTTCACATATGCAAAACTCCTATGTAAGACACAGAAAAATTTTGCCTATGTAAAAACTAAATAAAACCGTAAGACTTGGCCCAAATAGCATATATATGCTAGTACAATGCAGTTGAATTTGTGCAAATTGCTTTATTGACTAAAACTGCAGAGGAAGGATGATCTTGTGGATAAGGCACTGAATTGGGACTCAAGACAGATAGGTTCAATTCCTGGTTTTGCCATAGACTTCTTGTGTGACTTTGGGCAAGTCATTTCATTAATATATGCCTCAGTTTCCCAGTCTGTAAATTTTTTTATTCTGCTCTGTCTTGTCTATGTAGGCTATGCCTACATTGCAACTGGATGTGTGACTGCAGCTGGTGTGAGCATAACCACATTAGCTGTAATCTAGCTAGCTTCCTAAAAATAACAGTAAAGGCATAGCACAAATGTTGGCACAGCCAAGCAGAGGGAGTATGTATCCTGGGTTCCAAATGGGCTCATACAGCCCACACCAAATCCAGGCTACCACTCCTTTGCTGCTATTTTTAGCCATGCTGGCTATATTAAAATTAGTGCAGATTTGACTACCTGAGTTCAATCACATCTTTGCAGCATGCGCATACCCCTAGAGCATAAGATCTTTGGGGCAGTGTAAGATTTTGTATGTGCAGCATCTAGCACAACAGGACCTTAATCAGAGAAATCTGCAGGAGGGGATCAGAAAACTCTGCAAGAGTTGCCTTGTGTTGTGCAGTGGGGTTGTGGGAGGACTGTTCCCCTTCCGCCTCTGTGCATGACTCCTGTAGAATCCATGCTGCCGCTGATGGAGTCCTCTGCAGATATTCCAAGATCCAACCATCTATTTGCTGAGCAGGCTAACTTCATTGCCACATAATGACCCAAACTCTCCTCTCATGATGGGATAGTTTGGAAAACGCTCTATAAACAGAAACTCACCTGTTTCCCCCCTTGTCTCTACATTTTCTTCATGAAGGGGATGATCCCTCAAATCATTGTGTTTAAAAGCCCCCTTTCTTCCAAGCAGTTTACATTGATTGGCCAGTCACCACCCACTTTCTATGGGCACTGAAGTTTTGTGGGCAGAGAAGTGCAAAAGCTGCTTTTTGATTATGGAGTAGCCATGCTGGAAGATGCCCAAATTGCTGATGAATCATTTGGCACAAGTGTCCAAAATACCAAACAGATTAATGGGCTTCCTCCCACACCCCAGCACAGCCCTCCCTCTTAACGCTTTTAATATCCTGTCTATAATAAATGACTTCAGACCTCACTCTGTGTTATGTGATCATATTAAATTGTCATATCGCTAGGCAGTATATTCCCCTGTTGGCATTTTTTGTCTTGTGACAATTTCTGCCTTTAAAACAGTATTCTGCAGTATTCGCAGAGTGAATGCAATAGTTAGTTTATTATAGAGCATAAACTGAAATCCTAACTTAAGACAGCCTCTTTGCAACCACGAATGGGCTATTTCTAGCCCAGAATGTCCATGGTACTCAGCACTATACCCATCTTCCCATCATCACCACAACATGCTCATCCTCTGTGGAACATCTCCTAAGCAGGGGGAGCGGGACTTCCATCTTAAACCTGTGTAGAATGGCCCCACACAATTCTTTTCCACGTGACTTCCCCCTTGGGCTATTGCAACTCTTCTCTGTCCTCTATGGGTATGTCTAGACTACATAGCTCCATCGACGGAGCCATGTAAAGTAGTTTACTCAACATAGTCAATGAAGCGG
>JANRFK010001234.1:12056073-12070606 GCA_030068395.1 Apalone spinifera | reverse complement strand
ACATCTAATTTGCATCCCTTTTTCGGAAAAGGGATGCAGTCTAGACGTAGCCAATAAGAATGTATGGTCTCAAATGAAATATAAATATAACTTTACTAGAGGGCTGCACCCCCTGCTTGCTACGCTCGTCAACTCCCCTCTTCTGGGATAAGCAACCCCAGCTGTCCCCCCCCAGCCCCAGGTCTCTCTCCCCGGCCATGGCCACGCCAGCCCTGGCTCTGGCTCTCTCCCTCCCCCCCACCAGCCCATGCCAGCCTCGGCTCTGGCTCTGTCCCTCCCTATTCCCCTCCTCTGGCCACACCAGACCTGGCTCTGGTTCTTTGTCTCCAACCCCACTGCCAAGGCCTAACCCTAACACACATGCCCCGCCACCTGGTCTAGGCTGGCCTGGCTCTGCTCCTGGCAGCTGGGGAAGGCTGAAGCCATGGCTCGCCAGCCCTAGCTCTTCACGTGGCCGCTAAATAGGGCTGGGCTGGCAGTGGGTGGGGCTTGAGTCCAGGGATGGGGCCTTGGGTGGAAGGGGTGGAGTTGGGGGCTGGCATTTACCCACCCATTCTTACTCTCCAGCCTGTGGACGCTGTGACATAACAACATTACTCTGTCATCCCTCAGGAATTTTTTTTCATAAACAGAGAGAGAGATGACAGTTGGTGTAATGATTGGAGCGTCTAGGCTTATGAGATCTATAGTTGTCATTGACATATTACAAACATTGCTCAGAAGATCATAATTTAAAAAAAACAGAGCCTCAGTGTCATGTACAAAAAGGGGTGTGCAACTGCACATGTAGGCACAGATTTAGCAACCCAGGCCTATCCATCAAACACACACGCACATGCTTAACTTATGGCACATCACCAAGTTCCACTGACCTCATGGAAAAGTAAAGTCTGTGCTTAAGTCTCTCCCTAAGCAAAGAACGCAAGCGTTTGGCTGAATTAGAGTCCAATATGTACATGTAATTACTGTGGTTTTGTGTGTAAATTTCCACTGAACCTTGCAGGTAGCCATTTGTTCATGCTAAATTTACATGTACAGTTATGTTAAATATATTAACATGCTAAGCATGCAATCTCACCAAATGTTTATTATTTATTACATTACTTGTTTACTGAAGCACCTAGACACAGCCATTATGGACCAGGCATCATTCTGCTAGGTGCTGTACAAACTCAGAACAAAAAGATAAGCTACAAGATCCTTGGGATGGGGCTAATTATAAGGAAGAGACAATAGATGGACTCAGACAGTCAGGGGGCTAGAAGTGAACAATGTAACAATATTGGTCAGCATGTTAATATGCATAGAGCCCTACCTTCTAAGTTTTTGAAAATATGATCATTAGCTTCTGTTCCTTATTTTAACCTCCTGTAGAAGGGTTTTTGGTACTTCAGTAGGTGTGTGGTCAGGCTTGATTAAGATTTGCATAGAACTTTGAGATCTTTGATTAAAAGTACTATAAAATGCAAATAATAATAATAATAATGAGTAGTAGCAGCAGTAGTCGTAGTAAAAACAGCATTTTGGTTTTATTATTGTAACAAAAGCGGTGGTCACCTGGGTTTAAACAGACGATCATTACAAAGTGCAGATAAGCCAATGCCAAAAGTCTGAGCAGTTTGGCTTATATAAACCCCCAACATTCAGATTCTTATTTGAAGAAGAAAAAATCTCCATAGTCTAAACCAGCATTTCTCAAAGTGGGACTTGGACCCATTTTGAGAAAGCCAGCAGTGGGCCTGTGCCTCCCATTGGATCCAGTTTGCTGTTTCCAACCAAGGGAAGCCGTGGTAAGCAGTGGCTCGGGCCGCGCTACTTCCCACAGCTCCCCTTGGCTAGAAATGAAGAGCTGGAGCCAATGGGAGCCGTGAGGCTCTGTGGCTACAGGCCCTTTACGTAAACAAAGTGGCACAGGCGCACTATTGGCTTTCGCAAAGCAGGCCCAAGACCCACTTTGAGGAACACTGACCTAGATAGTGGTCTTAAAAAGCTTCAGCCTCTCGTGAAATTTCAGGTACTTCCTATTTACTATGGCTTTATCTACTCTACCAGGTTATTTCGAAATAAGTTATTTCAAAATAATAACTCCCAAAATAACTATTTTGAGATAAGCTTATTCCTCTTCACAAGAAGAAGTTACTCACTTTATGCAGTAACGATGGTTCTTCGAGATGTGTTTCCATGCGGGTGCTCCACTCAGGTGTTGGTGCATCCTTGCGCTGATGATCGAAGATTTTTGGGCTAGCAGTGTCTTCCCACACCACATGTGCACAGTAGACATCTCGCACTGTTTTCATCTGTTAATTGTATGCACAGCATGAGTCTCCTTCTATTCCTTTTCTACCGAAAATCCTATAACGGACTCCAAAATAGAGGGAAGGAAACGAGGGTAGTGGAGCACCCACAGGGACACATGTCTTGAAGAGCCATCGTTACTGCACAAGGTGAGTAACTTCTTCTTCTCCTTCGAGTGTTGTCCCTGTGGGTGCTCCACTCAGGTGACTGAAAAGCAGTACACACAGTAGTGGGGGTGGATCTTTGGAGTTATGTGCCAGAAGAAGCAAGGACGGCAACAGCAACAGACATGGTAGGTACTGGTCCTTGCTGTAGTGAATAATGTTGTGAGAAGGTATGTGAGGAAGACCATGTAGCAGCCCTGCAGATGTTGGCTAGTGGTACATTGTGTAAGAAGGTAGTGGATGCAGCCATCACTTTGGTGGAATGTGCCGTGACCAACTGCAATTATGGCCTCTTCTGTTCTGGCAGGTCATTTAGCAGCTCCTGTAGCCTGGAGTAATTGGAGTAGTCATAATTATCTAGGAAGGCTGTATAATTAGAAATTCTAAACTGGATGGTAGTTGACAAGTAGACTTTGCTTCCAAAAATGTTGAGCCTTTTGTGCTCCTTGTCCAAGGGTGTTCATTTGAACTGTGGTTGTTTAGAATGGTGACGGACAGAATTTACAACCAATGAGTTTGGCTGGGGGTGAGAGAAAAGAAAATCCATCCCCTTAGCCAAGACAAAGTATTTTCTATTGGCTCTATGGTTGGTGGATAGAATAGAGGCCAATGTTTGCCATATGGCTTCTGAAGGCTTCATGATGGCTTCATTTATGGGTAGTGCTATCTTAGAGGATGTGGTCCGTTCCAGAGTTTTTAGCAGCTTGTGCTGTTTTTCTTGCACCTCTTGTAGGGCAAAGTCTTGTGACTGCAATACCCTTTTGAATAGTTCCTGAAAGTGTTTCAGGTCATCAGCTGGAGGAGAAGAAGAAGTCGGAAACACCGCTTCATTGGGGATGACAAGGACTGCTATAGTGGAGACTGGCTATCTGAATCTGACTGACGTAAGTCATCCTCCTCCTCTACAGGACCCGTCTGAGTCGTGGCTGATGGTGAGGTTGGAGGATGGGTTGGAGACGACCTGCAGAGAAGTCTTTGCTGGTGTGCATGTCAAAGTAGCCACAGTCAACTGATAAGGTCAGTGCCAATGCATTGATCAAGAATAACATTGGCTCCATGGTTCCTAAAGTGGCCACTGAAGTTGGTATTGTTAAGGTGGATACGGTCATGGATGACTGAACCATGAATCTTGAGGTTAGTAGTATGGTGGTCCGTGTCTGATTGAGCACCAGGTATAGTAAGACATAAGCCCATGTAGCACAGGCCTGGCCTGAGGCCTGAGGCCTGAGACCTACCTGACAATGGACAAAACATGGCTAACAGAAAGCAAAGCTAAACTGTGTGCAAGAGGCAGGCCCCAGCCCACAGAATTTGGCATGAACAGGGCTGAGAGTGCAAAACACTAATTGGTGATAGGTACCAACTATAGAACAATTATTGGTATTGGTCATAAGTGGACAGCACATGACACCACTAGCTCATTAAAAAAGACCTTGGTACCCATTCCTCACAGATACAGACCCAGGTTCAAGAAAGGTTCTAAAATGACAGCATGGTGGATAGAGATGATCTAATCGAACCACGATGTACAGGATGATGGGTGGCAGAGGGTGGTAACCTCACAACATCAGCAGTGAGACGTGATTTGTTGTACCTGTGCATAAGATGGTGTCTTGGGGGGGGGGCAGGACAGTCTTTGTATGACCTATGGGGCAGTGGGAATTTCCCACTGACTGAGTCATTCTGAGCAAGTACATATGCGTAGTGGTTCAGTAGACTTTACTGACAACTATGACTGTACTTCTCTTAACAATAAACCTGGCCTAGCACCTTCGATCCTTATCTGGTTTGTAGTCTCTGGGGGCTCTCCTGGGGTCTACTGTGGAGACACAGCACACATTACTGAGCACACTTAAGCAACCATCTGGTTATCATCATCAATGGAGCCAGAGACCTGTGAGGATACCTCGGCAGTAAATCCCGACTGCCTCCCTGAATAACTGCACCAGGAACTTACTGAACCAGTTGGTGACGAGTGCTGGGAGGAAGAATGGCTCCCATTTCCGGTGCCAGGTGTGGTACCCATAGATGACAACATAAGAGAGAATGAAATATTTTCAGAGGAACACTGGTATAGGCTAGGTTCCTCAATCCGAGGAGAGCGTAGAGTCGTTCTATCCATTGGCAGTGGTGAGGAAGGCACTGGCAATTATGATGCTTGGTGCCAGGACTGTGGTTTATGTGGTCTCAACTTTGGTGCTTGCAGTACTGAGACATGCTTGGGTGCTGCTACCCGCCAAGATTCCACTGGTTGCGGCGGTGCTGTCATGTCCTTTGGCAGCGGTGGAGGTGGCATGTTTGCATGCGCCAGTGATGTCAGTGCCAGAGCGGTGCCCTTTCTTTTTGGTTCCAGCTCGGCAGCTTTTGTTGGTGCTATCTTTTGTTTATGTGCCATGCCAGATGTTGACGGCACTGGCGAGCACGTGGTACGCAAACTCAACAGCTTGACTGGCAAGAACCATGCCGGAGAGGCCCAGGACTTACGCAAATCCCATATGGACAATAAATTGGCCCTTTTTTTCGGTGTTACCAGTTACAAGGGGGCAGTCGTCTTGGCTTCTGGAGGTTGAAGAGATTTCTGCCAGAGGAGATTTTTAAGTCTCATCTCCCAGTCCTTCCTGGCCCTGACAGTCATGCTTTGGCAGTGTAGGCTTTTCTGCACCATATAGCCTTTGTGTAGGCACTTGATAAACGAAACGTGCCCATCTGAGGTGGGCATTGAGTCTCTGCAGGAGTAGCATTTGTTAGAATCAGGGGAGCCTGGCATAATGCTGAGCAGAGACAAAGAACTTGGACGGAGGAAAAAGAGAAAGGGAGAAACACAAACTAGCTAGCTATTAAACACTAAATACACTAAAACCAATGAACAACTAACTAAATCTTCCTGTCTTTTCTCAGTGAGGAGAGCACTGCTGGAAACTCCATCTTCTGCTTATGACAGTAGAAAAGGAACTGAGCGAGACTCATGCCATGCACGCAGCTAGCGGATGAAAACAGCTCAGGACGCCTACTGCGCATGCATGGTGCAGGAAGATACTGCTCGCCTAAAACTCTCCGATCACCTGTGCGAGAACACACCGACACCTGAGTGGAGCACCCACAGGGACACCACTCGAATGAGAAGCAGGAGTTACTATTTTGAAATAACAAGCCCATTATTCTAAATAACAGGGTGGGTAATGTGGATGCTTGCCTTGTTATTTCGAAATAAGGGGAGTTTTTTCAAAATAACTCCCTCGCGTAGACATGCCTTATGGCTTGAAACAGCAGAATAAAACCAAATACAAACTATTCTTAATTTGTCCATAGATTCTATGGTGATGAGCACTGGAAAGATGATAGATTTGCTTGAAGCAAAGGACATTTCACCCCTTTTAAAAATATAAGGCCTTATTCTCTTGCACTTACTTAGGTTGAGTAGCATCTTACTCCTCAGACCCAATCAGAGCAATTAAACATTGTTCTTTACCCTGTGGAAGTGGAGCTAAAAGTTGCTGACCCAGTTCTTGGTTCAATTCCAGGCAGTCATGTAAAATTATGACAGTGCATTGTAACTTACACTCAGCCAGCTCCCATCTTAACATCAATAAAGTTCATCAATCTGGAGAGGCAGGTTATTTAAACAGTAGAGCCCTGTTGCAGAGCCCTTATGGATGCCAGGTAGGCTAATTGATATCTAAAACTTGATTCTCCACAGCCTTGTGGAGTCATTTACACCAATTCAAAGTGAAAGCAAATAACCAGCATAAATGAGAGGTGACATTTTGTTTTCATAGCTTTTCACAGTCACTTTGCACATGTGTAAATGGCCATGTAAGAGACAAAGAAGTGGGGAAGCAGGCCTTTTATTTTTGGGTGGTACAATAAGACAATGGGAATTCTCAATTTTTAAAGGCTAATAAAATGAAGAGCTGAGATAGTCATTCCACGCAGGCACCAATTCCATGCACAAGAAAAGAAACAGATGTATCTCACCATGAAAGGCTTGCATGATGGAGTGACATGGACAGTTAAACACAATGAAACTATGACATAAGTCGCACCAATTATTTTAATTTCCTAAACTCGTTGAGATCTGAAAGGCTCTTAAAACTTCATACAGTTTCACATTGGTCTGATGCTTTTATCTTGCACAAAGCTCTCACCTTCGTATTACCCATAGAGATTTCAATACAAAACCAGGGAGATCTAATCAGAGTTTATTGCTTTTGATATAAACACTGCCACATTTTTATCTTTTTTATTAAATTTACAAAATTGAGCACCCATATTTGGGATCAAAAGGTGATTGCCTTGCCCCATCGCTGGACCGCAAGGTTGTATTTCTCATAGAGTAGAAAGGCTTTTCTTTTAATTTGTTGGGAAAATAGGTGACTTTTCATTACTGAAGCAGAGCAGAGTAACTTTTCCTTAGATTATATTCAGAGTTGATAATCTCTTTAAACAGAAGAGGGTGAAGTTTGCACACCTGGACCTCTACCACAGATATATTGCAATTGCTCAAGATGAGTAATCCCATCATTCTCACAGAGGACAGTACTGAGATTGTCTACTCAGGAAAAATCTAAAGTTTGGGGCCTGCTATTTTGCAGCACTAAATGAGATGATGCATGCATTCTGTATTGATGCCTAAACTGAGACACTGTGGATCTGATTCACCTCTCGCAGGACTTTTACTCCACTGTAGCTCCACTGAGTTCAGTAGAGTGCCGTCTCATTTACACCAGAGTAAGAAATAGGAGAATCAGGCCCTATAGCTGCATTTTATTCCTAATCAATAGGGTGTAACAAGGAACATGGCAGGCAACAATGGCAGCTAATATGATTTGGACCCTGGATTAGATGTTGTCTTTGCCTGTAAGTGACAGTCTGGATAAAGATAAAAGACAAAGCAAAATGGAGTTTGGACACAGTGGACAGAAGAAACGGTATTTCAAAATGTGATCACGTATCAGGCTGGTCCTTAAAAAAAAAGCCAAAAAAAGTTGAGTACTCAAATCCCATTCAAACTAGAGCAGCATAGCTTGCCTCCACAAGCCTTTGAAAACACCAGCCTTAATATTAAGAAAAAGAGCAAATTAATGCCACTGTGTGATTCACCAGCTAATCTTTGGCCAGGTCTCCCTTGGCTTCAGGGCCTCAAATACATGACATGGAAAAAACTTGCACTTCTCTGGCTGGAGCACAGATTTTTTATGCTAGAAGAGGATCTCAACTAAAGGGTCTTGATGTCAAATCAGCAAATAATCTCCTGTTTATATGGCAACGTAGTAAGTTCTAGGGACACACTCAGTACCTGGAGGTGCACATGGTTTCCATTAACTTCAGTGAGGGCAGTATGCACACACCCAAAAAGAGAATTTTAGAATTAGTCTGCTGCTTCACAGAGCCCTTGTTCTTTCCCATTCAGGGGGGACCACACAAAGGCCTTATTGCTCTCTCTCTCTTGCTCTCTCTCTAACACACACACACACACACACACACCTCTGCAACCGTGCGGGGGGGGGGGGGGGGGGGGGGGGAGGAGGGAAGGATTTTTGTCCTCCACCCATCTTCCCAGCAGCCATCTTGGCAAATGGGGCTGGGTTTAGGGTTAGGCCTAGATATGTATGCTGCCTGCATGGATGATAGTTGGGAAGATTCTGGGAAGCTTGTTGCTTAGCAAAATTCCCAGTAAAAGTGTCGTACCCCTTGCTAAAGGGAGGCCTTACGAGAGAGAGGGGAAACAGGATGCTAGGCAAAGTTTAGCTTTCAGTGTGGCTCGCTGTTATCAGTCAGTAGCAAGAAAAGCAGCCAGGATGACAAATCCTTTTGAGTTTGATGTCTGTTTGGCTAGGCCAGCTATTGAGCTTGTAATCTCTTAATGGTTTCACACAAGTCCAATTGTGAATGGACATTTTACATGAGGAGTGTTTATACATTCTTATTAACTTTTTGAATTGTTTTTACATCTTCAGACTTATACAATAAAATGTCCTGGGGTGGAAGATCTCTTAGGTAACAGAAATATTACAGAAATAAATAAACAACCCATTCTAGATGGCAGCTGGAATATCACATAATTAATGATGGCGGTGCCAAAGGTACAGTATAAGAAGTGCTTTTACATTAAAAAAGTACACTTGTCCACTACAACCTTGTTTACATACAGGCACGTTTATATGTAAAAAGGGGATCCAGGGCTCAGCTAAATGCCTGGGGCATTTCTATTATTACATTTAATTTTGGGGGTAAGAAAAGAAAAAAGCAATTTAATGATTAATATACATTAAATTAACTTTAACTTTTAAAATTAGTGACTATAACCAAATTTATCTCGAAGTTTTGCAATGAAAGTTAATGAATTCCACATCAATTACTCTGAGATTTTCTAAATATTTTCCAAGTTTCCCCAGAAATGAAAAGACTGAGGCACAGATGGGGTGGGAAGCTTATGCTGCTTGTGCTGGGCCTATTTGGTGAATAAGGATGGACAATCAGACTTCAGGGTTCTCAATACAACAGCTTTCGGACCTGATCCAAACCCCATTCAAGTCAGTAGAAAGACTCCTGTTTACTTCACTAGGCTTTGGATCAGGCCTTTTGTGAACATTAACATTTATATTGCAGATGATGATGATGAAGAAGAAGAAAAAGAAAGAAACTATGTACAGAAAAGGATTTGCAAAAATCCCCCTTGAAAACAGATTTCTTAATTTTGTGAGATAAAGTGGGACTAGGCCTTGATTTTAACCTACACACAATTCATAGCAATGCAATTCCTGAATATTTAAAAAGGCCAAGGGTTAAAAATTGCAAACGGAGCCATCAAAAAGAAGAGGGAGAAAAAGACAAAAGATCAAATTTCACTGATCTCATACTTAAGGTTTACCAAAGTGGCTGTCATCCCATAATGTACATTTAGACAAGTAGTGGAAACCCAGATGCATTATGGGATGATAAAACTCACCTTGGAGGAACTTAATGCTTAATTAAAAGGATGAGCACTGCAATAAATGCACTAATGAGATGAAATCCTACTAATTTCTAAATCTTATGGAGCTAAAGTGTCAGGTTGACTTTTAATTAATAGAGTTCTATATGGGTTTCTCAGAAATAATAATAAAACATAAAAGGAATAAATCATGTATTGGAGCAGAAAATACACCACATATTTATTTCAAAACCCTACAGCATTTGTATGTTCAATTTTATTTGGGATTTTGTAACTGCAGATATTTAAAGAAAAACCCTATCCTTTTAAAGAGATTTTGCTTTGTTTTGTGTGTTTTTGTTTTCATTCCGTGTGACAATTTTAAAATGTCTATTTATCTTTTTATTTTTATATGGTCAATTACTGACAACATGCAGAAATGTTATATGTCAAAACCCCAATATTTCTTACTCCTTTTCCTCAGCCCCAGAAATGGCCCTCCGAAGGAGGACTACAATTCAGCAGCCAATAGGATTTATTTAGGTCCTTTGCTGAATAAGGATGCACTTATCATGCATTTAAATGCAAGGATATAGAAGGCAAAGTTTCAAGGTGCTATGAATATTTTAACTTCTTAATAGGCATAGAATAACTTTAAATTTTTAAATAAGAGTTTTGGAGTCATAGGGTAACAAAAATAGCATAAAAGGGGGAAAGTATGGCAGAAAAGACATTCTCACAGTGTGTGTGTTTGTGTGTTTGTGTGTTTGTTTGTTTGTTTAGAAACTGGGTACTCTAGTAAATATTCCACAATCAGAGAAAACAACTTAGATTAAAAAAAAAAGCAACAAACAAATGCTAAACATATCACAGGATGAAAGTTCTTGCTAATCAATCTCTCTGGGCATAGCAACAATGTTGCATATCTGAAAGAAAGCCTGTCAGGACAAACAAGCAACAAGAATATCGTATCGGCACATGTCCAATTCAAGGCATTCGCATAACTCCTAAAAGGTGAGGGCAGCAACTGTAGCTGAGCTTCGTAGGATTCCTGCTCCTGGAAATTGTCTGGGGACATCAGTGATCACCCAACATAATTACTATTAAGTCAATGGGAACACTACCATGTACCTCCCAGATTAAGCCCCAATTCAGCAAACGCCTAAGACATGCCACCTTTACAGGCTGTGACACACACTGGGACATTGCTTCCCACCTCAGGCCCCTCCAACAGATCAGAGGTTTAGGGAACAACATCCCTACCATCTCCTTCAAAGACACGGACTGCCACGGCTTATCTTATGCCCTGAGATACACTGGTGGAAACCCAGCATTGAACCCAGCCTGTGTGATGGAATAAGGGATTTTGAAATCGGAAATAGCAAATTCACAGATTTTATTTGTCTGTAGATCAGGCAAATTGCTGGAGAGAGACAAGTCTAAATTGAGATTTTGCAAACAAAATTCTGCACAGGGGAGGTAGCAGTGTATAGGTGGATATATTTCTAAAGCAGGACATATTTTGCAGGGCAGGATGTCTCCTACCGGGCCATTAAACATCATACTGTTAGAGTGCAGCTCTCTGTAAGAGCAACTACGGCCAGTTACTACTTGTTGCAGCTTACTCACTTGTTGGTCTGTGATACAATCATGCTCTGTTGGACACAGCAATGCCTGCCACATTAGGCATGCCAACTTGTGTACCATGGCAGAATACTATCTGCCCACTCCTGTGACAGTCTGGTTTTAAAGCCCAATGAAGTCAATTGGGTTGCCTTTCCACTGAGCTTGGATCATTCCAATGCTGCCAGTTTGCTGGATTCAGAGTTTTGAGCATCCTATCCAACACTCATGTATAGCCACTCATCCAAAGGCAAGATTTAGTGCCTAATGCATATTTTGCTTGATTTCTTCAGTGGATTAATTTCTGCTGTGTTGTGTTTTATCTTCCTCATAAACAAGGTACAGTTCTGTACTTAGAGTAACAGAATGTGCACATCTTTGCTCCAGTGTAGAGGCTTGACCTTATGACTAAGTTTATGAGTCTGTTATTACTTTTGTGTTAATGGACCCAACCCCTTACTTCAGATGGTTGAGTTTATGCTTTTAGATCCAAAGGTTTCTACCCTCATCAATGACCTGACCAGCTGGTTTGTTGCTGTGTGTTGGACAGTATGAAGACCTCCAACACTCAACAGAAGCTTCTCCAGCCAGGGCAGTGTGCTACTCACATTAATGCAGCATTGGTCTTTGTCAGCCTCTAGTGGGCCATGTAAAGAGGTTTCTGAGCCTCTCTGCAAATAGACCTGAGCTTTTTAGCCCAACCCACAAAGAGTTATGCTTTTAGAATTTAAGATTCCAGGTTCAATTCCTACAAAAGACCCAACCTGAAGCAGTGTTACATTTGTGTATCTATCTTTTCCATCCATTTTTAGTTTTTCAAAAAGGGTAGGAAGCAGCAATAAGAAAATACTAAAAATGTGTCAACATCCACTGTTGATGGCTGCAGGAATATGCACGCATTAAACTTTTATGTATGTATTTATGTATTGCACTTGTGTAAGTCAGCAAATCTAGAGTAATTTCCAAAAGATATAAATTAATATTAATATACTTATTGTACATGTTCAAGGAGATTACAACCTATTTTTTGCCTATTAGTACACAAAATGTGCAGCACTGCACATTATTTTATGCTGGGAAATATATTAAAGATTGGTTAGGGCACCATGATAGATGGTAGGGATATACAAAAAGTATTTTGTTTGAATCTGTAACTTTACCACTGTACTTTTCCTCTGTTCTCTGCTTTTAAAAATATTTCAATCCATCTACAGCTAGATTTGTAAAGGGTATTTAGGAACCTAAAGATTCAGCTAGTTGTGTACAATGATTTTCAAAACCCTAACCCTCGGCACTTTTGAAAGTCCTACTTTGTGTTTAAATAACTCTAAAAATCTGGCCGCATGCTCTTTAATATATCTAGCAACAGCCAATATCTAATGCTTCAAAGGAAGGAGGAAACCACTATCGTAAACTAACCATTTTTTACCTAAGACCATTGGACAAATGGGTGTTGTGCAGGGGATTTCTGTATGGAAATATAATCCTTCCTTTCTGAGGATGTGCAGGCCATATGCCCCACACAGGCTAAGGGTTTGAGTAGCACATTATCATAGTCACCTACCCTCTATTCATGCTTCTGCTTATTTCCTGAAGCAGATTATCACAATCATAAAACAGCAAGAATGGAAATGACCTGCAATCTCAATGAGTGCAGGATTGTTCCCTGCCATATACTTGACCAGTGTCTTGGGGTAGGATCACACTAAGAATGTTTACTAAAGAATATATAATAATCCTGCCATTTAAAAATCCATTCCCAATAACAAAAAAACAAACAAACTCCACATTGCTCATCAAGGGTTTTGTTTCTACATTCTAGGCCACTGTTCCTCAATGACTGGTCCATGGACCAGCATCAGTCCCTGAGATCTCTCGGACACAGTTTAGGACAGCAGAAAGCTGGCCCCTGGTATCAAAAAGGTTGAGAAACACTATTCTAGATCATTGTAAAGCTTGTTACTAAATTGCAACCCTGTGGCACCTGTGACCATTTAAGATATCACAATAAATATCATAGAAAGTATTGTTTGATGCCTCTGTAAATACAAACACTGTGCTGTCATATGTATGTCACACAGAGGTCTCCTGTGACAAACATTACCTCTCTTTAATGGTCAAAGACTAGGGAAATGTGATCTGGTTAAAGCAGTGGATTAAGTTTAAAGATATCTGGGATACACAGTATACCCTTGTAGTCAAAAAGGCTAACCGCATATTGGGGTGCATTGCCAGCAGATCTAGTGAAGTGATTCTTCTTCTTTATTTGGCTCTCATGTTACCACATCTGGAGTACTGTGTCCAGTTCTGGGCCTCCATGACATAAAGGATGTGGACACATTATAGACAGGCCAGCAAAGGGCAAAAAAAAAATTATTAGGAGGCTGGAGAACATGATTTACGAGGAGAGGTTGAGGGATTTAGGCTTATTTAGCCTACAGAAGAGAAGAGTGAGGGGGGATTTGATAGCAGCCTTCAACTACATGAAGGGAGGTTCCAAAGAGGATGGAGAGAGGCTGTTCTCATCGGTGACAGATGACAGAACGAAGAGCAATGGTCTCAAGTTGCTGTGGGGGAGGTCTAGGAAACTATTTCCCTAGGAGGGTGGTGAAGCACTGGAATGGGTTCCCTAGGGAGATGGTGAAATTTCCATCCCTAGAGGTTTTTAAATCCCTGCTAGTATGGTTTAGCTGGGATTGGTCCTGCTTTTAGCAGAGGCTTGGACTTGATGACCTCCAGAGGTCTCTTCCAACCCTATGATTCTATTATTCTATTTCTGGCTTTGCTGAAAATCCCATTGGTTCAACATGCATTAAGTTATAACCTCTCTGAGCCTCAGTTCCCTGAATGGGGCTGTTATTACTTAAAATACTTTAAGACATTGCAAGATGAATGTTTTAAAGCACTTGGTGAATTTGGCTGAAAGCTGCTATAAAAGTGCAGAGTATTTTTTCTTGAAAATATAAATAAACATGAAAATAGTCGGAGACAGAGAGCAGGGCTGATTAATTTACTAGTGTTCACTTGTTAATCACCAGCGGTGACAAGATAAAAGTAGAATCCTCCATTCTGTGTTGATTCCAGATCTAAACCTAAATTGAATGGGGCATATTTTCTGATTCAGATTATTATTAATTTGCATTGGGATAGCACCTAAAAGCTCCAATTGGGGATCAGCACCCCAACGTGCTAACAAGCATAATACAAAGTGACGGACCCTGCTCTGGAAATCTTACAGGTTAAGTAAGGCGAAATTATTTTAGGAGAGTTTTAAAAATTACCAACATTCCAACAAATTAGGTGAGTCCACAAGATTTCTTTTCACCTTAGTCTATTATATATGCTGAAACAGCTTGAGTTTATAGGCCTTCAAATCTGAACCTTAGCCCTGTTCCAACATCCAACTCCAGCTGAATCAGGATCTCAACATTAACCCTTCAGCCCATTTCTGTCCCTAAATAAATACAGAAACATTCCCATGCTGCCCACTCCCTATGCAGTGCTATGAATGGTATCCGTGCCTTGACAGGCTTGATCA
>JANRFK010001234.1:12022454-12034772 GCA_030068395.1 Apalone spinifera | reverse complement strand
AGGGACCTCAAGAGGTCATCGAGTCCAGTCCCCTGCCCTCATGGCAGGACCGAGTACCATTTAGACCATCCCTGATAGACGTCTATCTAACCTGCTCTTAAATATCTCCAGAGACAGAGAAGATTCCTCAACCTCCGTAGGCAATTTATTCCAGTTTTAATCACCCTGAGGCTTTGTCTACACTGCAGGGTTTTTGGGTAAGAAGCTTTTTGCATAAGAGATCTTCTGCAAAAACTTCTTGTGCAAAAGTGCGTCCACACCTCAAAAGCACATCGCAAAAGCAATACGCTTTTGTGCAAGAGAGCGTCCACACTGCATGGACACTTTTGCACAAGAAAGATCTGATTGCCATTCACAGAATGGCCATCAGAACACCTGTGCTTTTTGCGATAGGCTCTTTTTGCACAAGATACCCCTGTTGAGTGTCCACACACACCTTTTTGCTCAAGAACACTTGTGCAAAAAGGAGTTATGCCTCGTAGAAGGAGGCATACCTGCACCGCAAAAAGCTCTCTATAAAAACCCTGTAGTGTACACATAGCCTGACAGTTAGGAAGTTTTTCCTAATGTCAAACTAAACCTCCCTTGCTTCAGTTTAAGCCCATTGCTTCTTGTACTATCCTCAGAGACGGAGGAAAACAATTTTTCTCCCTCCTCCTTGTGATACCCTTTTAGATACCTGAAAACTGCTATCATGTCCCCTCTCAGTCTTCTCCTTTCCAAACTAAACAAGCCCAATTCTTTCAGTCTTCCTTCATAGGGCATGTCTCTAGTCCTTTAATAATTCTTGTTGCTCTTCTCTGGACCGTCTCCAATTTCTCCACATCTTTCTTAAAATGTGGTTCCCAGAACTGGACATAATACTTCAATTGAGACCTAATAAGCACAGAGTAGAGCGGAAGAATGACTTCTCATGTCTTGCTCACAAGACTTCTATTAATGCATCCCAGAATCATGTTTGCTTTTTTTGCAACAGCATCACACTGTTGATTCATATTTAGCTCGTGGTTCACTATGACCCCTAGATCCCTTTCTGCAGTACTCCTTCCTAGACAGTCGCTTCCCATTCTGTATGTGTGAAACGGATTGTAGGATGTCTAAGGTGTGATTCAGCAAAGGATAAAAACCTATGTTTAACTTTCATCATGCATTTAAGTTCATCCCTATCCAGCATACAGTTAAGCATGGACTTAATTTAGGCAAATGCTTACATCCCATTGGGTCTAAAATATATCAACGTAAGTAATTTAAGTCAATGGGAGTTAATCAGGTGCTTCAGTGATTTATTGAATCGGGGGTCTAAATATTGAAACTAGCCTTTTAAAATAATACTTTCAGTAAATTTTACATCAAGACAATATAAAGAAAAACGCTGACTGAAAAAGAGGAAAATAAAGCAGATGGTTAATAATAATGATACTTTGCACTCACACAGTAGCGTTCATCTGAGAATCCCAAAGTCCTTTACAAATATCAGTGAATTAAGGCTCACAACACCCAAAGGGGTAAGGAAATATTATAATCTCCATTTTACAGATTGGGAAACTGAAACACAGGAAGGTTAAATGACTTGACAACCCACTGTCCAATAAATTATAATTATAATTACAATTATAATTATAATTACACTGTAAGCCAAATCCAGTCTTAACAATTCTCATTTTATAATAACTTTTGTGTGTGCCATGTTCTGCCTAATGGGATTAAACTGTCAGGAGATTTAAGTCAGATATTAGGAAAAACTTTGTAACTTTAAGTTTAATTACGATCTGGAATAGGCTTCCAAGGGAGCTTATGGAAACCCCATCACTAGAGATTTTTAGAACAGGTTAGACAAACATCCATTAGGGATGCTCTAAGTTTACTTGGTCCTGCCTCAGTGCAAGGAGATGGATATGATGACCTCTCAAGGTTTCTTCCAGCCCTATATTTCTATGAGTAGAGTGGAAGAATGACTTCTTCTGCCTTGCTTATATCACTCCTGTGACTGCTAGGGATGTTAAATATTCGTTAATTGAATAGTTGATTAACCTCATGAATTTTTATCGGTTCATCGACTATTCCATAGACCTGGGGACGAGGCCAGCAGCCAGTGCACTCCATCCCCACTCCTGAGGAGCCCCCTGCCACTCTGTGCCTCTGCCTCTGAATCCGAGGCAGCAGTATGGGATGCCAAGTGGGAGCTGGTCCACGAGGGGAGCCAGTTTAAAAACCAGTGCCCCTCGCAGATCAGCTGCCTCTCACCCCTGACTGCTGTACAGCATGGGGTGGCAGCAGCTTCTGTCCAGGGGGAAGGGCAGGGCTGAGCTTTCAGACCTCACGCGAGCTGGAACTGAGCCAGGCTGCCTTCCCGCCTGGCTCCTAATACACTTTAAATGCAGAGTTGCAGCAGGGATAGATCCTGGACCTGGTGCGATCCAGGAGTGAGTTGGGCTGCTGGCTACCCTGCTAAAAAAAGCATTGGCGGGGGAGGGGAGGAAATGCGTGTAGTCTATAGAATTAACCTATAAGCTTTTGCTTATCAGTTAACTGGTTGATTGACTACATTATTACATCCCTAGTTAATGCCTCTCAGAAGTTTGTTTGTTTTTTTGAAACAGTGCCACTCTGTTGTCTCCTGTTTAGCTTGTGGTCCTTTCTGACCCAGTTGCCTTTCTGCAGTACTTCTTCCTAGGCAGACATTTCCCATTTTGTATGTGTGCAACTGATTGTTCATTCCAAAGTGTAGTACTTTGCATTTCCCCTTATTGTATTTCATCCTATTTACCTCAGACTATTTCTCCAGGTCCTATCCTCCAAAGTGTTGCAACCCCTCCTAGCTTGGTATTATCTGCAAATTTTGTAATTGTACTCTCTATGCCAATATCTAAATCACTGATTAAGATATTCAAGAAAATTGATCTCAAAACTCCTGGTGACACCATCTCCACAGTCAGGCATTCATAATCAAGAATGGAGTTCCATTGCACTAGGTTCTGTGTGCTCATAATCTTTGCCCCAAAAGTTTACAATCTAAGGACTTGTCTACACAAATGCTTATTTCACGGCTATTTGGGGTGTCAATTTTTTCCACAACAGCGTATTTTGCACTATGCATCTGTGTGTACCCAGCTGCCACACACTTCAGGTGCATCTCCACTGCAGGGCTTAACTTGAAATAAGCTACGTAAATTGAGTTATGTCAACTGAATAGCTTATTTTGAAATAGCTTATTTTGAAATAGGGAGCTTCTACACAGCACTTATAATAAAGCACTCTTCCTCCAGCTCCCCTTATTCCTCATACAATGAGGGTTCCAGGAGTTGGAGTAAGAAGTCCTCCAGCTTGACAATATTTTGACACTATTTTGAAATAACTGCCTGCTGTGTAGACATGGACTAAGTTATTTCAGAATAGCACTAGTTATTTCTAAATAGTGTTGCAGCGTAGACATACCCTAACAGTTCTCTAGTGCATGTTGCTCTCCTTCTGCTTCAAAGCAAGAGAAATCAGTCCCTGTATGGCAGCAAGGTTTGCATGGATGCTTGATGCATATCCCTGCTTGCTGTCCCCTAAGCTTGTTTATGTAATCAAGCACTAAATAAATAAGGCAAAAACAAAAAGAAGAAGAAGAAGAAGAAGGGTTGAGGCACAGAGGAATACAGGTACCATATTGAGAGTCTGGGACTTGGGTTCTGCCACTGACCTGCTGTGCAAATTTACAAATCTTTGTACCTCTTCATGCCATGCTTTGTCCAGTGTGGAATGGGGAGATTTACTGAAACACTTTGGGATCTACAGGTGAAAAGTGATATTGTTATTTTCATCTAAATCAGTGATTCTCAAACTGCTGGTTGGGACCCCAAAATGGATTGTGATCCTGTTTTAATGGAGGCTCCAGGGCTGGCTTAGATTTGCTGGAGCCAAGAGCCAAAATCTGAGCCCTGCTACCTGGGGCCAAAGCCCAAGATTTGGGGTCCAGCTTTGACTTTGTTCCCTCCCTCCCTTCTTCCCAGGTCATGTAGTAATTTTTGTTGCCAGTAGGAATCACACTGCAATGAAATTTGAGAGCCCCTAATCTTAATGCTGTTACCAAATGTTGAGGCTTATCTGTCACAAATCAGGATGAGGAGAGGGTGAAAATCCTAAGAACATAGTTAGACAACTTAATGTCCCAAGTCTTTGTCTGATGTAAAGTATGGGTGTTTCATCTCTGGGCCAGCATTGCTGCATATTGGTCTGGTCAGTTGGTCTTTTGCTTGAGCATTTGAGGACCACTGAAACAGAAAACAAAGGGGAAGGCCTGTAGCAATAATTTAAAATATTTCATTAGATCACATGAATGTTCATCTTTGGGAGGAGGACTGGGTAATATTGTTAGGTACATTGATGGAGACTGCTGTTGTAAAGCACTGAACTTATATACATCAATATTTGTCCTTTGTAGCAGCACTCCAACCTGGGCACTGCTTCCACATTCCAGTGAAGTTCATTTGATTTCCTCCTACCCCCAAAAACTAGCTACATCCACAACCCAGGGGTCCAGTAGGCTGAATTGGTGATAAAATCAAAGTGGGAGTGGGGCATATTTTTACAGAGAACAGACATTGCTCCCTTTTGACAAGAGACAAATGTTTCATTCAAATGCTGCATTTCGCATATTGGAAACAGTAATGAATTCTTCTGCACCTTTCTGCCTAGTTCACAATGTCAGCCACAGGCATTGAGGCATCTCAGGCGTTCCTCACAAAATTAAATTTAATGTTACACCCTCCAGTGGAACGGTGCATAAATCAAGTGTTTGATTTGCATGGACTCTAGTGAACAACCCCATTCTGTGCAAATATAAACCTAAACCCAGCCTTGAATATTATGTCAGGGACAGGAACAAAGCAATCTAGGTCTTCCAATAAAAGTCTGCTACCAGATGTGATTCATGCTGGTATTATGCTGCTCTCATGTCAAGTCTGTTATTAAAATTCTTGTTTTTGCCTCCTTTTTTCATTTCAAAAGAAAATGTTTTTTCTGACCTTCTTGCATTCTGAAAAAACCAGTACACACCAGTACTGGTGTCAACTAGGGGAATCAGAAAGAATTGTGTTTTCCTTGGTAAGCAGTAAACCTAGCATGGATATAGGGATAGTAAAGCGAAGGTACAAAGATCATGAAATAAAAATTCATTAAAAAAAAAAAGATTTGGTGGCTATATAACTTGTTCCACTACAGGCTACATGCTCCTAGGTGAATGCTCAGAGCTGGTGCAGGACAACTAAGTTTAAAAAGTGACTTGAAGGTAATAAATAAAGGGAAATTAACTTTCATTTAGATGCAGAATATGTGCCCGGTTCATTAAAAGTTCATCAGTATATGCATCTGTAGGTTTCTCTGATTCTACCAGGCCATCCTATGCTGTGCAATTCTCTTACATACTTGTGTTATAAATGTATGAATTTCACAGTATTCTGTTACTTTGTATCTGGAGCTATAGTTTACCAATAATTTCTACAGAAATCTGGTGTCTTCCCAACAGGCCACAGGTTCCCAGATCACGTAGGTGAAAATTTGCCTGTGAGCAGTTCAGTGATCGTTTGGTTTCCAACCTGCAGACTTCCACCATTGTACCTGTATGTTTGGTTTTGATACATTTTTATGTGTAACTTTGAGCAGATTAGCATCTCGGAGCTAGTGGTGAAATCCTGACTCAGTTTACTTCAATAGGGCTTACATTTCACCACAGATCCTATACTGTTATAAACTGGGAGCTTCTTTTAATTTAATGGAGCTATGCTGATTTACACCAGATGTGGATCCGACTCCTAGGTCTACAAGGTTCTAATTTAGCATAAATGGACGATAGAGTTTCTTTGCAGTTTAACCCTAACTCAGAATTTCCTGGTTTTATAACTGTTGTTTCTTAAGTGTTTTTATGTCTAAATTGTAGATATACTGTCTCAATGTTAATTCAAGTTTAATAATGTACATTCCATGAAAATTATATTGAAATAGATGTAATTGTGTTGTTGTTGTTGTAGCCATGTTGGTCCCAGAAAATAAGAGAGGCAAGGTGGGTGAGGTAATATCTTTTAATAGACCACCTTCTGTTGGTGAGAGATAAGCTTTTCATCTTGAAAGCATGTCTCTTTCTTAACAGAAATTGATCAAATAAAAATATTACTTCACATACCTTGTCTCTCGGATTTCATAATAGCAGTTATAACTTGTTAAATAATAATTCTAAAGAATTATTAAACCCATATTCATTTAGCTCTATCAAAGTTACTTATTTGCAGTCAGTAACTCTGATCTTTGTGATATGATTTTTTCAGAATAAGATTATTATTTTGTTAACTTGTAAAATAATTGCTTTGCCAAGTCTTAAAACTAGGCAAATAATTAATAACTCATTTATTTGGTAAGTTTTGTCTCTTTGCAAATTGCCCTCAAGCACATAGTAATTTTCTGTGACTCGTTCAAAATAATTTGCTGAAGAATTTTGGAGAATAAAGCTGGCTCTGTAGGTTGACTGCAAGCAGAGAGCTACAAGTAGAAATTTCAGTTGTTTTACAAGAGGGCACAGATCACATGTTGTTTGTATTCCCTGTTGGCATGAACACCTCTCTGAAAATTAGGTGTGAGGGGTGAAAACTCATGTTTATAAATTCGAGATTTCCTTTCTGCAAAGTTAGCTTAATTGCTACTGTTTGTATGAACACTCATGAAGGTGAGCCCATTTGCTCAGATGGTCACAGGAAGTGAAAACATGAGTACAAACACAAAAGTCAATGTAAATGGATCTATCAGATTTAACTAACAAATTTGCACACTTTGAATCTGAATGTATGAACTCATTAATGAATAATCCTCCTCTGTATACCCTTCTGCGCAAATTAGTTGCTTATAATGGAAATGCCAGTGGCCCATCGAGTTTGAAGTCCTTGTTACTCATTGTTTATATTCCATAATTACCTAGAGGCCCTCAGTTGAAATCAGATGCCTGTGTGATCAGGTGCTATAGAGACACGCAACAAGAAACAGTGTCTGTCCAGAAGAATTTATCATTTTAATTAACAAAACAGATGAACAGAGGACAGGTGTACTCTCAGATGAGAATAGTCCCTTAAAGTTGTAATGGATTTCCTGTAGAGTGCAGCAAAAAAATCTGCATCCTAACACCTCTGAATTTTGGAAAGGTTCATATCCAGATTTAGAATCTGGGAGAAGTTCATACCTAGACATTACAGTTTCCATCTCTGTAATTGACTTAACCAAAACTTTGGATATACACTTCTCCAAATTTTAAGGAAGTTTAGATTCAAATCTGAGCTGTGCAATTTGGGTCCATCTCAAATTTCCAGAATACACTTCACCTTCTGCTGCATTACTACAGTGCCAGATCCATCTTTCCTCAAAAGCCCATGTTCAGATCCCTCTAGTTCTCTGAAACTGGTATTAGCTCAGAATGTTTCTCATTCACAATACTTGCTAAAGTTGACACTTTATTGTCAGAGAGAGATCCAGTTAGCTCCTCACACGTTTATTTCCCCATTTGGTCTTCTGTTTCTTATGCCTGTTTGGAGAGGTCTGAGGAAGGCCATTGGCCATTCAATAATAAATATTAACTGGCCTATCTGCTTAAAAGCTTTGATGAAGCAGGACACAAGTACTGTATTGAGAAGCATGGATAGGCAATATAACATGTTTGCTTAGATGCCCTGAAACTCTAGCATCAGTGATATGCCCTCTTTGGAATGAGCTTCTGTCTCCGTATATCCTTTGGGGGATGCGACTGCTGGAGTTTGGGACATACAAATGTCTTTTGCCTCTGTGTCCCTATGCAGTGAAATGTCCTTCGCCCTTCAATCTGAGGACCAAGGAGCTAGCGGAGCTCTCTTTTAAATTTTAAATGATATGAAATTAAACTGATCTAAATTATGCTTCAGAGGGGTAGCCGTGTTAGTCTGAATCTGGAAAAGCGGCGAGGGGTGTAGTGGAAATTTCTGGAAATTTCCACTACATGCATCTGACGAAGTGGGTCTTTGCCCACGAAAGCTTATGCTCCAAACACTTCGGTTAGTCTATAAGGTGCCACAGGACCCCTCGCCGCTTTTGCTAAATTATGCTTGGTTCCTATGTTTTTAGAGTGCGGTTGAAAGCAGAGTTAAGCCAATACTAAGTATTCAGGAGAAAACCCATCCATAGCCATTTAAACAGTATTTATTTTGCCATAAGGTGCAAGAATATTTTTGTAGTCGGTTACTATGTATTTGCCGGATGCTGTGTTTCTCCCTCTGGCACAATCCTCACTGGAGTTAATGGTAGTTTTGCCTGACTAAAGAGAGTAGGATTGGACTCTTGGTAAGCTAAAGAAATTCTTAATCACAGTATCATAGAAAGCGTATTACTAGCATGCAGCATTATTAGTTAAATAAGAATAAACTGGACTTGACCTTTCAAGGTTCCTTTCTGTTCCATGATTCTATGTTCTCCCATCCCTAAGGGGGCACCCTGAATCTCTTCTACACATGCACTGGCTAATTGAAGACTGTACCTTTTTGCCTGAAAAAGGCAGATAATCTCCTCTTAGCAGCTGGACATCACTGCTGTATTGAGGTGCAACAAGAAGTAATGTAGACTTCATCATACCAGTGGAGATTCTGAGAAGCTTCCCTCATGATTTTCCAGGCCCGGGCCATCCTGAGAAATTTGAGATTTAAGATCAGTGCAGAGCCCTGGTCTCCCATGTGCCCGTGCTTCTGAATGTGTCATTTGGCTCGCCAAACTGTGATAGACTCTTGCTTTGAAATTCTGAAGCTATTTTCTTTGTTCAGCTAATGAGCAGTATGGTGAGGAATAGGCATAAAGCAAAACTGACCTACATAATTAATCATTATTACATATGTATGGATTTAAGTCCTTATAAATGGATTCAGGGATTAAACAACTCTCCCTACATTCACAATCTGCTTGAAAATACTTCAGGGCACAGTCCTAAATTTTGTCTCTTGATGAATTTGATTTAAAAGACTGACCAATGTTTAGTATTTGCAGCTCTTTAGAAAGAGGTCTCCTGAGCTGATCCTGTAGGCACATCAAGGCCAAGACTATAACATGATTAATAAAAGAACTAGCTAAGTTCATGGAGGAAAGGTCCATCAGTGATATTAGCCAGGATGGATGGGAATGCAAAACCATGCTCTGAAGTGTCCCTATTTCCAGAATGCGCGACAGGGGATAGATCACTCGGTGACTACCTGTTCTGTTCATTCTCTCTGATATATCTGGCATTAGCCACTGTTGGCAGAGCTAGATGGACATTTGGTCTGACCCAGTATGGTCCTTCTTATGCCCTTATGTTCTACAAGAATGGCTCACACAGAAACAACATTTGCACAACAAACTGTGGCAGCAGAAACCCACCCCACTCAATATAAATAAAAACTGGGGAAGCAGGGACCATGAGCAACTAGGTGTTTTGCCCATTACCTAACTTGGAAATCACACTTTTCTTACTAGAAACCTATGAAAACAATCAAGATGACAAAACAGGAGGAAGAAGAAAAGAGAACAAGGAGGGTTACATGAGGCCCATAGATATGTGATTCTTCAAAGCACTGGAGTGCAATTTGAATTAGGTTTCAACAGTGTAGACAGATATTAATCCAGATTTGCTGGATGTGCCTATTATTTTAGAACTGGGTAGAATATGTGTTCCCATCCCAGTACAATTTGTAAGACTTTGAAAAATTTTCCTGTCCTAAATTGGAACAAAAGTCAAAATTTCTAAAAATGTTACAAACAAAAATAACAGAAAAATCAGATTAGATCCACTGAAACACTTCATGTGATCATTTTGAAATGTTTTATTATCATTTTAACTACGGCTGTAAAGCAATTTAAAAATTAATTGTGATTAAACAATGCAATTGATGTATTTATTTAAATATTTTGGATATTTTCTACATTTTCAAGTATATTTATTTCAATTACAATACATAATACAAAGTGTACAGTGCTCACTTTATATTTTTTATTATATTTGTGCTGTAAAAAAACAAAAGCAATTGTATTTTTATTCATCTCCTGCAAGTACTGTGGTGCAATCTCTTTATCATGAAAGGTGAACTTACAAGTGTAGATTTATGTACAAAATACTGTGTTCAAAAATAAAACAATAAATAATTTTAGAGCCTGCCTAAGTACTCAGTCCTTCTTCTTAGTCAGACACTGGCTCAGATAAACAAGTTTGGTTATAATTTGCAGGAGATAATACAGCCCACTTCTTGTGTACTATGTCACCAGAAAGTGAGAGCAGGCGTACTAATGGCACTGTGGTAGCCAGTGTGACAAAACATTTATGTGCAGAAAGCACTAACGATTCATATATGCTTTCATGCTTCAATCACAATTCCACAGGATATGTGTCCTGGCAGATGACGGGCTCTGCTTGATAATAATCCAAATTAATGTGGACCAATACATGCTCATTTTCATTATCTGAATCAGGTGCCACCAGTAGAAGATTGATTTTTTTCTTTGGTGGTTCGGATTTTGTATCAGAGTGTTGCTCTTTTAAGACTTCTGAAAGAATGCTCCTCACCTCATACCTCTCAGATTTTTGAAGGTGCTTCAGAGTCTTAAACCTTGGGTTAAATGCTGCAGCTATCTTTAGAAATCGCACATTGATACCTTCTTTGTGTTATGTCAAATCTGAAGTGAAAGTGTTCTTAAAATTAACAACATGTGCTGGGTCATCATCTGAGACTGCTATAGCATGAAATATAGGGCAGAATGTGGGTAAAACACAGCAGGGGATAGACCATTTCATTTACAATTTTTTAAAGGGTGTCATCAGCATGGAAGCATGTCCTCTGGAATGGTGGCCCAAACATGGAAGAGCATACGAATGTTTAGCATATCTGGCATCTACCAAATACCTTACAATGCTGACTACAAAAGAATGCCTGACTTTCTGGTGACATTATACATAAGAAGAGGACTGCATTATCACCCATAAATGTGCACAAACTTTTTTGTGTTAGCAACTGGCTGAACAAGATGTAGGACTGAGTGGCCTTGTAAGCTTGGAAGATTTACATTGTTTTGTTTTTTAATGCAATTATGTAACAAAAAAATCTACATTTGTAAATTGCACTTTCTTGGTAAAGCGGTTGCACTATAGTACTTGTACGAGGTGAATTGAAAAATGCTATTTATTTCATTTATCATTTTACAGTGCAAATATTTATAATACAAATAATATACACTTTGATTTTAATTGCAACACAAAATACAATATAGAAAAGATACAGAAAATATAAAAAACATCCAAAATATTTGATAAATTTCAATTGGTATTCTATTGTTTAACAGTAAGATTAAAACTATGATTGATCACCCTAATTTCAATATTCTTTTTATCCCTTCACTTTTCTTTAAAACAATAAATTAACTTAATTTTCAAAATGAAGTCATTGTCAACCAAAACATGGAACTTTTCATTTCAAAACTGTTGAAAACAGAGTGAAAAAAAGTTTTGAGATATGTTTCAAACAGGAAATTTCTCAAAGTTGACCCTTTCCCACGCGAAGGTTTGGTTTCAACAAATAGTATTTTCCTATGACTTTGTTTAAATTAAAGTTCTAATTACTGTTAGCTTATTGTGATAGCATCCAGAAGCCCTAGATGGGATCAGAACCCCAACAAATCAAGGGTTAGGTCAGGCGACACTGTCCCAGAGATGCTCCTGCTCACACTGAGAACTGAACCATGCTCGGCAGTCACTACTCCACGAAAAGTCAAGAAAAGGGACAAGAGCTGATAGAGGCTACTCAGTTCATAGTCCCTGGAGGTCAGCTTTCAGTTGCTTCTGTGCCAAAAGGACCAGCCAGTGCACAAGGCAGATTAATTCAAACCCACACCAGCAATGTGTGACTTAAGCAAGACATTTAGTGGCCATGCTACAGTGTTTATTCAGCAACTGTGAGCTCCTTGGAATATTGAGCTAGCTTTCACAGAGGAAGGGCTGCCATTTTTCATCAGTGTGACAATTTACTCAAGTGTTTGAACAGCTCTTATCACAACCCTGCATAGAGCTTGTTTCACTCTTTTCTTCGCAAGACGATATTATATGACATTCATCCAAAGTCAAGTCTTTTCTGTTTTGCACAATCTATCACACTGGACTTTTGTAAAAATTTCACAAATGCATCAGTTACTTAAGAGTTTAAGTCCTATTGAAGGTTAATGTGACTTAAGCTCTTAAACAACTGAAGCATTTTTGAAAATGCGGCAAGGAGTCCTGTGGCACCTTATAGACTAACCGAAGTGTTTGGAGCATAA
>JANRFK010001234.1:11990162-12017493 GCA_030068395.1 Apalone spinifera | reverse complement strand
GGGCTAGATGGACCTTTGGTCTGACCCAGTACGGCTGTTCTTATGTTATGTTCTAAAGGGAGAGGTCTTGTACCCTCAACCAAATTTTCAAAATGGTTGGCAAGGATTTGAAGACTGAGATTTGGAAGTCTGGTCCCAAATCTGTCTTCATCAGAAATCTGGCTCTTTTTGCATGTTGGGAGCAGTGTTGTTGAGAATAGGGCACTGTCTGAAACTTTGGGTTATGAAATTTTCCATTTTGTTTCTGTTGGCAGGCATGTAGATGCCAAGGGTCTTCAACTTAGCATGAGAGTCCTTAAGGGTGAGGACGCGTTCATAGCTCCAGTAAACAGCTTTCAGCCCTTGAAATGCAAGTTCTCAACTATGGTCGGAATCTCTCTCAGAAACCTAGTTAGGTGGAGCCAAGATGGCCGGTGCATGGCAACTGAGGTCGCAATAGAGCAAGCTGCTGTACCAGCTGAGTCCAGAGAAGCATGGAGGGCTGTCCTGGCAACACTGAAGCCCTCAGAGATATTGGATGTGTATACGTCCTTCTTGTCTTCAGGGAGGTGGTTAATAAAAGATGACATTTTTGTGAAGAGACTGTACATGTACTTCATGAGTAGTGCAGAGTAATTTGTGATGTGGAATTGAGGGTGGCGGAGAAATAGGCCTTTTGCCCAAAGAGCCAAGCCTCTTCCAGTCCTTGCTATAGCTGGTAGACCGGGACTGTTGTTTGCCCCTCTGGTTAACCATCTCCATGACAAAGTGAGTTGGGAGTGGGATGAATAAAAAGAAATCTGGTCCCTTTGGCCAGGACATAGTAATTTTGGCCCAACCATTTGCAGGACTGGAAGGGGAGGGGGAGAGGGCAGGTGTCTGGCACATGGCCTTAATGTTTTTAGCTGGAGGGGATGGCTGGACAATGTCTGTGAGCTTGTGTTGGGTTTTAGGGACTCAGACAAGGGTCAAGGGAGTCCACATGATAGTATCATGGGCAGCAGGTGAAGGCTCAGCTGGGGAAGGCAGCCAAAGCCCCTCCCCTTCCATCCAACGCCACGCCCCTTCCCCAGAGACCATGCCCCTTCACAACCTTCCCCCATTCCATGCCCTGCCCAACCCCAGCTGAGGGCCAGGGCTACTGCGCAGTGCAGCCCCAGCCCTCCCCAGCCACCAGGGAGCCACAAGTGGTCCCTGCCTTCCCTGGCCACTGCAGAGCTGGGCTGCTGTGCACCATGGCCCCAGCCTTCCCCAGAGGCTGGGGAGCTGTGTGGTACAGGCACAGCCTTCCCTTGCCACCGGGGAGCAACTGAGGCAATTTTGGGAAGGCAATGTCTTCCCTTGCCGACATTACCGCTGCCCATGGATAGTATCATCAGGAGGTAAGGAAGAGATATGTGTGATCATCTCACTTTACCTTGACACAGCTTTTTCAGAAAATGGCTGAATGTAATAAGCCGTGTACATCACTTTTTAACAGACTTCTGTCAGGCTTCTGACTCAGCACATTGAGCTGATGTTGGTGCAATGTAATGAGGTGACTCAGCGTACCTGGAAAGATAATGGAATGGAAAGCTGTGTTCGAGTCAATGGCAGATACATGGCATAGTTTCTTTATGACTCCTGTCACCATGATTGTCCAATGGTTGGTTGATGGATAAACTTGAGGAGGCAGCTATCAGTGACACTGAGCTGAATACAAGTCTGCTTCAACATCTTGAGTATGATGATGATCTTGTCTTGCTGAGTGTGTCTGGTGGGCAAAATGTGGCATGCATTGATCTGAATATTAATCCAGACAAAACTAAGTCCCTTGCTATTACTATTAATCACTCAATATCTGCTTGTCGGGATAGGATCCGGAGGAGGCGGTAAATATCAAATATTTGGGCACTGTTGTAGACAGTGCTGGAGAATGCTTAAAAGATTAACCAGTTGCTACCATGTTTGGGGTCCTTCTGTAGGTACAGTAGGAAATAAAGTTTACTATGAACCTGCAGCTCTATAGAACCACAGATATAACAACTCTGTTGTACAGAAGCATAAAAATGGGTACTGAGGGAACCTGACTGGCATTTTCAATTCACCATCTTCATCAGCTGCTCCACGTTCAGTGGTGGGATAAGATCAGAAATAAGGATATTTGAAGCTGAATCCTGCAACAGCTTCTGTCAATGCTGATTTGATTTTGGTGAGTTCCTTGATAGGGACATATGAGAGAGAAAAACCAATGAATTCCAAGCATGTGTACCAAGGAAGACTGCTACATAGCCAGCAATTATATATAAAAGCTTTGGCAGCATGACAAGATTGTCAGTGATGGACATTTTAAACTGAATCTCCAGCCAGACCAACTTACAAGCCTTTTCAGAGATTGAGCTGGACGCTCACAATGAGGGATAAACCCATGAAAAAAAATCACTGAAATCCCTCTTAAATTGTATTTTGACAACTTATATGGTTTAAATTCACTGGCCTGGCACCAGCAACTTACCTTCCATGAGCATCACAATTCTGAATCAATTCCTAAAGCATTGAGGAATCAGGATGAAAATCAAAGAGACCAATGGCAAAGTTTTAGCACCCACATCACTAGAGGTGGTTGGAAGAGTTTTGGATTAAATGAACTATGCCATTTTTTGGAACTGTTCCGTTTTGACAAAGTTTTCATCAGGAACTTTTTTTTTGTGCGAGACAGAAAGAGAGAGATCTCTCACCTCTATAGCCTGGTGGTTAGGACACTGGACTGGGATGCTGGAGATCCCCAGCATCAGCGGATTCAGAGTATTTTAGGATAATGCACCAGATCAGCCAGACCAGCAATTGGAGCCTGGGCTAGCCCACATGCCAGGTGGGTGTCCTATCAACCAGGCTGGGCCCCTGGTACCCCTATGAAAAAAAAAAAAAGCTCTGTGAAATGAAAAGCTAATTTTGAAGCCTTGAAAGTTGCTGCAAAATAGAGTTATTGTCCCCTAGCCAGCTGTACATGGCATGCACTAGTGCCAGACAAGACACCCCAAACAAATCATCATCAGGAACAAAGGGTGGGAATTGCTGGTCTTCCACCAAAACCCAGGGAGAAGCTGCTCTGCAACAGGAACTGCAAAGGTCATGCCTGAGATGTGCCTTCTGGGTAGGAGTAGAATCAGCATGCTTTGCCAATGCACTCACATACAGCCACCTGGGCTCATTATTTGCGCTCCTTGCAATACACAGTTAATATCCTCACTGGCACCAGTCCCATGCATTAGCGACAGAAACATCTGGCCGTATTGGTCTGAGCTGCACGTTTGTTCAGTGTTTGGGCCTATTACAGCTGTCAAGCTATGGAGTGAATTAAATTGTAGCTGTAAATACTCTCAAATCAATAGGAATTTTACAAACAGATGTCCAGAAGATGTGGCGAGTGAAAGTCAAAATGAGATTTGGGTGACCTTATTTTCCATTTTATTACCTGCCTTTTACTCCCTTTTTTCCATCCACATTATTCTGCATGGTGTCATGCTTCTTCCCTTCTCATACACTTGTGTAATTCTGTCTATCTATTAGATGGCCCTTCATAAGAGCACCTCCAAGGTATTGGTAGATTTATTCTCACAGAATCCTTAAAAGATAAGGAAAAAATTACCTCCATTTTTCCAGACAGCAGTGTTCCCTCTAAGCCTTTCCATCCATGTGCAGAATAAATGTTTATGTGCAGCAAGACATGTGCAGATTTGCACCCCCAGTAGACACACATGCTGCTGACTCTGGGCACTATGGGTATGTCTAGATTCATTGCTTCATTTGCAATGTCGGTATGTCTAATTTACATCCCTCTGGCGACAGAAGGATGTAATCTAGACATACCCTATGGGCCCTCTGCTAATCATCTGGGTGGCTTTTGACTCTCTCCTGGGCACTCGCACAAGAGCTCAGCTTAGAGGGAACACTGCCAGACAGGACACTGAGATTGAGAGAGACATGAGTGACTAGCGGAAGAGCACAAAGGAGGTTTGTAACAGAGCTAGTAATAGGAACCCTGATTTCCTGAATCCAGTCCAGTGTATTTGCTACCAAATCATGCCTTCCTATTGCCACTTCTTTTTCATTTAATCATATGTACTGAGTGCATACTGTTGTGCTCCAATTGTGAACTGGCACTTCAGATAAGCAGACATTCCAATTCATCTCTGTGCAGAAAAACTGATGACCTTGCATTAGCCTTCAACTACAGAACATTTCAAATGACCAGTTCTCCAGAAAATATAGAATCAACTCTCTCTCTCTCTATATATATATATGAATATTAACAACTCTAACAGTAAGAGAATTAGCTAATAGATTATTTCTCTGATATTCCTACATCTAAACTATAAGGATTTTTTTAAAAGCAATGCTCTGCAGAAAATCACAGAAACTCTAACAAAAACCCAAATCATTTGGATTTTATCTTCCTTTATGTTTCAGTAGCAGGGCAAACCTGAATATATTAGAGAAGAAATGAACATGTGAATTTGTATATGGAGCCTAAGATTTGCCAGCTACTCTCCCTGCAGCTAAAAAAAAATCCTTTATAAATCCCTATTAACTATCATAGAGGAGGAACTTGTATTTCATTGACTGTAGTTTATGCAAATGGAATCAGAGGAATTAACATATTGGAAGGAGCTGACATTTGTCCTGATATATTGAATCGTTAGCATGACAGAATCACTTAAGCTGGATCTACTAACATCAGGTTTCCTCTCATTATTGACCCCTGCAGAGTAGGCCTGACAAGTGGAACTGCTGCAAAGTTCATTAATAATGTGGAATAAATCAATTCTTCGGGAAATACTCAAAACAGATGACACTGAACTCACACTTTTTGCCAATTCAGCACAAACCAGTTTCCATCAAGGACACCTACTAGAACAATGTCCTTTTCTGACCTATTTTCAGGGACTACACTTCTTTACCACTACCCTTTTCAGGCAACTCTTAGGGTGTACAGTATTGTTGTCAGTATGGGAATAGCTCATTTGCTATTAAATAAAAGCAATATTATCTAGTATACTGTAGCACCCATGGACAGAGGCATGTTGGCTTAATGATTGGCCCATGCCTGATATGAATCAGGACAGAAATAATGATCCATGATCCAATTTTACTTTCCTGCATGAACAACATGAAAACATTATAGGTTGTCAGAGCTGTCTAAGGTTAAAGGAACACTGGAAAAAGTGGAAGAGTCACACTCTAATTTATTTCATTTAATTACTTACATTTGCTTATAGTGTCCTTTGCCTTCATTTTCCAAATAAATGTTTGAAATAACAAAGTCAAGATAAAAAGAACTAGATTCAAAATCTAATTTCCTTGCTTGTGTTACTAATAGTATGTAAGGGTCCAAATTCTGCAATACCCATTAGAGCTCAAAGTGAAACAACAACCTGTTTAATGTTGTTTCACTGAATGTCCATGAGCAAATTATTGTTTCTTTATGGATATTTTTTACATTTTCGTTTTGTGGTCTGAAAATACTTCACTGAGAGCATTTGACACATCTTAACTGCAATTTAGTCTCTGTTTGAAAGTTGTGCTTGGTCATATGGTATTACTTCCATTTCCTGGCTGGCCACAACTCTTACACAACCAGGAGAAAAGCTTGAAGAATCCTTTGAGTCACTGAATCTCTTAGGGTGAGACATTGGTTTAGAAAAGGAAGTATGTTTTCAGAGTTAGGGTGTGTCTACACAACACCCTACATTCGACATAAGAGATGTAATTTGCATTATGCAATTTGCATCTCTTATTTAGAAACTATTTCAAAATAGCTTATTTTGAAATTTGGCGCATTTACACAATGCCAAATTTCAAAATAACACGCTATTTCGAACCATCCCTTATCCCTCATGCAATGAGGTTTACTGGGATGGTGAAATAGTGAGCCCGTTATTTCAAAAACATTTGTGTGGATGCAGGGTAGCTATTTTGGAATACCATGCAGTGTAGACGTAGCTTTAGGAACTTTAGACAATTGTAAACTTATTCTCTCAGTACACACAGGTTTTGCTAGAGACATAATTCCCAGAAATATTAGGTTACTTATGATTTCCTGGCTGGATACAAGGAGCTCTTTCTCATCACATGTGAGCAAGCATAGCTGAAAAAGGAACAGAGCTTTGTTTGCCATGTTTAATTGCTTCTGTGGCAGGGCTATAGCAAAAACTTTTGGGAATCTGAATACCTGCTGAGTGCTCAACCCATATTATTCTGGTGTGACTATGTGAACATTCTGTAATATTGAAATAGAAAATTCTGAAGTTTCCACAAGCATTTTAGCCAGTAATACCTGATTGCTCTGATGTTCACAAGAGTCAAATTCAAAAGAGGTGAAAGGACAACACGTGAAATTATATTTTACATTTGAAAGAATACTCACTTGAAAAGTATAGTGTTAATTCTGCCTTAGTCTCTTCTTAGGCAGAATTTTGCTTTAATTTAAGAACTGCAGCATTTGGCCCTTGTTTATTAAAAGTAAAAGAATTTTGAAAATAGTTTTGCTCATTGTAGATAGGAAAGCCTGACTAGCCAGTTCCGTGTGTTCATGCATGAGCACTAACATACAAATGCAGTTGTGTTTAAGTTCCTAAGATTTGTAGGGAATGTTTACATTTATTAAAAATATGGGTCTGCTTTCTGTACTCTCACAAAATCAGCTGCAGGAGTAAGCCAATGCAGTTTAAATTTTTGGTAAATGCAATATAAACATTCTGTTTGGTAGCAGTTTTGTAGATATTCTTAAACAAAAATCTGTGTTTATGGTCTATACTGCTTGACTGTGCCACTTCTCTCCGTCACCTATTCCTCACCCCAATAGTAGTAAGACAAGGCATGAATTAAACAACAACATTGAGTAAAGCATCAGATTTTTGCTTTTACCCTTCAAAAAAGCAAACATTTTCCATCTTTAGTAAATAGACTTTGCATTAGAGTTGCCACGTGGAAAGGAGCATAGAAAATCGGGGACTAGGTTCAATGAAGACTGGATTATATGGGAGTGTGAAGACCCAATCCTGCCTTGTACTTATGTACTGCTGACAAGCAGAACTGACCCTGGGATCTGTGAAACTTTGTGCATGAGCCTCTATAGCTTGAGCTATAAAGCCAGCTGGTTTCCAGCTAAAGCTATAAAGCTCACTCATTCTTCCTCTCTGGAAGGGTCTAAGTGCCACTACATCAGACAGTACACCACACCCATTGGGTGTGTGGGTTACACTAAGGCCTGGTCTACACTACAGTGGAAGGTCAAAGCCAGATACATAATTTACATACCTTAAATTGCATTTTTGCACTGTCCACACAGAGGGAGGCCAACAGGAGTAAATGTTCCCATCAGCTTCCCTTACTCCTCATGAACAGCGCCTCTGAGTTTGATTTAGCGGGTCTATATTAGACAGCATCGATCTTCCATGTAATGTAGATACCACGTTAGAGTCTGTGAGAATGCTGAGTATCCACATCTACCCACAACTTCAGAAGTAATCAAGGCACTCAGCACTTTATAGGACTCTCAAAGTCCTAAGAATTTGGCCCATTGCATAAATAACTTTTAAAATTGATTCCTTGAAACAGGCCCAGAAGGGCAAAAATGTTGGATGCTTGATACTCCTGCAATTTGTAAATGGAAACAGCCATAAGTGATTTATTTGATGTGAACCTTGGCTTGGCTACACTCAAAACACCAAAGGGTTTCCTCCTCCCCTCCCCTTTACTAATATAAATGTCCATTTAATAACCACTCCGTACTACGGATTAACTCAATCAAGTCAAATACAGATTTACATAAAATACTGTTCTCATCCCATAAGAAAACTGTGGCCTCACACCCAGTTATCCTGGCTGGTTTGGGGTGGTTCCGTTTCTTTCAATTTAATTCTTTACTGATGGATTTTGTTGCTTTTGAAGATACATGGAAAAATCTAGCCTAAGAAATAAAAGGGTGGTATTACAACCTGAGATCTGGTGAAGGGCACAGATTTATTACATAGTGACAGCTGTAGGAGGCAACAGGATACACCGCACCCAGCCACAAGCTTAAAATAATGGTGAAAAGTTGAGTAAAACTTGTGTGTTGCTTTCCACTTTCATATTGACTACAACACTTGCTATAACAGACCAACTCATCACAAGGCTTCACCACCACCCCCAAAGAAATACATACCCCAGATTCATCAAACTTGCACTCTGATGCAAAACCTTAAGTGACCTCATTTTTTATAACAATTATATTAACAGAGCAACACATCACATTGTCATTCCTTCTGTGCATTGGAAAGTTATTGTGCTTTAACACTGCGTGAGTCACCTTGGTACCACTACATTGTTGTAAAGTGCAAGTGTACTACACATTATAGTTCATTCTGAATTGCAATTTTAATTTTGTTTAAAAAAATGTGTTTGATTTTTTTTACCTTAAAAAAGGCTGCCCTTCCCTTATGAGGGGAAAGTAAAAAAAGAATAGAAAAGTGCTAAAATCTCTAAAAATCTGAAAACTAAAACCCCCTTTTTTTCCAAAAAGAAAACTTCCATTTGAAATGAACATTTCCATTTTATTTAGACTTTTTTTTTAATTGAACTCTAATTGTTTATACAATTGGGGCTTTTTATATTTAAAAACACTATTTTTCGTTAAAAAACAAACCTTCAGTTGAAAAATTTCTACAGGGTAGTTCTGTTCTGTTCTGTTCAGATTCTTGTACCATGTCCATTACCCAGGTATCTGAGCACCTGGAGTACCAGTTGAGATAAAGCACATCAGCATCACATAATACAAAGGGCAATTGCATTAGAGGGAGAGCTGAAGCCAAGATTTCAAAAGGCATTATAGGTCAAGGGGAGTGCCTTGAAACGAATATGGAATTTCACTGGCAACCAGTGTGTGACTGAGACAGAACTAAAATTATGTGCTCTCTCCATCTGGTGCCAGTCGGAATCCCAGCAGCCACATTCGGTACCAGCTGCAGTCTGTTAATGGTGTGTTCAGGGAGACCAGCAGAAAAGGCCTTACAATGGTTGAAACAGAATGAAACAAAAGCAGGAACAAATACCTCTGCTTCAGTAGGGGTGAGGTGATGACACAATCTGGCAGTATTCCTAAAGTGATAGAAAGCAGATCACTGCAACTGAGTTTAAACTGCACATCATGCATTTCAAATGTGAGAGCAAAGTCAATGATAATCTCTAGCCACCTAACCAGCAGAGAAAATTATAGAGACACTAAAAAAATAGAGTTGAAAGACTGAAGCCACACAATACTTCTATTTGGGGTTTAAAGAATGCTTTTCGACATCCAAGCCCAGATTTTGAACACACAAGCAGACAACCCAAAGGGGGCAGAGGGACTAATTTAATAACAAATCAATGGCACAACCATGTGAAGGCAACATCATGTCGGTGATTCAAAATGACTTTGTGATGAAGATGGAAAAATAGGTCTCTAGGAAAAGAAGCCAGTATGTCAATGGCCAATGTAGGCAACATACATGAAAAGGGTATGATTCTGATCTTGTGTATACAAGTGTAAAATTAGGAGTTATGTTGGTATAAAAACAGACTGAGAACAAAATCAGGACAAAACAGCCCAACTTTGCATTTCTTGCATACACAAAACACAAGAATTAAAGAATTAAAGATTTTATTCAGAATTAAAAATTATCTTACTTAGGCTTAAACTAAATTAAGGCCATTTTTTCCTAAATAAATATGTCCACACAGAGATCGATACAGTTTAACTAATCCACATTAAATTCATATTTTTAGTTAATTCAGATTAACTTTCCTGCATATCTGCATGTAGACGAGCCCTTAGAGTGAGCTTACAATAGGTTGGTCCAAAAAATTTGGGTTCAGACCTTTCTAAAATTTGGAGACAAGTCAGATTTAATAAAAAAGGAGGGAAATAAAAAAAATTCTTAATTTTAGAGATAGGCGTGTAAGTAACAGAGGATATACCCTCCAAAACACCAGCAGGGCAATAAGACACACGTTTTAACTGGACCTTTCTGAGGCTACATCTACACTGCAGGTATTTTGTGCAAGAAGATTTTTGCAGAAGAGATCTTCCGCAAAAACTTCTTGTGCAAAAGCACATCCACACTACAAAAGCACATCGCAAAAGCGATGCGCTTTTGTGCAAGAGAGTGTCCACACTGCATGGACGCTCTTGCACAGGAAAGATCTGATGGCCATTCACAGAATAGCCATCAGAGCACCTGTGCTTTTTCTGATAGGCTCTTTTTGTGCAAGAAACCCCGGTTGAGCAGCCACACACACACCTTTTTGCACAATAATTTTGCACAAAAAGGAGTTATTCCTCGTAGAAAGAGGTATACCTATACCGGAAAAAGCCCTCTGTTCTGTCGTTCTACTGTAAATTTTCTTGCGCAAAAATGTGCTTAAGGTGTGGATGCTCTGCGGGGTTTTGCACAAAAACCCTGTAGTGTAGACGTAGCCTGACTTACACATCACAAGGGATATAAAATATTTCAGTGAAAACTGTATCATGCGTTGACAAAGCTTATGCACTGGCTGAACACTCAATGTACTTTCCTGGAATGCTTTGCCTTTCAAATCTGCAAGCAAACAGCTGACTCTGCATTGCAGTGTTTGCTCTACCTGTCCTCATCAGGTCTCTAGGATCTGGAGGAAAGATGTTGACAACCATAATCAATAGAGTAAAGAATGATGAACCAATGAAAAGAATGACTGAAAGGCTGCCACAGAGACCACAACCATCATGACAATATTGTCATCATGAGGGGGGGATGGTAAATTAAAGTGAAAAAAGGATTGATATTTTAAAACTACTACAGTGTAAGGTTACAAAAAAGAAGAGCAATAGCTGCTTTGTACAAAAGAACTAACTGGGATCATGTTTTCTAGCTAATATTTATAGTCTCATTTTTTCTGTCTTTGGTAGTGAACTCTCAGGCTTGTTTGCAAACGCCTTCAAATACTCACTTTGGTGAATTGGGAGGGAGAGGTAGGATCCACTGAATCATGGGGGGGAGGGGTTTCTACTCTTAGCTAGTATTGAAGTCGCTGTGTGACATAGGGCAAGCCTCCTTACTTCTTAGTACTTTGCATTCTACCTCACAGAAGTGATATGAAATTGACTAAATATTTGAAAAGCACATGCATGAAGCATATTATAGAAGTACAAAAACCAATTCAATGAATCATGTTTCAGAATGATACCAAAATTGCAGAAGTAATATTTACTGGCTTCAGATATGTGTTTGGAAATCTCTTGATGTTAACAGGAGGCATGCATATTTACCTAGAGCCAGAATATGGCCCACTGCCTGCAAAGCTCATGAAACAAAACAGTAAAGATGTCAATTATGGAAGAGGAAAATTGTTCTACTTCATTTCAAGCCCACTGGAACAGTCTGGACACAAGAATTCAGCTTGAATGCAAAGAAGTTGGGGAGTAGGATTTCATTCAGGAGACACTGTGAAAAAACAGAGCAGAAGGAGGAAGAAAGGGAAAAAAAATCAAAAGATGGTCCCTGCCCCAAAGAGCTTACAGTTTCAGCATCAGATGCGAGAATAAAAAACAGACAAGGAGAGCATACAGTAGCAGTGAGACCACGATAATTAGCAGAATAAGTAGTGATCATAGCACTGTTACAGTCCTGGCCATTAATACAAACAATGCCTATAGCTATGTTACTTTATCACTAGATCTCATGTCAATTTACAAAGGAAGTCAGTATCATCATTGCTATTTTACAGTTGGGGAAACTGAGGCACAAGACGGGGGAAGAAATTTGCCCAACATAATCTAGCAGTTCAGTATTTTGTCCATTAGCCCTTGCTGACTCTGTTGTCATGTGTTTTGCAGACATATGAGAAGCTATGTCTACACTATGGGATAAGGTCAAATTAAGATACTCAACTTCAGCTACTTTAATTGCGTAGCTGAAGTCTAAATAGCTTAACTCAACTTTTGGTGCTGTCCACACTGCAGGAAGTCAAAGGGAGAACACTCTCCCTTCGATTTCCCTTACTTCTCATGAAATGAGGGTTACAGGAGTCAAAGTAAGAAGTCCTCCATCTCAACATTATTTTGAAAGAATAGCTTGCTGTGTAAACGCACATTATGTTATTTCAAAATAACATTAATTATTCCGAAATAATGCTGCTGTGTAGACGTACCTGAGTGTTCAAGGGACATCTGAAGGAAGTTAATAGAATAGAATGTGTATACTTTTGTACGTTCACAGTGTAAAAATGTAGGACAATTTGTGGTATGAAATCAAACAAACTCTCTTAGGCTTCAGTCGAAACTAAGTCCAGTTAAGATCTCCAGAATTAAGGCTCTGCTTTCTTTTTTTAATGTAATAAAGACAAAAATGGCAGATGCAATTGGAGCAGCTGTCTGAATATTTTAATAATGAAAAAACATTCAAAACACCCAGCTTGGGTCAAGGCTGATGCTATTTTAATTCACATTGTAATTAAAATGACAGACTTTTGTGTAGGGGCAGTGCGGCAGGCCATGTACATCGGACAAACTGGACTGTATCTACACAAAATAATAAACGGACTCAAATCAGACATTAAGCATGGCAACATACAAAAAACAGTGGACGAGCACTTTAACCTCCCTAGACACACAATTTCTGATTTGAAAGTTGCTATTCTCAGGCAAAACAGACTGTTAGGAGAAACTGCAGAGCTGGAATTCATTGATGTTGCATATTCTTTGATGTTGCATATTTGACACCCTGAACCAAGGTATAAATAGACACATGAAGTGGTTCTCACATTACAATGGGTAATTTCCTATTCTGGTACACACACCTTCTCATCACAGCTGGAGCTGAGCCACATCCACTCTGATTGAATTAGCACTGATGTCACACTCCCACCTCTGTATCCCTTCCCTTTCTGTTTTCTTTTCTCTTCTGCATCTGAGAAAATGAGTTGTATCTCACAACAGCTTATGCCCTAATAAATTTATTAAGTCTTTAAAGTGCCACTGGATGCCTTGTTGTTTTTGCTGATATGGACTAACACAGCTACCTCTCTGAAAGCTAACATCAGCATAGTTTCACTGTTGCAACTGTGCCACTGTAGTGTAGACAGTGACAGGAGGGATTCAGATTTACACCAATGTAACTGCTTAATTTGTCCTGAATGTCCTTTTACTGTCCAAGACATTATCCATTTTGCCAACATCAACTTTTCTAAACATTTCACTTTTATAATCATATACTCCAGGCCTTTATAGCACACCTCTGACTTACTTCACAGCAGCTGCTTTTCTGAGCCTCGCTTAAAAAAAGTTTGCTTTTCACACACAAACAGCTACCAGTATATTTTTAGCTGGCAGTCTTTACCATCATCACAATTCAAAATGACAAATTCATCCTTTGTGCTGATACAATTGACTTGTCACCTAGGTTTACAGCTAATTAGCTCTTTAGTAAATGATGGTTGGTGGCAGAGGTCATCTGATAGCTGATCCTGCTAAATTGACCGTAAATATTTCCTTCCAACTGTATTTGATTGTCGCTTGCAATTACCATGCTTTCTCAATTAAAATTAAGTGGTTAAACTATTTCCTTATTATTCAGTGGGGAAAGTGCTAAAGCTTTGATTCCAAAATGAAGGTTTCTTACTGACCAAATATGAGATGACTATTTTGCAGATAGGGCCTCATCCAGTACTTGATGAGGTCAAAACAGTTTTTCCATCAATTTCAGCAGACCCTCAATCATGCCTTTATATAGAACTTCAGAGCCAAATTCTTTGATGTTAATTACCGTTATTAAAAATATTTGTATTGCATTAGCACTGGAGGCCTCAACCCCATTGAACCAGATGCTACACAGACATAACAAATGGTTGGTCCCTGCCCCAAACAATATCCAATCTACCTATCTAGTGCAGGAGTGGGCAATAATTTTTTGCCGGGGACCACTTCAGAAATGTTTGAAGTGGCTCCAGGCTGCACAGGTAGGGGTGGGACATCAAGCAGAAGAGACGGGGCATCAAATGGAAGGGGTGGGGCCAAGATACTTCCAGGTTTCCCATCCCCAGACAATGATGGGTCTGGGGGTGAGGGAGTGCCTTTGCCCCCTCCCCCCCATGTTCCTGGCAGGGTGGGAGGAGGCTTCTCAGCTCTGCCCCTGCCCTGCTAGCAGCGCACGGCGCTTCAAAGCACCGTGTGCTCCTGGCAAGACAGGAGGAGGCTTCGAGTGCTGCCCCGGCTCCAGGCCCTAATTGGCCTGGGGCCGGGGGAGCAGCAGGGCCTCTACAGGTCAGATCCACCCACTTGGATGTAGGGAATACTCCATTTAAGTCAATAAAACTGCACCCATTCATATCCCTAGAGAATTTTGCTCTTTATGTCTAGATTTTTAAAGCCTTTAACACAGAGTAATAAACATTGTTATGTCCATTTCATAGGTAAGATTTGGAGGGAATGGAGTTGAGTGAAGTCACATGGCCAGTCTAGGAACACAGCTCAGAAGAGAAGGGACTTGATTCTCCACTGCCTTGCCTCTTGTGTAGTCAATTATTCTTGGCAAAGTTGATGTTAAATATTTCCATGATGACTCAGTCAAGTTTTACACCCACAATGCAACATGGAAGACAGGGGATTCAAGTCCATAGTTTCCTAATTTTGTGTAATCACTACTCTAGACATAAATTTTCATTTAGACAAATCAGCAACACAGCAGATCAACAATAATTCATTGTGTTTTTCTTTTTAGTCTAGAAGAGCGTGTTTGATGTAGGGGTAAGCCTTCTCTGACAGCAAATAGCTGTGTTTGTACTTCAAGATCATTCTCTCAGAGTAAAAAATAGACTAGGCCAAACCATTTTCCCATCAGCCACATGGAAATTGATGCACCCCATGAGTAAATTCACAGGCAAGATGTGCTGACCTTGCAGAAGAGAATGTATGGTGATGTTCTCTCTCCATTTTCTCAGGTTTGTGAGAAAGGGTAGTCACAAGACTTTGGCAGCATTCTGGAGGATATTAAAATAACCCAACCAACATTGTCAGGGAGTTCAACATCATTTGAAGTCACAGAAAAGGAGGTCTGTTCCATACCTATATTAGTGCAACAGGTTTAAAATTATAATATGAACTTCAGTTTAAAGACTTTATGTAAATCATTTTGAGAAAAGTCAGATGCACCTTTAGCCAGAGCCTGAACCATACAGCAATTAGGTGCCAATTCAGCAGAGAACTTCACGTTCAGAACATAACTGAGCACATGCTTTCGTCAGTCCACAGTGGCAAGGCACTTCATGCACACTAACTGTGCAACGGCACAATGGCAGCACTATAGGTAAGTCACCTCAATGAGAGGTGTAGAGCTTGCTGTGCAGTGACTACAGCACTGGGGTGCCAGCGTGGATGCCATGGTGTACTACAGCCCAGTGATGGGCCTCTGGTACCTGTCCCATAATGCCTGTTCTCGCGTCTCTGGTCATTGGTTTGAACTCTATTGCCCTCCTCTTAGGGGCCAACCATTGGACCCACCCTTACATTCCTTGAAGATTTCATACTCATCAAATATGAAATGACTGTTTTGCACATAGGGCCTAATCCATTGATTGTTGAGGTCCACCCAGCTTGCTTGGTGGCACATGGTGTGCTCTCACTGCATCTTTTCAGGTGACCATGCCTGCTCCACATACCAAGTGATCCCTCACTTGCAACCAGGCCAAGGTGCTGAACCTCATCAGCATTTGGGAAGAGTTCAGTCCTGGCTGAACACCAGATGTAGGAAATATGATACCTACAGGTAGATATCAAGATGCATGACCGAAAGGGGCCATGACTGGGATGCACTGTAATGAAGACCTCCGAAGACTGAGCCAGAAGGAGGAAATCCTGGATAAGGGAGCTGGGGGTGTCCATAGATACATGCAGTCAGGAGCTATTTTCTACTCCAGAGGAGGCTAGCCAGTCGCAGCAGTCAGAGGCTGGGGAAGCACAAATTGCAGATGATGCACTAAAGCAGTGGTCACCAACCAGGAGATCGGGATCTACCAGTAGATCTTGGTGCTTCTGACAGGTGATCCTGACTGGTTTGGCCAGGAAGCTATTGAACACTGGCCCTTCAGGTGCCTCTCCACCCATTGTCATGCTGCTCTTGCCCTCTGACTTGGAGCTGCCTCCCTGGACCCTCCTGCTTGTTGTGCAGGGTGTGGGAGGGAGAAGTGGGGGGCGCTGATGTCAGAATGTCTCTCCTCCCCTCACTCCTGTGCCCTGTCTCCACACAGGGAAATGGGGATGGTGGGAGCTTGGCAATGCAAATCTCTGTCACTCTCACACACTGTGTGTGTCTCTGTCATTCTCACAAACACGCACGGTCCTTCACTCTCATCTTCCATCCCAACACACACATGGGGGGTTGTTGTTACTACTTCCATTGCTTGCAAAGTGGGTTATTTTAGGTTTTTGAGTGGTCTGTGCATTTTGTAATTTTCATTTCTCTCTTACACTTAAATTTAATTCTTTGAATAGTGAGTTCTACAATGCCTAACCTGTCGTGTCTAAAGTAATTATCCCTGTGGTAATTGCTGCTCCTGGAAGTGGCTGGCATGTCCCTGCAGCCCCTGAGAAAGGCAGAGCAGGGGGTCGCCACATGCTGTCCTTCCCTGCAGACACCACTCCTGCAGCTCCCATTGATCAGTAATGGGGAACCGTGGCCAGTAGAAGCTGTGGGCTCAGTGCCTGTGGATGAGGAGCAGCACATGGCACCATGGAGCCATGATTGTACATGCCAGCTGCTTTTAGGAGTGGTGCAGGGCCAGGGCAGCAGTAAACCTGCCTTAACCCCGCTGTTCCATCTTACTTAAATGGTGCCCAGCCAGAACCTCCATTCTGAACCCCTGTCCCAGCTCTGAACCTCCTCCTGCACCCAACCACCTGCCTCAGATGTGAGTCCCCCTGCACCCAAACTCCTTTTCAGAGCTTGAACCCTGAACCCCCTCTGGACCTCAATCCCCTGCCCTGGGCTAAGCCCAGAGCCCCTCCCACACTCCACACCCCTAGTCCTAAAACCAGAGCCTGCAGCCCAACCCCCTACCCAGCCTGGTGAAAGTGAGTGAGGATGGAGGAAGAAGGGGGAGTGTAGTGAGCAGGGTCAGACCTTAAGGAAGAGGGTGGCGCAGGGGTGGGGCCTCAAAGAAGGGTGGGAAGGAAGTGGCACAATTGCACTTACATTGAAAAAGTGATCTTGTGGTTAAACACGTTGGAGACCACTGCGTTAAAGCAAGTTAAGGGGCGGGAGGGTTGCAGAAAGCACTCTTGGGTCTGTGTGGCGCTAGTACAGGCACAGGGTTAGTTGGATGTGGAGCAAGATCTTGATGGACTCTATCTCTCTTCATGGTAATTGGCCTCACGGATCTCATCAAAAGTGTCATGCAGATGCTGGGCACACCACCTCCATAGTTTCTGTGGCAGAGCTTCCCCACCAGCAGGGCAGCTCTCATTCACATGTCTTTGTACTGCAGTGCGTGGGGGAGCACATCGCACAATCCCACAAAAGTGGCTTTCCTCGTCTGAAAGTTCTGCAGCCATTGCTCGTCATCCCAGACTAGAATGGCGATGTGATCCCGCCACTCAGTGCTTGTTTCCCCAGCCCAAAAGTGGCATTCCACTGTGGTCAGCACCTTTGTGAATTCCACAAGGCGTCTCATGTCAGGCAGAAGGGATGGGGGCAGGAGCAGGCAGTCTTCTGTGCCATGAGAGTGCCATGTAGCTCTCCAGTGGTGATTTAAAAGGCCCTGGGCTCTGGCTGCCAGGAGGCCCAGGCCCCTTTAAATCACTAGGCCCAAAGCAACTGTCCCCTTTGCTCCACCCTGTCATCAGCCTGCCTCATCGTCTCTTTACAGCTTCAGGAATAACTTAAAAGCTCCTCCCAATTTATCATCATCTGTGAATTTCACTGATGTGTTCACTGTCTCTTCCAGAGTATTGAAGAACAAAGGCAAATAAAATACAAATCTACTAGGGCTGTCAGTTGACTTGCGCTAATGCCTGCGATTAACTCAGGACAGGATTAACATGTTAATTTTTTTCAACGCGTTAATCGTAGGCGTTAATGCTGTGCTGCCTCTTTGAAGTGCCAAAACGACACTTCAAAAGGACAATGCAAACAGAGCCAGGAATCAGCTGGAGTGCCCAGCTGATCCCCAGCTCCACGTTGCAAAGCCCCTTTGAAGTGCCGCTCCGGTGCTACAAAGGGGCTTTACAACAGCGGAGCCAGGGATAAGCTGGAGTCCCCAGCTGATCTCCGGCTCCTAATGGGTTGCCTCTTTAAAGCACCAAAATGACACTTCAAAAGGGCAGTGCAAGCAGAGTCCCTTTGAAATGCTGCTCCAGTACTTCAAAGAGGCTTTGCAACAACAGAGCCGAGGATCAGCTGGAGTTATCAGCTGATCCCTGGTTCTTAATGCACTGCTCCTTGGAAACACCGCAGTGGCGCTTCCAAGGGACAGCTATGGAGCCAGGGGTCAGCTGGGGACTCCAGCTGATCCTGGGCTCCATGCAGTGCTGCCCCATTGAAATGTCGCCGTAGCATTTCAAAGGGGAGGCGCATGTGATTAATCGTGTGATTAATCACGATTAAATTTTTAATCGCTTGACAGCCCTAAAATATACTTTGTATTTCCTCCCTTAATGTTGTATGGTATTTAAATGACTAAGATGTCCCTTACCATGTTTCAAGTGAGGGGAGGAGTCACCAACCACATCCTCTGAGTGTTTTTGAGGGCAAGATTTTATTTAAAAGTGAAATTAGAGTATTTTTTATTTTCAATAATAAGATGCCCTCTAGCCACAAAGTCCTCCTCAGGTGTTCTGCCACTGTGGCAACCAGGTAAAGAGGTAATGGGACCCATGAATGGACTAATCTCCTCAGACCACAAACCAGAAGAATGTGAGAAGAAGGGGTTCATTTCTTCCCATCAAACCCACCAATCTACCATACATCCACTCTCCCCTTCACTTGTCTGCCCACATCACAATGTCCACCCCCTTCTGAGACAGTTCACACTCACCCATTAGATTAACTATATCAGATTTACTAATTTGTTGGTTTCCTCTGCATGAGTCCGTGCCCGTACTGTATTCCCATGGTTTTCACCGCTTAGGAATTTTTCATTTTTGCAGCATGATACAGTGCATTATTTAGGGATATAAGTGACTAGTCAACTAGTCAACTATCCTATAAGCATAAGCTTAATGGATAGTTGACTACTGATGCGACTAGTCGCTCCCCCCCCTTGCTGCCTGTTAGAGAGAGGCAGCAAGGAGGGGAGCAGGAGCCGGTGTTGGGGGAACCAGCTTAAAAGCCAATTCCCCCCAGCACCATCTCCGCGGGGGAGCAGGGAAGGGAGAGGCACAGCGGAAACAGCACTAGTGGGGACTGAAGCAGTCTCTGCTCCCACCACTTCTGCTACAATTCTGCTTTTGAAATGTACAAGAGCCCTGCTGGGGCTGTTGTACATTTCAAAGGCTGAGGCGCTGAAGGAAGCGCGGGGACAGCGAGAAGTCCCCATTGGTCCCAGGCTCTCTGCTGGGATTCTGCTTTTGAACTGTGCAAGAGGCCTACTGGAGCTCTTGTACATTTCAAAGGCTCGGGTGCCACAGGGAGCGTGGGGCCAGTCCATCAGCGCTCTTGCTACAGTTCAATGGTGGAGATGCGCTTATAGACCAATCGAATAGTCAATGATATCCCATTGACTATTCAATTACTTAATTAATCTAAATTTATCATCCCTACATTAATTCTGAGGCACACCAATGCCAAAGTCCCTTCTTATTTTACATTCACCATATTGCTCTCCAAAGTCAAGTTCATGAAGTTCTAGTCTTGAATGCAATCCTATTTCAAGAAAAACTTCTCATTGACTTCAGTGAGAGTGTTGCTTAATAAAGGATTGGAAAATCTGACTCTAAATTAGAAGTGGCTGTCTGACTGAAGATGATAAGCTGATTCAGTCAGCAATTAATATGCAATCATAATTTAGCCTTAGTAGACTAAAGCAGCAAAATGGACTTGTCCGTGCAGACAAAAACAGATTTGATTTCACTATTTACAAATTACAAAACCAACTTAGCCTTTCTCCTTCTCTCCACTCAGTTTTTCTATACACTTCCTCTCTGCTGTTTCTCTCTGAAATCTGTCCCCTCTAGCCCTTTGGCTTAGTTTATTCAGAGTGAAAGTGCTGGGACCTACTAGTACTCTGGGGTGTAGGGGGTGCTTTGGGCCCCTGCAAGAGTGGGGCCTTGGGTGGAAGGGATGGGAAGTGGGAACCAAACTCCCCAGTCAGCCCTTTGTGGCCATTGCTGAAGCGGCGGCCAGAAGCCCCAGGGTTCTGATTTGAAGGTCCAAGGGCTCCCAGCTGCTTTTAAATCATCAGGCCCAGGAGCAGCAGCTGCCCCTTTTATTCCCCCCTCTCAGCAGCCATGGTGGTATGGTGCAGCAGCGCCTACCAACAGGACCACCAATGGGTGGGAGGAAGGGAGCAAAAGGGGCAGCAGCATTAAAGCACTCACTGCCACAGCAGCCCTTTAATGTCAGCCATGTGCAGGCCATTACTGGCAGCCGCCTCTTACCAATACTGGCCCATACCAGCCCACTTTCACCTCTGAATTTACTGTACCCTGCCTGGCTCTGAGGTCACAACAGAAGAACCAGATTCAGCATTATACACATACATAAGTGCTTTGTTCACCTGCTCCTTGGGGCACATCCCAGTGTTTTTACAGTGCATAGGGCATTGACCAGGCGGTCTAAGAGGTGTCATACACAGCCAGTTTTGGAATGAGAGATCAGAGAATCAGATTTTATTCAGCGTAAAAATACTCCTTGAAGAACTACCTGGTGTCTACACTGAATAACAACCTGAGGGGAGAAAAAAAAATCTCCCAATTGAATAATATTAATGTCCTATTCTCAATTGTTCCCTAAAGATTTTGTACAATCTTTGTTTTTTATTCAAAGGCTCATTGCTGCATTGCTACATTCCACTGATCAGTTAACAGGAAAAGCAGCAAACCTCTTCTGCTAAATAAACATTAGCCATTCCTCAGGCACAGAGAATCGCATATTAATATGCTGCTCTATGGAAGATGCTCTTTCAGATGCAGGGGAGTTATTACAGGCACAAGGCATTACTGCTGGAGGTGCATGGAACTGGGTAATTAAGCTATGGATTGAAGTCTCATCCTCCACAGCAGGTTTTAGGCTCAAAGCCACTGATGGTAACTGCAAGAAAGCACTCTTTAGAGCAAAGTATTCAGTAAAAGTAAGCTCAAAGTTGGGAAGGTTAAAAAAAATCAAATGCACAAGTATTGAAGCTCTGCTACTGAAAAAGTCATTTCACAATAAATGGAACTTCACTGCAATGCACTGAAGCAGTTTAGGACTTACATGTTACTTCACCATCACTAGTGATTTACTATTATACAAGCTTCTTCTCAATAGACTAGATTCTACTGTACAGATGAAAAGCTCGATAGTTATGCTGAGCCTTTTCAGTACAGAATGTTCACTATTTGCCTCACTACAGCTTCCAATGTCTATGGTGACACCACTCTAGAGAGACCAAAAGAAACTGCTTGCTTCTGTGGTTCCATATTTAGCCAAATAGTTGCTCAAGACTATCTCAGCAGCATCTATTTTATTGTTTAGCTCCATTTTTTGGTTTAGCTTTCAGCCTCTCTCCATGCCACACATTCCAATGAGCAAACACTGAAACGGAATAAATCTGGGGTAAAATGTCTTTACCTCAAAAACAAATTCCAATACCGAATGTCAGACTTGAAATCTTGTCCTACTTCCCTCACAGTAGATGTAGGCAAGGGAAGGTGTGGGCAGCAGCAGGTATAATGAGAAGAGACCAGCGAAGAATGACACAGTACACTTGTCACACTATTTTTACAGATATGGCAAAACAATGCCAACCAAATATTATCCAGCTAAAACAGATTTCAGTCAGCGAACTCAAACTAAGGACTCTGGAAGCAGTGGGTGAGAGAGCCTGGTATATTTAGCGTTTAGAGAAACGTAGAATGATGTGTTACAGCAGACAGATTGAGACTGTTCTAACTACTCCCTAGAAGCTTCTTCTGAACAGTGGTTGCTGAGCAACAAGGTAGCAGTTTCTTTGCACCACAGGACACTAGTGTCTGACTCTGAGTAGCTGTTGTGCCTAGGTGTTGCTAGTAACCCTGAATTATTTATTTTTGCTGGTTTTTCAAGCAATATAGTCGAATGAGTTATGCTTTCCTCCTGTCACTGGCCTCCTGGACTGATTTTGTACACACAGAAAAAGACACTTCTGGCATTTTTCACATGTCAACCAGCAGTGGCTTGGCTGTGCTATCAAAGCAGGTCTGGCAGATTCACAGAATGGAGTATCCAAGACCCACCACAGACGCTGCCTGCACAAATGAACTAATAGCACAGATACTGCTGGGCCACAGCAAGGAGGCCAAGGGAAAAATATAATCCCATGGAGACAGGGCTAGACGATGGCTGTAAAGAATCAGCTTTTCTTAGCAGGTGCTTTACATTCCAACATCTGCTGGCCATATAAATCAAAGTGGCTGCTACAACCATTTACGCAAATGAATGACGTGAACATATAAATACATGGTAAGGATTTTTCCCTGTTACTATTCTTGGCATTGAACATACATAGAAGGCTCAGTAACATTTTTTTCCTAGTGAACTAAAGGGGCACATTTAGGAGAGATAGAGGAAAAATTTAAAATTTAGTTTTTATCTGTGCTTTTAAAATATGCAGTATACTCTAAAAAGGCTTAAAAAATCAAAATACATCTAATAATTTAAGTTAGGAGGATCCCCTTTAACTATTTTTTTATTCAGTTTCTGAGGTAAAATCCTGGCATTGTCCAAATCAAACAGAATTTTGCTATTCACTTCACTTTTCAAATAGGTGTAACATGCCAAAGATATGAGATGTTCACAGGTTCCTAGGGAGAATGGAACTCCAGTTGAATTCTAATAGGTGAGCATGCCTGACTCACTGTCGTGACTGAAAAGCTCATCAAAACCTAGTCAACAAGTAAACTTCTTATCTGAACAACACTGATGTGTGGTGATGTATATAATGGCTAGGGAAACTCTTCCACTATTTCACAAATTGTTTCCCTTCTCATGCATCTACTTTACAGCATAGTGAACATAAAAACTGAGAGTTGCCATGCATTGCATAGAATACCCTTGAATACACTGGGCAGTAACGTAACTCTGGGGGGGAAGGTTGTTGAGCCAGATGAAAATAGATAATTGGGGGGTTCATGCATTTTATCCTAATTTCATCTAATTTTCCAAAAGAAGTTGGCTTTGCCACCAGTGCAAATGTCGTTACCAGGGAATAGACTGTGACCAAGTGTGGTAGCTGGGGCAAAAGGTCCCAGCTTTGAACCAGGATCCACGTGGACGACCTTTCCCCCCTACAACCTTTTCAGGGGCTGGCTTACTCCCTCCTTCCCCTTCTCAACCTGTCTCTCCTTACAGGGCAGGAGTCCTAAATAGAGTGACTTTCAATGGATCGTGATGGATTTACTCTGGATCAAAAATCAGGGCCTCCTCACTCAGCCATCCTTTGTTATGTGGGGAGCACCCAAACACTGAATTTAAATTGCTTCTGTTTCTCACACAGAAACTTGCGGCAGCATGTAAGGTCCTAGTACTGTGTGCAGTGTTAGGAAACACCATGCCTAATGAAAACACGCCTGCATAAATCCTGCATCCTTTCTGGATCACAACCCCATGGGATTTTTCAACTTCGAAATGCAACTATGAGATATGTGTAAATATGTAAATATATTCATGAATTGCTTTGAATATTAATTATGTGCAACAATTTTCTCACATAATTATTTTTGCAGTAAATTGTGGGTGGTACTATAGTTACACAACTTATATACTTCCTTCTGTTGACACAGCTCAGGGTAAAAAGCCTTCCAATCATTTTTGGCGCCCACCGCTGGAATAGCTGCTTAAGTCTGGGCACTAAAAGTGTCCTCCCCCCTCTGACATTCACATATCGATTCTACCAGTTCCATTTTACACTGGATTTGTTTCTCTGAGACATAAGGCTTTGTAGACAATGTACCCCAAACTGAAAGCTGCAGTGAACTATTCAATAGAGTCTCAGATTCGGGCCAACAAGCTCCTCCAAGCTCACAGGATCCCTGCTGTTTGCTCGTATGCAGTTATGTCCCTCAGAGAGACTGCTTCTGCTACAAACGTTAAGCACTTGTGTCTGGTCCTGCGGCTCTCAAGCCAAAGCAATTGGATGAAATCAGCAAAAACTCCCAGGGTCAGTTTAAGCACCAAAAACCTGATCCTGCTTCCATTGAAGTCAATGTTAAAAATTAAGAATGGGGACCAGATTCTGATCTTGATAACCTCAAAGATTTCTGTTGGGGTTTTAAATACATGTACAAAATATGAGCCTGATCGAACAACCCTTATTGACATATGTAGTTACCACTGTGTCCAACTTTGTCATCCTTATACACATTGGATAATACGTTGTGTGATAGACTCAGGCCAGCCATCTGCCATTCACTGGTGGAGGGAATATATGCTGGAGCTTGGGTAAACAGCTTTCTCTTCCCTGAGTAAAAAAAAGGCTAAAGCCTAAGTCCAGCATAATCAGGCAGGCACATGGGGTCAATTGGAACTTGCTTGAAGCCACAGGCTAATTAAACACCTGCAGCCAATTAAGGCTTGTGGTGCTGCTTAAAAAGGGTTCCCCCAGGCAAAGAAGGTGAAAGGAAAAGAGCGAAGGACAGGAATGAGAAAGTGAAGGAGCTATGTGGGTGTGAGATGAAGACTGATGAGCAAGTACCAAAGGAAAGGTGCTGGGAGGGATTGTTTGGGGAAGCGGCCCAGGGGAAAGCTGCCAGATTGTGAGTGGCAGTAACCCTGACTGTTGCCATTGCTTTAGGGTCCCTGAGCCGGAACCCGGAGTGGTGGGTGGGCCTGGGTTCCCCCCAACCTCCCCACAACATCTCAACCTCTGCCTTGAGAAGGGAGACCAGGACTCCAGAGGGGATTTTACCCCAAACTTATGAACTAGCCTGTGATGAGCATGGTTCAGTAGGCTGCCTCTTGTAAAGAAAAAGAGGCTGTGTGGAGGGCCACATCGACCCTCTGAGGCTAACACTATCAGCTAGTAGTGCAAGACTCACAGGGAATAGCTGGAGTTTTGTTAAGCAAATAACCTCCTTAATCTCCCAAAGAGTCCAATACACCACACTTGTGATGCGGAGAGGCTCCAAACATTTCTCCAGCCAGGGCTGCTGCCCAGTGCCTATGCCATAGATTAAGATGGTTGCTTTCACCTCCATGCTGCACCTGCACTTCACCTCCACAGAGCCAAATGCTTAGGGTTTGGGTGAATGGAATAAATTTTGCCCTCTCTGAAGAGGTAGTGTTCTCTAAGCAAAGGATTAAGAATCAGGCTCCCCTGCATCTCTGTCTTGGTTCTGAAACTAACTTGCTTTCTGGTCTTGGGTAAGTGATTTAAACTTCTGTGTGCCTCAGTTCCCCCTCATCTGGAAAAAGAAGACAAGTCAGATTTTTGGAGCTGTGCAAAGCAATCCAAAAAGCCAACTTCATTAGCCACTTGAGAATTTCATCTTCCTAGAAGAATCTTTGGGTGTAATAAAGCCACCATATCAGCTCCAGCATCACCATCTTTCAGCCACTGCTGCAGAGGACTGGGCCAGAGGAAAGGAGGTGTGCCACTGCGTCATTCCTACCTCCAAGCATTCCCTAGAGGTTGGAATGGCTTCTGGAAGACACAGACAGCTGGGTAGCCCTAGGATCCGACCTTGCAAAGGTGCTTCACTAATTATCATCATAGTGTTCCAGCACTGAATTAATTTAATTTCTGTGGTCATGGCGATGGCATACACACTACAACAGGACAGGTTTTGATTGACTGTGTTGTCACAATGCCGGGAGGTTGTGGGAATGACAATGGTGTGTCATGATCTGCATTGGTTGTTCCAAACTTGGCGAGTTGGAAAGACAGACAATAGAGAAGATACCATAATACAACTTACATATCTCTCTGTTAGGTATTTATAAAGTGCTACCTTCCTTATACCAAGATTTCCAAATGTGGCTAGAGGGAATTTTAGTGCCTCTATTTAGTACTCATTGGAGATACAAAAATGGAACTTGGTCTTAAGCACTTTCTGAAAATCAGAACTTTGTAAAAATGTCTCAAGTTAGGAGCCCCAAAAACATAGGTACTCCCAAATTAGTAGTCACATTTGAAAATCTTGGCCAAGTTATCTGTCTTGAGCCTTGGCACTAAACGTGCCTTCCTGCATCTGACATTCACAAAACCATTCTACCAGTTCCATTTTAAACTGGGGTTGGTTCTCCAAGACATAAGTCTCTATAGTCAACATGCCCCAAACTGAAATCTGCAATGAGCTATTTACCTGAGTTTCAGCAGCCCAACCTAATGATGGATGTGTGCAAAATGGACTGAATTTCAGTGGCTCAAAATTCATCCATAGGAATCAGAAAATTGCATAGAACAATTAATGTATCACAGTGGAAATATCTCTACTGTTAATGGTGGCTTTATCATCAATGATATTTGCCTACCAAATCTTGAGTCACCCTAGATAACAGCTATGAATCTTGTTCTGCCACATTTACTCAATGGAAATAGTAACTTACTCTGCTGGTAATCTCATTAGAAAAAAATCAGTGGAGGAAGGCACTACTCAGTGAGAATAAAGATGACAGAATCTATCCCTAAAAAGACTTAATTCCTTACATCTCTGGGTTTAGTTGGATGCACTGAAATATCATTTGCACAACAAGTTAAGCAAAAAATCATGATTGAAATGGAATAATTATTGCCGTTCGTGCAATACAGACTATTTTGCAATATATCAGAGCAAAAACTACTATAAACAGATGATGACAAGTTTTCAGTGGTATGGGATATCTTTATAGAGCAACTGATAGGTTTTTTTTAAAAAGGTAGATCTTTACAGAAACTAATAAGCTACTGGTTGCAAAGAGGTTCACAAAATGACAATAGTGTATCTTTAGACTATTGCTAGGACAGCTGAATCCCTAATACCCAGCAAGTTCGGCATGTGAAGAATGAAATTCCATGATGTGACCAAACCTGCTTCAGGTCACTGAATACTTGAACTCAGCCTTCAGCTGGCAAGAAAGATAGCCACGCTATACATAAAGGCTGCGTCTACACTGGCGCAGTTTGGCGCCAAAGCTATGCAAATGAGGCTTAGCGTTAGAATATCGCCGAG
>JANRFK010001234.1:11939516-11985964 GCA_030068395.1 Apalone spinifera | reverse complement strand
ACCCTGGTTTAGGTGGAGCCCATCCTTCCTGTATAGGCTCCCCCTCTCCCAAATAAATAATGCAGCCATCCCAAACACATATTAATCAAACTCTTTCATGACAAACACTTTATCATTTTGTATTCCATGCATATACAACAATAAGTTATATGTTTTGCCATTAAAAAACTGTTAGGATAACATTCAGGTTGCAAGGTTAAGCATCTAAAAGTCACAAAAAGCCAAAATTAAGATTGCACACACAAGCTTAGCTCTTCCCTTTGGTGCACACGCATTATAATGCTGTCATTAATTACTTAATCATATAGGATTTCCAAGTAATATTATACAGTATCATACAGAAAGTCTGCAACATTAGCTATGTATCTGTAAAATCTATTGTTGGGTATTATTCTGTTTATGCCAGGCAAGTAGGACCCAGAAAAATCATTTACATACAATATGTATAATAAACAAGGCAAAGGCTGCTTCCTCATTCATTAGTAAGAACCATTTTAAACTCATGCTAATTTTTAAAAAAAATCAGTATATCACCTCACAACATAATGGATTTCCTGAGAGAGTTCCTTTAAAGAAATAATGAAATGGAAAAAATCCAAAATAAAACCTGTAATTAAGGTGCCTTATTTCAGGAGGTCAAAGTTGGTGCCATGTTAATTCTTGTAGCCTTCTTACAAGCAATCTAGTTTCAATGCCTGGCTCTGCCATTGCCTTCTTGTGTGACCTCAACCAAGTCACTTAATCTCTCTGTGCCTCAGTTCCCCATCTATAAAACGGAGATAACAGTCTTTGCTTCTTCCCACATTTTGTCTTCCTTGTCTATATAGACTGCTTTTCAGAGAAGTGACCATTTTTTATTATCTGTTCATATAGCGGCTAGCAGAATGGGGCTTCTAGTTACTACTATAATTAATAAAGAAGTTCCCAAGAATACTAAATATTGTCAGAACTCCCCTTGTTGCTATCAGAATATTGACAAAGAACCCAGAACAGTTGCGCCCAAGGGTCTCTTGTATCTCAAGATTAGGTTTTGTTTACAAAGAGGATTGAGAACTTTTGAGGGGAAAAGAGGTGGGTGGTGTGGAAAATAGCCTTGAAATCTATAGCCTATAGAAAATTTGAATAAATTAAATGGTTTCTATTTACATTCTCTTAAAAGAAAAAATAAAATCTCAGTTGAGGAAACATGAATGAGTTCCTTTCTCTTCAGCTCTTGGCTAATTAAAACAAAATAAAGGAAGAAGACTGGCCTGGATGCTATGAGTGGTTTCTACATAATCACGACGATCTCTTGATCCTGAAGAGACTCCACAACATTTATGAAGACCTGGGGTGCCTACTTTATTGTTAATGCCCTTGGAGAAATTCTACCTATTTCCTAGCTTGGAACCCATCTCTCTTTCTACTCTGGGGCTTACAAGGTAACACATCTGTTAATTCACAGCAATGGACCTTTGAAGTGCCATTGATATTCAACACTTGTGGAGCCTTCCAAATCAAAAAAGAATCATCAAACACCCCATGGATCCAACCACGAATCAACTTGCTCTGGTGAAACTACTAGTCACTTCAGCATGCTAACTTCAGTCTGCCTCAGAGAAAAGGGCTCCAGCAGCATATACATTGCAAAAGAAAATAAAACCCTCAGCATGAAGCCTGGGAAAAGAAAAACAGTGAGATATTTAAACCTACCCATTTCTTTTTAAATACTTGGGTGTTCTTCATAGAGGGAATTTCCAGCCCCCCTCCCCAGAAGTGTCCAAAGAGTTACTCACATTATTTACAGAGCTTTGATGTGTGCCTCCAAAGTTTTAGTTCAGCTTTTAGGAATGTGAGGGTCACATCATTTTCCCTTTCTGATGAAAGCAGACTGTGAATCTAATACCACCATTTATTCAAAACAAGGAAATACAGAGGCACTTTCCACTAGTAATACACAGCAATAAACAGTTTAAAGAATCATAATCAGAGAGTATACTTAGCTTGGTACAACAATGAGAGATATTCACTCCATGTGTGATTTAACCAATTCTGAGCATGCTCAGCATCTGGGAAACACAGGGCAGGTTTGTCTTTGGCAGTCTGGAAGAGAGATTTGTTAAAATGCAAACTCAGGATCATCACTTCACAAAAGGGAACAGAAAACTAGAAAAAAATAGCAAAGGGGAAAAAAATCTAGTATCCCTGCACAGAAAAGGGAGTAATGCCAGGTAGGGTTAGAGGCCAGCTCTTCATAGAAAATGTTCTCGGTACATAGGTCAAATCCATATAGGTTTCTGAACGTGTAGGTCTTCTATGCATGGCTGTGAGTGTCGATGTGATAGATTCTCCTGCACGTAACAGTAATTGCTAAAGTGGAACTCCATGAAATGTATGCTCAAACCCCACTGCATCTTAATTTATTTAATGGTTTTAAGCAATTTACAAAATGTTAGTTATGTTTCGTTGGCTGGTACCCTAGATTTCTTTCCCCTTAATTTCAACAGTCATTCAAATACGGTGTGTTTCACTGATCAGACTTCAGTGTATAGCAGAACAATTGTAATGGCACATTTAGTACCCATTTACAATAGCACAGTTAGTTATTAAAACAGAGATCAGAGCAGTAGCAACAGCAGCAACTAATTGTTACAGGAAACAAACTCAGAAATGATCCCAGGACTCCAAATCCTTGAGCAGCAGGTTCTGGACAAGAGCAGTGTTGGGCAAACCTCAAAAGCTTTTGGTTCAGGTTTGATTTGAATGAGCTTTGCCATGTGAATTTGCAAAACTGGGCTAGAAATCTAGCGTTTGATCCTACTTCACATGCTTCTTGCACTGGTAAATATTTGAAATGACACCAATCAGTAACTGGCTCTCTGAAATAAACTGTCTCTGATTTCAAGTTCATGATACACTGGCACTTTGCTTGCTAAAGCCAGCCCTCCAATCCTCTAATGTCTCCCCCAAGATTTCATAATAGAAGAGGAACAACCCTACTTGTTAAGGGTGCCTACATTGGTATACTGAGCACACTCAACACCCATTGAAGTCAATGGGAATTGACAGAGTTCATCACATTGCAGAATCTTGGAATTTCTCATTCTAATCCTATCCAAATTGCAGACATAAAAAGCTGCATTAAAAAATGGAAAATATATTAACGAAATATTTACAAACCTTAAAAAGAATAATAAAAGTTTATTTCAAGTTTGGTTCCATAAATAAGCAATAGCTGGAAGGAGGGGTTGGGTGGGTCATTTCTCTGCTATCCTGTTCTTAACCTACATATACAATCATTGAACTTACTGAAGAACAGCACTACATGTTGTACACAGCATTGGTTCCTATGCCTACTTTCCAGCTGTAACTCTAATGCACTGGAGATAGCTGCCTAGAGAAGAAGAGGCCTGGAAAGAGCAATGAGGCAGGGTTTTGCCTTCACCTAACTCCTTGGAGTGGCAGAGCAAGTCCTCAAGATGAATGTCATAATTAACCTTGCCTCTTTCTCCCTTATACTGCAAGTTTGTGCTGCATCAAACCACCATTCAGATATCCTTGCATGATAAGAAAGAGGTTGCATGCACATGTAACCCCTCCTGTTGGCTAGCCCAGTGTGAGGTTATTCGGCTTAGGGGAAGCTTGTGACTTCTTACACCACTGTGGGGGGGGGGGGGGGGGGGGGGGGGGGGCTAGGCCTGAGGCTGCTTGGTGTGCCCTACATTGTGTGTGTGTCAGTGCACCTCAGACCAGTCCCACTCCGACAAATCACCAGGAACAGCCTTTATTCTGTAAAAAACATAGAAGAGGAAATCAGTTCAGCAGCCCCTTCTCCCAGCATGCAGCCTGTGTGCTGCTTCTAGCACAGTCCTTGCTGAGACCCTGCTGGGGGCAGAGGGCACGTCCTGGCAGGAACCAGGAAGCTCTCCCAACATGCAGCAGTTTGTAGTCCACAACTTGTAGTTCCCAGGGCTGCTGCTGAAATACACTGGACCTTGGGCTACACATATATCTGTGTATTGAGAAGGGATTAGCTTGTCTGGGTCAAGGTTTTGCTCAGGCGCATATCACTGCAGCATCTTAGCACCAAGCTAGTTAAAAACATGGCATAGTGATATAAGCGATGAAAACATATTCCAGATATAAAAGACACAAACAACAAGATGGTCTATACTCCCAAGAGATTGTACGTTTTACAGGCATTATTAAAATAATCTATTTTCCCAGCACTTCTAATCATAATCTGTCTTTTGTGGGTTTAGTATCTCCTATTGGTGATAACATGAGTCAGTGTTTTCAAACATCTTTACCTAAAGCTAGACACATAACTAAGTGATAGAGTGATCATTCATCCCATTTTGGCCAGAACAGTCTCTGTTTTAAGCTCAGTCCAAGTCCTTTTTTTTTTTTTTTTTTTTTTTTTTTTAAACAGTGGGCATTTGTCCTGTTTGCTCTTGAGCAATCTGGGTGTAGGTATCAAGTCTTAGGGACATACATTTGAAAATATTGTCCTCAATATTTTCTCTTATTTCTGCTAAAAGGAGAGTGGGGAACCAGTTTCTACTTAAAGAGATGCCTGTCCATAATGTTAAAATCAAGGTTCAATGACCACAGCAGACTGTATTTTTCCCCCTGCTTATGTTACTTAAGCTATGTCTACACAGCAGCATTATTTCAGAATAACTGACATTATTCCAAAATAACATAGTGCGTGTCTACACTATAACCCTTTATTTTGAAAGAAGACTTCTTACTCTGACTCCTATCAGAGGGGTAGCCGTGTTAGTCTGAATCTGCAAAAGCGGCGAGGAGTAACCCTCATTTTACAAGGAGTAAGAGAAGCTGAAGGAACAGTGCTCTAACTTGGACTTCCCGCTGTGTAGACAGCACCAAAAGCTGAAATAAGCTATTTCGACTTAAGCTACGCAATTGATGTCGCTCAAGTTGTGTAGCTTATTTTGCCTTTCTTTTGCCTTGCTATATAGATGTGCTCTAACACAGCAGAGTAAACAGACATTTTGAGCATTTGAGCATTAATGTAACTGCTCTTCTAAAGTAATTTTATAATCTTCAAATACTCAAAAGTTCAAAGGCAAAACTTCTTCGGGTCCTTTATAAGTCAGTCCAATTCAGTGTCATAAAGAAGTTTAGAAATACTGATCCATGCTTTTTGCTATCACCAATAGAATTCCTGACTTGTAGTTTGAATGCTCTATAGCTGAAAAGCTAGTTTTCACTTTATGTTCTAGTGTAGCATATGAAGTCTATACTAACCAACACATTAATTATAATGAAAAATACATTTTAAAAATCTTTCAGGAATAATTGTCTAAGATTTCATTTGTAGCTAGAGCTGTGTCACTAGTTAAGAGAAAATTATTTATTCACCTAAATTACCCCTTATTATTATTCTTGAATTGTCTACGAAGAGAATGTAATTATTTACTATAATAATGAGTTAAATGGCCCTAACAGAGATTGGAGTCTCTCTACAACAGATACTGTTGCTGTACATAGACAGTGGAAGATGTTGAAGTAATCAGATACATTCTTTATTCAAACTTTTATGAGAATTTCTTGGTTGGCAATGAGCTCTGCATGGGCCTAGGATCTGCCCACATGGAGCTCACTGCAGGAACGGGGCACCAGTTTGTGATCTGAATGATCTACAAATTTCAGTGAGTGCTGACCCTAAGCACATGGTGTGAAGTCAATAGGTGCCTTGCCATTGAAACTGGAGTTAGTGGCAAGACTCCCGTTGATTTTAAAGGGACCAGAAATTCACCCATGCTCCTTAGGTACAACAAATTGAGGTGACCACCACAGGCCCCCCACGGGGGCCTCAGAGGAGGTGAGGAAGAAGGATGAGTGGGGTGAGGAGGTGAATGGGGAGGCAAACCACAGGCAGAAGGAGGGTAAAGACACACAGGACAAATATAGAGGTGCTGAGTACCCACTAGCAGCCTTCCTGCCAGAACCTACCCGTATCATCTCCTGCCCTGTAACAGGCCCCCGCTGATCAGCCTGCCTCCTTCTTCCAGTGCCTACTGTCTGCCCTGATCAGATGTTTTGCAGTGTCTGGAGGTTCTGGGTGGAAGGGAAGAGGCATGAGGGCATAGTGCGTTTGTGGGAAGGGGCAGAACAGGATGGGAAATGGTAGATGGAACAAGGCGGGGGGAGGGAGAGCAGGAAATTAGATACTCGATGCCTGAGTCCCGGGCTCTGGTAACCCCCAAGAGAGAGCCCTGCCTATGAAGTATCACACTAGTCAATGGACTTTTGACTAGATCTCTAGTAAGAGAGCAAACACCGTACCACTAAACTTACAAACCATTTAATTTATTCAGAAAAGAGAAAAGAGAATATCCCTTCAAATGATATGTCCAGCTATAGTTACACAAAATCTAAAAAATTATTTAAACCTGAAATTAATTTTAATGTATACTTTTCAGTGTTTACGCTTGTGCTTTTTGCACCTTTTTCTCAGTTTAATCAATTGTCCATTTCACAATTGTTATGGAGTAATTTTCTAGTTAAATTAACTTTCAGGTTCTCAGGCATTAGCTCAAGGAGGAAATTTGGGGTCCCGATCCAGCAAAGATGTATCCACTTGTTTAACTATGAGTCCCTTAAATATGCCAATTGGACTTCTTTTCTCCATTTTAGTCATCAATAATATGGAGATAATATTGGTTTGCCATCTCACAGGAGATCTATTAACATTTGTGAGACATTTCAGTTATGATAGTGGATAGGTATGGTAGAAGAGCTCATCAAAAGTTAATAATTCTATGTTTAGTGCAAGATTTGGTGACATCCTGTAAATGAGCCATCAGGCCACACATTGGACCATCAGAATAAGAAAATATTCAATAGTTGCCTCAGTCCCTGAGCACCATGCATTGAGCAAGGCTGGAGCTCTGTGGGAAAAAGCCATTTGTAAGTAAGACTATTGTAATGCATATGCACAAGAGGAATGAGTTAAAGTTGCCTGGGTAACCTTAAATCTGATATTTCCTAACTTCTGAGTGAGAGACTTTGTAAGCTTAATATTGTTTTAATGTAATTTTTTTCTGTGGAATATAATAGGAGTAACTATCACACTGCTGGAAATAGTATATTTGGAGTAAACAGCTCTGCAGTTATCAGACTCTCCGGCTTTGTTTCAGCATTAAATTTACTACTTCCTATAGTCCACCACTATGTATTACAGCTCCTCCTCATTGATTTGTACTTGTACTGAAAACTCCTATTGTGGAGGGACCTGGGATTAACTTGTACCATCCAAATTTAGGAATCATTCCGCTAACTGCAGAGCCCGAAGACTGTGCCAAATATTTCCAGCTATGAAAAAAGGCAACCCCCAAAATTATCCCCTCTTGATTCCCCTTTTGACTGTGTTGCTTTATGCCACTGTATGTGCATTATCAACTAAACTCAGTTCCTAAAGAAACTACAAAAAAAGGATGCAGAAATTGCAATGCTACCTCATTGCTAAATCCAATATTGAACATGCATCGCCAGTCTCATAAAAGTACCACATAAAATTAATTACGTGTCACTAATATGTAGTTTTTCTCCCAACACTTCCTCTCCCCTCTCCCCACACACACACCTGTACACCTTCTGAAATAAGAGCCATTTCAGTTCATTTTAGCCATAATTTAGGTCTAATGGATTTTGCTTTATAAGACACTAACATCAGCTTTTAATCTCTCTTTTTTGATGGTGCAGAGATGGCCATCATTAATGTACAATTATTTTTATACTCTCTTCTCTAACTACCATTGCAAATACCAAATCAGCAATTCCAGCCATTGGTGCCTACTTCTCAGAGGATTTACAATAAGAAATTACCATTACTTGCATAGTGAGATAATTTTTGGCCAGTGGTTACAAAATTTGTCAAGCAATCCTATACCAGTGGCTTTAAAAAGGTGAACATGACTGGTTTCTATCTTTGCTCTGAGATTTATTATACCTCTTTAGCTAGGAGCCAGATACTCTTGTGTGCTGATAAGCCAGGAAAACTCCAGGAAAGCACCTGTTGCATAATCACACTCACAGGCCGCATCTGCATGGGAGAACACAGAAGGCAGAGAACCAGTGTGTTCTCCCCCAAAAAATCATAAATCTTAACCTAGGTGATAGCCACATTGGATATTTCAGGCAGCTTTTTCAACCTTGGAGGTTTGGGCAACCTGCCAGTAATGAAGATGTATTAATGCTTAATGCAGCTTAATGTAATAGGTGTCATGTTCATAATTTACAGAAGCTCTTTCTAAAACATTAAATTCATTTATACTCCTTAAAAGCTACTCAATCCTGAGGGCTAAGTTAGTTCAGTTAGTGGGGGGAGGTTCTTTTTTAGGATCAAATGATATATAAATTGTTAACATATCCAAACTCATCCATTAGTGCATGTGAAAGCAATAAATGTGCCAAAGTAGCAATAACATGATCGAGGAAAGTCATTGTGGTCATTAGGGCTGAAAAGATTTCATTTATGGTCCCAGCAAAGATAATGAAAGCTATAAAGTAAACTTTGGGAGCTCTGGTGACTAGAAGACTTGCTACATTATATTAAAATTAAAAGAAAAGAACACATTTTCAGGTTTATAAATGGCTATGCATAGTACCCTCATTTGTCTCATCATAGTCGTTCCTACACTACTATTTGTGGCCAACTTGGTGAATTTAGAAGGGAAGCCAGAACATGGACCCATGATGCTGGTGTCACTAAGTTCATCACTAATAACATGATCCTCCCTTAGCACCCTTGGACAGTCATGCTGTCGGAAGTTATCCTTACCAAGAGGAGAGAGAGAAAGAGTAACAGTTTGGGACACTGTAAGCACTGGCACACATGTTGTTTGGTTTCTAGAACCAGAGCAGTGATGAGGAGATGTTTCTGTTGTCCTAACCCCACTCTCATTGTAGTCTATGGAACTGTTGCTTTTAATTCATTGGGAGCAGGCTCTCCATTTAAAGACTTCAGGTAATTAGAGCCAGGAATTCCAAAGATCTCACATATGGTAAGGGAGGCAACACATTATCTTGGGTTGATGTATTTGTCAGCCACCCTGTGTTCTGAAATACACTTAACATTTAAGTTTTTATAAAAGGGAGCTTTCAAAACAAAGATCCAGATTTGCTCCCTGTTACAGCATAATCCCAATGATACTGCACTGCTGCTCGAGTTCATCCACAGTATCTGAGAACAGAATTTGTCCCAAAGTATTCACGTTCTAAAAAGGCGAGCACACAGAAGAGCACAGCCACCTGCCGAGTGCCCATCCCTAAAGGGAAGATCAGAGTGAGGGATCGTGAGTCAAACAACACACCAGGTTCTCAGGAGTCAGTCTTACATCTTCAGTGCACAGAATCATAGAATCATAGAGCTGGAAGAGACCTCAGGAGGTCATTAAGTCCAGCCCCCTGCTCTAGGCAGGACCAATCCCAACATGGCTGGAGTGGCCTCACTGCAGCAGAAACTTGACGTGAAATGTCTTGTTTTAGGTATCCACACTGACTTTCCTGCCAGGTTAAAACAGATCAGTAGGTATATGTGCACACATGTTATATGTATATTCCAGAGCTGTAGCCAAAACCCAGATACAACACTACGAGATCAGAGAGCAAGTGTATCTAACAATCTGTAATTAAGTCATGTCATGTAGCCAGATTCGACTTGGAGAAAAATGCCTACAGTAATTGCATTTAGTTCATCTTGTAGCGTGCTCCCAATCATAACCGCTAATTCAATTGTACGTTCATTCTGCCAGCTCATTGCCATTAAGCACACATTTAATTACTTCAATAAAGGATTAATATGCAGCACACAAAAGAAAGGACATTGCGCTGTGCCAAAGCACACAGCTGCCCCACCATTTAGTGGAGAGATAAAGAAAGAATATCATTGGGCAGCATAATCCTGTTAGAAATACATCATTATTAGATGAACATTCGGGACTTTTATTTTCATGCTTGTTATTCACCACTCAGTGTGCATATATTTCCTTGGCACCAGAAAGAGCCATAACGTGCAACTGACAGCTCTGCCATTGTTGTCTCAATAATAACACTGCCACCCCCTCCTCCTTATCCCCCCTCATTAGTCCGCTCCATGCTTGTAAGGTTGCTCTTATCTCGTCTCCAGGCGAAGGGCTTACAGCAGCTACATTACAACATCCTGAGATAAGGGGCCCTGCTTGACATTATTCCTGTCTGTGCTGCAAACAACTGACAAGCATGGCAAGTATTAAAAAAAAAAGAGAACAACAAAGACTGTTCCCCCACCACCACCTCCCTCCAACCTCAGAAGACAGCCCATCAATTCTCCAGGATGTACACAATCATTATTGTAGGGGAAACAAAGGCCAGTGTCAATTGTGCAGTGTTATAAAGCAGTCCCTCAAATTAAAACCATGTACCTAACTGCATCTGATGGCAGAAGCTATTTAGCAGTGATATTTTACGGAAAGGCAATGAAAAGCAATAACTGCTTTATTTAATGTATCTGTTCAATCCAGCTGCCTTGGATGGGCTTTAATAGAAGATGTCGATCAATGTCAGAGCCTTTGAAATAACTGCCGCAGACTGCAATAAACATGAAGGAAAGATAACTAAAGCTACTGATCAGCCTCTTGTTACCTTCCTGCACCCAGAGATTTGTCATTTGTTTGTACAGCTTATAATAGTTGAGGTTGATTATCATGCGAGTGTGGAGTTCTCTGTGTTGGAGGGGAGGAATGAAGGAAGCAGTCCAGAAGAAGAGGAACATATTGCAGAAAGTTCACCCAGGACGTACCAAGAATTCAGAGGCTGAATCTCTATAAAACATAGATTTGTTCTCTAGCTGGCTCACTTGGTGGACTGCTAACATTTATCTCACTTTCTTTGTTCACGGTTCGGTGGGCCTACAGTGGGAAGGATTAAAGAAAAAAGCATACAAGATAACCAGCTGCTGTGCCATCTACTGCTAACCTGTGCTGAGTGCCAGCACTGAGCTTTTACAAGGAAAACTCTGAGCAGTACTGACAGGGACACCCATTTATAGTGGCAAACAGATTGCTAGTATTGGTGGAAGGGATGTGGGTGCCAAACAAAGCAAGATCAAGGAGTGGCTTTGTGTGAGTTATTGTTAAATTAATTAAACCCAGCAGCTATCAATCAGTGGCAGTGAAAAACCTGGGACAGAACTTAATCATTACTGAAAAGTAATTCACATTAGAGAAGCGTGTCTTAATATCTATGCCTCTACTGAACAAGATCATATTTTCCTTGGGATGTAGCAGTTTAGTACTGTAGAAGTCTAGATGTAGCCTAAATCTTAATGATGGTTTCTATGATGCACACCATGGAGACTGAGATTTTCATGGCCATCAAAGGGAGATGAGTCAGATGTTATTGGTCCAAAAACACAACACAACCTTTTAAATGAAAGGAGAATATCTAGTAGCTAACAACACTATAGGGCATATGAAATTAGGTGAGCACTTTCAATAACATCCAATGTAAGTAATTTATGAGCAGTATTTAGGAGCAGAAAATCAGAGTAAACAGATTGCAGAGAGGCAGTGGTTGTGAAGCACAATGAAGACAAAATTATTAGAGATGACTTGATCAACTCTCTTGCAGTAGGTCTGAATGAATCTTTAATGTGAGTTTTAACTGTATAGTTTGCTATGCAATATCTGGAAATTTTGTACTGAGTGTCTGCTGCAACAAACCATTAGCTCAATTTAGTGTTAATATTTCTGATGACTAATTAATAATTTTAACTAATTGTTGGATTTAGACCTCCCTTCCTCCCCCTCCCCCCCCCCAAAAAAAATCTCTGGACATCACTGAAATAATATTAGCACTTTAAAAATAGCTTACTTGATAACGGATGTAGCAGAGTATTTGTGAGAAATGTATTGATTCTTTCTGTCAAACATGTATCTTCTCTTTGGATGTCATGTCTAAATGATGACAAATTATTATTCTTTTATGTCATTTTTGATATTACAATAGCACATCACCACAATGTTTGTTTACCTTAGTGTACACTAAGCATATTATGAAGAGATATTTTATTTTATTTTATTTTTTAAACTTCAGACTTGTGTACTTGAACATTTTAAGTTTCAATTATTACAGACTGGTAGCAGGGGTTTCCAATTTAGTTTCATGCATACAACTGCCAGCTTTTTGGAGTCAGGGACTGTCATTTTCTGTGTACACATACAGCAGCTAGCACAACTGACTATGGGTTCCTAACCTGGCTCCAAGAATAAGGTATCAGAATCTGGTCCACGATAGTTAGGCAACTGGGCAAAAGGCCATTTCCAAATGTTGGCCTAGGAAATTCCAATTTAATGAATTGTTCTTAGATGGTTTCATGATTTTTACAGCACAATAGATCTCCTTTTCAACTTATTCAGATAGATACATGGCCCGTAGCAGATCTCCTTTTAAATATTAATGACTATATTCTTAAAACAGACCCGTGAGATAATACTTTCCTAACACAGTCCACTCCCCCATGTTACATAAAGGTCACTCATAGGCTGACAATTAATTGTCATACTGTTAACAAATTAGAAAAGCGATGTATATTTCTTCCATTGACTGGTTCCTGGTGGGTAGGAAGTCTCCATTTTGGAGAAAGGAAGGTTGCCCATTCCATGTATAAGATTTTAGCCAAAAAAATGTTTTATTTATTTCAGCGGTCCATGCTTCTGCCTATGAGACAATGTATCTGCTCGTATTGCATTAGAAGTGGTCTATCACGGACTGATACAAAAGTCTTAAATAACCAAAATATCAAAATTTAAAAAATGGCCTCCTCTTTAGAATTCAATAGAATAGAATTCATACCACTTTTAAAGAAGAACAAGTAACAGTGTGATGGGGGGACTAATATAAACTGTGTCTGCCAACTTTGAGGCCTGGTGAAGTTTGTTTTGGTTTGGTTTTTGTTTTTTCCATACATTGAGGGAGCAGAATGTGCAAGCAATACTCCACAAAGGCTGGAAATCTTCTATTTACAAATAGGGGATGAAGACAAAAGCCTCCCCATATTGATCACAGGCCACTCCCTGCAATCAAAGTAATAAAACTGAATAATATTACAACATTAAAAAGTCAGAGCTCATTGAAAATGATCAAATATGTTGCTGGTGCCAGCACTGATAGTCAAGGTGGACCTCTATCTGTTAGCTAGGAAATAATAAAAGTTCTGCAGAGGGTAAGCACATGTCTCAAAGGGGCCCTCCAGGCATAGGAGGCAGCATGGAAGAAGAAAGCACAATGACAGACACTGAGCTAATGGGACTAACCAGCAAAATTCATGAGATGAGCATGTGAGCAATAAAGCCAGATATTGGGAATATTTCTCCATCAATCTGGAAGTGCACAGCTCCTGCGGATATGAAAATATTCACTGTCTGCTCATACCTAGTACTGTCAAAATAACTGATGAACTGTCTAAATTGAATACTTTTGCAGCACTGCCTCTAGAAACATCTCAGAAACAGCAAATGCATGTTCCCACAGCTAAATCCTTGATTTCCTGTCTTCTGGAGATGGCCCTTTCGGGAAGGGCATAGAAACGGCAACTGCTGTTCTGGGTGAGGCGCTCCACTTATTGGTTGCTCAGTGCACCCAGGCCACCCCCCAAAATGTCTTTCTGTATATTTGCAGGTGCTTTGTGTTAGTGGGGGGTCTAGAGTAAATGGGCCTTCTAGCACATTTTATGTAACATACACATAGTTGTGCTTGTGGAACAATATTTCACACTTTTACATCATCGTTCATCCCAATTGATTTGAAAGGGACATACGGCCTCTCTACAGCATTATTTCACTTCTTCACTTATGCTGTGGAAACATTTAGCATGGAACATTTAAAATGCTGTAAATGCTTCTGCAACAGGAAGACAGAGTTCTTAAGTACACCCTGAGCAGTTCATTGTGAATGAACTGGCAGCAATAAGCGCTGGATAAACTCCTTGCACTTACACTTGGCACAGGGAGCCAGTCATTGCTTTGCACTCAGAAGCAATCACAGTTACCTCTTTAAAAGAAAGAGAAACTCAACAGATTGCTGGGACATGCCTACCACAAGTTAATGCTGTGCAAAACACTGCAGGGCCACCGCTCAGAGCCTAATCTTTGCCTCCCACCTAGGGGCTATGTTGTTATTCCCAGTGGCACACTGCAGTTGCACCCATGGTGCTGGATCACAGAGGGTGGGTCTTGTCTATGAGCACTCCCACCGAATGGATGGCTTAGCTAAAATGCTTAGTCCATTAGTGAGGAAACATGTGCAATCTTCATACCCCATCATGCCCTCTTCTGGGGCAGGGCAGCCTGCTGCACTTCCACTCTGGTTCCTGTTTGAAAGAAATTAAAGAGGGCAGGGAGTGAGCAATTTAACACAGCAGCAAACACCTTTTCAAGGCAGGCTGGCTCTTTACCCCTGTGAAGACAACCTGCCCCGACAGCTTTGTAAAGTAGCTAATGAAAAGAAAAACCTCAGGAGGGATATAACAGCAGCAGATGGGTTTTGAGGGAGAAAGGGTTGTTTTGAGGCAAGGTAGGGAGGCAATTCCGTATAGCTTGAAGAAGGGGTAAATGTAGAGATCTAGTAATGGAGCAGATTATAGCTAGGAACATTACGGAGCTTCAAGTCTGAGTAATGTTCAAATTGTTATTCTCCTTTTCCTTTTATTTTTTATCATTCAATTGCTTGCCATCATCTGCAGGAATAAGAGCCAACGCCAGCTCATCTTAGAGAAATGTTACATGAAAGAAATAATGGAAGAATAAAGCCCTAACAGAAAGGCTGCATTGCACATTCCATTTTCTTTGCCAGTCTCTAGTACTGCTGCCTGCAACAGTTTTGCCTGCTAGGAGTCATCAGAATGTGAGGCCCAAACAGAGATACGTATTTCTCTCCCAAATCTCTTCCCTAGCAGCATTCCCTGTCACCAGCAAGGCCACTGGTCTGTCATTCAAGCCTGTGAATTGTCTTTGTACCATCCTTCTCCTTGGTCTCACCACTTCTTCCTTGACAAAGATTTTCTTTTGATCCTTACAACTAAGTCTATCATATAGATCAGGCCTGGGCAGAATATGGCCCATGGGCTGGATCCAGCCCGCCAAGCCACCGGATCCAGCCCGCGGAGGCAACAGAGAGCCCCAGGCAAGCTCCCCAGCTTGCCCCGCAACCCCACGCACAGGGCAGAAATGTGGCTGCTGGGCTCCTTTTCTCTTTTGAAACTGAAAGGGAGGGGGGAAGTTTTAGGAGCTGCCCCGCTCCCCAGCACATTTCCATTGGCCAGTTTCTGGCAGAAACCGGCCAATGGGAGCTGCTTGTTGTAGTAAGAGGCAGCTAAGAAGAATCACGCCCTTTCTTCTGGGCTCAGTTATTCATGAAGTTCATGGCCAGGCAAGCAGGGAGGCTGGCTGGGAAACATTTTAAGCTCTGCAGGCAAGTTGGCTAGTTTGGCAGCTGGCAAGTAAGTCTCTTGGCCACAGCCTGCTTCTGGCACCCCAACCCTTTCCTGTACCAGTCTCCTTCCCCAGATCACAATCCCCTGCTACTCTAGGTCACATCCCACATCTTTTACTTTGTTTGTGCTCCCAGTAACTAAGGTGAGTATTTTAAGGCCAGATTTTGCTGGCTAGCAGTGTCTTCAAAAAGAGTTACTTGTGTGCATACATCTGAGGGCAAAATTTAGTCTTAATGCTTCATTCCAATGTATGTTTTGGATCAGACAGAACAGGTACTGGTAATTATTGGAAGCATTCAATGAAGGGCAATACACTTGTGGCAGGAGCTCTTCATGGAGCAAAGTTTCCTCAAAGGCTGGCTATCCCAGGCTCCCCCAGTAGGAGGGATACCCTCCCTGCCAAATTATATGGTGACACTGTAATGTGAACAAATGTCTGCTAGAGATTAGACTGAGATCACTAACCTCATTTTTACTTGTGACCCAACCCTGAATTGATCTTACTGTCTTCAGGGGTGAAAGGCTACTGTACTGCATTAACCCAAAGAAATGAAGACATTTTTTCAATTGTCTCCTGTCTGTTTGAGACTTTCTGCTTATCATTCAGCATTTGTCCCGCATGTTGACTAGGCATCAGATATAAACTTTTTTAAACCAACAAGATTGATAGTTCAGCCTTTTCCCATGTTTCATGGCATAATAAAGCTTCTCTGTAGGCTTAGCTTGGGAGAGTCAGCTTTTCACCCTGTGCATCTGTCAGAAAGCTACAATGCCAGAAGAGGGAACAGTATTTTTCTCTTTCTCTTGTAGAAGCTGGGGACCAGTTAGCTCTTCAATTTTCTCATATTTGTGCCCTTCTCTGAGAACCAGTTTTTGTCTGTACAAATGTTACACACATTAACCCCTTCTAGTTGCTGGAACAAATACAGAAATTTATTAATCAACTACTGTCTTCAGGCTAACAGGTCTGACTGGTCCTTTAATGTGTGTCTACATAGCATCATTAGCTCGAAATAAGCTACACCAGTGTTTCTTAAACTTTTTGAGACCACAGAACACCAAACAATAATATTTTTTTATGTGGAACACCTATGAAAATTTTCTTTAAAAAAAATTGTTGTCAGACAAAAAAAGACAAAAACAAAGTAGTAACAAAAACAAAGAAGAGGTCTTGGCACACCTGCGAGTTGGTCACGGAACACCAGTGTTCCGCAGAACATAGTTTAAGAAACACTGAGCTACACAATTTGCACTATGCTAATTGCATAGCTACACAGTGCCAAATTTCGAAATAACGCACTATTCCAAAATTCCCCTTAACCCTCGTGTAATGAGGGTTACCAGGACGTCGGAATAAGCCACCCATTATTTCGAAATCTATTTCAAAATAGATTCTTCAATATCATAGAATCATAGAGCTGGAAGAGACTTTAGGAAGTCATCAAGCCCAGCCCCTTGCCCAAGGCAGGACCAATCCCAATTAAATCAACCCAGCCAGGGCTTTGTCAAGCTGAGACTTGAAAACCTCTAGACACAGAATAGCTATTTTGGGGTACTTCCTGTATCCTGAAATAGCTCTGCAGTGTAGATGTACCTTTAAATAAGAAACTTACTCTTTTTACATCCCCACATCCTCATTCAATCCCTGCAAAAAAACCGCAACCAGAGATGTGGTCACACAAATGTTTGGGGCTTTTTTGTACAAGTGTCTGAATTCACATACAAACGGATATTTGTGCAAGAAGAAATATTCATTCCATGCCATTCATTGGTGTTTCCTGTGGCCAGCCAGGGAGCAAATCCATACCAAGTCACATGTGCCACAGATAGTAGCTTCGTAAATGGAACCACCTGCCTAAATGTAATGTTCTGCAGGATCAGGGCTCACAGTTAGGGTGACCGGGTGTCTAGAGCACTCACTCACAAAGGGATCCTGGTGGCAGGGGCATTAGGTTTGCAGAAATTTTGGTGATGCCCAGAATACCCAGAACCCCTACTCCTCCCCCTCTCAAACTGGGAGGCTCTAGGAGGGAGTTGGGTGGAGAAGGGCTGCAGGTTCTGGGAGGGAGTTTGAATACAGGAAAAGGTCTGTGGTACAGGTTCTGGGATGGAATCTGGCTGCTGGGGGCAGACTGTGGCCTGGAGTTGGGAGTGAGGGGTTAGGCCCTGGGAGGGAGTTTGGCGGCTGGAGGGGGTGTGGGAGTTTGGGGGTGGAAGAGGGATGGGGGAGAGGCTGTAAGCTCTGGGAAGGAGTGAGGTGTGCAAGAATGTGCAGGGAGATGGGGTGCAGTTGCTGCACTTACCTGGGGCACCCTGCTCTGGCAGCAGCTATTGAGTAGGGTTGCCAGGTGTCCGGTATTTTCCCTTCCCGTCCAGTAAAAAAATTTAGAAAATACCAGACACCTAAAATGTCTGGTACTTTCTGAGTTTTTCCCAGCCAGGAGGCGAAAATCATGGTCTGTCCAGCATAATACGGAGGCAGCCTGGCAACCCTAATGCTTACTGGGGAGCTGTCCAGCCCGGCGCAGGGAGGCAAGATGGTGGGCGGCCACTGGCCACCTGTTAGGGCCAAAAAGCCTCACCACACGGTTTTTAAAGGGACCATGGTGTTTCTTTGTTTGTTTGGGGGTTTGGGGCTTAACAACTCTTTGAGGCTTTTTTTTTTTTCTTAACAAACTTTTTCCTGGTGTGGTTTTGTTGTTGTTGTCGTGTATTTTTTCTGAAACCATCTGGCAACCCTACTCCTGAGGGGCGGGGGTCTCCATGCGCGCTGCTGCCCACCTGCCACATCCTGGTCATGCCTGCTGCCCTCAGGCAATTTAAAATGTCCCTGAGGTTCAGCCAACCCATCACCGGCAGCAAAGTGCAACTAGCATGCACGTGTCTCCAGGTGCTGTTCCCAGGACTCCGCAGCAGGAGCAACAAACAGTGACACCCCCAGGGCCACAGGAACATGCTGGCAGTTGTGCGGAGCAAGCGGGCAGGAGGATTTGGTGGAGCCAGGGACCGGGCCAGGAATATTCCTGGTGCTCAGTGTGACGTAGTGTTGGTGCTTTGCTGGTTGCTATGCTGGACAGTGGGCTGTGAGTGACCCCCACTGGCTGCTGGCTGCAGCACGGCCCAGCAGGGCAGAGGATGAGTCACTAGGCAAGGGTCTCTGAACCTGTCCGACCAGCTACCCCCCAGGGAGACAAACAAAGGAAAGTGGAATGCTGCCCCTGGCTGGGGGGCAGGGCTGGAAAAGGGTTAGTTTAGTTTCTGTCTGGGATCATGGAGGAGACAGCCTAGGGAAAGGGGCTGGGATTTAAGGGCCCAGTCCCCCCCTCATCTCAAGGGGGGCTGAGGCACCCTAGGCCCGGTTCCTATAACCAGATATCATCTGTGCTGTGCTGTATCCTGGAGAAGCAATAAACTCCCTCTATTCTACTGTCCGTGCCATTACAGGGGTGCAGGAGACGGGAAAACCCCAACGCACCGTCACACTCAGGCACTGCAGGCCCATATAACTCACCACCTGTGCCGGTTGGCAGTGCCACACAGGCCTTTGACTGTTCGGTTGGCAGTGCCACACAGGGGGCTGGCAATCTCCCTGCTGGTCTCCTTTCCACGCAGCCCCTGGGAGGCAACCAGAATGTCCTGCCTCCAGCTTCTATGTGTAGAGGAGCTGGGAACCACAGCCAATGGGAGCTTCAGGGCCGGTGCCTGCAGATAGGGCAGTGTGCTGTATAGCTGCCTGGACGCGCCTCCATGGAGGAGCCAGAGGAGGGACATGCCTCTGCTTGAAGGAAGTGCTCCCCAGGACCTGACCCCTCCCATGCCCTAACTCCCTGCCCCAGCCCTGATCCCCTTGATCCTATCCTGGAGCACCCTCCTGCACCCCAAATCCTTCATCCCCAGTCGCATCCAGAGCCCACACTCCCAGCCAGAGCTCTGACTCCTGTCTTGCACCCCAAACCTCTGCCACTGTTCTGATCCCCTTCTGCCCCCCAAACTCCTCAGCCTCAACCTGAAGCACTCTCTACCCCAAAACCCTCATCCCAGGCCCACCCCAGAGTCTGCACTCCCCAGCCAGAGCCCTCACACCCTTCTCGCATCCTAGCCCACTGCCTCAGCCTGGAGCTCCCTCCTGCACTCTGAACCCCTCATCCCTAGTCATACCTCAAAGCCCAAACTCCAAGCCAGAGCCCTCACCCTCTCCTGCACTCCAGCCTCTTGAGCCAGGCAGGTGAATATGAGCCAGTGACTGAGGGAGGGAAGATGAAGTGCGCAGAGGCAGGCCCTTGGAGAAGGGGTAGGGCATGGATGGGACCTGAGAGGAGGAGCAGGGTGGGGGTGGGGCAAGAGTGTTCAGTTTTGTGTGACTCAAAAAGTTATAAACCTACTTATAGCTCTAAATTCTACTACAGTGTGCCAAATGGATGACATGGACATACATGCATCACAAGTTCAGTTTTCACATCCAAAAGATTTTCATGTCAATCTAAAGGAGGGTGAGTTTGCTCCTTAGAAAATCCCAAATGAGGTCAAAAACTGTTCCAGCAAACTGTGAAGACATTAAGTTAGATAGTGGTTGTACATGTTACTAATGTGATTCACCTCCTCTCTCAGTTAAGACTGTTGGATGCTCCTCTTCTGTATGAATCTCCACCTACCTGGTGAACCACCTTTACCATCCACACTTTTCCATTTATGCCCCTGGGCAGAAATATATGCAGATTGCAGATTTCAGAACTCACCTTAACAGGCCCTCATAAGGTTTTCCCTTCAGAGTGACCATCCCAATTCTTTACAGAGCAAGATTTGTCAAAGAATCAGAGAAAGAAAATAAACCAAAATGTACAGTTGTCTTAATACAACTAGGTTTAAACTTTGCCTCAAGGTTAACCAGATAAAATAATGTCAGTTACAAAATAGTATTAATTTTAGGGTTGGCCAAAACATAATAAATGCTGTTTGGTAAAAAAAAAATCAAGTTTCTAAATTTGCTTTTGCTCTAATGCAGAATGAAACCATAATCTTTAAAACATTTTTTTCAAAAACATCTGTGCATGAAAGAACCAGAACAAGTACTTGAATGTGGGGCTCCCTGCATCCCTTAAAAGTGCCCCAACTACTTAAATGTTCTGGGTCCCTCTCCCCACCTACACTGAAATTCCATCTTGGACTTGAGAAATCTGTAAGGAAATTATTGTTGAAATGGAGACTTTTCCATTCAACTTTTCAGTTTTGCTGAAGTGATATTTTTTCAATGGGGAAAAGTTTAACTGAAAACTTTTCAACCAGATTTAGTCTCCTTCCTCTGTTCCCATGTCAAAAGGATCCTGTTTCTAATAAGGTAAGTGTTCTTCAACAGCTGATGCAGAAATTCCCATTCACCACCTTCACTCCAGAATGAATTAAAGAACATGTAATTTACTTTTTGATAATTAAAAACTGAATTAGCTCCAATGCTGGTCACCTGGAAGTGTCCATGGTCCTTTTCAAGTCCCAGCTTGGAGCTTCTTTTTCATCAACTGCAGAATCCAACATTCTCACATTCCAGTCTCACCACTATCCTCCTCAACCCACTCCTCGAACATGGACCAGTCACTGGAATTACCTTTCTTATCAACTTCAGCAAACCTGGACAAAACCACCTTCAGTGGGCAAGTTTCTCCACTCCCTCCTTCTGCTTCTAACCTTCAGATGAATGTTTCAGTGGTTCTTAATGGTTTGAAACCATTGTAACCCTCATACCTAATGCAACACATACCCTAACATTTCCTACAATGTCTTTTTGAGAGAACAAGCTCTAAGATCTGAGACATGTCAATCACCCAGCATGCCACTTTCCAAAAAATGAATCTGTTCTGGTCTATGTGACTGAATTCATCCCCTCTCTTCTTCTAGGCTTTATCAAATAGTTTGTCTCAGGATGCATTAGCATCCTCCAAAAGCTAATTCTCTCATGCTTCAAACTGGTTCTCCGTGGTCCTCTGAAAAGTTGAACCTAACAATCAGTTGAATGGTTTCTGTGATAGCTATGTTATTGTGTTTAAATGGCTTTATTCATCATCCATTTAGAGGCCAGTGGTAGCAGGGGAGTATTCTTCTACTGTGTCAGAAGAGGTTGTTTCCCATATAGCAGTTACTCACCCTTCCCCACCTCCTGTTCTGCAGTCCTTAAAATAGAATTGCTAGGCTTAGGGTAGGAATTTGTATTTTCCACCACAGTGCATATGAAGAATTTGATCTGAATATATATGTTATTCTTTGAACAGGGGAAGTAGTTGTATTATTTTGGGAATGTGATCAAACAAAGCTAAATGCAAACTCATGTCAATAGCTTGGGTAATTCATCATTTGAGTAACCGGCAAATATACAAAAGAAATACTCTCTGTGATGTGCTTGTTATTTTTATATGCACATACATCTGAAGCACAAACCAAATTCTATTCATTTACAATAGTGCCATTTGGTATTGGTTTGAACACACAATAGTGTACTGCAAGCAGAATTTGACCCACTTTTATTAATATTTTAAATAGACAGAAGCCAACATTTTCAAAAACAGAAGTCCAAAGTTAGACTCCTAAATCTATATTCACACACACAACCCTTTGTTTAATGTTAATTAAGGTAGCTCTTGTCAATAAAACTAAACCATGAAGGATTACGAAATACAAAGTTAAGGATTAAAAGGTTGCAAAGTCAAGCACTCTCATGTTAGGAAGTGTCAGAAAGACCATGTCCATGCAACCTTGATTCAGCCCCCTGGAGCGTATGCTTTATGATAAAGACTTTAAGTACATGCTGAAGTGATTGCCTGTGAAAAATTTGGTTTAAGTGACTCGCAAGCCTCACATAGAAACTTTGTAGCCGAGGCAGAGATGGAATCCAGTTCTCCAAGGTGGCACTCAACTGAAATCTTCTGCTTCCTCATGTCACACCTAATTCCCGTAACAAATGAGACAGGAATCCTACAGACCACAACTTTCTTGTCTATACAACCCCAGTTCATCCTCAGTACAGATCCAACTTGTACACTGAATGAGGCAGGAATCCTGTGGAAAACAATACTATGGGATCATGTAATCAGAGATGGTATGAGCATGCCTGGGCAACATTCATTTTGGCTTTTTATAATTTAAAAGGGCTTGATTTTGCAACTGTTTAATTTTTAATTTTGTATTGCCTCCTATTTTATGGGCTAGTTTATCAATGAACGCAATCTTCACAAAAGTTAAACAGGGATGTTATTGTTTTTAAATACCAAGAAAATTGTTTTTCTATATGCTATTTTAATAAAGCACTTACACATTTGCTATCTTTCATGTATATTTTCTGACCATTGCTATCTTTGTGATCCTCCATATTTCAATACTCAGTTCCATCTTGCTTGCTATATTGAACAGAGTATGCTTTTAATGCAGCTTCAGATTTACTGCAACTTCTAAAAGATTTACCTGTGAAGGAACTCATAGCTATAATTCCCTACTGCCTTAAAAATATAAATATTCAGAAAGCTTCAATTTATCAACTTTCTAAAATATCCATAAAAGGTCTTTGGAATTCTGTGCCTTATTTTCATGTAACTCTTTGAGCAAAGTAACAATGACTCTTTGTTTAATATAGCCACAGTACAAACCCAAAGGAGCACATAATTGAAGTTTATCTAAACCAGGTCTGTTCTCATTGCAGCTCATTCTGTGAGCTAATGTTATAGCGGTATTAGGGAACTCCGTTATCAAAGGCAGCCGCTGCCAGTACAACAGAGGCAATATTGACTCTCTCAAATATGTAAATGATTGGAGAGAGGGAGTGGAAAGTGCCTGGTTGTCATTGATGTTACAAAGCTCTTGTTCAGGTAGTTCCAGGGGCAGCAAATGTTCGCTTAGTCTGGAAGGGAGAGGGAAACACTGATTGTTCTAGTGTTGCTGTTTTCCAAATTTCCTTAAAAATTAATGCAAAACAGGCATTGGAGATCATTCCTCACACCTTAATTGGCGGCTGAAGTTTAAGTCAAATTCACTGTAGTCTGTTTACAAAAAAGAAGGAAGAAAGAAAAATTCTCTGAAACAAACATCTGGGCCCACATTAAGTATATTGGTATTGCAAGACCACGATTTAGTCATGTGGAAGACTTTCAGAACTGCCCAAAGCTCCCATTGACTTCAATGCATTTAGCACCCTTTGATCAGAATGAATACTCAGTACTTTTGAAAATGAGGCAAGAAGTAAACAAAATGTTTACTTTGCAGCCAGATGGGACTATCATGATCATCTAGTCTGACATGCATATCACAGTCTACAGAACCTCTCATAATCCTGTTGCAGACCCATATCTTCTGGCTGAGTTACTGAACTCTTCAAATCTTGATTTAGAGACATCAAGTTACAGAAACTTCACCATTTACACTAGTTCAAACTAGGGATGTAAAATCCAAATTAATCAATTAACGGATAAAGGTTCGGTTAATTTAGCATTTGACCAGTTAACTGACTGCTAACTGATATCCCAGGCAGGGCCCACTGTAGCCTGACTTGAACATCCTCCAGGCCACGAGGCTTCCACTTCCAGCCCCATGCAGGGCCGATTGCTGGCTCCTGGCCCCAGTCACCATCTGCCAGCTGTGCGGGGCAGGCTGGCGGCCCCATGTAGAGGCCAGGCAAGGCTGGAGCAGCCCTCCACCTGCAGCAGGCCACAGGCAGGGGCTCCTCCTGGGTAACCGGTGAACTGGTTATATCCCTAGTTCAAACCATCAAGTGACCTGTGACCCATGCTGCAGAGGTGGGGGAAGGAGAAGTGGAACCCAGGTCTCTGACAATCTGACCTAGAGGAAAATTGCTTCCCAACTCCAAATACGGTGATCAGTTAGACCCTCCAAGCATGTGGGCAAGACCCACTCTCCAGACATCTGGGAAAGAACTCTATGTCATAACTCAGAGCCCCCTCTCTCTACCGTCTCATTGCTAGGCATCAGCGATATTTACTAATAGCGGGTGCAGATGGGTCACATTCCATGGTAGGCAGTCTCATCTCACCATCCCCTCCTAAAAACGTCACCCGCTCAGTCTGTAAATACATATGGTGTAGAGAACCTGTCTGTATGCCCCGATTTTTGAAAGGCACTGGGACCATTTGAATGAAGATGAGGGGACTGCCTCATACAGCACACCTGGGAATTTGGCCTACTCTTAATGTAAACTGGAATGTTAATACAGAAATGAGACCTCACGCTCTATTGATGAATGATATTCTCCACTTCAAGAACATTGGAGATATCTGGATTTTAGTTAACATTTTGTTTACTTCTGTCTACCTAATTTACTATCCTGGTGTCTGCTACTCGGGGACAAAAAATGTCAGTTTTTTACTGGGGTGGTTATGGATTTGCAGAAAGGGAGACAGTGGATGTAGACAGCCCAGTGGATGTAGACTGATATTTAAAGAATACAAGTGTCAAAAACTAGTCTGTTTTGTCCAGATCCAAAGTGGGGCCAAAGTTTAATGAGTTGGTAATGAATCAGAGGATTAGAGGATGGGAAAATAGGAAGAGACAAAGGCGTTAGGCTCTGGGGTTAAATAGGAGAATGGAATCTGATGACAAGATTGGGCAGGCGGAGAAGGGGTGCAGAAGGATCCAGGGCTCCCTGGCAGTGCAATGACTAAGAACCAATGGACTTTCAGAAAAGGTGAGGAGGCGGAGGCAAGTGGATGTTACTTTTCCATGACTCGATATATTTCTGATGTTTTTATCGATGAATAAAGTGGGATTCCTTTACAGTCTGTGTAACTTTAACTCTCACCAGGTCCCCGAAGGCGAAGCAGTGATCCAGAGTACCCACAAGGGTTGTGTTCTGGAGATGGTGCCTGTGAACTACTGGAGACACTTGGAACGCTCTGCACTGCTCTTGGTCCCTAGGGCAACTGAGAAGCAGGTCCCCAGGGCCCAAGAAGGAGTACCAGCTTTGGAGTCTGTACCCCAGAGGGTCTCCTGAAAGTTTAGTCTAAGAGCCAATGTCTAGATGCTGCTCAGACTAAGCTTAAATACTTGTGGGAGCCAGATTTGTATCTAACCCAGCAGTGTGAAGCTGAGCGGGGGCTGTAACTGTTGCATACAATCATTGCTCCCTAACAGATCTGTGAAAGAGCTTAGAACGACTGTGGTCAAAGTCCACTAGCGAAGTTTGCAGGAATGCAGAGTTGGCACAGAATTGCAGGAGTATCCAAATCTATTTGCTGCTTTTCACATGCTGCTTGGTCTTTCCATGATCTCATATATAAATTGACCTGCACACTCCAGAGTTTCCTGGGATTCTCACTGCTTCTGCAAGTTGGCAGGTAATTCTGCTTCCATGTAGCTTATTGCTTGATATTTCTGCAGCCACTCAGCTAAGTTAAACTAGTCTCTTCTATTCCAGCAGAGTGAATGCAAAATAGTATTATAAAGATTTTTGTAAGAGAAAGTGTTTGCTCACCTTATATACAACTTCAGACACCTTATAAATGATACCTGTTGTAGAATATATTCATGGCCAAGTCACATCTATACTATTACAAAAGGAGAGGTGTCCATCACGCTGTCTGTCACAAAGAACATTTGAGAAGACTTGAGAAGTTTCTAGGGGGAAGCAGGCCCCTCTGCCCCACCTACAGCCCTGCCCCCTCCGCTGAGGCCCTACCCCCACAATGGGGAGGGAGGAAGAGAAGCAGTGCATGGAGTGCACACATGACTCCCCCGCTCCCTACCATGGGGAGGGGATGTGCACATGCGCGCCCACCCCAGAACAGCGGAGAGGAAAGAGGACGAAAACCCCCAACCCACCGGGAGCAGCGGGGAGGGAGGAGGCCCCACAGCCTGAGCTGGCCCTAGGAATAGCAGGTAAGGAGGTGGCCATGTGTACATCTACCAGCACAACAGGATGAGTAATGCTAGTTTTTTATAAAGCTAAAGCCAAATCCAATCAGTCTCACATACATCCCTCCCCCCACAAAAAAACCAAAGCAACTAAAGTGGTCTGTTCAACAGTGTCAGAAATGTCACTTGTATCACCCTTTCCAAAGAGCCAGGCTGAAACTTCTGTACTAAATGATAAATCTAGAAAATCCCAAAGCACTTTATAGACATAATGATAGAGGTACAGACTATGCACAGGGATTAACTTCATACACCACTGAAGTTCAGTTGCCTCAAAGGTGAAAAAGGGCAATTGTTTCATCGCACAAAACATAAGTAGCAAAGGGAGGGGGTCCAGTAATGGATGCTGAGAATGATTAGGGTCATGGAAAAACTCATCTGAAGAGATTGAAATAACTTGGACTGTTTGCTTTAGAGGAGACGAGTCAGACGAGATATGATAAAGGTATACCAAATATTGAATGGTACAGAGGAGAGTGACAGATTCTATTAATCAATTCTCATACGTTAAAAAATGAAAAATGGCACATTCCAAAGCTCTTTCATATACACTGCAGGGCTAGTCCCTAGAACTCAGAGCCACAGGATAGTAGTGAAGCCAAGAATTTAGAAGGAGTCATAAAAGGATTGGCTATTACTGTAGTGAATAAGGGTATCCAGTACATATTAGTAACTAATAACAAAGAGTTTTGGAAAGGATATCAACCCCCAGGGTCAAGGGGGCCTCAAACTATTGGGAATAAAGAGGAAATTTTCCCTAGCTATTGGTTATCCTAGAATAGTGGTCTCTAACTTTTTACAACCAAGATCACTTTTTCAATGCCAGGACAAGCCAAGATCTACCCCATCCCATCCCCAATACCCCACCCCTTCCTTGAGGCCCTGCCCTCTCTGTTCCCCTCCTCTCCATCACTTGCTATTCCCAGCTTGCGCGCTGAGGGTACAGCTACACTGCCCCTTTTTTTCAATCCTTCTGTCGGAAGAGGTTTTTCCAACATTTGACAATCTTCCAACAAAGAAGATTAACCATTTTTTCTTCTTTGAGTGCTTGTTCATGTCAATTCCATTTCCTTTATGAAGTGTGCCATGGGTACCATGGCTAGGATCTTGACCAGCTCTTAACATTTGCAGATGCAGACCATTATCCAGGACAATATTCTTTGTGATGAGACCAGGAGTCCTTTCATCTGGAATGCTACTACCTTGAACACCTGGTTCGACTTCCTGAATGGCCTAGTGCTCTCGATGTAGAATGCTAGCGCCTGCCAAACATCAAATGAGTGAAGCATCTGTTCTTGACTTCTGATACGAAACTTGGAATAGAAGATATGGAGAAAAATACCTTGGTTAGATTGGAAGGACAGCTTTCTGGTTGCGATGAACCTGGTGAAAGAGCCTGGGAAGTTCTGTATATATGGAAGAAACCAGGAAAGGAACTAGAAAAGAAGGCACCAGAGGAAGTGGTCCTGGGGAACAGTGGAACATGGCAGTACTTGGCATAAGTACCTAAGGCTAAATGCCAGTAGCCAAGTCTCCCTCCTCATCCCCAATCTAGAAAGGTGGGGCAACATGGGGAACTAATTAGCACATAGAAAGTTTGGAAAAATACTTGGGCCCAGGGAAAGGCTGGGGAACTAAGTATGACAGCCAGCAAAGACTGGCAAAGAACTGAGCCCAGATGGATACTGGAAGACTGGTAACAGAGCAGCTGTGCTAGCTGGGTGAGTGGGTGACACTTGGCACAGCCAGACAAATAAAAACTATTTTTGGTACAACTGCACCAGCAGCAGGAGGGGCACTCATGTCTCTGTACCCTCTATCAGTAATAAATGTCCGGTGATTTGGTTAACTGAGCTCCTGCTTCTATCACTGTCTCAGTGCTTCAGCCTCCTCATGCTCTCCCACCAATAAAAATTGATCATGAGGTCATGTAAGAAACTGTTTTATTTATACAGAATTTTGTTTTAAATCCTGAGAGGAATAAATCACTCAAAGCACCACAGTCAAGTTGGGGGGGAGGGTGTAACTGACACAAATTTGAATTAAGCTTTGCAACTTCAGCCACATCAATTGTGTAGCTTAAGTCGAAATAGTTTAACTCAGCTTTTGGTGCTATATACACAGGAGGAAGTTGAAGGAAAAACATCCTTCCTCCAACTTCCCTTACTCCTCATGAAATGAGGGTTACAGGAGTTGCAGTAAGAAGTCCTCCGGCTTGACATTATTTCAAAATAATGGCTTGCTGTGTAGACGCACATTTTGTTATTTCGAAGTAATGTCAGTTATTCCGAAATACCGCTGCTGCATAGATATAGCCATAGAAAGCCTGTGGGAGAGCCAAGAACAAGGGTTGCCAACCATCCAGGATTAGCCTGGAGCCTGCAGGAATTAAAGAGGAATCTTTAATTAAAGATGATGTCATGTGATGAAATTGCCAGGAATCTATTCAGCCAAAATTGGCAACCTTACCAGGAGCTGAGTCCAAGTTTGAGTTCCAGTCCAGGGCCCTAACCACAAAACCATGCACTCTCTCTGAATGCAATATTTATTTCAGTACTTATGTGCCCCGATCACTCTAGAATGCAGATGTGGGTAGTTTGCTATCCATGCCAAGACTGTGCAGTCTGGGGAGAACATCTGGAGATCCCATGTGATGACAGCAAAGTATCATAGGCTGTTGTGTCTTGTTTGAATCCTGTGGTGCTTCAGACATTTGGAAAGTGAAAAGACCAATCCTCAGATGTTAAGGCTTAGGTTCATTAAAAATGCAGAGTGATGTTCAAACTATTTTTCACAACTTCAGTGAAACAATCCAACTGAAACTGAAGAATGAGTGTCCATTCCTTGTCAATAGCACCAGGCGCTGTGTCAGAAATGGTGTGCAATAAGAAAAAGAACAGAAAATCTTGCTCTATCATATATTCAGAAAAGTGCCATCTAGTGGAATTTCATGCAGTTGCAGACTCAGATTACAACTGGAGAGAGAAAGCATCTTGGAGAAACTTCTGCAGCTTTTGGACACATGAATAGGCAGCCATTTGTTAGGTTTCAGTAGGTTCTAATTTAGCAACCTTCAAAGACTTTACACTTTGAAATTTAAATAAAAGACATAGCAAACTCCATTTGTGTACAGTCTAGTTTGGAAATACCAGCTGCTTAGTTTCATTGTATTTCCTAATGGAATGTTCAGGTTAGGAGGACTGCTCCAAAGCAAATATCATTATTGGACATTGGTAGACAATTGTTTTGGGCACACCCTTAACCATTCAAGACCCTCATTTAGTAGACATAGTATCTTGTCTATACTAATAGAGGGGTTGAGGGGAGGACAACACAGATGTTTAAAAACTATAGTTAAGAGGGCTGGGAAGATTAGAAAATCAAGTTCCAAGAGTGTTACATGCTAGAAGAAAAAGCAGAGAATAAGTTAGAGATTCCAGAAAGCACAATAGAAAAGTGACTCATCAAAAAGTTGAATTGTGGTGTATCTTATGTGTGCCTCTCTACTCAGGTATTTTGATAAGAGGCCATACAAGTACTTGGAGGGACAGATGAGCATTAGATTGGCTCAGTTTACAAGAAAAAACAGGTTTCTAACCACTAGAGCAGCAAACAATGTATGATCTGTTAATGGTATGGTGAGCTCTTTCTTTTAATTTATCACTACCACCTATCAAGATTCTGCAGACCAAATTGCTCCCTCTGTGCAAACCCCCCTAACCTGTACGGGAATTGTAGAAGAGTAACATGGCACAATTTGTCATGCAGTATCTTTATTACTGATCTTGCACAACTAGGATAGCAAAATCTTTAAAGAGGAGTTGCACCATTCTAGAACAGATTATATTATGGCATGTATTTCAGGAGCAGCACGGCAGGACTGTTCTCTGCCTCTAATCCTTCTCTGGAAAAAATATGGGATAGCCTAGCTTACATATACACGTACATCTGACTGTAGAAATATGGATTGTCCTGCCCCATTCTCTTTTGAATCCAACACTTTTTCAGCCTTTGGGCAATTACTTTTATTTCTTGGTTATCTCTACTAACACACATACAAAGAATCAGATAATGGGCCAGATCCTCGGCTAGTGCAAATTACCATGGCTCCATTGACATCAATGTTGCTTTGCTGATTTAAACTAGAAGAGAATTTTGCACAATTTAAAGCACTTTGGATACCAAGGGCTAGATTCTATAATGTGTGACTGCTGCTTGGTACAAAGGGGCCATTATCTGGCTACACTCTTTGTTTCATGTTTATACAGTGGTTAACACAATGGCTGCATCTAGACTGGCAAGATCAAAAACTTGCCAGCTGTCTACACTGGCCACTTGAATTTGCGCAAGAGCACTGACTTTGTAATGTACAAAATCAGTGCTTCTTGCGTAAATAGTTTCATGCTCCCGCTCGGGAAAAAGCCCTCTTGCACAAGAATACTTGCGCAAGAGAGCCAGTGTAGACAGGGAAGGATTGTTTTGCACAAAAAAGCCCCGATAGCAAAAATGGCCACCAGAGCTTTCTTGTGCAAAATCGCGTTTACACTGGCCATGGATGCTTTTGCACAAATGTGCTTTTGCGGAAATACTTTTAACGGAAAAACTTTTCCGTTAAAAGTATTTCCGCAAAATCATGCTAGTCTAGACGTCGCCAATGGGGTTCTGCTCCATGACTAGGTATCCTAAGTGCCCAGCAGAGACTTCCCATGGGCTTCATCAGTGGTCAGTTTAGTGGGCCTTTACAAGACCCACTAGATCAACCCTGCAAAATTGATGCTGGAGCATCAATCTTGGGGTAAGTGTAGACCTGGCCTGAGTGTAACAGCTTTAGTTAAGTCCTGAAGTGTTTCCTTTCACCATCACCCACCAGTATAAGGAACTATATTGAAGTTGAGGGACAGTTGAAATATGGCAGAGTGGAGCACTGCTACATCAATATTCCATCGCTATAGGATGCATGAAGTGCCCTTCATCACTGGTGCCATTTGGAGCAGCCCAAAAAATGTTCTAAATTATTCTGAGGCATGGACTAGTGATGAGAATGAAAGGGCGGGTGGGTTTTTAATTTTGTCTTTTTACCAATAACTAAAAAAGTCTAGAGCATTTTTAAGAGTTTTCCAGGTGGATCATCTGTGAGTCAGTGTCATTTGAAAAATACTTATCCTAAACTTTTAATTTTTTTTAAGCTATCTCTTTTTCTTTCAATCACCATAATGTTCCTAAAAGTAGCTCTTTTTCAAGAGAAGTTAGGTGGGGATTGGTCACAATCAGTTCATCCAGAACATATATTATCTTAAAATACATTTTGTCATTCTGAGCCTAATTGATGTTGAGAACTGGCAGTTCCATTTTAAGACTACAAACCTAAAAAGACTCATGCTTACCTTTTTAAATGATTCCTTAAGTAGTGTTTAGAACATAATTAAGTTTTTACGAGTTTAGGGCTTTAGGGACTGCAAAATCCAAGCTGTCTATCATTTCAAAGTATTTGGATGTATTGTGTTTGATGTACTGTAGTAAATTATCTTCTCAATTGAGTATTATTGTTTTTATCTGGTTTTTCTGCTAGATATGTACAGATTGTAATTTTGTTTTCTGGATACAAGTACATCAAGCAACAATGTTGCATAGTGTACATTATATGCTTTCTAATACTTTTGGAGTAAGTATGTTATGTAGACAATGAACTAATTTCCTGCAAGACCTGTTTGTATGCTGCCCAAAATCTATGTAAATTTTCAGAGTTTTGCTTATAATCATGTTAAAACATTATGAAACAATTTTATAATTAGGGTTAAATTAGGGAAATTAGACAGATTACACACACTTTAAAGGATGACAAAAATTTGCAAGTTTCTAGCCCAAGGTATTTATCTTTTATTGTAAGATTCTATTTAAAGCAAGCTGTATCAATATAGAGCACAAATGGACCTAGATTAGTTTATGGACACATTTTACCTTTTTCTTTAATTGTGGATTTAACTATGTACCCAGGCATAATGCCTTTTAATTGCTTATTTATATTTCACTTCCTATATTTGCTGCTATGGCATTTCACTGTTCAAAGAGTATATATTTTCTTACAGTTACACAATATCACAACAGTCATGAAAATACAAATGTGCATCAAAGGTTACAGAAAAAATATTATACTCCATTCCTTAAATTGAGAAATAGTAGGCAATGGAATAATTGAAGACTTGATTATAGAGAAGCAGTAGCAATACCATAGTTAAAGCTGAGTCAGGATTCTCAGTTCAGTGGGACACATTAACTTCTTTGTCGAATGCATCTATATAATTTCCCGCTGAACTAGGCAATGGAATGTTTGAATGTTGTGAGAAACTGTGGGTTAACAGTTGCTAAATTGAAACATCATACCTGTTTCTGTCATAGTCAATGTGCCATCTCACCTGTTTATAAAGACATTATGGATCGCAGTACCTTTAAGTTGCACCCACAAATTCATGTTATTGCTCCAATACACCTCAAAAGTGTGTTTGACTCACTATAATTGAGATGAACACTGCCACTTTCTAGGGTTGGTTTCAGTAAGGTAATATGGAACATGGAGTGGGCTAACCTCCAAATGGAATCTGCCAGGTTGAAACGATGGGAGCTGCAACAGGAGCTGCTAGCATCTTTCACACTGCATTTCCTTGCTTTTAAGTTTGGAGGGGGTGGGAAGTCAGTAGCCAGTCTTGCCTTTTAATTAAATGTTTGCTGTAATATACACACAGCAGGGAACAGAGTTATGACTGCAGGTGCAACTTTAGCTTCTGTAGTTCCTGGCTATGGAGAATCAGCTCCTCCAACTGCTGTGAATTGTCATAATTCCACTGAAGTCAGGTCAAGTTACAAAAACTGATGCCTGGCCTTGTGGCCTTCACTTTAGAACCTTAACCTTGCATCCATGTCATTTTTCACGTGTGTGCATGTAGTTAGCCTTCATGTTTGTAATGTATATCGCCATGTCCTGAGACAGAGTCCATCAGAATTGTTACTATTAGAGTCTCAAGGTTCAAAAATCCAACATCAGCATTTCAACTGGGAACCATAATACTTGCTGAGTCTCTTGTTTACCAGATCACCTTGGAAGGCCACTTATGGCATTCAAGGAAGCTGTAAAAGCATTCCAGCTTTAATCGCTAATACCTTCTTCCAGCCATTGCAAGCTCGAAGGAATGCCGCTAGTGTCAAAGATTTAATGCTTTTTCACATTAGTGATGTCAGCACAAAAAGGCCATCTTCTCTGAATAATTTATCTCCCTGCTGCATAATTTTCTTATCTCTTTTCTCTTTTGGCTTTTTGCTGTAGATGAGGAGGTAAATGGCTGTTAGTCCTCGAAAAACCTATGGGGCATCCTTCCCATCAATCAATTAAAAAACACTTACCTTACACTCAACATGATTTATTTCTTGTTAATACAATTGTCTCACTATATCCTTCTATTATTATACCCTTAATTCCATTAGCCGTTCACTTAATGCTCTCTTTAAAGCTGACCCCCAGGCTGAGGAGAAGAGAAAGGGAAGTTCCTCTAATAGTGGCAATGCCAATAAAAACCTGGAAGCACTTTTCTTAAAATCTTGTAGGTCATTGAAAAGACAGGTCCAGAATATTTCCTGCCTGGAGAACAGGAAAATATTTATTTTTTTATTAATTTTTTAACTGAATGCTTTGTTCTGGCTGAGGTGTGTGACATGGGTTGTCTTTGGCAAAGATCAAAATCATTCACCCACTACCCCTCCAAACAAACTGAATGCTGATCTGTTAGCCCCACCTTACTGCAAATGATCTCATCAGTGCTTTAAATGGCATGGAGCTTCATCTTGTACCTCATATTGAGGAAAGATTCCCATTACACACTTTGGGAGTTTTGGCTGAATAAAACAGGTAGGATTAAACCTGCTGATAAAGTTAAAGGCTATTAATTGTCTTATAAACTTAAAACAAGGGCACAGCCAACTACATTTAAAGCTTATAAAATGAAATAATCTTTTTACACAAGACATAATTAGTTAGCCAGTGGAACTCATTGCCACAATATGTTATTGAGCTTAATATAATTTGGCATTTACATGAATAAAACTAAATATATTTGATAAGATGGACATTTTCATAAGAAATATAAACCCTAATGTTTCAGAACATAAGATAACTCTAGCAATTGTCTGGAATTAGAAAGAAACTTTCTCTGTAAGAAGGTTATTCCATAATTGCCCCTTATGAGAATTCATGCACTTTCCCCTGAAACATTTGGTATTAGCCATTTTCCAACACTGAATACTGGACAACATGAACCTATACTACTATGTACCGAGGATATTCTGATCTTATATATTATGGGCTCAATCCTGCCAAACTAGTTGCCATGCTCAATGTTGAGACTAGTTAGTTCCATTATCGAATGTACATATCAGTAACTATGGCTAATTGTCATCACTGAGTAGAAATAAAGAAAATAGGATTCTGGTTCACTTATTTTTGTTTTTTTTAATCTACAATTTCTATATTATCTACCATGCTTATTAGCACCCCAGCAAAGGGACCAGGGCTTTTCTTGGTTTTGGGAGGGGTCTAGCACATGTTTAGGAGCTAAAAAAATTATCATGAGAAGAAAGAAAGATTCTGTAACTTTATTTCTGGGATTGTTCTTCACACACACATGTAAAACGCTCATACACTCCTATAATGTATTCAAGACATAACTGGTTAAATATTCAATGCACTGATATTTCACCATGGCACAACCATTAGTACTAGAGTCAGCCCTTAAATCTTATATATTATGATGGGTATTATTTATTCCGCTAGGGTGTGTCTACATAGCAGCATTATTTAACATTTATTTGACATGGTATCCCTAGCCTCTGCCTGGAAATGAGTGACAGGAGAGGGATCGCATAATGATTACCTGTTGTGTTCCCTCCGTCTGGGGCACCTGGCATTGGCCACTGTCAGCAGACAAGATACTGGGATAGGTGGACCTTTGGTCTGACCCACTATGGCTGTTCTTATGTTCTTATGTTATTTCAGAATAACGGCTGTTATTCCGAAATAACAGTGCGAATGTCTACACAGCAATTCTGTTATTTTGAAATAAATTCGAAATAACGGACAGCTTATTCTGACTTCTGTAAACCTCATTCCGTGAGGAATAATGCCTATTCCAAAATAGCTATTTCAGAATAGCAGTAGTAGTAAACACTCCACTGTTGCTATTTTGAAATAGCTCCTCTGCTGGGCCATTCAGAGTAATTACTCCCCAGTGCCTCCTGGGGCTCTAAATTGAGGTAGCACGTCCACATTAGGGAAGCCTGTCTCGGACTAATTTTGTGACTTCCCTGTCATGTAGATGTGCTATTTCAAAATAAGCTATTTTAGAGTAATTCTTCCAGAATAGCTTATTTTGAAATAAGTGTGCAGTGTAGATGTACCCCTATAGTCATCTCCTCTCCTCCTTCTTCTTTTGCACCACTGCATAGTTCATTTACAGTGATTAAAGCCACTGCAGTTGGACTGGAATGTGTTGACCTGACATGCCTGGTAGTTCTGAAGTTGTATTATGCTACACTTAGTTGGCACAGTAGGCAGAAGCAAAGTGGTCACTAACTTAATGACATTCCTATTTGCTATTGATTTACTTTCAGACTTTATAAATGACCCCAGTGTTGATAATTACCAAATTTCTGTCCAAATAAAACTTTGACACTTCATAATTATCAAATAGCACTAGATCTACACACGTCCCATTTTCCCCTGTATTTATAAATATATACCTTTAACACTGTATCTTTTGTTAGGATATGTCATCCTGCTCATACCCAGATGTTAGATTTTTAAACATCGATCTTTCCTGCTTTGAGTAATTCAAACACTGTTCTTACTGTAGGCCCCACACATAAACAAAGCTCTGCCACACGCAATCTCATTAGAATCAGAAAAACCACGGAAATCAAAGATGGAAAGAACTATTAGATCATCTAGACAGTCCTCCTGAAAGGGCAGGATTGGTTTCCACAGTGGAGAATGTGCTATATTAACCATCTCAATATAAGCATGCCCTGTGTGGTGAGGATTCCAACAACTTCATTTACACTATCCAATCTTTTCATAAAAGATCAGACAGGAATTCTGTTCTTGCAAATCAGTCTCCACTCCTCTTTCTCCCATTTATTCCCATTATTCTACACATTTAATGCTTCACATGCTCATAAACATTTGTCACGTCTCCTCTCATTAGTCAGAGGACACATTTGCCTGTGATCTGCTTCAGCTTGTTTTGTAACTTATCCTGCATTAATGGAAGTACTTGTGTTTTCTTTTTTTCTCTTCTTCTCCCCGCCTTTTTTTTTTTTTTTTTTGGTTTGTTTTAGTTACACACAGAGGGAAGGACCAAGTTTAAAACCAAACATCTGGGTATAACCAAGTGGGCATTTGTTCACAGAAAATTCCACATTGTGGAGTTTGCAGAATGTAAAGGGCCTCTCATATTGGTTGTTGTTTCTTCAACCTAAGGCAATGGTTGTTTAGATTTCTCTGTTATTCCTATAGCACAAGACTGTCTTTTGGTGATTATTAAAAAACAGTTCTCAGTTCGTGGCTCTCACAGGGTCACTGGAAACTGAACTGATATTGTATAGTCTGCACTGGGTGCTTTATTACTAAGACTGAACTATTTTTGCAGCAAGGGAAAAACTTCTTAAATGGATATGTGTAGAAAGCAAGTGGCAGTTTCTTTCCACCATGTGAGGCTTTTCCTGTGCTATCACAGTGCAATGAAAAGGCGTTTCTTCTGACACTGATCAGTCATAACATTTAAACCAAGGAGCTAGCCATGAAATCCTATGCATCATTTAGGACTTTGATGCTGAACTAACTTCATAGTAAAAATGTCTTGGCAGCACTGAAGCTCCTGCTGTCATAGGGGAATAGTGATTAAAAGTCTCTTTAAAGAGGTCTTCTTTTTCACTTTTACCACATGGGGTGAGGACTATCCTGAGTTGTTATAATTTTAGAGTAATCAGCCCTATAATGTGGTTAAAGAACTACTGCTCAAAAACCTCATTAAAACCATCATGATTTTTTGCGCATTTCTTTTCCAGTCACTGTTGACTACTATAGCACAAGTGTATAAATATAGGCTTTCCTCCTTGATGATCATCCCTGTTTTCCCTGACTGATTCATTCAGGGAAGCTGCAGTTCAGTGCTTCTGATACCACAATTGCTACCAGAGGTGTTCATAATGACATCAGAAATACTGAATTGTGGCCTCATTGAATGAATCAGAGAAAGATATCATACCAAGTATGAAGGAGAAACTTTTTATTTACACATGTATCTTTAAAGGCATTGCTGATATGAAGGAAGGAAACAAATGTAAAGGGATTTAATTAGAAATATTTTTGTTAATGATGAACAGAGATCCAGCTCCTCCTCCCATTGCTTTAAATAGGAGCAAATGTGTGATATATCAGTATATCAGACTGTACTGACTTTTTCAATTACTGCAACTTTAAAATTGTAGGGGAATCAGTTATCTGCTGAAAGAAGTTGGCATTGTATTTTCAGTTCACATGCAGCCTGTTAGAGACACACACTGTGCTCTTGCTCCCGCTCAAGCTCTCTCTGACTCACTCACTCTGTGTGTGCGGGTCTAAGCCCTGGTCTACACTAGGGCTTTATTTTGAAATAACCCCCCTTAGGTCGAATTTATAAGCTACCAAACTACCAAGCCCATTATTTCAAAATAACGGCCACTTATTTCAAAATCTATACTCCTGCTTTTCTCAAGGAATAATGCTAAATTTGAAATAGCTATTTTGAAATAGCATTAGTGTGGACACTCCAGTGCTGCTATTGTAAAATAATGGGCCTCCGGAGACCTCTCGCAACTGCTGCTCTGGCCACACCTGCCATCTCCACTGCTCCCCTCCTCCTGTGGAGCTTAAAAGTCCCAGCAATAGGAGAAGGGCTTCTCACACATGGACAACTTTGAATGCCCTGTGTGAGAGACCACCACCCAAGGCAAGCATGAGTGACCTCAGTGCTCCCTTGAACCCTCTCATAGCTGCCAGCACTTCTGCTGCTCCCATAGCAGCTACTGGCCAGGGACACAAGAGAGCTCTGGCCTGGACTGGTGCAGAGATCCTGGACTTCTTCGGGGTCTGGGGGGGGGGGGGGGGGGGGGGAGGAAACCAACCTCCAGGATCTCTGCACCAGGAAAAGGAACATGGACATCTACAGCTGGATCAATGCCAGCCTAGCCAACAAAGAGCACACCAGGACCCTGGACTAGTGTTGCATGAAGATCAAGGAGCTGCAACAGGCCTACCACAAGGCCTGGGAGCAGAGTGAATACTCTAGAGTGAACCACACACCTGCCACTATTATGAACATCTGGATGTCATCCTGGAAGGGGGGCCGGTCACCTCCACTGCCATCGTCATTGTGTCCATCCAGAATACACCCAAAGTCAGTCTGAAAGAGGGTGGGGTGGCAGAGAATGACAAGGAGGAGGAAAAGGCCAGCCAGGTGACCATACCCACCAGCCAAGAGCTGCTTCTCACTCTGGAGCCAGTTCCCCCCTCCCAGGATGTCTCCCAAGCTTCCGAGGAACCCAGGGAAGGCATTTCCAGTGAGTTCTATAACTTTCCATACCTACACATGGGGCAGACAATGGGCTGTGAGGGGCTACGTGCTTCTCTCTTGGCCTACTCAGCCTCAGGGTCGCACATCAGCCTTTCACATGTGTGCACATGGAGTGCCAGTCTGGAGCACTCAGCTCCATGATGCTTTCACACAGGAACCCCTCACTCCTTCTCACAAGGATCCTGGAGAGGCCTGCCTTACTCCAGCCTCCGTGGTGGGACATCTTCCCATGACAAGCCACCACCAAGAAGGAAACATGAAAACACAGAGTCATGCCACACACGGCCCAGGTTCATGCCCACACTCAGTCAGCAACTGCTTCCAGTCAAGTGCAGCGATGCAGAAGAGACTGATCTCGTGCATGGGACCCTGCAGGGGGGGAGGAAGAAGATGGGAACCCAGTAGCATTCTCTCTGGCAAGTGGCCTCTGCTGCTCACACATACCCCTTCCAACCCTCCCCCCCCACACACACACACACACTCTAGTGGGCAGGGATAGAAGTTCTCTCTCTGCAGGAGACTGCCAGTGCCAGACCTGGTATATGCGGGACACAGAAGGAAGCTAAGCCACCCCGTCCCCACCTTCCACCTGCAGGCTCCTGGCCTTGCTGGCACCTTCCCATGCCTGCTTGTCTCTGGGCTGTGGTTGTTGTGATGCTCCCCTGGGATGTCTGTGCCTCTGCAGGAAAGTGCCTATTTTCTAGGCAACAGGTGGCCTTGCTCAAAGCACATTGCCATCGTCTGAACCAAGACCTTCCATGTTGGCTCACAGATTAGGGCTAGGCTTCATATGCAGTGTCTCCTGGGATTACCTCCTTTGTAATTTTTCTTCACAGCTGGGCCAGCTCAGAGCTTGGTGTGTCCCCCACCTCCCTCGCCATCCACCCAACTGAGCAGAATCTGCAGACAGAAACGCATCCAAGAGTTCATGCAGGAGCATGTGGTTTGCCTGCAGTCCTTCATGCAGGGACTCAAGGACAACTACCAGTAGTGGGCTGCCGATTGGGAGAAGCACCAGGCTGAGTGGGAGCAAAGGAAGGCTTCCTGGGACCAGCTGGCATGCCAGCACGACACCATGTTCTTTTCCCTTACCTCGGTGCCATGCACATGGCATCATGGATGGAGGAGGCCCTTGGCTCCTTCCCTGCCCTCTCCATGGCTTCCCTTCCAAGGCTCCCCAGGGGCCTCCAGGGCCCCAGAACACAGGGAAGTGGGACTTCTTGGGCAGGCAAAGCCTTCCAACCCCCTGGGGAGAGGAGACACTCCCATCCCCATGCCTGTACTCCCCTCCCTCTTTCCCCATTCCAGGTTCTTTATTCAGTCCCTCCCTTGCTCTATGTCCTCCCAATAAAGAATCCTGTTTTTTCAGAAAAGATGGCTTTATTGTTTGCTCTGCAGAAGAGGGGGCAAAGCTGAGAAGGGAGGGCAGAGGCGGAGGGGGTGGGGGATGAAAGCCACACACAGGAAATACAGAGGCCCCTTGGGGAGAGGCAGAGGGATGAATCTGACAACTGGCCTTGCATGAAACTCTCCTTCAAAAGCTTTCTGATGTGCACATTGATGTGCTCTCCGAACAGCACTGGAGCCCAGCTGCTTAAATTCTCTGGCCAGACGTTTAGCATCAGCCTGCCACTCTGGCAGGAAAGTCTCCCCCTTGTTTTCACACAGGTTGTGGAGTGCACAGCAGGCCGCCACCACAAAGGGGATGTTGCACTCCCTGAGGTCCAAGCAGATGAGGAGATTCCTGAACCTCCTCTTGAAACCCTCAAACATACATTCAATGAACATGCAGCACCTGCTCAGCCTGGCATTGAACTGCTCCTTACTAGGGTCCAAGCTGCCCATGAGGGCTTCATGAGCCAAGAGATCAAGGGGTAGACTGTATCGCCCAGGATACAGATGGGCATGGCCACCTCTCCAACTCTGATGGTGCGATCGGGGGAAAAAGTGCCAGTGTGCATCTTTCAGAAGAGGTAGGAGTTCTGAAAGATATGGGCATCATGTACCTTTCCTGACCATTGGATGTTGATGTTGGTAAAGTGTCCCTTGTGACTCCTGAGGGCCTGCAGCACCATGGAGAAATATCCCTTTCTGTTGATAAAATCTGAAGGCCCATGGTCAGGGGCCAGGATGGGGGATATGTGCATTGTCTATGGCCCCCCTGCAGTTGGGGAAGCCCATGTTGGCAAAGCCATCAACGATGGTATCCGCATTTCCCAGAGTGATGTCCATCTGTAGCAACCCCTGGTTGATGGCCCTGGCTACCTGGAGGAGCACTGCCCTGACTGTGGATTTCCCCACACCAAATTGGTTCCCGACAGAGTGGTAGCTGTCCAGTGTGACGAGCTTCCACAGGGTTATGACCACATGCTTCTGCACGGGGATGGCGGGTCTCATGCGGGTGTCCTTTTGCCTGAGGGGAGAGGCGAGCCACTCACAGAGCACCGGGAAGGTGGCCTTGCACATATAGAAGTTCTGCAGCCGCTGCTGGTCATCCCATCCCTGCAGAACAATGTGGTCCCACCAGCCTGAGCTACTCTCCCTCTGACAGAGGCAGAGTTCCATGGTGTCCAGGGGATTGAGAAGCGTGTGCAGCAGCAGGAGTGCCAGGACCTGGGTGAGCAGGGCCTGTGGACCACACTGCGGTCCGTCCTGCTGGTCCTTGTCTTGCTGAAGCAACATGCAAGCAGTTTGGAAGTACTGACCCATGAGGTGCAGCACGAGGCCCGTGAGCCTGGCACTGCTTTGCAGCAGCTCTGGCTTCATGCTGTGAGTGCTGTGGCATCTGCAAGGGCCCAGAAGGAATGTAACGTCATTCTCAGTAAAGCTGAAGCACTAAGGTTGGGGGAAATAGTCTGGGCAAAGTAAGAACTTCACGTGTTTCCTGAATCACATCCAGGACCTCTTGGAAGGGCTTATTGGTAAAGTTAAGTTGCCTGCTCTTCATCTGTTGGCAGCTTGCAGGGACCCATCTGCCTCCCATATAACTTATCTCACCTCCAGTTCTCCCCTCCCTGCTGTACAATTGAGTGGAAAGGCCTGGATGAATCTGGGTTAGGTTGTGGCAGCTTCATACTAAATTATCTGGCATCTTGTGTCTCCCTGATTTCATAGCATGCCAGTGCATAAAACGATGATGGAGGAGAGGCTACAGAGAGTGGGTATGCTTTGACTGACATCTACAGTTTTTTAACCTAAAAAAGTTTGGAGATTTGCTTTAGATGAATGGGATCAGAAAGCTTAGAGTATCTGAATGATCCAAAGCAAAAGGAACCTGACAGCCTCCAGTTACCTGGAACAAAACACTCCTCTCCCCCACCCCCCATCATTAGAAAAACTATTTATTTATTTAAGTACCATTCCCAATTTGTTGAGACGGATAAAAAAGGCCAGCTGGTCTAATCATCCATGGCTAAAGATAAAAATATTTTTCTGAAGGGCCCTTTTCTATGAAGTCTACAGTCCAAGCCAATAATATACTCTATCAAAGGGTGCCCCTGTGAGGCATATAAGAAAACTTATTTCCATTCTGTCTGTTGAGGGGAAAACCTTTAGGCTACGTTTAGACTGGCTACGTTTAGACTGGCGTGATTTTCCGCAAATGCTTTTAACGGAAAAGTTTTTCCGTTAAAAGCATTTGCGGAAAAGAGCATCTAGATTGGCACGGACGCTTTTGCGCAAAAGCACTTTTTGCGGAAAAGCGTCCGTGCCAATCTAGATGCGGTTTTGCGCAAGAAAGCCCCGATTGTTGTTTTCACCATCAGGGCTTTTTTGCGCAAAACACTTTTTAGCTGTCTACACTGGCCTTCTTGCGCAAGAGGGCTTTTGCCCGAACGGGAGCATCATTGTATTTGCGCAAGAAGCACTGATTTTGTACATTACAAAGTCAGTGCTCTTGTGCAAATTCAAGCGGCCAGTGTAGACAGCTGGCAAGCTTTTGCGCAAAAGCGGTTGGTTTTGCACAAAAACTTGCCAGTCTAGACACAGCCTTAGTGTAAGAGCAGAATAAGGAAACTCTCTCTTTCTAAATTGGAAACAAGTTCCTCCAAACTGAACATGTTGCCTAACTGGTGTCTATTCACACATGAAATCCTGGTGAAGAATGAGAGAAAGGAGTGATGTTAATGAGATACTGAGAGAGTAGAGTCTTGTGATTATTTTTCACTTTGTAGTGAGCGTAAGTCCCATCACAAGAATGAAAGACTCAAACCTCGAGGTTAAACAGAAGTTGGTAAATATACAATTATTCAGCGTGTGTCTTTGTAATAAATATAGTTGCAGTCACTAAGCCCAGTCTTAAAGCACTACTTTGCTGATTAAAAGGATATTGCAAAGAGGGGTCATTTCAGGAGTAATGAATCTGTATTTCATCAATGTTAAGCTAGATTCTGGGTCTGTAGTACACAGGGGAGGAAAATAATAGCCAGGGATAGGGACGAATACTAGAGAGTTCAGGTGGCAACACTGAATCACTCCACTGCACTTCTGGACCTCATGCATTAAAACAGCAGCATCTCTCGCTGTAGAGAAATGACTCTGCTGGCGAATTAGGTACATCTCAGGGAGAGACTTATTAAGTTACCTTAATACTTTATTGCATGATCAATAACAATGTATTTATTTTGTACTATGGACTTAGGTGACTTTTCATTAGGATTTTAAAGGGCTCTCAAAAGTTAGTGTGTATTAATTTAAAAATACTTTCAGGAGCTATAGTATTAGCCCAGTTCCATAAGTGGAAGAAAAATGTTTTTAGGACACAGGGAGACTATTAGGAAACATTTTGCATCAGCATGTCAAAGGAAACAGGGTTTAAGAACTAACCAAGATAAAAACAATTCAGCTTTTATGAATTTAAGAACAAAGAGAGGCATGGAACACTGGATCATCATTAGGTATTCCTGGCACCGAGAGCAGGAGGTCAGTAGTGCAGAGACAAGCATTCTGCCAGGACCATAAAGATTTCATTTTTAGGGAGGGGGGGAATTAAAACAAAAAAGAAATTTTAAAAGAGACACCTTATAGGCAAAAAGCCCAATCTTCCCTGCCTCGCTCACTCAAGAAGACCCCTTGACATCTGTGAGATTTATGCACATACATTAAAAATGAACAGATTTTGGCCAAAGAGTCTGCAAATACTGAAGATAAAGAGACAGGAGCCATACAATGCAGTGAAACCCTGCAATGTTTAAGGCATTTCATGGGAGTTTATCCATGTAACTCATAATAATATAAATGTAAGGTGAGCATTTATATTTCAGTTACACACCATTCTGAAGTTCTCATCATTTCCAACATGAAATCATGAGTCAAGCCTTAAACCCCCCTGAGATTCTATAACAGTAATAGTAATTGTTATTCTCTTTCTTTATGCCTTTTGAGTTTTGAACTTTAAGGTTAACACTCAAGTCATATTTGCACATTTTCTCCATAACTACAAGAGCTAAAAACTTACTATTTTTAAAAATGAAACAGATTCTCGGACTCCAGGAACTAGAACGTTAAGAAAAACACCAAATGCTGCAAAACTTGTGAAGAAATGCCTAAAATTGGCAACACTGAAGTCCCAGCATTCATGCCTGGGCCAGCATCACACCAAAAATCTATGGCAGAACAGTTCACCAGCCCATTGCCTTACCCATGAGTCTGTGCTCACAGGCACAGTAACAAGAAGCAGTTGAAGTTACTTCAGTCAGCATACCTGCTCACTGAGTAAGGTCCCACTTTCAGATAACCATAATTTTGATCTATGGCAGGCCAGCCCAAAAGAGATACATTTCTGCAGAATTTGTGAACAGATAAAAATAGAAGCAGTATGGTTTATTTCTTTATGTTCAAAAACAGTATGAATGTCTTACCAGATTTAAAGGCCCTTGACTGCTTCAATATATACACAAAGTTAAAAAACAAACACACAAAACAAACACACAGAAGGGGTCTACTTGCTCAAAATATCCAGCTGAGCCCATCAGCATATCTGGCTTCCTTCCAGTCTTCTCTCCAGTTGTGGAAAGTGTAGGGTTTATATAGGGTGTCTATATAGGGTGCATTGCCCCAAGCGAGGACGACAGTTATGGCTACCCTGGGAACCACATTCCTCAGCCTGTCTAGTACCCTGGTTCTGACACTATCTGGAACCATAGGAGAGCTTGCTTGAACCCATCTCCTCTGAGTGGAGAAGGAAGTTCTAATCACTCTACTCATGGAACTTAAGGTTTGGGTTCTAAATCCATCCTCAATGGCCCTCCGCTCCCCATTATATGATCATAATTTATCCATACTTGAAACCTAGGAAGAAGTGAATTCTTTCCTGCACCAGAGGGCATTTGGAGGGATTAATTCGTCATTATTATTCTTTCCTACTCCTATTTTCTCCCCATAATCCATTCTTCAAGCAAAAATCCAGCCCTGTCTATCAAATGCTTATCATTTCAACTTGCATCTTTCTCTTTTTGTATTTGTTTATCCTAAACAGTTTGTCCTAAAGTTTGTAACCAGCCAAATATCTTATACATGGAAGTGTTTTGTTACCTAAAATAAACAAGAATCTTGTTTTGGCTTTGAGTACAGTTATTTAACAAAACTATCTTTGAAAGTTACACTTTCATGACAAAGAGATTGCACTATATTACTTGTAAGAGATTAACTGAAAAATACTATTTCTTTTATAATTTTTACAATGCAAATATTTGTAATACAAATAATATACACTTCGTATTCTGAGTTGTAATTGAAATCAATGTATATGAAAATATTGAAAACCTAAAATACTTAATGAATCTCAATTGGCATTTTATTATTTAACAGTGCAATTAAAACTACAATTAATTGCAATTAATTTTTAATTGTGATTAATTTTTGAGTTAATTGCATGAGATAACCACAATTGATTAAGAGCCCTAGTCTTAAAGCATCATATCTCAAACTTTCCCACTGATGCATGCCTGAATACTGCCCACATAGGGCCTCAAACCAGTGTGGTTCATGGAAGGGGTAGGCTTTTCACATTATGGAGAAAAAAAGAAACATTTTTCTACAAACTCATTTTGATTTCAAATGGCAATGGTTGAAAGCTACTCAGAGTTTTAGAATCCTACAAATAATCCAGGGTTAAAGTTACATAGTAAATGCAATTTGCCTAATGACTATCACTATAAGTGATACAAACAACAAAATCCAGGTTTATTAAGAGATAAAGCAATATACAAAGAGAAAATTCTGGACGCATTAAAGATTTGACTCACACTAACAACAATTTTATACTTTTAACTCATAACAGGAGCAATAATTAATTCTATTTAGTGAAGGATTGGATGGATTGACAAATTTGTAATGTGACAGGGAGGCTTTTAGCTCTAAATCACTGGCTTACTTCCCACTTAGGCCAGGTCTACACTAGGGGGCAATGT
>JANRFK010001234.1:11929659-11939416 GCA_030068395.1 Apalone spinifera | reverse complement strand
AAAGGAGGGGAGGAAGAAAAAAAGAGAGACAGTGAGTAGATAAGCTTCAGAGGGATAGCGAAGTTAGTCTGTAACAGGAAAAACTTAAAAAACAACTAATAGTCTAGTAGAACCTTAAAGACTAAATAGTTACAAGAGTCTGATAAGAACCATTGACACCTCCATTATTTGGTTGGTAGGTTAAGTCATAGGACGTGGAAAGTAGAGTGCGAGCCAACTGATGTCTTTATTCATGCAATTTGCATAAGAATTAAACCGGTAAATGAAGTTAAGTTCCAGTCCTTCTCTGTGTATTTGGCTTGGGGAATTTGCCTGAAACGAAACGGTGACTTGGAGATCCATTAATGAGTGTCCAGAGAGGTTAAAGTGTTCTCCAACAGGTTTTTGTGTATTGTCTTTTCGGATATCTGATTTATGCCCATTAATTCTTTCCTGCAGAGACTGTCCAGTTTGGCCAATATACATGGCAGTGGGGCATTGCTGGCATGTGATGGCATAGATCACATTAGTGAATGTGCAGTTAAATGAGCCTCTGATTTGGTGGCTGATGTGGTTGGGTCCAGTGATAAAATCGCTGGTGTAGATTTGAGGGCAGATTTGGCACCAGGGCTGATTGCAGGGGTGGGTTCCTGGGTGATTATGATGGAGGTGTGTTGCATGATTACTGGAAAGAATTTGTCTGAGGTTAGGGGGTTGTCTGTAGGTGAGGATTGGCCTTTCCCCCAAGGCCTTTGAGAGTGAGGGGTCATTTTCCGGGTTAGGTTGGAGAACACTTTAATCTACCTGGACACTCATTAATGGATCTATGTTTATTTGCAGCATATTATTCAGCTGCTATGTGTCTGTGCTTTATGAAATTTCAGGCAGGAAGTGGACCATAAAAAACAAGGAAGACAAAGCTCACATTCAGGCTGTGTGGAACATTGTGTGGTTGCAGCCATTCTTTTTTAAACACCTTCTGTATTCAAAGGGTAGTTATTTCAGGCTCGTATGTGTGGTGAGGGGGGGGTGATGAACTCCCCCACATGGTCCTCAAGTCAGCATGAGGCTCTGCGGCTGCCTTCCTGGTGATCCGCAACTAGAGCGCAGGCTTCCTTCTTTCTCCCGCAGCGGGGCGCCTGCACTGGCACTGCAGCCTGGTTGGAGAGCCAGTGTTGGTTTCCCGCTGCAGGGGGTGGGTGGAGAGAGAGAAAGCCCCGTGTCTTGCTGCATGATCCAGCTTATGGGGAAGAAGCACTCCCCTTCCTACTCTTGGGCTGGGGGAACAGCAGAGCATGGGCGTGCTGCCTTTGAGGCTTACCCTACAGCTCCCACTAGCTGGAATCTGGCCAATGGGAGCAGTGGAAAGCAATGTCTGGGACCGGTGTGGGGCAGGAAGCCATGTAAGTGCCCCCCACACCCTCATGCCCAGACCCCCGCACACCCGGGCCCCTCGTGCACTACCCCCCCTGCTGAGACCCCATTCCCCCAGCCTGTTTCTGCACCCTCCCAGCTGAAGAGATACCCACCCTATCCACCCCCAGCTTGCTCCTGCACTCTCCTCCCTGGCCGAACACCCTACCTTCAGTCCACTCCTGCACCCTCCCTCGCTCCTGCACCCTTCTACCTGGCCGGACACCACACCTCCAGCCCACTCCTGCCCCCAACCTGATCTTGCACCCTACCTCCAACCAGAATTCACACTCTCACCCCATCCTGCACCTCACCTGCCCCATAGAACTTGCACCCTGCCCCCTCCCCACACCTCACCTCCACCCAGACCCTGCACTCCCATTCCTTTTGCTGGCAGCCCTGGCCCACACATTGAACCCCCCATTTTTGTCCCAACCCCAGAGCCTATGGGGTTCACAATATCCACTAACCCTGGAACCCCAGAAGACTAAATCTGGCCTATGGGAAGCCCTGAACCTCAGCCCTTCCTGTCCCTTCTCTCCCCCCATGGGACTGGATCACCAGAGGAGTGAAGGGCTCAGTTGAGGGTTGGGGATTTTTGGAAGGGAGGGGGGTTGTTTGTTTATTTGTTTTGGTTTGGTTTTTATTTTGTTTTTACTTCTCACTTGTGTGATTCCCCAACTGATTTTCCTGCAGGTCAGTAGCCCCTGACTCAAAAAAGTTTCCCCACCCCTGCCATAAATAAAGACATGTGAACCTTTTTCTTGGACATAAATTAATATGTTACTTTATTTAAAAATGTAGTTTGGTAAACTGACATGAGAAAGTTAAAGTGCTTAGTCTATTTAGTAATTTAAATTAATATTTCCTTTCTTACTAATCATTAGCTGCAGCACTAGCAAAATGGCTCAGATCTAATTATGTAATTAACGGTGAGTTTTCATTAGCGGCTGGTGGTCCACAGAGAGGTTTGCATTGAGCCAGGTGGGCCACGGCCCAAAAAGTTTGAGACCCACCGTGTTATGGGGATGGGAGAGCGCCATATCACGGGGGGATGGGAGGGTGTGGCTGGTGGCAAAGGGCTTGGGGGGATGGGTGCCGCCTACTCATGAGTAGCAGCCCCGCTGGCTGGAAGCCCCTCGGCACTGGCCTTGCCAAGCAGATAGAGTAGCAGCAGGCAGAGATGGCCGAGGGAACGGGGGGGCCATGGTGGCCACGCTGCCCGCCATGATCCGAGAAGGTAATTTCTATAAAACCTTTATTACTGTATAAATGTTTAGTGTGTTATAACACAGTCATTTTACCAATCACTGTTTCCACTCACATTTTTCATTAACCTCTCTCATGCACATTCAGTGCATGGCTATTTCGAACTTCTTTATATTTAAAAAAATGGTGGTCCACATTTACAAAAAAAGCGTGCGCGCACGCACGCACGCACACACATACAGGCGCGCGCACACACACACACATACACACACACACATACACAGACACACATACATACGCGCGCACACACACACATACGCGCACACATACACACACACATACACACACATACACAGACACACGCGCGCACACATGCACACACACATACACAGACACGCGCGCACACACACGCACATACACAGACACACACACATGCATGCACACACACACACACACACACAGAAATACCTGTGCCCGGGCCTGTATTGCATAGAGCATACTATGGAGCCAGTAGCAAAGCTATGAGAGACTGAACGGGTCCAACTACAAACAAAGGGCCGCTTTCTGAAGGGTATTTTGGATCCCAACTTCCATTCGCTTCAGTGGAAGTTAGGAGCCTACCTAAGAGCATGATTACACAGAGTGACCAAACATCCAATTTTTAAAGGGACAGTCCCGTATTTAAACCCTGCTGCATGTGACCTTTTACTTTAAAAACTGGAAAATTGTCCCGCATTTGCTTTCTTCACCCCATCAGTAATGGGGGTCCTGCTGCTGCCCAGATCCTGGGAGCGAGTGGGAGATTCAGTGACAGACGATAGAGGTAGATATGCAAGGCTGGTGGCAGGCTGACTGCTCTTCCTGCTGGTCCATCAGTATAGCCCTTGCTGTGTTCTAGCTCTTGGTCAGAAGGGCCCTGCCTTCCCCCCACACACCCCACCCCCACCTGTCCCATTTCTGGCCAGTGCTGGCTGGGTGCTCTGAGCCATGGAATCCGGTGTGTTCAGGCAGGCACCAAGCAGTGGCCAGTTACTTGTTGCTTCCGCTGCCCACCCAGCAACCTCTTGCTTTCCTCTCCCTGCTGTCCCTTTGTCCCCCTAGCCCTGCTGCTCCTGCAGATCCCCTGGCGGGCTGCATCCTTCTCCTAGCACTTTGCAGAGAACAAGCCCCTGATCAGAGCGCTCAGCTCACCAACTGCCTGGCCAGCAGGCTTCTTCCTTCCCCCACTGCCTCTGGCTGCTCCAGTGCCCCAGTAAAACCCAAAACCCTCTAGCCTGGGGCACTGGCAGAAGGATCTGAGCCCTCCATGTGTCAAAGCCCCACACAATGCTGGCACTGTGGCTCTGGAGCGGCAGGGGGAGGCAATTTCCGGCTCATTCATGCCCCGAACCTACAGCCACCACGGGCAGGGACTTAGCACCTTCTTCACACGCTCACACTCCCCGTCCTGGGTCCTGCCCCATGGAACAAGGGGCTGCTCCATCCCCTGTTGAGCCACCTTTCTGGTTGAGTTGGCTGAAGCCTCTGCAGTCAGGCTCCCTGGGGCCTGGTGCACAATGCAGCCTTAGGGTTTAACCCTTTTGTGTCTGCACTGTAACTGGAGGACAGGAGGCAGCTGAGTTATGTGGGTGACCTGCAATAGCCTGAAGGTGTTGCAGCTATCGCTGATCCATAGAATACCCAGAGTGGAAGCAATGCTTCCTCCTATCCCCAGTAATATAAACTCCTAGCAAGGCAGCTGCATTCAGGAGATAGCTCCAAGGCGTCAGTTATGCCATTTTAAGACTCTTTTGAAATACAATTTGCAATTCATTCATACAAACAAGTGCTTCATTACCTTTGGAACTACATTACTGAACAAAATGGGAGCAGTTTTCTTTCATGGACTAACATCTAGGAATAGCCTTTAGTTGCAATTGCCTACGAAAGATGACAATCTCATAAAACATCTTTTATGGGAATTCTTTTTTGCAGTCAGGTTAGGTAGGTTGTTATAGCCACTGTATATTTTCAGCAGCAGTACCTCTAACTTAGAAATAATGGTGCTGTATTGACCAGAAGATAACCCTTCTTCATTATGAGTAACATCAGAGAGTATATCTTTCACACATTTTTGCTTTATTCAACAGTTTTTGGTATGCCTGACCTTATTCTATTAATGTTAAGCATAATTAATTTAAGTCATAGGGTTTTTTTTTCTAGTGCAACACACTTTGCTTTAAAAAATAAAGTATTGCTTGATGATTAATTTTTCATCACTTAAATTATTACTTTTTCCCCAGCTGCCATTGTTCCATGTTCTTTTTTATGAGCCACTTTTTAAAATATATATATAAATTTGACTTGCTTTACTAACAGGAACAGCTATTGTGGTTGTGCTGTCTAGGCAGGGATGCCAGCAGCCTCCGGCCAGTGAGTTGGCACTGTGACTGGAAAGGATGCAGCTTTCAGCCATGGCTATTCTGCAGCCAAATGAGGTGGGTCATGCATTCTGCACCTGCTTGGTCAGAAAAGCAGCAATTAGGTCATGAAGTTTGCTGTCCTAATAAGTTCTCTAGGTTTGTTAGGATCAAACATCAAGAAAATTGCTTCAAACAGGTAAAAATATAAAATTGTTTATATATAATAGTTTATTGTATACATCATGTATATAATATATATACATATTATTTATATATATGGTTTGTACAGGCATAGGCTGGTCAAAATTTGCAGGCATAGTTCCCTCTAGCCCCACATGCCTTTTCACATTCTGTGCCTAGTTTTTCTACCATCAGCAGGTAAATCCCCACCTGCCAACCATATCTGTATTTAAAATATCCCTTTAATTGTTGCTGCTCCCATCAACCATCTACATTCTGCTGTGCAGTCAAGAATTGTTGTCTAGCAGTAACACTGACAGGGTTGCCAGATCCTTTAACAAAAAATACCAAACACGGCGGGGGAAAAATTGGTTGAGGACCAAACTTGTTGAGCAAAAGAAAAAGAAAAAAAGGGGAGGAACAAAGTTGTTGAGCAAAAAAAAAAACAACACCAAAAAAAGGGTCACTGCACCTTTAAATCCCAGCGCTCCACACTCTCTGCTCCCACCAGACGCGGTACGGGAGGAATGTCCCAAGTGGCTTTCCATCTGAGAAAAACAGAAAATACCGGACATTTTACTTGAGGCCACAGACACCGGACACCTGGCAACCCTAAAAACTGAAGTGTGCAAGTCAGATCTCTTGGGCTCTATTCTGGTTATTCTTGACCTTTCTCAGTTGGCAGCAACAGAGGAGGAGAAAGATCTAGGTGTGTCGGTCAATCACAGGATGACTATGAGCTGCCAGTATGCTGTGTTCATGAAATAGGCAAATGCCATCCTAAGATGCATCAGATGAGGTATTTCCAGCAGAGATGAGATAGGGAGGAGTTACTACCATTACACAAGACATTGGTGATAACTCATCTGGAATTCTGTGTGCAGTTCTGGTTTAAGAAACATGAATTCAAACTAGGACAGATGCAGAGAAGATCTACTAAGATGATCTGAGGAATGAAGAACCTTACAAGAGGAGATTTAAGGAGCTTGGCTTGTTTAGCCTAACAAAATGAAGGCAGAGGGGAGATATGATTTTCGCTATATAAATAGAGGAATAAACACCAAAGAAAGAGAAGAGTTCTGAAAGGTAAGGGCCAATGCTGGCATAAGAACAAATGGATATAAACTGTCCAGCAACAGTATTATGCTTCAACTCAGACAAAGGTTTCTAACCATGAGAGGAATTGTTCTCAAACAGCCTTCCAAGAAGAGTAGTATGGGGGGAGACCTAACTTGTTTCTAAGACTGATCTTGATAAGTTTATGGGAGGAATGATATGATGAGAATGCCTCCAACAGCATATGGCCCATCTGCAACTGTTATCAGGAAATACCTCCAAGGGACAGAGATGGTACACTAGATGGGAAGGGCTCTGAGGGTGTGTCTAGACTATAGGGTTTTGTCGACAAAAGTGGACTTTTGTCGACAAAACTATACTTGCGTCTACACTACCGCCAAGTTCTATCGACATAACGTTGACAGAACTCGGCAGCTTTGTCGACAGCGTTAAACCTCATTCTATGAGGAATAATGCCTTTTGTCGACAGAGTTCTGTTGACAGAAAGCGTTATTGCATCTACACTGTCCTTTGCGTCTACACTCTCATGTCGACAAAGCGGCTTGCTTTGTCGACAAAGCTGGATGTAGTCTAGACGCTCTTTGTCGACAGTATCTGTCGACAAAGTCTCTGTTGACAAAAGCCTGTAGTCTAGACGTACCCTGAGTTATTACATATAATTCTGTCCCTGGTGTCTGGCTGCTGGGTTTTCCCACTGACTTAGGCCTGATCTACACTAGGGCTACATCTACACTGCACTGTTTTGCACAAGCAATATGCAAATGAGGCGAAGCATGGAATATCACCCTGCCTCATTTGCATAATTAATGAGCAGCCACTTTTTGCGCAAAAACCCCCTCTTGAGCAAGAGCGGGTGAAAAAAAACAGCAGAACGGCTTTTATGCAAGAGGGGGGTTTTGCGCAAAAAGGAGCAGTATAGACAGCTCCTTTTTGTGCAAAAGCCTCTTGTGCAAAAAGCAGCCCCTCATTAATTATGAAAATGAGACGGTGCGATATTCCACGCTTTGCCTCTTTTGCATAGTTCTTGCACAAAACAGCGCATGCGACAGTTTTTCAGCCACTGCTGATTACTCCATAGCTGCATAACTGTGCAGTCCCACCAGTCTGTGCTTGTCTCACGGCACCAGAACCAGTGTTCCACTGTGTCCAGAAGATCAAATGCTGCCAGCATCTGCCAATTACTCCACTCAAGCACTTCATACAAGTGTCTGTTCATGACCTCCTCACATTTTCCTTGCTCCGGCGGGCCCTGTCTAGGCTCTGGACATATCACAGCAGAAGGCGTGAGGTGTTTACTATGATTGCCATAGCTGCTGAATGGGGTCCATGCTTGCTCTGCTATAGCATCTGCACAGATAACAAGGGGGGAAAGGGCACAAAAACATTGTTTGCTGCTGCTTTCAAGTAGGGGGAGGAAGGAGATGAGTGCATTATGGGATACTGATGACATTGCACTCAGAACCACATGCTGAACTGCTTTTGTCCCATCAGGCACTGGGACAAAAGGGTTGCCTAGAATGATCATCTTCCATGGGAGTTGTGGACCCTCAAGTGGCTGAGAAGGCCGATCCTTGAACCACAAGTTCTGTTACAGTGAGGACAGATGTTTCCAGATACAGCAGGAAGCTGCTGACCATGACTAGAAGCCAGTCTCCCCTTCTGCACCTCTTCTCTTCTGCTTGTCAATGGGCAAATTCAAAATGCAGGGAGCCATTACATAGGCCTTCTCTCCATTTTGATCGACCCTGGGTGAGAGTCTCCCAAGTGTCAGTGTCAGCATCATCCTTTAGCAAGTCCTTACAATGCTTCCGTTGTCCTCCCATGTTACGGTATCCTTCTTTCAGCTGAGAAAACTGGACCTGTTTTGGGAGGCGATGGTTTGGCATCCAAACAATGTGACCAGGGCAGCAAAGCTGCTGACGGATGATCATTGCCTCAATACTGCTGGTCTTTGCCTCTCCCAGAACACTGATGTTAGCGCACCTCTCTTCCCATTTGATCTTGGAGTTCTTGCAGAGGCAGCATTGGGGATAACTCTCAAAGACTTTCTAGCCTAACCCAGAAGGAACTGTGGGAGAGCTACCCATAGTGCATCGCTGTCAAAGTTGACAGTAGCTACCCTACTGGGGATACACTACATCTAACGCTTGCACACAGTGGGGACATGCACCTTTGACTTTACAAAACTGGGTGCTAAAAAATTCACCTTAATAAATTCAACCTTATCTGATAGTGTAGACAAGGTCTTAGAATCCAACTGACCACTCTGTTTGGGGTTAGAAAGGAACGTTCCTCCAGATCAAATTGACCTTCCTCTGCAGCATGGGACATTTAATGGTTTAAACTAGAGTGCATGGTGAATTAGCTGTAATGTGAAGTCTTTAAATCAAGATCTGAAGATGTCATTAACTCAGCCAGAGGCTATGGGCCTATGATAGGCCTATGATAGGATTGTGTAGATGAAGATCTGTCGCCTGCAATATGCAGGAGGTCAGGCTAAATGATCATGGTGATCTCTTTTGGCCTTAACATTTGTGACTCTTTTCCATTCTATAACTCTGTGATTACAGGAAAGAAACTTTTATGCTGTCTGCCTCTCACTTACCCCTCATGTAGAAAGGCCATTATAATATCACAGCTCCCTCACAGAGATGGTTTGAGATGACCAGTAGGTGATGCAGTTAATGTAGAGTTCAGGTTAAGGACAGGATTTGGGTTCCATTTCACCAATGCTGAAATCTTTTGAATGGTTCTCAATAGGTTCTGATTCCCAAATGGTTGGGAGATAGGGAATCAGAACCTGTTCCGATGGGAATTTTTTTAAGTGTGTGAAATGGACACCTCTATTCGTTTTATAAGCTCGCCAAATAATTTCACAGACCAGATTCTGAGCCCATTTGCACAACTTCTACTGACTTTAGTGATGAAGGATCAGGACCACTGACCATTAAATAGCTATCAAATGTTAACAACTTCTAGACTCTTTGGCTCAGATCCTCAAAGTTAGGTAGGTCCCTAAGTTCCACTGGAATCTATAGGGGTGAGCCACCTCGATACTTTTGAGGATCTGTGCCTACCAGCCTTAGGTGAATTTGAACCAGTCATTAAAAGAGAAAGGTTCCAATGTTAATTATTGATCCCTTCCTCTGAGCCATCCACCCTTTTACCTGCAATAGCCACAATCACACACAGGTTCTCTTTCTCCTCCATCAACCCTATATATCTGCTTTCCAATGGTGTCTATCAAGAAGCTGACAGAGATAACAGAGAGGTACGGATTATCAGTGCTATTTTGGAAAAAGTCTAGAACAAGCTATTTGTGATCTGCAGGGTTAGATGGCTGACTTCTAGGAAAGGCAGCTTTTGTAAAGTTTGCAACAGGCTCTTCCATAGATTATTTGCTTGGTATCTAATATGCTTGAAATCAAAATGTAGGGAGAGGAGGAAAAGGTGGCTGGTTTTTGTTTGTTTTTTATAAGCAAAAAGGTCTGGAGTCA
>JANRFK010001234.1:11922159-11927159 GCA_030068395.1 Apalone spinifera | reverse complement strand
ACATGCGCCCCAGAACATTATGTGCACCAATGCAATTCTGAGGCAGTGAAAGCTCAAACATCTATTTAAAGGAGTAAACAAGAGCACTGACATTTTTAACAGAGCCTAGCAGGTGGGAAGATTCTGCTGGATTATTACTGCATGTCCCTAATGTGCTAAGGAAGGGTTGTTGATTTAAGCTCTCTCACAAAGACACTACATGATGCCCTGTCAAACAGCGGAAAGAAGTTTGGCTCCCCACCATTTTCCTGACACTGTTATTATAGCTTCTTAAAAGAACTTATTTTCTTATAGTTATTTCTTCTTGTTCAATCATCTTTCTACTTTCTCATGATGAACAGGCAGCCGTTAAGTGGGTGCCTGGGGTGACACCCAGTGGTAATAATGTGTGGAAGGCAGTTCTAATAGTAGATCTCTTCAGGGGTGAGGAGGAATAGGTTGGGATAGCAAGGGTCATCTGTACAGGCTATATGCTTATAGAAACAGGTAGCTCTGCAAGCACTTCCATAGCCAGTACTTCACTGGTGACAGCAGCAAGGAAAAGATTGTGCCAGTGACCAAAATACTTGTGTCCAAAATAAACGTATTTGCTATGTTGTTATTGCATCTTTTATAGAAGGGTACATGGTAGTTGGGCTGCAAGGTAGCAAAGATACCTACATAAACATATCAACATACTTAATCAAGATTTTAGAATTGCTATTAAAGGAGAAGATTGTCTCTTGTTTAGAAATCTATAAATCCTATATCAAACTGAAATCAATGCATAAATTATGGATCATAATGATGGCATTTGGATATATTATTCCATATTCCTATACTTGCTATTTAAATATTTTTGCAAGAAGATGGGCAGAAGTTGGAGGTTTGGGGAGGTTAAATGCAACAACAACAGCAAAAAAAAAATATTTGGGGTCTGTCTGGCTCTCATTTATCATAAAGCCTAGTCAGGGGTTGGGTGGTTTGTGTTTTTTTGTTTGTTTGTTTTTTGTTTTTTGTTTTTTTTTTTGTTTTTGTTTTTTTTGCAGCCTAACTATTTTGGTTACATGCGTGCTTTTTAAAACTGAAATAGCTGAAATTGTTACAACCTCTAACATGGCTGCAGACATGCAGGGAGAAAGGAAACTTATTCCCCTTCCCATGTGGGAATAATTATAGCCATATAAATCACCTATGTACTAATATTCCTCCATCCTCCTGAGTCTACAGATGGAGGGCTGCTCTACTTTAACTATTGTGACATTATCTGATTAAAATGTAACCATATAGATTATTGTTGCAATTACTAGTATATATTTGCAACAATTTCGCTATGTCTACACTACAAAGAAAAGTCAGAAAAAGATACTCAAATTGCAAACCACAATTTGCGTATCTTTTTTCTCTTTTCTTCTGAAAGAGGCTTTTCTGACAATTGGCCCATCTACACAGGGCCGAATGTCAGGAAGAAGCCCTCTTTTGGAACATTCCTTCTTCGTCGTAGAACAAGGTTTACAGGAATGCCGAAAAAACGCATCTGCTTTTCCAAAATTTTGCAGTATAGACATAGCCTTTCTTTCTTTCTTTCTTTCTTTCTAGACTGCAAGGTTTTTGCAGGAAAAGCTACACAAAATGCACTCCATATTTTGCATAGCTTTTTCCTCTTTTTTTCGGAAAAGCCTCCTCTTTCGGCAGAGCCCTTATGCCTCATGAAACGAGGTATACAGGGCTCACCAAACGAGCAAGTTTGCTCTTCTGCAAAAAAAAGCAGAAGAGCAAATGCGTTCCTTGGATGCATATCCCGCAAAATCCCCGTAGTCTTCCTTTCTTTCTATAAAACTTTTAGATTTTAGTTACTATAAGATTTTCACAGTGTGATTCTGGGGTAAGATTTTAGGTTATAAATTGACCTGGGAATATGGCTGCTCCTTTGGGATCAGAGGAGCCTTTAATTAGGGATATTGGTTTTCATAATCACTCATCTACATAAGGAGTGTTACTGGTGGTGACACAAGAGAACTGGAGTGTCTGAGGGAGTTGCTTGTATGACTTCTTGGAACATAAGCCCTCTTTGTGACTGGTTTGGTGCCTTATAGTGGAGGAGCCTCAACCATGGATTGTGGCAGCTCTGTTTCTAAGCAATTCACCCTGAATTGATACTCTCAGTGGTGTCCCTCCAAAGCACCCTGTTGTTAGAGTGGCATAATCATACCTATACAAAATACATTTGTACTGATATACCTCCCTCCTCCTGAATCCACAGAAGAAGAGTTGTTCCACTTTAACAATATTATTGTAGTTAAAGTGACGCAACTTTCTATCACCGTTTAAATTTAAGGTCTGGCTTAAAATACATTGTATTCACTTTAAGACCCTTTTTGACTGCAAGAGTGGTGTAAAAGAGCCTTAGTTGCAAATGAGAATCAAAATAATAATAATAAAATTTTAAAAGTTTTTATCTTGTAACGTGTAGCGTCACTGATACCTCTGTAAACTAGTTTCCAGAGCGACCAGATTGGAATGATAGCACTTTATACCCTTTTCACACTGGTATAAGTTACTACACAAGATGTCAGGCAGTAGAAAATCAGACTCCAGATGCACCTGAATTAATCTCGGGCAACTTAAAGCTGAATCATTGCTATTTAAAAAATATATTCCAAACACTTGGGACAGAAATTTCTCTCTTTGTTCAACCAGAGACAGACTTTGCCTACGTGGATTTAACTACAGGATTAAAGCTGAAATTTAAAAAAATAAAATATAGTGACTTTTTAAAATACATATATATGTGATTAATCTAACCATTTACTATACAATAAATTGTTTGCTAAAGCACTAAAGACTAACTAGGGTCTTTAATGATTTTACTGTTAATTCAATCATTCCAGCATTCTTGATGTTAAATAATTGTTGTTGGCATAATTAGAAGATAGCTTCACTTTTATAATGGGTATAAAATTCTGAAATATAAATTGAAGATCTCATATTTTAATAGTTATTCCTTAACCTTTAAGACATCTTGTTCTGTGTGGTCAATGAAGCTAATGTGATCTCGTTGCTTTTATGTGTAGGACATTAGTTTAAATATTATTTATTATGTTAATATCATTTGTGTTCTAACTCTTTCCCCACTTGCTCCTCTTCCAGACCTCAATCATGCAAAGACATCTGTAATGTGACTAGTTAAGGGGGACTACTCACAATTGATACATTTAAGTCTATGTGTACATCTTATTTTTTTAAAGGATTAGGACCTGAAATTGAAAACAGAGAGCTGCTCTTTTTTTTCTAAATAGAAATTAATAGTTCTAATTTTCTTATATTTCCTTAGATCTGTGTGCATTGCTTGGTAGGCAGTGTAACCTAGTAACTAGAGCACAGGACTGGTGTTCTAATGCCAACTCAGTCGCTGACCCATTGGGTGACGTAAGGCAAGTCAGTTCCCCTTCTGGAAAATGGGAATAATGATGTTTGCTTCCTTGGTAAAGTGTGTTACAGTACTGATTAAAAGTGTGTCTAAGAGGTTAGTATTATTAATGTATCAATAAAAATGAAATCATTTCATTTAAATTTCTTTTCACCATTTATGTATACTATACCCTCAGCTTACATGGTGGAACTAGACCGGTTACTTTCACTTTCTAATTGTCACGCATCAGCACAATATGAGACTGTTTCTTTTTAGAATGTGGCAGGGCAACTTTAAAATTAATAACTTTTTTCATTATTTTTTAAACTAAAGGATGGAAATATTTCTGCTCATATTGTTTTTCCTCCAAATCCTCATTCCTCTAAATTTTAGGCATGCGTTTAGTTGATACTATCCAACAACAGCATAATGGAAGCTATGTAGAGGAAAACAGGCACACATCTCTTTTCCCCTTAAATGTGGTGTGTTCTATGGACTGTAGAGGGGGTCTCAATGGGAAGGAAAGGTGAGAATTTTGGTTTAAAAAAAATCAGAAAATTCCTATCCGAGATGGGGATACTTGACGTGTATAGAAATTAATTCAATTATAGTCATGAACATTATTGAATGTACTTCTAAGTATTGAACTTCAGTCTATTCATGACAGAGGCCTCATGATTATAAAATCATGAGTGGTGTGGAGAGGGCCAATAAAGAAAAGTTATTTATTAGTTCCCTAAATAGAAGAACTAGAGGACACCAAATGAAATTAATGGGTAGCAGGTTTAAAAAAATAAAAGAGAGTTCTTCTTCACACAGCGTGTAGTCAGCCTGTGGAACTCCTTGCTAGAGGAGGCTGTGAAGACTAGGACTATAACAGAGCTTAAAGAGAAGCTAGATAATTTCATGGAGGTTAGGTCCATAAAAGGCTATTAGCCAGGGGATAAAATGGTGTCCTTGGCCTCTGTTTGTCAGAGGCTGGAGAAGGATGGCAGGAGACAAATCGCTTGATCATTGTCTTCGGTCCACCCTCTCCGGGGCACCTGGTGCTGGCCACTGTTGGCAGACAGACAGGCTACTGGGCTAGATGGACCTTTGGTTTGACCCAGTATGGCTGTTCTTATGTTCTTATGAGGCTGGGGCCTGATCCAACGTCCCATAAAGTCGATGGAAAAACTTCATTGAATTCAGTGGGCATTGTATCAGTGCCCCATTTAATCACATTTCTAGGAGATTATGCACTAGAGTGGGACTCAGAAAACTTGGGTTCAATTCTTGGCTCTGCCACTTCATTGCTGGCTGACCTTGGGCAAGTCACTTACTGATCTGTAAAGAGGGGATAATGCTACTGACCTCCTTTGTATAGCACTATGATCAATGGATGAAATGTACTATGTAAGAGGTAGGTATTACTATTGCCTACCAAGAACCCTAAAATAGCTAAAAAATTAAAGCTCTAAAGCATTTCAGAACAAACCATGTATTGTCAAATGTTTTTAAACCCAGGTATTATGCTATAGTGCAGAATTCTACAAATGAGCACTCAGATTAGCACTTGAGGGTATGTCTACACTAGCTCGGTAGTTCGAGCTAGGTAGGCAAATGAGGG
>JANRFK010001234.1:11905078-11920154 GCA_030068395.1 Apalone spinifera | reverse complement strand
TGTGCAACTTTGTATGCAACAATGTAGGAAGCGCTCACTGCATTGCTTGCCTTATTGTAGAATGCAGTGGCTGAGTCGAGGCACTGCCGTTTCAGACCTGATAACCGCCGCTCAAAATAATCTTCATCCTTTTGCAACAAGTTGGGATAACACTTTTCGAGATGGAGTTTCAACTTAGCCGGCTTCATTGAGTCATTCCCCAAGACTATAACAAATAACACAGTGTGGCAAATCCATGCCTTCTTTTTCTTGACAAGTGAAGCCGAATTTGATGTAGTCCTCCGAATAATTGCGCTTGACATTTCTTCCTGTTGTTGCCATTATAAACAAATTACACCACACCAGTAAAACAGCACATGTAGCACAAGACGAACGACTCAGCAACTGTTTAGCACAATGGTGGCAGCTACACTGCCACTCAGAGCCCCAGACCGGAAGTTACTGGCAACACAACGCAGTTGCGTCCTAGGTGATGCTATGGATGACGCACCGAGTGCTTGTGAACATGGAGTAAAACAGCCTAACGGCAGCACCTGCTCATGCCATGTGACTTTGGACAATGTTGCTGTGGACCACCGAAAAAGTCACCATGGACCACCATTGAGAACCACAGCCTTAGTGTGTGAGGGAGAAGGGATAGCTCAGGGCAGGAAAGAGGGGAAGGGAAGCATTTGGAGACATCAGCTTGGGGCTAAACCTGACTGGCCCACCTCAGGTTGAGGAATGAATGAAACTGAGTTTCTTGGGCCATCTTCTTAGGATCCACATGCTCACATGCTGTATCCTCTGCATGCCAAACTATCATTAGATGGGTAGTATCACATGGCTGAGGTCAATATCAATCACAAGATGTTAAATGAGGATGAAATAGAGTAAGCTATCTTCAGTGAATGAAGATATGTGGCTCTGGTGGACAATACTCTGCAGCTTAAATGGGAGTTTCTATATTTTTTCAATAAGTGAATCTTCACAGGCCTTTGTGTCTCAGTAAATTATTTAACTTGTTTTGAGGCACGACACATAAATGAAGGCTAGGCAGAGTCTAGCCACTGTAATGCTTTGTTTTTAGAGCTCAGAACACCATATGCCAACGGTCATTAAATATGATGGCCAAATCCTCAGCTGATTATTATTTGATATATTACAGAAGCCCCTCGATACCCTGATTGATATTGGGGGGCATGTGGTAAGTGATGTACAAACACATACTATAAGACTGTTTCAGATTCAAAGAGCATAGCAGCTAAACAAATAAAACAAAGGTGGGAGAGGAAACAGAGGTACAAAGAAATAAAGTGACTTCCCCAAGGTCACAACAGTCAGTGGCAGAGGCAGGAACAAAATCCTGGTTCTTCAATCAGGTGACTAGCTTTGAATATTTACCTCCTGCAGACATCACATTTATTCCAGTATCTCCTGTTCCAAGTCTGGAGAAAACAATTTTAAATGTAAAGAGTGCACTGTGGTATTTGTCTTTAATGATACCCACTGTACTAAGGATGTTAAAGACTAGTCAACTATTCGACTATCTGATAAACATTTGCTTATCGGCTAGTCTTTTGACTAGTCGATATCCTCCGCCTCCCCCCCCCCCCTTGCTACCTCTATGAAGATGGAAGCACCAAAGCGGGAGGAGGGATACTTCAAAGTGGTAGCACTGCACAGTAGTGCTGCCACTTTGAAACCCCAAGGCAGCCGCTGCACAGCTGATCCGCAAATCAGCTGTGCAGTGGGCTGCCCCTTTAAAATGCCACCTCCGCGCATTTCAAAGGGCCAACTGCCATGGAGCCCAGGGTCAGCTGGGGAGTCCAGCAGGGGCTCTTGTACATTTCAAAGGAGGAATGCGGAAATTCCATCGACAAGTTGACTAGTCTATTAACCGCATTTTAAAATCCTTACACAGTACTTCAAACAAGTTTTTAATTGTAAAAATGGCCTTCCATGCTTACGTCCAGGTCTGTGATGTTGTTTTAAGTACCTACAACATCCACCAGGCAAAGATGACACGATCTGCATGATATGGCAGGCAGCTTTATCCAGTTCTGTCACAGTGAACTCTGCACACCCATTTGCTCACATACTTGTGCTGTAAGATCCTTGGGGCAAGCAGTGTCTCTGAAGAGTGTTATATACCACATACCACACACTGGGGACCCAAATACAACTGGTGTGTCTGGCTACTAGTGCAATGTAAAGGTCAAGGAATAATTAAACCACAATGATTCCCTCCTGAAAAGAAAAGAGTAAATGGAAGAGATGCATTAAAAACAAAGTAAAGTGGCTGCCAGAAGCTGTAATTCAATAGTTTATTCATTTTTCTCAGGCAGATCACCAGATGACAGCAGATGGGGAGTATATCCTGACTCCTTTAGGGAGCTGTGATTCTAAGAAATAGACAAGCCAAAGCCCCTCTTCCAAAAAGAAAGTTTGTTGGGAATGGAAGGGTCCAACTTAGGCAATCCTCCGTACTAATTTCAGAAGGGAAAGATGTTTAAGAGATGCTCAGTAACTATTTGGTACAAGGAAGCTCAGAAGCTGTTCTGATGTCGCTTTATGCTATGGCTATCATAGGAATCATGATAAACGTGTTTGCCAATATAGTCACCGGACTGATAGCACATTTTTTGCTGAACTTTATGGAGATACTTTCGCCTTCTACATAATTGAGTTTCCAGTAAAGCTTAGACACGTTTCAGCTTCCAACAGGAATCTGCAAACCATTTTCATAAATTCTCCAGAGTTTCTTTTATGTACAAGCTGCAGAATGCTGTTGATTATCAACTTTTTTATACAGTGCCATTGGGTTCAGGAACAATTTGTTTAACTTATTTTTGTGTGTGTTCCTGTAAATGAGGACATATGAAATGCCACAAGTTATAGAGGCCTAATGACATATTAACAACGGCCTGCGAAACAAGCACTTACACCACTATTCAAATGATTTAGACTGAGAATGGTAAAACTTAGAAGTAGTAGATTTTTTTCCCCTCTGATAATGTCCTAGAGCCAATCTCATCACAAATAGTTCTTACATGTGCAGAATCCTCCTACATGGTCTACTCTAGTGGTCACCAACCAGTAGACAGATCTTTGAGCCTCTGACAGGTTATCCTGACTGTTTTGAGTGCTGGCAGAATGCTGCTCTGTGGCCTTGTTCACTATTGCTACTAGTGATTTGGCATTACCATGGTTGGGAGCCTTAGTAAGCATGGGAAACTGGTTACCACCAGCATTTTAAGCATTGAACATTACTCCAAGAGTAGGTAAATGACAGGGTATAAAAAGCTAGCCTAATGTGACCATCTACCTAGATTAGAGGTCTATGCATTGCTACTACTGGCTTGGGAGTTCAGGATCCTGGAAAATTTCAATGTCTCCAGCTATCAGAGTGGAACAGAAAGGTACTAAGGCAGAGATGACATCAACCAGCATGGACAGGTGCAACTGAGCCAAATTTAACCTATACACTTTTTTTTGAGCAAACCCATAACAGCCCCATTCCATTCTCCCATCAATCAAAATTAATTTAATTAGTGATTACAGTATTCTTCAAAAGATCAAAGTACACAGTAGAAATGAGAAGGAAAAACTATCAGAGAATAAAATACTTTTTGATTCATGATTCTAAGAACAACAAAAACCAACAGTGAAACCCTAGGGAAAAGGGATGAAAAATAATCCAAATGCATTCATTTTACCACAGGTTTCATATAGCCTTGTTTCAAAAGAGGTTCATCATATTCCAGCAGTGATGAGTTTGACTGCTTTAATTCAGAGGTATGTGTCCAGGGGCTAAGGCCTTCTTGTCATTGATACACTTGAGTGGCAGGCATGAATCTTCCCTGTCAAAATATCCAAGTGGCTAAGTAATGACTAGTGCCACTTGAGTGGAAAAAACTAGACGTACTGTCAATAGAATGAGTGTCAGGAGCACATTGTTACTCATCCTAATCACAGTAATTGTACACAGGGACATCCAGGGAAGAAAAGGAAATGAATGCCTATCTGCTGGCAACAATGCAGCTTCATTTAACCTTAACAGAACCAGGCACTGATATCATTTCTCCCTGGCACTCTCTGCGATTCTGGTGTCAAAACAGCTTCTCATTTGCAATGTATGACAATTTCCTCACATCTAAAAAGACACTGCCACAAGTCAATAGACTATAAATTGCACTTGGAATGGGATCATCTTAACTAAAGCCAGACTGTTTCCCCCTGGAGGCCTATGGCTGCTCCCCCTCCTTTTAATAATTTGTATGTTTAGGTGTTTGGCCAATTTACTCTACACTTGTAATGTCTTATAGCCAAGACCATCAATCAGATTCAGTGTGACAAAAATATCCTGCTGCAATATTACAGGTTATTAAAGGGATGATGGGAAAAAGCTGCATGCATTTACTGGGCCCCTTTTTCCTCATCTCAGACAAGCTGTCACAGACCTAAGCTAGTGATTCATCTTCTCTTCACTATCAACAGGTAGCTGCTGAGAGTGGATTTTGATTATCTGCCTTCATGCATCTCTTTCCCCTGCGTTCGTTACCCACATCCATACATTTGTTTTCCCCTTCTTGAAAACTGCATGCCTAAAGAGATATTGGAAATGCCATGTGGGCAATTAGCACGCTACTTCCAACCAAGGCCTCGGAGGTTTCTGGAAAAGTTCAAATTTCACTAAATTAAAAAGTCAGCTTCGTAAATTAGCCTAGAAGAACCAATAGGCCTGTTTCCTGGGGAAGTTAGACTTGCACTGCCAGGCATTGTGCATAAACTTCTGAAATAATGTAGGTAAGTGCTGATGAGATGACACTGTTGCAGCTACCTTGAAACAGGCTACTTCACCTGATCTGGGTTTGGGGGGGGATATTAAGTCAGAATGTAAAAATAAAAATTCATAAGGATTGATTTCACTTTTTTTCTTCACGATTCAAGTTAAGGGCAAGGCGGCTGACTGAATGATTTCCCAGGCTGTTATGCAGGAATGGGCAATAATTTTTGAAGGGGGGGGGCACTTCATGAATTTCAGAAGTGGTCGCAGGCTGCCCCGAAAGTGGTGGGACCTCAGGCGGAAGGGATGAGGCCAGGAGACTTTGTGTGCTCCCCCACCCACAGACCTTGATTGGCCTAAGGGTGGGGGAGCACATGAAGTCTTTGCCTCCCACCCCCGCCCTGCCAGGGGCATACGGTGCATAGACAGAACCACCAGCTTTTCAGAACACCTGGCAGATCCCTCTAGGCACTGTGTACTCCTAGTGGGGGGGGGAGACTTCTTGTGCTTCCCCATTCCCTGGTCTCAATTGGCCTAGAGGTGGGGGAGCAGCAGAGTGGCTGTGGGCCAATCAAAGGGTTTGGCAGGCCAGATCCAGCCTACAGAGACAGTCTTGCCAGCACCTGGAGTAGTGGGTCTGGGAGGGATTCATAACTTAGGGCAAGAGTGCAGGAGGGGGTGCAGCATCTGGGAGGGGGCTGTAACCTGGGGCGGAAGTGGAGGAGGGGGTGCAGGGATTTGGGCTGTGACCAGGGATAGCAGTTTGGGATACAATGTCTGAGAGGAGGTTGTAATCTGAAGAGAGGTGGAGGAGGGGATGCAGTGATTGGGAAGATGTATAGGGCTGGAGCATAGGTTCAGAGGTTTGGGTTACCTGGGATAGGGGGGCAAGAAGGGGGAAGAGGGCTAAGAGTGGGAGGGGCTGAGGTGCCAGAGTCAGGCTTTGACTGGGAGACCTTACCTGGCTCCCAGCCAGCAGCCCAGCAGGTTCCTTAACCAGGTTCCCTGCCTTCCACACCCCTGTACTGCTCACAGGGGTGAGGGGGAAGGGGCACTTCACATGCTGCCTGTCCTGCAAACAGGCAGCTGCTATTGGTCGGAAACTGGCCAATGGGAGCTACTGGGGGCAGGAGCAGTGTGAGAAGCCTCTACCCCTTCACCCCGGGGCTCTCAGCATTCACAGAATCACATGGCTCTGCAGTCGGCTTTCCTGAGTGCCAAACAGGAGGTGGGGTAGGCAGGGAGCCAGTTGAAGCTCTCAGAGCCCGGATCCAGTGGCTTGGTGGGACGGATCCAGCCTGCAGATCACATTTTGCCCAGCCCTGCTGTTATGTGTGCTCTCCCAGGGTGCCCATTAATGAGAGTGCACCCTTTTTCACCGCAACCAGAGCCATGTGTGAAATCCAAAACTGAAAAAGAAAGAGAAATCATATGGATGACTACGTGTGCCAGTGTGGTCCTGCTTGGTGAAGCAATCTGCCTACATGGATCAGAATGGACCCCCTTTGTACATATGGTCTTTCTCATTGCTCCAATGGGAAAGTCACTCTAAAAATAATTACATTCCACTTTTATCATTAGTGTTATTTTAAACTGATGGCCTAGTTCTAAGGCCGCTTTGTGCTTTTTTATTTTAAAATAAATACTGCGTGTTTGAAGCAGAATGGCATTGCTGCTTATCCATATGACATCAATGGCAAACCTGACATCTCTCTAGGAATAGCAGATATTTATTTTTCCTGCTGTGTGTGTAAAGTGGACACAAATGGGAACAATTCTATATTCCCACCTTGTTTTGCATTAGGTATGTGTGCCATTGCACTATTGAAGCTGTGTCATATAAATCTGCTAAACACTTACTGAGTGAAAAATATCAAAACATTTCATATACCAGAGTGATAGATACAGAACTAGATTTTACCACCATTGTTTGTAGTATGCGTACTTTACTTCTTGAATAGTAGGGAAATATCAAAAGGAGCTCTACAGTGCAGAGCAGAATATGTTCTGCAAGGCTCTTTTGGTCTGGCCTGCCCTGAATTGGCAGAATGACTTTGGAATCCATGGGACAACCTCCACTCTCCCAATCCATCCTACCTGATAAGGGCGAGACAGTACCCAAAGTTCAATTCCCTTCATAGCAGATATACAGGATATCTCAATCACCTTGCTCATGCTATCCACCCAGACAAAAGCATCCATCAGTTAATTAATACATTAGGTCTGGAGCTTCAGCAGGCTTTTTCCCTTATGTCTATTTCTGAATTCAAAATCATCATCATCATTATACAAAAATGTTTGGGTTTGGCACAGTGCCCAGGGGATGAATATTTTCTAAGGTGTAATTTTAAGGATGACTAGTTTCTGTATTCTATTTATTAACAGAAAAGGTCACATTGGTTTTACTTTGTAAGTCACTAAAGAGGAAATTCATGCATCTGACATCCTTAACGCAAATTAATGTAGGCCTTAAAGACAACTCTGAACTTTACACTTTGGTTTTTCCTCAGTAAAATTGCTCTCTATGTTTTAGACATCATTAGCTAAGGGCCGCAGAACTATTACAGATCATAGTGCTTCATGGTTAAAAGCTGCAAAAAAAGGGTAATTTGGTAAATTTCATTTTTGGGGGGAGAAAAGGGAAAGAGGAGAGGGGTAATGTCCCACCACTTATGTGCAAAAAAGAAAAAAGAATATATAAATAAGATCTCTATGGATGAGTCCTTACACAGCTGTGCCATAGCTGCAGAGAAAGCAGGGTCCATATAAAGGACAGAAAAGAACTGCAGTCAGAACATAGGAAAGAGCAGGAATTGTTCTCTAGTCACCCTCGCCCTTGGGAATCCCCTGCACCTCAGAAGTAGTAGCCATGGATCTGCATCCCTGTAGGCCAACCAGCAGCTATGGCAGGCCTTTTCTGGGAGGAGTATCTGCTGAGTCATTTAAATGGATGTCACTGTTTATGTGCATCCCCACTCACTGGGCAGCACTGGGAACCCCTGGCACTTCCCTCGGGACACTTCCCTGCCTTTAACACAAAGCTCTGCCAAAATTCCACCATATAAACCAGTGATTCCCAGCCATTCTTATTCCAGGATTCCTGTCCCATTGAGCTGGGATGCATCCTGGGCCCATCTCGCATTTAGAGAAACAGAAGGGCAGAGTGGTCGTGTCCTCCGCTTGAGAACCACCGATCTAACCCTAGATCATTAAATTATCATTACCGGCAACTAATGGAAAGAAGGTTGAGTTTTTGTAATTATTAAAAATTATCACACAGTACCTGGCAATGCAAAATATCACAGAAGACTACATCTATCATACTGCATCACCATGATATCTGAGTGCCTGAGACAATTAATTAAATTCCAGCACTCAATAAACTCATTATCTCTAAGGTCATTTTCCTTCTCTCCCCCACCTCCACTCTCTAGATGTGATTTTATTACAGTTTTTATTATCATGATGGGAAAGCCTAGGTCCTGCATTTTGTTCTGGAAGTGGTGTTTGGTATGTGCTGTTCTCTCATGTGTCAAGTGGGGGAATGATTCCACAGATACAGACCAGTTTCTTAGAATGTAGAGTCTTCACACCACTCAGACATAGTTCCATTCTCCTGAGATACTCATCCATCACAGTTAGGGGCCTACCAAATTTGTGGTCATGAAAATTGTGTCACGGACCACGAAATCTGGTCTCCCCCATGAAATATGATCTCCAGCCCAGGTCTGCAGGCAGAACAGAAAGCAGCAGCTGCTGCCCCCGAACCGAATTCTGATGGCATCACCACCTACCAGCAGTAGTGAAGAATTAATGGTGGCAATACAACAACTCCCTAATAGGCTTATGATCCTCTTATGGGTCCTGGCTTCTAGTTTGAGAAATGCTACAGAGAAATCACATATTTTTCATGAGTTGATAGTGACACAAACATCTGCAAACTTTGCTATTTATGCCGTGACCAACTCACAAAAATGGTGTGATTTCTCTGTAATTTAAGTAGACACCTAATCATAATAAGTCTTGGTTTGCAGAGAAGAGAATGTACTCTCTGGCCAAAACCAGTGATAGCTTTGAAGACTAAGTCCAGAACCTTAAATTGAAGCCAGAATTCCCACAGAGATACAGAGATTCACACATTGATACTGAGATTCCTACAGCGATACAGACATTGGGCCTAATTTTTCAGAAGACCTGATACCTGGCAGCTCCTGTTGTTTCAAATGGGAACAGCTGGGTGCTGAATCCTTTCAAAATTGTATCCAGTGCAACTTGCTTTTCAACCTAGCCTTAACCAGGACCTGCAGTTATTTGTATGATTAATGTTATTTAAATGTCTGACTCCACTCACCAATCAGATAGTTAACCCAATGGCATTTATTGTGACTACAACGAGGGTGGCTGGATGTTAGAAAGCTGGCCCGTAATGCCCAATATTTGAAGAGACACATGAAATTGCAGTCCTAAAGCCACAAGCAGTTTAGTAATCTAGTAGTGTCTAACCTAGCAGAATTTTGACATCATGTGAGTTACAACAGTGCATGTAGTAAGATGTTTTGATCTCTGCATACCCAAACCATTTTTTTATACTGAACTTAGAATGCACTGTAGCCTGTGGAAAGATGGCCCGGGAAACAGATAGAATATTAAATACACAGTTATATGTTTCCCTAAGGAGCATGCTGCTAATGTTATACTTCACAACAGCATTGCTTGAATGGTTTATTAATGGTAGCAAAACAGAGTGAATGTGACATATAATGATAATAACAATATATGTTATTTATGTGATGCCTATTCACCACAGAGCTCTAAAGACCTCACAAAAATATACTAAAAATGCAAGATTTCCAGTATTAAAAATGTGTCCAACACTCCCGCAGATAAAAAGGATTTGCTATTTAGGATATGACCTAATGATAGGCAGTGCGTTGTGTAGTTTATTTCAAATTATATTAGAGAGAGAAATTCAAAAGTGACTAGTGGTTTGTCTGCCTTGGTTTTTGGGTGTCTAACTTGAGACACCTGAAAGAGGCCTCATTTTCAGAAAATGCTGAGCATTTAATCTCAGGCCCTTCTAAGGTCTCTTTAAGTTGGGCAACCAGCCAACCAAGATACCCCAGAGACCTTGCTCTTCTGGGACTGCTCAAAGAGAATTTCCCCTCCCAACTCACTCTTACATAACTACTCCCCAATCCTCACACTCACAGACTTGATAAAATAAAACAGATTAGTAGATGCTGATCTCAATGTCAAATGTAAGATGGAAAACAGGCAATTACCAGAATTACCAAAATGTGATTCAGGTCCAAAGTGGGCAGTATCTTCAAGGATTCATTTCTCAGTTTCTTTTCTCTGATATTTTTTCACCACAAATTGGAGCCATAGGATGAATGCTATCTCAGGTAGAAAGCATTGTACGAGTATAGGGAGCTATAAATGGGGACAGGGAATTTGAATTAATTCATCTGTCTTTACAGTCAGTTTTCATCTCGGGGGTAATTCTAGCATTTAAATCTGGTCTTAACTATATAAGTCATTCTTTAGACTCAAGACCCACTGCTACCGGCTACAATATCAAAACAAGATTCCAATAAAAATATAAGTGCCCCGTGATACTTTGTGAAATACAAAATCATATTATACCGGGAGATTTCTGACCACATGTTTGATAGGTTTATTAAACAAGACTAAAGAGTTTGCCTGTTTGCCTGCCAAAGACACTTCAGGATAGACACTTTTAAAGCATTACAGCATGAATAAAAGACGCATAAATTGATCTTTCAGCTTGAAGCCTCTCATGCTGAACACTCTAAATTAAGAATTAAAATATTCCAGGTTACTCTTGCCTCATCATCTCCTACCATTCCCACTAACTATAAGATGAAATAAATATGCAAAAGCAACATGAGAGAGCAGGCACTATGAAACCCAGCGTGTTACTGTGCTCATATAATGGCTATTTTTGAAAGCTATACACATCCATGAATAATTTTATAAAGTAGCTCGTTTATTAGCACAACTCAAGTTGGGTGATGTGTGGTATGTGAGTGTGTATAAAGAAACTGGCTAGTGTGACTTACCACTGTTGTGATGTGAATCAGATAGATAGCTGTGTTAGTCTGAATCTGCAAAAGCGGCGAGGAGTCCCGTGGCACCTTACAGACTAAAAGTCTATAACTTCGGTTGGTCTATAAGGTGCCACAGGACTCCTCGCCGCTTTTACTGTTGTGATAAATATAAAGGTGAGTGAGATAATCTCTCTGCTATTGGTGAGACAAACCTGAGCTTACACAGGGCCTGAAGAAAAGCTCTGTGTGAGTGTGAAAACTTGCCTCACTCACCAACAGAAATTGGCTCAATAAAAGATGTTTTCTCATCCACCTTGTGTCTCTGATATCCTGCAACCAACATGGCTACATCAAAACTGCATACAGTAAATTTCATCTATTAGCGTACACAGAGCTTAGTTAAATATATTTCAAATATTTGATATTTTGTTATTGAAAAGTGCTAGGTGAACTAAAGGAAAGAGTTTTAAAATCTATAAAAGATTATTTGGGAGGGAGATCCCTGCCTGATTGTAAATCAGCATAGCTCCACTGAAGTCCATACAATGACATTATTTTGCACCTGCTAATGATCTGGCCCAAATTGCCTGTATCAGGCATACAAATAAATTACAGTAAAGCCTTCATTAATCCTGTTTGACTACACAGTAGGTTCTCAGAATCTCTGTTCATACAACAAGCATGACATTTTTCTTTCAGTGTGCATAATGGAAATGTTTCAATTATCAAAGAAACCAGCATGGGGGGGGGGGGAGTTATCCTTGTCTTTGTGTAAAGTGCCACTCTTTTCTATGCATTATATAAGATAATAATGAATGTGAAAGGATCACTAAATTCCAAATCAATCATGAGCTTTTGATGTTATTACTAACTACCCATACTCCATTCTTGTGGTTTATGGTATCATCAGAACCCCTTCATTGATTTATACCCTGGTGATCTAGTTGTCTCTATTCATTATCCCATATTTAATTAATATATGCCTCAGAAGGAGTTGTCAAAAGACAAAGTTAATTATAGCAGTGAAAAAATCTAACTGAAATCAGATGTGTCGTATTTTAGTTCAGTGACAGTTCCCACAAAAGAACATGTAACTGTTTTTCCACTTGTCCTGCTTCTGAGTAAACATAGTTTAATATTCACAATGAAATATTATAAAACATTAGCCTTATTATTGACAAGACACTTTAGGTTATAGACTGTTCTCTTAGATGATTACTATTTATTTAATGTCCACTGTCAATGGAGTACATTGATCCCAAAAGATGCTGAAACTATTGGGAGTGCATTACCTTTCTCATCTGCTAGAAATTGACATTTATTAGGAGAGAGTGAATACTATAAAAAAAAGTTGTATATAAGTGCATTTGAAATTTTAATCAAATTTATTCCAACTGCATTCACAACCTTTTTGTGCTTCCCTAAGATGTTCAAACAAATGATTCTACTGGCAGGAATGTTGTCAGAAATAGTGAATTTAGATAAACTTAAAAAACAACAAATGGTCTGGTGGCACTTTATAGACTAACAAAATATGTAGATGGTATCATGAGCTTTTGTGAGTACAGCCCACTTCTTCAGATGACCGTAATTTAGAATAATTGTTGAAGAATATTCATATGAAGGGAATATCTGACCTCATTAGCTATTATAGATCTGAGAGAGTTTGTCTGTCTGTGAGTGAGTGAGTCTGTCAGTCTGTTTGTTCAAGAATTCTTCCTAAACACTGGGGCTATGTCTAGACTGTCCCCGCTTGTGCAAAAAAAATGCAAATGAGGCAAAGCGTGGAATATCGCCATGCTTCATTTGCATAATTAATGAGGCTCCGTTTTTGCGCAATAGGCTTTTGCACAAAAAGGAGCCGTCTACATGGCTCCTTTTTGCGCAAAAACCCCTTCTTGTGTAAGAGCCATTCTTCCTCTTTTTCAGGCGATATTCCATGCTTCACCTCATTAGCATATTTTTTTGCACAAGAGGGGGCAGTCTAGACATAGCCTAAGAGTTAGGGCCACCAAATTTAGTACAGAGCTTCCTCTTATCATAACTTAAAGCAGGGTCAGAGTTTGATTGTGCTGAAGCTCCTCCCTGCCCATGCGTACGAGGACACATAAAACATATAGGAAAGAGACAGAATCACCAGGCAGGTGAAAGGGGCTGGCTGGAGATGATCCCCTATCCCTGGCTGGGATTGCCCAAGCCCCAAGCTTCCCCAGCAGTGGGGAGGCTGAAGCTCCCCTGATTCATAGGGGGGCATTGCTGGCTGTTCCTCTTTGTCAGAGAGAGAGGAAAAGTGCACAGTTCGCTGCATTCCTCACTGTGGCTGGGGAGCGCAGAGGGCAGATGAACCTGGACCTGCCCCAGCCAGGCGACATGCACCTTTCTCCTGGCTTTGCCCGCTGGAATGGCAGTGGCCATGGAGAGGCACTTCTCACCTGGCCCCAAGCTGCTGCGGTGAGAGAGGGCTGGGGTAGTCCTCTCTTCCCGGGGAAGCCTGCATCCTGAAGCCTTGATCCCTGCCCCAGAGCACTGATTGAAATGAAGAAAAATAAAAATTAATTGAGTCAAGGACCTGAGCAACACAGGGTAAATCTTCTAGTTTGATATATTTGCATTGGAAACGTGTTTAAAAGTAAAGTTAGACTCTTTCCACCAGGGATCAGAAACACTCCATGTGATGTGTGCATCCAAAGCTAACCGAGACTGCTTGACTTTTGAATATTTGTAACCACCTGTTCACCAATCTGCAGGCCAAAAATTATTTGCAGAACTTATTCAATTTATCATTTTGAATTACAAATGCTTTTGAGAGAAATGTGACCTGCTCCCAGACAATTTGTGAACCGAAAAAGAGACTAAATACACCAGAGGAATTATTCATTATATATTAGCCACCTATCTCTATTAGTTAAGGAATATGAATATCACAGTTGTGGACTATCCAGGAAATGAAACTAGTAAATACGTACACCAGGCAACTCTTCATATCTCAATGTGTTTACATGCAAGAACTATTTTAGAAGTGATTTTAGATGTTCTTAAGCCTTCTTATTAGAATTATTGGCTTGTATGCCTTCCTATATCTTAGGGTATGTCTATATACAATGTCCCCTCCCTCCCAGCAACAAGTCTCAGAAACCATGTCAATTAACTTGGGTTCACGTTATGGGGCTAAAAATAGCCAAATAGAAGGTCAGATGCAGCTTGGAGACCGGGCTCTGAGAGAGAGTCAGTTAATTGGCCAAAACTCTGAGGCCCTCTGTCATGGGTTGGGATTTTTGTTGTTGTTGTTCTTGTTTTTGTTTGTTTTTGCTGTATTTTTTTCTGGATCATAAACCTAAGAAGCCAAACGCTGTCCTCAATTATTTTCATGAAAGCTACCATCCTGCTATTATATTCCTTGAGATCAACATTTATTTTACATCAGAAGAATCTGAAATATAAAGTGTGATTTAAGGTAGAAGCTTTTCCTTGAGATGCTACTTCTAATGGCCATGGCCATGAACCCAAAACAGCATGGCCTGACTTCAATGCCTTTGTATATGCTGTTGAATGATTGGGGACATGCCTATGACATCAGCATCCATTTTATTAATGCCACAAAAGTGAGTGGTTGAAAAGCATCCAGGAACCAATGAAGTTTCTGTGGCTTAGCTTTTGGGGGAAAAGAGGACAATAACAATTAGCCAGTGAAAAGGTAAATTGCCTCATTCTGCATGTCCACTATAGGAAGTTTGCATTTAAAAACACTATAAATACATTGATAAAACAAAATTAAGCCATGTTTTCACTCCAGAGCTAGCAGTATTTTATGCCAGAACTTGGTACGTTGCAAACACAATCACTGCATTCTGCACCTGGAAAACTCTGTTAATGGTGACCTGCAAAGCAAAATGATACATCACCAATATGTTCTAAGTATTCCCACTAAACAGGCTATTAAAAGCATTAAGCACATAAAGCCAACATTTTAAAAAATGGGTGCTTAAAGTTAGGCTCCTTGGTCCATATTTAAGCATCGAACTAAAGCCCCGATCTACCAAAAACACGTAAGCACATACAGATCTTTAAATCAAGAGAATAGTTGCATCAATGTCCCTACGGCTAATTTCCTGCTTAAAAAGCTGATCACACATATAAGTGCATTGCTGAATTTTTTTATCTTAACCTTGTCAGAAATTCTTTCTACATCTTGTAAGCTCTAAAGCGGTGTCCATGATGCAACAACATCCCAGAATGC
>JANRFK010001234.1:11868254-11899297 GCA_030068395.1 Apalone spinifera | reverse complement strand
AAGTTAAACTAACTGGTCTGTAGTTTCCTGAGTTGTTCTTATTTCCCTTTTTATGATACACTTGTGAGCCCTTTCTCTTCCCTGTTAACCGGACCTCATAGTCTACATTGCCCACCCTCCGTATTATTTCGAAGGGTCCCTGCCATTTCACTAACAGTTTTGACTCCCTCAGGGGCAACAACAAGAGGACCTTGTCCCCCGGTTTGAACTCCCTCAATTTTGCCTCCCGATCATAATACTGAGATTGCCGGTCCTGGGCTTGCAATGTATTGGCCTTTGCAAATGCCCCAACTTCTTCAATTTCTCCCTTAAGTGTAGAACATAGACCACTGACCCCTGCACCCAGGTCTCTTGCTCTTCCCACGTTTCCTTCACCAGATCTAGTATTCCCCGTGGTTGCCGCCCGTATAGGAGTTTGAACGGGGGGAACCCTGTAGAGGATTGTGGAACCTCTCGGACTGCGAACAGGAGGACTGGTAGCAATTTATCCCACTCCTGGGGGTCCTCAGCATGGAGCATGCTCTTAAGAGTCCTGTTAAACCTTTCCACTAGTCTGTCTGTCTGCGGAGGGTACACAGACGTTTGCAACGTTCTGATGTCTAGCAGTTTGCATAACTCCTTCATTAACCGGGAAGAGATGTTGGTCCCCTGATTGGTTAGGATCCCTACTCTCGCAAAGATCTTAACCAATTCGCCTGCTATCATAGGGGCCGTGGTGTTCTTTAGCAGGATGGCTTCCGGGAGCGCGTGGCATAGTCGAGCATGACTAATATGTATTGGAAGCCTGTCTTCAAGTGCCCCAAGGGTCCCACCAAATTGATAGCCACCCTATCAAACGGGACCCCTACTACGGGCATGGGTACCAAGGGGGCCTTCAGGCCTAACTGCATTTGTATCCGCTGGCACTCTGGGCAGGACTCACAAAAGTCCTGTACCACCCTATACACCCCGGGCCAAAAAAATGGTTGCGTGAGGTGCTAGAGGGTCTTTTCCGTTCCCAGGTGACCGGCCCACAGGTTAGCATGGGCTAACTCTAGGAGCCTATTCCTATAGCATGCTGGCACTAGCAGCTAGCGAGTACACCCCCTACCCTCCGTTTCTCGGGTTACCCGGTACAATCTATCCCCCTGTACCTCAAAGTAAGGTCCTTGTCCTTCAAATTGGGTCGGGTTCCCTTCTCTCCCCACTTGTTCCCAGGCTTACGTCAGGGAGGGGTTGTTCTGCTGTTCTTGGAGGAAGTCTTGACTGGTGACCCATCTGGCTCGGTAACCCTTTCCATTTCAAGGGTACTCTTGTGCTCTCCCCTTGGGGCAGATAGGGCTTCCTTCGGCTCCTTGCCCAGGGGTCCCTGGTGATCTCGCTGGCCCCATGCTCTCAGGAAGTCTGCGAATCGGGGCCAGTCGCACCCCAACACAATGGAGTATGCCAGCTTCAGGGCTAACACGACCTGGCACACTGCCTCCTCCCTCTCGTCCTGTGACTGCACCCACGCCGTGGGGTAGGGTTGCATCTCCCCATGGACGCACTTCACCCAGACTGTAGCACCCGCCGGCTCAGGACTCGGGACTGAATCCACTCAGACCATCGTCTGTTCGCACCCAGAGTCCACTAGGGCCGGTACGAGTACCCCCTCTATTTTCACCTGAATGATTATGCTTGCTTCTTCTTGTGGGCAAGCAGCCTGCGCTATGGATACCACTTGTCCGCAGGAACAGTCCATGAAGGGACAGTCCCTCCTAAAATGCCCCTCCTGTCCGCATTCGAAGCAGCTGTTCTTTGGAGTCATCTCACCCCTGGGTGACGTCCCCTCTTCCACGGGGCGGGGCCTTCTGTCAGCAGGTCCTTCGCATACCCTATCTCTCCCCTCTTTGGAGTACCTACATCCTATTCCCCTACCCAGTCCCTTTTGGGGTTCGAGATCCTTCCCTCCCCAGGACTGCCGGGTCCGGCCGAGGGCCGCTTGCTCCGGTTGTACCTCCCTGACTTCCCATCCCATCCCCGTTGGAGTTTCTCCTGCTAAGTAATTTTCCATCAGGGCAACCGCGTCTGTTAAGGTAGGGGGTCGGGGTCGGCATACCCACTGCTGAGCCCCAGCTGGTAAGATTTGTAGAAACTGCTCCAATACTATTGAGTCTGTTAGCTGAGCACTATCTCGTCTTTCTGGCTCCAACCACCTCCTTCCCAACTCAAGGAGTTTGAGACACTACCCTGGGCTGCGCCCCCGCAGGGTAGCGTTCCTGCCTGAACTTTTGCCGGTACATCTCCGGCGTGACTCCTGCCTGATCTAAAATCGCCTCTTTGACTTTAAAATACTGTAGGGCATCTTGGGTGGCTAATCTGCGGTAGGCCAGTTGCCCTGGCCCCATTAAGTAGGATGCCAGGAGGGTGGCCCAGTGTTCCTCCAGCCACCAGCCACTGAGGCCACCCTCTCAAAAGTCACCAGATAGGCTTCGGGGTCATCTAGGGGCTCCATCTTTGTTAACCTGATTGGCAACTGTGCTGGGGCTGTCACCCCCTTCCCAGCCCCCAGCAGACCCCCCGTGCTAACCTGACCCAGCGAAGCCCCTTGCTGGAGCCACCTTTCTTGTTGCGCTTGGTGTTGCTCCAACACCTCCCGTATCAACTGCCGCTGTTGCGCTCGGCTTTGAGCTGCTAATTGTTGCAACAGCTGTGCCTGCTGCTGCTGTTGCTGCTTTTGGTGTTCAGCCAACCACTCAAACATCTGGGCGGAATCCATTTTCCCCCCTTTTTGCCAACTTTGCCTAAGTGGCCTTTATCTATCTATACATTTACCAGCTACCCCATGCCACAACAACAAAAATTTTTTTTATTTTTTTTTCCAGCACCGCCTTATTCCCAGTGCTAGGGACCCTCTGCCCACATTCTCCACCACATGTTACAGTTTCACCCCTGGAGTCCTCTGGGGTGCCCGCTGTCCCATATGTTCTCACTCAGTCAGTTCCCACGAGTCTTTTAGGTCCCTGATAGTTGAGGTCTAAGGGGGGGGGGGGGTAGGGAGACCTGGGCCCACCCTCTCTCCAGGCCTTAGCCCAGGACCTTGAGGACAGGAAGCCCGCCTTCCTGTCCAGGCGGTGGGTGTGCCACAACTCACCAGCCTGCGGGCTCCGTAACTGCCTTGACCTGGGCTGCTTCCTACCCTCCTGCAACGTCCCACAGTCGTCCTCCGGGTCAGTCTGCCTCCCAAGACGGCCCCTCCAGTGGCTGGCTCGCGGTGGCTGGGGATCTGACATCTTCTGTGGCCCCCCATGCTTCTCTGCCCCTCCTTGTGGGGTTCCCTGCTCTCTGGTCCGTCCTCCCCTTGACCTCCGCCGGACGGCCCTTTTCAAAGGTGGCACCACTGCACCAGCACACCGGCACCTGCGCACTCTTCCCTGCTGCGCCAGGCATGCCGGGTGCTACTGTGCAGGCGCCCGCGGTGGCTGCCAAACACTCCCGGCACCGCCGGGCGCTTTCTGCGGCACCCGTACAGAGCACTGTGGTAGTGTGGGGTATGGACTCTCCCCGCTGGTCCCCGCTACTCCGTCACACTCTTTCTAGGAGGAAGAAGCTTTTTTCCAAGAGCTCTTTCAGAAAAAGGTGTGTGTGGACGCGGAAGACTTTTTTTTTTTTTTCCAAAAGAAAAGGCCTCCAGGAAAAAACTCAGGTACCCTAGTGGCCACTCCATCCATAGTAATCACAACTTAAATGTGAGATAACATCCAATCGATATAGCTTTTGCTGTGTCAATGCTCTCTTTCGAAATAAGCTTTTCCGGAAGATCTCTTCTGGAAAAGCTTCTTCCAAAAGAAACCTGAAGTCTAAATGTAGCCTCGGGGATGTAGCAATCTGTAGAAATAGTGGCCAACAGAAAAAATTTCAATCTGGAGCACACTTCAGCTCGCAAATCTTTCTCAAAGAACACAGATCCAGGGACTTAGCAGAAAGGGTAGACTGAATGATCTACTAGGACTTTTCTTTTCTACCTTCCATGGTTCAACATATTGACTGTGTATAATAATGTCCTTCAGCATCAAGAGATCCAACCATCGGAACTGCACAATTTGCAGTAGCACCTAAACGTTGGGCCCTATTGTGCTAAATCGGTCTACATAATTGCACATTGTATATAACAAAGAGACAGTCCCTACCTAACAGAGCTTACAGTCTAGGTTTAAGACAAGATGAGACAATGGGTGGATCAGAGGGGCAGTGTTGTCTAATGGCTAGAATAATGGCATAGGACTCAAGAGGCCTGGGTTCTTCCAATGTCCATGACAGGTCACAGCATACATCTATAAGCATCAGTCTCAGTCCATCAGCTGCCTACCAGGTGTCTTGTCACCACTGTGCCATTGGCGGATTTAAAATAAATTTTACTGCTGATTTTTGTTTTTATTTGTCTGTGGGCAAAACATTTACCAGTCACCAGAGATAGACATGCTTCAAATACCTGACTTTATTAAAATGAGACGGTCCAGGCCATCCTCTCTGCTAACATGTAAAGAAAGCATAAGAAAAGAGGAAACCTCACCTAAATGGTTCAAAGTCTTTCAGAAGAAAGAGAATCAATGAAGACTTGTACCCAATCTGATGGAAGCTCTTCTTTGTCAGCATCTTGCATTTGGGCTTCATAGGTCTTGGGCTATGAGGCAGCAGACATGGCATTATTCCCAGCAAATCATTGCGGAAATAGGCATAAGAATTAATGCCAGATTGGTCTTCATTCATGCCAGAAGAGTTAAAATTCAAAATAGACAAGCCAAAGGCTAGAAGAAAGGAAATTTGGTAGCTTCGAAAGCACCAAGAACAGTGTAACTTAATTCTTATTAAAACCAACCGTGCTGAATAGAACCCTGCAAATCCACAAAAATTCGGTTTATAGCCACAGGTATGCACATCCATGGATGTAGATGCCGATATCTGTGGCTCATTTTTGCAACTGCAGATACAAATTTTGTATCTAGAACCCTGCAAATATGCAGATATCCACTTTATATCTGTGGGAATCCACATCCGCAGATGTGGCTGCAGATATCTGTGGATCATTTTTGTAGCTGTGGCTGCAGCTGAGCATTTTTGAAAATCTACCCAGAGGATTTGCTGTTTTGTGCTGTCAAACCAACTGGAAGTATGGAGGGGGCTCGATATCAGCAGGAAGGAACTGATGGCACGTATGAGAGAGGGGGAAAAGTTGTACTGCCAGCAGAAATGTGTCTGGCCTCTTCACCACTACCCAGCTCGCTATAGATGCCCTAAGATCTCTGTCATCTCCCAGTGCCTCTCAGGCCATGTCTCCACTAGGAAATTATTTTGAAGTAATTAAATTCAACTCCTGATTTAACAAAATTGAAATAGCATGTCCCCACTACGAGGAAACATCAAAATTAGTTAGAATTAGTTCGAAATAGCACATCCACATTGATTGGAGCCGGCCTTGGACTTGGAGCCTCTGGAAGCACTCTGGGAAGGGCACAAGGAGGGCGTATACTTCCTGTGGCTGCTTGGTCTGGCAAGCTGTGATTCGCACTTTCAAGGGTTCCTCTCTGCAGCTGCGTCTCTCCTGCCATTCCTCCACTGCCTCCCCCTTCCAGGACACAAAAGGGACACAGTGGGCACGTGCCTTCTTGTGCTCTGGCCACATGGTCATTGAATGTACATTTGAGCATTTCAAGAGGAGGTTCAAGAGTTTCATCACCCATCTGGCCCTCAGCAAGTACAACATCCCCTTTATGGTGGCGGCCTGCCGCGTGCGCCACAAACTGTGCAAAAGCAAGGGGGAGACTTTTCTGCCAGGGTCAGGGGCTGAGGCTAAATGTCTGGCCAGGGAATTTGAGCAGCTGTACACCAGTACCATTAAGAGAGAACAGCAAGGGGCTGTGCACATCAGAGAGGCCTTGAGGGAGAGTTTCATGCAAGGCAAGTTGTGAGACTTTCCCCTGCACCTCTCCACAAGGGGCTCTAGCATTCCCTCTGCGTGCCTTTCCTCCCCCACCCCTTTCATTCCACACCCTCACCTCCCCTGTACAGAGCAAACAATAAAGCCATCTTTGCTGCAAAAACAGGACTCTTCATGGGGGGGGGCATAGAACAGGGGAGGGACTGGGAAAAGAACCTGGAATGGGAGAGGGGGAGGTGGTTCAGGGATGGGGCTGAGAGTAGCACCTGTCTCCAGGTGGTCAGGAGGCTTTGGCTGGCTGAAAGGTCTATCCACCCTCATGTTCTGGGGTCCCAGTGGCCCCTGGGGAGCCTAGGAAGGGAGGCTGGGATAGAGGGGCAGGAAGGCGGCTGGTGGCCCACTCCATGCACAACATCATGCGCTCTATCACCAAAGTGAGGGAGTAGAATATGGTGCCATGCTGGCACACCAGCTGGTCCCAAGCGGCCATTCTCTGCTCCTGCTCAGCCCAGTGCTCCTCCCAGTCAATGGCCTCAAGGCCCTGGACAAGGGACTGCAGGCAGGCCATCTGCTCCCACATGAGGTCCTCCCAGGTGCATTTCCGCCTGTGGATCCCATGGAGTTGGGTAGATGGTGAGGGAGGTAAGGGATTCAGCAAGCTCACAGCTGGCCCAGCTGTGAAGAAAAGTTACAAGGGCAGTCATCCCAGGAGACCCTGCGTACGAAGTCTAGCCCTAATCTGTGAGCCAACACCAAAGGTCTCAGTTCAGATGATGGTGATGTACTTTGAGCAAGGCCATATGTTGCCCAGACAGCAGGCACTTTCCAGCAGGGCACAGAGGTCCCAGGGGAGCATCACAACACTCACAGCCTGGGGACAAGCAGGCATGGGAAGGTTCTGGCCAGTAGGATTGCTAGGTGTCTGGTTTTGCGTCTTTTGTCCAGTTAAAAAAAAACCCAACAGAAAATACTGAACATGTAATTTAAAGGCACAGTGGCTTTTTTTTTTTAAACGGGCTTGCTAGCGTGGATGCTCCACTTATAAATTTGACCTAAGGGGGGGTTATTTCAAAAGAACACCCTAGTGTATACCAGAGCTCAGAGGCCAGGCTTCTTACCTATCCTGTAAAGAGACAAAGTTTGTCCATGTGAGACCTCGAAGGCAATGAGGGCAGACTCAGAGATTGCTTCCTTTTCTCCTCTCATGGGTTTTTCTGTAGCAGGACAGTCTAACACTCAATTTACAAATATTTTAGATCAAATATTTAAAAGCCACAGACTTTTGAAACTGGACTATTTTTAAGGTGTACAATTGCCCTTCCTAAGAAATAGTAGGATGAAATATTTAACCATGCTATTAATTTTCTAAAATAACAATAGTACGTAGTCCACTGAAGCCAGTCCATAATTGTATTCAATGGCCAAATTAACTTGGCTTTTGAAATCTGGAAGGTCTTCCTCACCTTGAGGATGCATGGGCTTTACTTTTGTCTGTCCCAGACTGAGCACTTCAGATTAAACACCAATGATGTTATATTATTTAAGACCTACAGGACTCAATCAAGATCATGGAAGGCCCATTACAAATACTGAGTAGGAAGCAATCCCTGCCCAGAAGAGTTCACATTCAAAATAGACAAGCCAAAGGCTAGCAGAAAGGCACTTATTAATTATTATCATCATTATCATTTTATAGATGGGAATGGAAAAATTACAAGGAACTTGCTCATGATGAAATAGGCCATCTGTGGCAGAGCTGTGAATTGACCATGGATCGCCTAAGGTCCTTGTCCAGTCTCTTTATTACTTTGCCATTCTCATTCTTCCTCTTCATGCACAGTGGCAGACAGCTCCTATTGTCCCCGTCTGCAATTTCTCAGCAATATAACCTGAGCTCAGTTAAACATTATAAGGAGATGAGGCACTGTGTGTTAATTTTCCCACTCAGCCATTTTCCTCCATTCTGCCAATACTGTCTCAAGGAAAGGACCGTCAATGACAATGAACTACGCCACACATTATTGCAACCTTGAAAACCCAGCCAAGAGCACCTGCTCATTCATTTTCTAGCAGTCAGAAAATATGAAGTGCTTGCATTTAGAGCAAAGGAGGATCAAGTTAAATCTTTTCTCATATTCCTGTTATTAGATTGAACACTTTTTTATATACAGTTATTTACTGTAACTTTACTTCATTAGTGTAAAAGACATTATTTCATTTTAAATGTTAGGGATCTTTTACAATAGGAGTCTTGGAAAAAATAGATGGCTGCTTTTTCAAATACATTAAACCCTTATCTCTATTTGATTTTAAAAAATTGTGAAGCACAAATTATCCAGAGCCTAGCACTCTGAGTCTCTTCCCACGCCTTTAAAGTCAACAGTTATGGTGCTAAAGTTTAATCAATCCCATAAAATGTTACTCAGAAAGTGACCCTGGTGCTATGGCTGAAGTACATCTCCTACATTAAAAAGCACTTTCATTGCAGCCAAACCAGTGTTATTGAAAGAGAGAGCTAATAGGTACCTAGATGAGGATGGGAAAGGGAGGTGGAGGGGCAGCAGAGAAAAGAAAGAGAGAGGAGGAAGGGAAAAAAATCCTATTTTCAAGTGGTTCCCCAAGGAGCTCGGTGTGCATAGATGAATGACCAGGTTGAATAAAAAAAACTCCTTTGACAATTTCAAGCTGAGGACTCCATGAATTTCATAGTAAAGCCAGATGCAATTTTCCGATTCAGCACAGGAGGATTACAGCAAACAGGACAGACAGTAATGCCATTGTAAAGAGATTACAGCGCACTGCCGATTCACTCACACCAAACTTATGTTAAGATACAGTTATGGTTGTAAACAGATATAGATTTCATTATAATTTTCAGAACATGGTCTTTGTTAGAAAAAAATATTCAATAATATCCATAAACATCCCTACTGTTGATCACTGATGTCTGCCTCCAACTATCTCACTATGCAACGTCTACATTGTATAAGGGTAGAGAGTTATGTGCTCTATTTTAATTCTTACATGTTTTGGTTTGATGACAGGGCTGTATACGGAGAGGTAAAAAGAAGACATCCATACTTTTGTTATGACTGTAGAGAATGAAGGTTTCTGTTAACAAAAACTTAAAAAAAGGTCCTGTAACACCTTTGAGACTAACAAAAAATACATATAGTATCGTGAGCTTTCAAGGGCACATCCCACTTCTTCAGATGGTGTGTGTTAATATTGGTTGTCTTTATGTAATGAACAGCAAGGTAGCTGTAGACCCAGATCTAGAAAATAATTAAATCACATAACTCAAACTAGGTGGTAAACCCAATTCATTATATTTTTCCCATATTTGAAAATTTGTTCTTTTGGAGGGATATGTGGATGAAGCCTTGTAGTTTGTCACTGTGGTGGATGAGTTTAGCAAGATCAGAGGAGAGTGTTAGGGTTGGGTTTGGATAAAAAGTCAGAATTAAGTCTCTTTATGGGATAAACAATTAATTTCCTGAGTTTCAAATTTTGTTTCCTTTAATCTGAAGCACAAACTCAAGCTTTCAATCATTTTTGTAAATACAGTTTTCTTAGTAATAATGTTATTTACATTGATATCTATTTACTTGATATTTAGTTATATCCTTAACCTCTTCATAAAGTCTGTCTAGGAATTTCTTTAAGAATATATCTAAAATACTTACAAAAATCTACACCAAATTTTTGTATTTGTTAAGGATTTAGAGTATATTATACTCCTAATCCAGATGTGGTATGAAGTTCGTACATCTTTTTCAGTTTTTAAAATGATGTAATTGTATTCAAATCAAATAGCTTATGAGCAAAGTTTGAAATTACTTGTACCTAAGAGGTTCTGGTGATGGCACCAAAACAATTCTGGCTGAAACAAAGTTTAATTCATTGAACCAAAACTATTCAACTCAAGCTATGTCTAGACTACAGGCTTCTTTCAGAAGAAGCTTTTCTGGAAGAGATCTTCCGAAAAAACTTCTTCAGAAAAAGAGTGTCTTTTCGAAAGATAGCATCCACACTGAATGGACGCTATTTCGCATTGAAGCTGTGATTACTATGGATGGAGTGGCCACCAGGGCACCTGTGCTTTTTCCTCTTCTTTTGAAAGAACTCCCTCTTCCCCATCCACATACTCCTTCTTCCGAAAGAGCTCTTTTGGAAAAAGGCTTCTTCCTTGTAGAAAGAGGTTTACCGATGTTGGAAAAACCCCTCTGTTCTTTTGATTTTTTTCAAAAGAACATGATTGCAGTGTGGACATAAGTGAAGTTTTTTCGGAAAAATGTCTGTTTTCCTGAAAAAACTCTGCAGTCTAGACATACCTTCAGAGAACTTACAAACTGTACAGACTCCTGATAGATTTTGTAACATACTTGTACTAGAATATTTCACATGGCAGAGCCTACAAATATCATGTATTCAGTCCTACATAAACAAAACTTACAGACTCCACCAAATTTTTGGTCAGGTTTATGAACAATATGCCAAACCTCTAAGACATGACAGACCATTTTAGCACTTCAAAATTGCTAAAATAAGCAACTGATCCTACCAGAAATAGTCCTATTCATTAGATCATATGGAAATATGAATTAATAAAACAAGCATGATGCGTCCACAGCACAACATTTTTGAAATATGGCTTTACAAAAATGATTAAAAGAACATAAAATTAAATACCTCATTTTTCAAAATCCTGTATTTTGAAACTACCTTATTGAATTAACATCTTTCTCCTCTCCCCCACCAAACTCTCCTAAGACTCAGATATTTCAAAATACTTTTCCAAGGAAGAAAAGTGGGAGAGGTGGGCAAAATAAGATACAATGGAAAATTAGATGTAAACCTACATAGGGAACTGCTTCTTCAATGTCATAATATCAACAAAGTCTATAATGTTTCTAACCAACGGGGATAATAATTACTAATATTTTCTCACAGTATAACCTAGAGGCCTACAATGGAGACTGGGTTCCCATTGTACTAGCCACTGCCCTGATGAATTTATCATCCAGATAGTCAAGAGAGAGAATGGGTGAGAGAAAAGGAGTATTATTATTCCCATTTTACAGATGGCGGACTTAGTTTAGGAGTTTCAGGAAACTGGATCATCTATACTGCAACTAACACTAATGGAATCTATGGGTGCTCAGCACCTTTGAAAAAAAATCAGACCCAAATTGACTCATCGGGGTCACACAGGAAATTTGTGGAATTAAATGTAGTTCTCTAAATCCCAGGTCAGTGTCTTAACTAGAAAATTATCTTTCCCCCATTTAGATAGTTGATAAAACACAAATTAGGATTTGATCTTGTCTGGTAGAGAATGCTTTCCACACGCTCTGTGAATGAGGACTTAAATCTAGTTGAAGAGCAAGTTTTCTCTAGTTTGCCTGGAAAGTTCCCAGTTGAAACTAATGTAGGGGCTATCTAATCTGTAAAATAAATAAATCAGCATTTCCAGTGTGAATCATGTTGCTAATGGGACATACGCCTTCTATCATCTCAGAAACAGCACGGCAGCAAGTAGTCTTTCAGTGCTATTACGTTCAAGAAACTTAATTTATAGTATCCCAAAGAAAACGTCCAAAAAATGGAGTTATTTGGTATCAAACATACATGTTTGTTTCCATACGGATAATATACTACATATTAAATACCTATCATGATTAAAGTAGCAGAAAACTAGTTATTCAGCTTTTTTTGCTGATTGGATGGTGAATGTCACAGATATGACCAGAATAAGTTATTACTGGAAGCTCGCCTTCATTTCTACATGTTTGCAGTTCTACTTTGACAAGTTTTGCAGCGCACCTAGATGTTATAGTACAGACTGAAATCAATTGAGTGAATTTGGATTTACAATGAGATCAGAATATGGTGAAGTACCAAGTAATTAATACTGGAGTTTAAACCAAACCGCACAGTTCAACTCTTAATATGGAATTTGCCAATGTTGAAGGCATTAGGGTCTGGAGCTTTGGTTCAGATCCATTTCTACCTCAGTCTCCTTGTCTGGAATAATATGAGATTTGTTTATGTATTATTAGGCGTGTTTAATATTTTAGTCATGACAAATAATTATGATTTCTTCATTATCTTATTTCCATATGTAGTTTACAGCCCAAACATTGCAGTGTGGTACTAGTCCATAAATAAGGGTCATACTGAAGGACAGACATGTTCTTCTAACATGTCTCTGCCTGTGCCAACATTTTTTTATGGCTCCACCATGACTGTAGAGCTAAGGCACTGAATATAGAGATCAGTGTGGAGAGGCAGATGCCTCTGATATCTCACTGGCTCATTTTTAGAAGTGAATCTTTCTGGAATGATTGAATTAATGGGTTTTTTTGTTGTCACTGCAGGGTGATCTGTTAGTTTTGTTGCTTATGCCAGGTTCTAGCAGAAGCTAGGGTTGTTGAAATATCATGAGAAAGGTTGGTCTGGAAGCATTTCTTGCCAAGACCATAAATTGTGCTGGAAATCTCATGAGAGAGCCTGTCTTGCTACCTCCAGGAGTTTTGATTTTTCAGGAAAATATGCCAGCTTGTGTGTTTTCTCAAATGGAACACAATAGCCAAACCTTCTCTTCTCCCTGAATGTAGATAGCAATAATCCAGACCTCCAGAATCATCAGATCTATAGATGTAAGATCTATTTATTCACTTTGTCCATCTACCTTCCAATAAGGCAGCTTGTCTATTAACTTTTCCAGACTGGCTTAAAATGTCCCAAATGGCTCAGATCATGAAGAGATTTTCCTGATCGTTAGCCCAAATATCTTTATCCTCCCAGTTATGTTCCATTGGCCCTCCTAAATAATTCAGCTTCACCGTTGTTGTTTATACGTTTAAAGTATTGGTACTATGGTGTTCCCTGGAAGTTCTGCTCAAAATAGAAAGAGTCAATAATTTGCCCCCCACTATACCCTGTATTATTGCAATTCAACATGGAATTTGATTAAAAAAATAGATGGCAAAAATAATCTGTGATCATCAGGTTAATTGGGAGGATAATTACTAGTAACCATACATATACATTCTAATGAGATTAAGGTCTGGCTCCAGTGCATTTAAAATGCAATACAGTGTGAATAAATAATAAGAAATAAGCCTTTGTTGTGAAATTTTTATCCAGATTTGCATCCAGATTTTCTCAAGTTGGAGAGGTTCAAATCTTGGTAAATAATTTCTCATATCAGTACTCATTTGGCTAATCTATTTAAATTGTGATCTAAAAAAATCAGGGCTTTCTCGTCCCTTCCCCTACCCCCCAAATAACTTATTAGTTAAAAGGATGTGAATTAACTTAGAATGGATGTTCAATTCATATAGTTGAATCATCATCATCATCATTATTACAGGAAGCTCTAATCATTACACATCCACTAATATCAAACATTCTGCTAGCTCATCTTTAATGAACATGACTCACTTACATTTCAATTTAACGATTCCCAAACTCTCATCTCCTCGATGCCTCCTAATTCTCCTCAAGGGTCGGGGGGAGGACATCCGAGATATGTAGACTAATTGTAAAGATGAAGGTCTACATTTTAAAAATTAGTTTTCAGTTCCTCAATTTTCAGGTGCCCAATCTGACACCTGTTAAGTTCAAAAGTGCTGAGCAATCCTCTACTGAAAATCAGGTGCATTTGAGGTGCTCCAATCAGGTACCTAAAATTTCTAGGGAGGAGACATGTCCCTATCAACTGGGAGAGACTCGCTGTTCTGTCCTCAGCAGGGAGCTGCTGCTATAGCTGAGGGGAAAGTGCTCGTCCTCCAGCCAGGCAGCTCCATGCATAGAGCCCTGAAGCTCTGGCTGGGCGGGGCTCATTAAACAACTATGAGGTCGTGCTATCACACAGCGTAGAGGGAACGTTGCTCACTTCAGTTAACAGAGCATGCAAGAGAAGTGAAGGGTCCATTGTTTCTCACTGCAGATGCTGGAGTGCACTTCAGAGAATGGCATTTGGAAAAGAAAAAAAAAAACCCTGAATGGACGCTGTAAGTCCCTGAACAAAGCAATATCCAATGGGATGTTTTGCATGGTCTCAAGATGCCTCACACTCTCTTTTGCAGTCCCCACAACACCTAGTGATAGATGATGTTGCCAGGCAGTGTGGGGTACAGATCCATAGTGCATTGCTATGCGAACATGATCTGGTGACAGAGCATACATTGGCGCATTTGCTGTTGTTGATTTGTGTATCACCATTAGTTACCTCTTGATAAAATTTGGTAGTGTAGCCATACCCTGAGATCAGCTACCACAGGGTGGCTTTTTTGCCTTGTAGCTACTTCTATTCATCCAAATTACTCCTAAAACTACCGGAACTCTACTTGTCTCATATGTCCCTCTCCCTCTTCTAGCACTTCATTGTTTGCCTGATGCATCTAAGGGTGTGTCTAGACTACATGGCTCCGTCAACGGAGCCATGTAGATGAGGTTTCTAGACACAGGAAAATGAAGCAGTGATTTAAATAATCACCGCTTCATTTACATCAAAATGGCTGCCGCGCTGTGCAGATCAGCCGTTTGGCAGCACAGCGGGGCAGTCTGGACACTCCACAGTCAACAAGGGAAGCCCTTGTCGACAGCCCAGTTATGCCTCATGGAATGAGGTTTACCGGGGCGGTCGACAAGGGCTTCCCTTGTCGACCACGGAGCGTCCAGACTACCGCACTGTGCCTGATTGGCAAACAGCTGATTGGCACAGCGCGGCAGCCATTTTGATGTAAATGAAGTGGTGATTATTTAAATTGCTGCTTCATTTCCCTTTTTTGAGTACACTAATCTACATGGCTCCGTCGACGGAGCCATGTAGTTTAGACGTACCCTAAGTGTATAAATGGCATATGGGAAGATGAATAAGCGCTCATTTGAACTCCTGCTCCACATACTACTTTTAGGTAGGGTTAAAATGGCAGCACCGACTAGAATATCGGCCATAAAGGACTCAGTTGTACACAGCTCAGGTATGGAATGTGTTACATATGAGGAGTAACACATAGAGGACAGGGGAACCTGCTCCTGTATTGCACCCAGACTGATTAATTGGCCTCTGAGTCTCATATTAACCCTTTCACAACCGGTGTGAGATAAACAGTCCATTACACTCACATTTTGTGTCAGGATTCTGCTTAGTGCTTCATTTACTCAAGCTGTAGCACAAGCACTTTGTACTCGCTACGTCGCAAGGATTTACAGGATCTTGGCTGAGCTAGCGCTGCAAATGTTCAACACATTATGGCTAAATTTCATCTCTTTGTAACTCGGGCAAGTTTTACATCAGAGATGAATTTGGTCTGGTGTGTTCAAATAGGTTTAAAATAGGAATTGGTGGACCAGTTTGAATAAAACAAGAGTTAATGTGAAATGGTGACTGTAAAGGGAAGTTTACCCCACACTTGTCCTGAGGGTTAATGCAGACTAAGAAGGGGGCTAATTAACCTGAGGAGAAGCAGATGGCTGAGTTATCCCATGACTGACTGAAAGGCCCAGCTAAAGAGGAATGAGGGAGGCTGGGGCAAGAAGAAAGGCTTTTGGGTCATGGGCAGAGGGGACACTTTGAGAGAATGCCTATATTAGGGAGATAAGAAGCCTGGCCCCAAGAGAGAGAAAGCAGGGAAACCGCTAAATGTCTAACCTGTGGCTAAAACTTTCTGGAACACCCCATCACAGTAAGGTAAAGAACATGGGCAATGATGGGCACCCTGATACAAGTGGAGTTTGAAAGATTTTGTAGGAGACTGGCCCTGGTATGAGCAGAGATGTGAGAGAATGCCCTTGTGCAAGGGCAGGATGAAAGGCAGGGAGGCCTCGAAGGGAACAGATCTTGGCTGCTGACCAGAGGGTCCCTGACCCAGAACCCAGAGTAGAGGGCAGACCCGGGGGCCCCTGCCAACAGTGGTTCAACCCATTGGGGGAGTGGCACCAATGGGCAGTAAATGGGAAGACTGCCTATGATTGGGAGGAAAGACTTTGAAGAGCTACATCAGAAAGGGAAAACACAAATAGTAACCCTACTAGAGAACTGAGTCACAAAGAGGCAGCAGCTGAAAAAGCCAAAGAGGGCTGTAAGACCGCAGGGAGAGAGGCAGAGAAATGGCATACCACTGCAAGAAGGGGACCCTGGACCTGGAAGAAGCTAATCCCCAGAGCAGTCAGAAAGAGGTCCTCTAGCTGTGAGTGGACCCTGGGACAGTACCCAAAACTTTAACTGATCCCAAAGAAACATTTTTTAGGCTAAAATAGGTTTTTTTAAGTTATCATATTTTCATGCTTACCTGGCCAAATTATTTCTGATTGGGCATGGAAGCAAAAGTGCCAAAATACCATGAGAAAGGCCATTTCTTCTCTTTCTAGCCTGACTTGAAGCAGAAAGAAACAGAAGTCTCAAAAGGAAGCCCATTATTGTGCTCCATTTCCCGGAGTTTAGAAACCTGAATAATCATCGAGACTTAGTCACTTGGCCCAACAGCATTTCTTGACAATTGGGGCAAGATTCCAATAGCCTTTTTCTCTCGTTGAGAGTGGCATTTTACTCCACAAATTGTTCCGCTAGATTTAGCATAAAGGTGTTAGATTTAGACTTGCTGTTCTCCAAAACTTTGTGTACATAGCGCTTGTTTCGATTCACATCCTTTTCCAACTAAACTAAAGCTTTATCATTAGATTTTTCTTCTTCCCATTCACATCTGTTATAATTAAGACTTACCTTATTTTGTTTCCAGCAGCGAGTAGGAGATTTCATTTGTGATTATAGTTGCTGAAGCAGATAGATAATGAACTGTGGAGGCTTCACCACACAAAATATCACATCCCTCGAATTTAGCTACCTGACAGAAGACATTAGAGTTCAGAAGCTGAGACTGTGCTTAAGCCCAGACATGTATTGTTAAATGTGACATGCTCAATTTATCATTAGTTATGAAGTGCAAACGGATGAATACACATTCAATTTAGTTCAGCTGCTTTCTTCATTTATCACACTCTTTCATCATCCATCATTTCTCCTCCACCCTTTTGATTTGAACAAATAACATACTTTCATAAATTTAATCTAATTAATCATAATTGTAAGGTAATGTTCCCTTAATGAACCACACATTGGGCTTTATGAAGTTTGTTGCAATTTTAATAAAATCTATCCCAGATAGAATCTACAAATGTTAGCTATGGAGCAAAAATCACCTTATATTTCCCCTCCCACTCGTTATTAAAGTTGATGATGATGTATCAGTACAAAGAGTTGCTCAAGCATATTGTTCTTCTTTTATAAACAACTGTTTCAATAAATTGGAAAGCGTTCATCATTTTATGAGACAAGATACACAGTTAAGAAAAAGTTAATTGAAGTAGAAACAAATTAGAATATTGAGCAAAAAGATTGTTCATACATTGTTATGAAATATGCATTATTTGCTATCTAGCAAGGGCATCTCAAATGCTGAGAATGGCATAACGGAGAAGTTGTAATTTGGTGTTGAAACCAGTGAATATTGTTAATAAGTTTTGCAATGGATGTTAATTTCTCAAATCCCAATTAAACTAGAAGAGATTCTCATACTTCCTGAAAATACAGTCTGAGTGAGGATGGTTAATATGTTTCAAGCATGAGACTGTGGGTCAAACAGTCTTGGTTATCATCCTGACACTGCAAAAGACTTCCTGTGAACATAGTAGACAAGTCATTTGACCTCATTGCCTCTGTTTCCCCATTTTGTTTACTACTTTCCCTACTTTGTTGTAGTTTTGTGAGGCTTAATTGCTGTTCATAAAGTGTTATGGAACGCTGAGGTGGAAAATGCGACAAATGTTCAGCATTCATGATTATTTAATTATTTTAACTTTGTATTTTATTGTCAATGTACATGAACTGCCATGTACTGTTGCTGAGTCTAACCACTTGAAACTGTGCAGCTATAACCTCATGCAAAATGGGGTAGGGCGACAATCGCATTCTGTCTAGCACTTTGTCAAAAGGTATAAGGCATTAATTTTACAAAGAGGGAGAAAATATCAACCCCTAAATGTAAATCAAAGAACAAAGTGTAGAGCCACCTTTTTTTTGTAAAGCTTCCTGATGAAACAGTAACCTAAGGAAGCCCATGACAAACTACAGCAGGGAGTACTGTGAGATCGAAGTTTTTTGTCAGGTGCATAGCTCTGGTATATTCTACTGTAATATTGCTGTATCATGTCTCTCTCTCTTGTATTGAAAAAGGGGAAAGTGACATACCATGGTAAAGATTGTCCTCCGACTGAATTTTTCCACTGATTCAGACAGACTGCAGTAAAGCTATTTAAATGGTACTTTATATAATTGAAAACAAAATTGTAGGTGGGGAAGAGTATGACTTGTCAGTAGTTCTATAAACCATCATGTTGCTGTTTTGAGAAGGATTCATTGATAACATATTTATCACCAGCAGCCAGATATATGACAACTCAAGTTTGGAAAAGGACAGATTCCTTGACGTCAGGAAATATAGTACAGGAAGTCCTTTCAGTGGAATAAAATTGCTAATATGAGTGAACAACATCTTTAGCTTCAAATTTCTCATAGAACTGCTCTTGTTTTTACTACCACTTATTTGTGTTTCAAAGGGTCAGTTACAGGAAACTACACAACTGAGCAGCTAGTGAAGTGCCCAGAATGTACATGAAGTTGTGTGGGTTAATGTTGCAAGCAGGAAGTAGCAGGGAGACATTAACAATCCATTGTAGTTAGGCGTCAACCTGGGATTTGGTGTAACAAATGCATTAACAAGTAACCAGCAAACTTACATGCAGACCAGTTTACAGAGAGAGCTTGGTACAATATTCCAGAATAGACTTACAGTATTTGGAGCAGTTGTGAAATATGCCCCGGGAGAACGGGAATAAAAACTTGTTCTCTCCTCCCTCTTTCCCCACTACATCTGCCACTTCCACAATGCTGAGGTTGACTTTCTTCATAAAATAAATGCCAGGCAGTAGATTCTCCAGCACATTTCAGCTGTAAGTGCTCTAATTCTGCCCATCACCTCCTGTTTCCATCTTGAATGGTTCCACTTTTCTGATCATTCTTGTATTCCCAGTGACAAGCTGCTCCTTTCTTGTCCTATGTTTCTCCTTGTGTTTCTGGGTCATAACAGAGTACTTTCTCTAATGTCCCTAGCTGTAACTGCAGTTAGAGTGGCCAAAGCATTGCTCTCCATTAAGGTAAATCTAAAATATGAGCTCAATTAATCATTCATTATCTTTACAGTGTAATCATTGAAGTTACAGGGTAGGCAGTCCAATAATCCTTACAACTCCCAAGATGCTTATCTGCTCCAACGCTGATTACTGATTTCATTCATTATCTGTGTGTTAAGTCTTCGTTTTTAGAAGACAGTTTAGTGGAAATGACCATTCTTTGACACACTGTTCCATCCTAAATCATGGCATTTGGGATTCACAGAAAATGTATGTTTAAGTAGATCCTGCTTTCAGTGAATTCAAAGGCAATCCTATCACAGACTTCATAGGGATCGGGATGAAACAGACAATTTGATGTGTTAAGTGCCCTGCTGATACATGACTTCTAAACTAAGGAAGAAAGGGAAAAAAATAAGAATCTTTAAATGAGACAATAGACACTACATCATTTCAGATATAGGCAGGAAGTATCTGAGATTTCTAGTGCATAACCAAACAGCACTAAGAATCTCAACTCTTGCCTCTTTACATTGAAACAGCCAAAGAATTGGTTTCAGGCAATCTTAAAGGCAGAGAAAATCACCCCTGAGTATAGGAGGCACCAACAAGAAGGCCTATGAACCACTTGAATCTCAGGGCTGGTGTATAGAACAAAGTTAGGTTAGCTTGACTACATTGCTCAGGGCTGTGAAAAAATCTCACATTGTGAGTGATGCACTTTTGCCAAAGTAAGCCTTAGTGTAGACTTTGCTAGTTCAATGAAAGAATTCTTCCATTAGCTTAGCTAGGTATATTTACTACAGTGATGGAAAATCCTTTCCATGTAGCTGTACTAATTGTAGTGTAGATGTAGCCTCAGGTTGCGGGGCTTTCAGCATTTCTCTTGGGATTCTCTCCTAAAACTCTGCCTCTGAGTCCAAAGCAGCAGGTTTCATAGTTAACCCTATGAGATGAAAAAGGCAATTCACATAGCTGAGCCATTGCTTTAGGTTCTCTGCAGATTCTGTCACTGAATTGTTTCCACTTGGATCACTTCTTCAACCCTTTTTACAATCATGAGGACTAGAACCAATGTTTTGAAATGAAAGCTGAGATTTCAATGTTACCATGGGATCCCCAAAACCAGGTTCTGGGTGCATTCTGATATTACTTGGACTTTACTCCTGCCCTGACTCTGGTGTAAACTCACTCTTGTGCAAGGATCAGCACCACCTAAGCGTTCCAAAGTAGGACTTAAGTGAAGGTAGGTTTACTCTAGAAATGCTACAACAGCACAGAGGCAGGGCCATAATGCAGACAGTTACCACAAAGAATTTGAGGCAGTTCAAGGAGTTGTTATAGTAAATGCATTCCTCAGTAAAATCATCAAATCAAAAGGTCTCTTCAGGGAAGTTGTAGGTAGGCACTTCTATCTTCTAGTAGAGAATCATTTCACTGTATAAAGAGTGGTTGCTTTCATAGGGGAGGCATTTGCTCAGATGTTTTGTTTGTTGACTTGCTCATTTCAATTTATTTATTGATCTCTGCTTTACTGGCAACAGCAAAGAAAGTACATGCAGTCAATTCATTAGTATATAATGTAATAGTTGTAATAAGATTCACCACATTACCAAAACTAACAAGTGTCCTTACTATATTGTGCTTTAAGCAAAAAATAAGGACATTTATTGTACACGTTTCCCATTATGCTTCTGCTAAAGCTAACGTTGCTTCAAAAGGCCATCATAACCTTGCTTTCAACTCTGCTAAAACAGCTCATAAAACGTGCCTCCATCCTATGGCTTCATCTACTACCAAGGACAGCCTTAGCATTTAATTAAATGGATCGCTCTTGAGAGAACCACAGTGAGGGATATCAGCTTTCAGTTACAGCAGCAGTGTGCCACATGGGTGCATACCCTTACAGGATCTGTTACAGCTTTATAAAGAGTTTCTCACAGCGTATTCCAATTTCTAAGCCAAGTAAGTACATCTATTCATTTCCTGCTCTTGCCAAAAGAGAGAGGGAGCATGGAAGGGATGTTGGTTGGGCTCAGTGAAAAATGGAAATATCACAAGAATCATGAACTCTTTAAAGCATTTTTCATTCTGTTTTTCAAAACTGACCCGTTCTGGAGTTACCATTTTTTTCTTGGGAATCTTTTTTCTTTTAACTGAATAATTACTCAGCTTTTAAATCTGTTTATTTGAAAAATTAAACTTTTGGGGAAAAAACCTGTTAGCAGGTGACTTAACTGTCCAATCAAAGCTGACCGTGTAAAAGAAAGAAGGAAAAGGACAGACTGTGACCCCAAAAACCCCAAAAGCAATTTTTCCTTAAAATTTCCATCAAAAATCAAATGCAAAATTGTTTTCAAAGAAACAAAACCACAAACCCAATTTTTTTAAGACTATTTTTCAACTGCAATGTTTTTCAGTCAAGAAATAAACTCATCCAGATCTGTCTGGCAGTTTGCTGAACTTCTTGTTGACACAGTAGGAGACAAGTTTGAAATGACATGCCACACGTTGCATGTGTAGAAATTATGGAGTAGCTGTTCCTCTCCAAATCACACTCTGCAGTATCCTTACATAGAACATCAGTGGGCAAATCCTGAGACCTGACCTCAGTTTTTACTCATTCTTTACTCAGACACTATGGTAATGATGGCAGTACATAGGCCAAATGTCTGTTGACTCAACTGACCTCAGTGGGACTCTGTCTATGGTAGCTCCTCTGGACTTGTAAGAGCTCTTTGGCACATCCACTCCCACTCACCTCAGATGCTATCAGCAAATACTCCAGATATATGCATAAAACATCCCATATTGTGCATACAGAAAGAGGGAGAATGTGTGTGTGTGTTATTATGGGTGTTCAAGGCATAAGAACAAGCAGCTTCACTAAACTGCCAGCTTAGGGATTAAAGTACAAGAGAACAGAGAGGGAGAGAGATTTACCCTCCTCTCTCTGGTGTGGGCAAGCAGGGCTCTCCTTGGCTTGTGCAGTGAGAGCTCCCTCTTCTGTTCCAATTTGCTTTAACCACTGGGCCTGCTCCCCTTGTTCTGTCACTTTCTGTGTAAAAGGGAAACTTCATACTCCTTCATATTGCCAACCTCTAGCTTAAAAAACAAACAAACAAACAAACAAACAAACAAACAAAAACACACCAACCATGAATGAAGCTCCCAAAAACAACGAGCTTGATTGTTTGTTTGCCTGTTGGTGCTTGAGCCCCTTACGGCTCACTTTTGCAAGTTTTTGCCTTGCAACCCTAAGACAAGAGAAGGACCTAGAAAGACAAGACTTAGAAACTTGCCTTAGTTTTAAATGAAGCCTGGGATGCACATATGATCACACGTCTCTAAGAGTTGGAGATTTACAAAAAACCCACCAAACATTGCAAAGCTTGTCAGAATATTTGTGAGAGTTAGCGACCTGTCCTCCCCATCCCACAAAGCCAGTTCACATAGGCGTTGCACAAGGAACTGCACAGTAGTTGGCTGGTGCCAGCTTCCATCCCCACTCAACAAGTGGGCAGGTCCTTTGTGGCCATTAGAACAGGCAGCTATTTCTTTGCATCCCCTATAAGAGTTTGTGGCCATTGCTTCAGCATGTTCACTCAGTGGCCATGACCCAGCCTGACACCCAGCTCTCCCAGTTCCACTGTGCATAGGGTATGTAGAGTTTCCCTGCGTATCTTTTCCACCTGGAATTATACCAAAGAACCATACCAATGGTTCTGCTGTAGTGGGCGGCAAAAATCTTCCATAGCCTTTAATCTGATGGACAAATTTTACCTCAAAAAAGCAAGGCATAATAAGCCTCTACGTAGGAAGGGTGAGGAGGACTGCAAGGTATGTGGATAAGAGGAGGTGTGTGAGGGAAATATATTTGTGAGGTGATACAGAGGAGAGTGGGCCCTTATAGTTCCTGTAAAATAATGGAGTGTATATTGCATCCACAGCTCTAAAAACAGAGCCTCAGTCTAAAAGTAAAATTCAACTGAGCACCCTGGGCCAGTAAGAAACAAGCCTGGACCCTGATGATTACTAAATAAGGACATAATTAATTATTTCTTCAACTGAATAGTCCTGAATCCTACCGCAAATCAATCAGCTCTTCTAGCCTAAGAAGCTCTGACTCTATTTTAGCTCAATGAAAACAAAATCAATGAAGACCAATTATAGCCCATCTCGTTAGAGTATGCAAATCATGCCCCATACAAATGAGCAGCTATTACCTGGGGGACTGCTGCAGCCTGTGTCACCAGTCAGAGACACAAACATGAGCTGGTGCTGGCCTCTAGCTGCATGAGCTGTAAAATGCCAGCTCAGTTTGGATTCGTTTAAAGTGGATGCACAAGAAGGAACAATATCTGCTCTCAGGAATAACTGTTCTTGGATTTCATCTTGGGGGGATGCAGTGGCTTGGTCCCTCAAAAATGTTTCAGGGTACAGATTTATCACAGGCACTCTTCCTGGTGGAGAGCGTGGGGTGGTCCTATCTCCTCCCTCAGAGCAGCCCAGCTGGAGAGTAGCAGGAGCTGGGGCTGCCTTGCTGCACTTTCCCCCCCACCTTCAGTAGGGGGGGGGAGAACAGAGCAGATAGCCGGCACCCCAGTCCCACTAGTCCCCACACTGGCCCACAGTGTTGGGGCATATGACCCCACATGCCCTCAATGTGTCACCCCTGACTTGTGTGTCCACAATTTGGGAAGGATGCTGATAAATGGGAGAGAATTTAGAGAAGAGCCACGAGGTTGGTTAAAGCAGTGTTCTCAGCCAGGAGTCCAGAGGATTGGGGGGGGGGGGGGAAGGACAGGTTTCAGGGGGTCTGCCAAGCATGGCTGGTGTTAGACTTGCTAGAGTCCAGGACAGAAAACAAAAGCCCCATCGTCTGTGGTTAAATTCAAAGCTTGAACAACTTAGCTTTGTGGTGTCCCGGTGGCATGGGGCCCCAGTCAAGTGCCCTGCTTGCTACCCCTTAACAGCAGCCCTGACTTTTATATGCAGAAAAACAGACGTGGCGCTGCTGAGCCATGGAGTGTTCATAGCATGTTGTGAGGGTCTTCAGAAAGAAAAAGGTTGAGAACCCTGGATTGAAGGATTAGAAATTCTGCCTTACAATGGTAGACTTGAGGTGTTCCATCTTAGCAGTGCACTGGTCTGCACCACTTCCTGCGGCTCCCTTACCTGGGAACGGCAAACTGCAGCCAATGGGATATGCAAGTAAATAAAGCATCCATTGGCGTGCAGGGGGTCAACCCTGGCAAACAGCGTCAGGCCCATGGGCTACTTATTGCCCACCCCTGGTCTAGCTAATATTTACTGCTGCTCTCAAGGTTCCTTCCAGTCTCACAATTCCATGATTCTACATGAGGCCTTGATCTACAAAAGCATTTAAACACCTAACTCCCACTGATGGTGCTAAAATACCTGTCATGATTTGGATCTCAGGGTCTTAGATTCCCATCTGTAACAGGGGGATAACAATAATCTCGTTGGGCTCTCATCGGGTGAGTTTGACCTGTGTCAATGGAGTGTTACACCCATTTGGTCCATCTTGGGGTGGCTGAAAAGCTGATACACAGTTCCTTGATCTGCTGTCAGTGCTCACTGTCAAAACTAATGGACAGGGTTATCTCTTCAATGCCCCCATCGCCTTTCCCTTCAGAGCAAACTCCTTAATGCCACTCAGCATCATCTCTCGCACGAGCTGTGAACTGAAGAACTTTGATTTTTTGTGAATAAAAGAGCTTTATGGAATGAACATGATATACCTTAGGCTTAAGGTTAGACTCTGGGAGTGCTAGACGGTAATTAACTGTTTCTATGTGTTCTTGGACTTGTGAATGGTCCGTCCCATGATACTTTCATCTTATTGGCCTGGAGCACCTTCAAGACCATGACTTGATCACCTACCTTGAAGGAATTCTCTCTGGCATACTTATCATATGAGGCCTTTTGTTCTTGCTGAGCATCCTGCAGGTTTTCTTGAGCAAGGGCTAAAGCGTTTCTGATGGTTTTGCAGTTTGTCTACAAAATCCAAAATGTTAGTCCCTGGGGGTATGTCTTTTGAAAGAGATTGTCTAGACACCCACAACTTTTTCGAAAAAGTGATCCTTTTTTTTTTTTTTTTTTTTTTTTTTTTGGAAAGAGAGCACCCTGGCAATCTGGATGCTCTCTTTCGAAAAAGCCCTGTTTGCGTTCAAGAATGCCTTCAAAAAAAGACGTTCTTCCTTGTAAAATGAGGTTTACCGCTGTTGAAAAAACCGCCGCGTTCTTTCGATTTTGAAAGAATGCGGTGGCAGTCTGGACACAGGTGAAGTTTTTTTCGAAAAAAGGCCACTTTTTTCAAAAAAACCCTGTAGTCTAGACATAGCCTGGAGGTGTAACACCCCCCCTTTCCCCCAATGCTGCTTCACTGATTGAAATGGCCCCTTAACCTCAGGGCCATAAACACGTTCAAAGGATGAGAATCCCAAACTGGGATGTGGTACAGCTCTGTTGGCAAACAATAACTGCTGCAACACTAGGCTCCAATCGTTGGAGTGTTCATTCATGCATTTGCATGTATGGCATCATTAAATTTCTCCACCAAGCCATTTGTCTGGTGTTGGTAAAGGGAGGCAATCAAGTGGTTCACTCCATGAGCTTCCCAACGAAGTTCCATGGTCCCTGCCAGGAAGTTAGTCCCTGAATCCAGAAGGATCTCTGCAGGCCAACCTACCCTGGCAAAAATATCTGTTAGTGCCTAGCACAAGCTCTTACCCTTGATGTTCCCTACAGCTACTGCTTCATGCCGTCGGGTGGCAAATTCCATGAAAGTCAGGATATATTGTTTTCCTCTGGGGCTACATCTAAACTGCAGGCTTCTTTCAGAAGAAGCAGCTTTTCTGGAAGAGATCTTCTGGAAAAACTTCTTCCGAAAGAGCGTCCACACAGCATAAGCGCATCGCAAAAGCGATCTGAATAGACGCTATCTCGCATGTAAGCTGTGATTACTATGGACGGAGTGGCCACTAGGGCATCGGTGTTTTTTCTTCTTCTTTTGAAATAACTCCCTCTTTCCCATCCACACACGCCTTTTTGCAAAAGAGCTCTTTTGGAAAAAGGCTTCTTCCTCATAGAAAGAGGTTTACCACTGTCAGAAAAACCCCTCTGATCTTTCTTCCCCTCTGTTCTTTCGCAAAAGAACATGATTGCAGTGTGGATGTAAGTGAAGTTTTTCAGAAAAAGCTCTGCAGTGTAGACATACCCGAGTGTGCTTTTAGGGAAAGGACCCAGAATATCCACTGCCACATACTGGAATGGAACCTCTATTATGGGGAGGAGCTGGAGAGGGGCCTTGACCTGATCTTGGGGCTTTCCCATCTGCTGGCACACCTCTCAAGACCAGACAAAACTAGACATATCCTCGCCCTTCCTCTCCCAGTGGAATGACTTTCCCAGCTGGTCTTTGGCTCTAGTGGCCTGACTCCTGCAGCGGCGGCCAGGCCCTGATGGCCCAGCTCCAGACTCAGCTGCCCAGCAGCCCAGCCCCAGCCCTCATTCAGCCATCAAGGCCCCATTTGGGGCCCAGCCCTCATCTGGCCACAGCAGCCTGGCCCTGGCCCTGATCCTGTGGCAGGCTCCAGGGTTTGGCCACCATCAGACCATGGGAGGGGCTGGTGGTGTCCCCCATCTGGCTGCAGGAGGGGCTGGCAGTGTCTCTACTTCTGCTGTAGCAGATGTGTGTGTGGGGGGGGGAGGCAGGATCAGCCACAATCTGGCTACAGTGATCCTGGCTCAGCCCCATCCAGCCGCAGCAGTCCCAATTCGGGCCCAGCCCCTTCTCCAGCCATGGCTGCCTGGCCCCAGCCAGGTAAGGTAACCCAGCCCTAGAACCCCCCCCACACACTTTACCCTCCATCCCCATACCCCTGCTTGTCCCACACACCTCAACCCCCGCCCTGAACCCATCATACACCCTAACCTCCTGCCCTGAGTCCCTCATACACCCCAACTCTGACTCCTGCACCCCCATACCTCAACCACCTGTCCTGAGCCCCTCAGACATCTTAAACCTGACTCCTGCACCCCCTCTGCCCTGAGCATAGTTCCCTCTAAGGTGTGGGCCTGCGTGGGCATGCATCAAGAATTCAAATCCCGCTCACCTCCTCAGCAGAGTGGCACAGTGGCTGCTCAGCTGCCCCTGGGCTCGGCCTGGCCACAGCTCCAGCCCTGGCAATGGTCTCAAGTTACAGTGGGGGAGGTCTAGGTTGGATATTAGGAAAAACTATTTCACTAGGAGGGTGGTGAAGCACTGGGATGGGTTACCTAGGGAAGTGGTGGAATCTCCATTGCTAGAGTTTTTTAAGTCCTGTCTTGACCAAGCCCTGGCTGGGTTGATTTAGTTGGGATTGGTCCTGCCTAGAGCAGGGGGCTGGACTTGATGACCTTCTAGGTCTCTTCCAGCCCTAGGATTCTATGATTCAGAGGAGAGCATTTAACTGCCTATTGGTGGCAGGTTCTGCCTCAGGTTGAGTTTAACAGCAATACCTGCTGTGAAATTTTAGATTTTAACTGAAAACCTTTTGTTTTGTAATTTTTTGTTCTGTGTTTGAGAAAAGGTAGGAATAAGAAAGTGTTGTATGAGTATCCAACATGATTATACATTAAACTCTTAGGCTTTCAGCTGTATTCAAGCCAATGCCAGAACAAAACAGAAATTATATCCACGGAGTCCATAAAACAGACAATTATTGTCATGATTTGTGTTATTCACTGGGCACCATCTCTATACTGTTTTCTGTTGTGCTCTGCAGTAGAAGTAGTATTACTTATTCAAATAATCCATCAGTTTATCAGTAGGAGTTATAAAGGTTAAAGCCACATTTGTAATATTTCAAGAGGAGGAAAAATGAACATGATTGTCCTTTACCAACGTTAGTGATGCATTATAATCACCTCAATGAAATCCAGAGAAAACTGATCTGAAGACTTCCTGGTTTCCTTGCCCAGACCAAGTGGCATCACATCACAGTAACATTAATAACCAAAGGGATGACAGGAGGTTAGAAAAGGATGGTCCATTAAAACCAGAAAATCTGCAGCCATTACACCACATCCTCCAAGTCAGAGGCCTACAAGAGACCTGGCTGATCCTATGGCCAACTCTAGCATCCCAGTCACTGGGCCCACATTCCCTTTTATTATAAATTACCCTTTCTCCCAGAATTGCTTTCTGCACCAAGAGCCAAGAGAGGCTGTAGCATAGAGCCTGGGTGCCATTGAGGGAGTTTCATTAAACAATAGGAATTCTCAGTTTTCCAATTGCGGTGTGGCAGAGCAGTGCAAAGCAGACAGAGCAGACTCAAGAATTTGGCTCAGTAATTTTACCCGGCTATACAGAACTTTTCTGTATGTTGGCATGTTTCTTTCTCCCATGAACTCGGGAGGATTTAAAGCAATACAAATTCTGCCATTGACTTCCTGGTCTCAGTCTGTGTCAATCAATTTGACTTGTTATAGCAGGGGTTTGGGGAGGAGTTGGGGGTGGGGTTGGTTCATATGCTCTCTAGGCTGCATTGTGATGCTTCTGCACATGACATGGGTTATAACATTGCACTAATGTAAAAATCAATAAATAGCATTTGCAACTTTGAAAAAAAGGATGTAGGGAGCTCTCAACTTGCCAAGGTCTAGCTGGGAGATGCAATGTCTGATAAAGACTTAAAATGAGGGATATATGAAGTTTAAAATGATGTGGAATTAATTTAACAGAAATAATTTTTATAGTCTGAGATTCAGCCTTTGGCATAAAAACAGTAATTTACACTAATAAAAGGGAGTAACAGCTGGCCTGACCTCATCTAGTTCAGTGGGTGTTAGAGGCAGTGTCCTTTGTCTACACAAGACTTTTAAAATCATGTTAGGTGGCATGTTAACTAACACATACTAACATTACACCTTTAATCCTACTCTAAACAAGGCTTTAGTGTCCCACTATGATTACAATAATAGAATAATAAAAAATTAGGGTTGAAAGAGACTCCAGGCGGTCATCTAGTTCTAGTACAATCCCTTTGTCCTTGTTGAACCTTATCAGATTTCTTTTGGCTCAATCCTCCAGTATGTCTAATTCACGTCTAGACTCTTCGCTTCTACCCGCCAGCATATCCACTGATCCCTCCATCTTAGTAATGTCTGTGAACTTGCTGAGGGTGCAATCCATTCCCTCATCCTGGTCATTAATAAAAACGTTGAACAAAACCGTCCCCGCTACCGACCTTCAAGGTGCACCACTTGTTATCGACTGTCAACCAGACATCGAGCCGCTGATCACTACTCATTAAGTCCGACAACCTAGCCAACTTTCTAGCCACTTTATAGTCCATTCATCCAAGCCATACTTCTTTAATTTGCTGCCAAGATTGCTGAGAGAGTTAGTATCAAAAGCTTTGCTAAAGTCAAGGTATATTATGTCCATTGCTTTCCCCATAGTCACAGAGCCAGTTATCTCATCATAGAAGGCAATCAGGTTGGTCAAACATAACTTGCCCTTGGTGAAACCTCTTCTAAGTGATTCAAAATGGATCCCTTGAGGACCTGTTCCTTGAGTCTGCCTGACTTGGATCTGATTTTCAAATTTAGTTCAACTGATATGTATCTTTTGCCAAGCCATTTTTCAGTCTCATTGGTGCAAACCACAAAACACTAGCCCCTGTGGTGTTCATATCACGTCAGAATAGGGAATTGATACACTTGCTGAAACATTCATCATAAATTCTAGTTCAGGGGTGGGCAAAATGTGGCCCATGGGCCAGATTCAGCCCACCCAATATTTCTATCTGGACCACCTAGCTGATGGTCCATACTTACTGTCGGCAGCACCAGCAGCAGCGTGTGTTCAGCTGCTCCTCCCCGCATCTTGCTCCGGCCTTCTCCCAGGACAGGAGAGCTGATCCAGTCTGAGCTCTGGCTTACACTAGGGACTTATTTCAAAACAGCAAGTGGAGCATCCATACTACCAAGCCCATTATTTCAAAACAGGCTGGTTATTTTGAAATAACAATTCCTGCTTTCCACGAGGAATAACGTTAATTTCAAAATAGTTATTTCAAAATAGCAGTACTATGGATGCTCTGGTGCCTCTATTTCAAAATAACTGCTCCCCAGAGTAATTTAAACTAATTACTTAGTGCTTCATAAGGTTCTAAGTCAAGGTAGCGCATCCACAATAACGGAGACTGCCTTGGACTAATTTTGAGGCTTCTCTGTACTGTGGACACACTATTTCAAAATTATTATTTTGGGAGTTATTATTCAAAATAAGTTATATCGAAATAATTTCCTAGTATAGACATGCCCTGAGGTATGAATGGTGACCAAGAGGCATGCTTCGTAAAGAGGCAGTGCACTGTTTCTAAGATTTCTCCAGCAGCCAGCTCTCACTCGCTCTCTTACACACACACACACACACCCCCAGAGTCCCTGTGCCATACACAATCTCCATCTCACATGCAATCGCTGTACAGACACATACACACAGGGCCGGCTCTAGACACCAGCAAATCAAGCACGTGCTTGGGGCAGCACATTTCCAGGGGCGGCATTTCCAGGTAAGCAGCCGCCCCGGCAACGCCCAGCCCCGCCCCACGCTGCCGATTTTAAAGGGCCGCGGGAGCTCGACTCTGGCTGTGTGTTCCTGGGAGCTGGCGCAGCCAGGTTCCGCCCCGCCCCGCTCCACTGGCTCCAGTCCTGCTGCGGCCCCAGGCCCCTTCGCCGGTGAGAGACCGCTGCGCCCGCCCCGTGCCCCTCTGGCTCCACGCCACCCCTGCACCCCACACCCTGCATCCCGGTCCCCCTGCTCTCCCTGTTCCCTGCAACTCTCTGGCTCTGTACTGCCCTTGCACCCCGCACCCTACTCCCCAGATCCCTGCTCCCCTCTGGCTCCGTGCCCCCTCTGCACCCTGCAGCC
>JANRFK010001234.1:11848060-11861592 GCA_030068395.1 Apalone spinifera | reverse complement strand
GCCCTGGTGACTTGCAGGCATCCAACTTTTCTAGGTGATTTTTGACTTGTTCTTCTTTTTACCTTCTAAAACTACCTCCTTCCCATTAGCATTCACTACGTTAGGCATTCCTACAGACTTCGTGGTGAAGACCAAAACAAAGAAGTCATTGAGCATCTCTGCCATTTCCAAGTTTCCTGTTATGGTTTCTCCCTCCTCACTGACCAGTGGGCCTACCCTCTTCTTGGTCTTCCTCTTGCTTCTAATGTATTTATAAAAAGTCATCTTGTTTCCCTTTATTCCCGTAGCTAGTTTGAGCTCATTCTGTGCCTTTGCCTTTCTAATCTTGCCCCATGCATTCCTGTGCTGTTTGCCTATATTCATTCTTTGTAATTTGTCCTACTTTCCATTTTTATATGACTCCTTTTTTATTTTTAGATCGTGCAAGATCTCGTGGTTAAGCCAAGGCAGTCTTTTGCCATATTTTCTATCTTTCTGACATCGGAGTAGCTTGCTTTTGGGCCCTTAACAATGACCCTTTGAAAACCTGCCAACTCTCCTAAGTTGTTTTTCCCCTCAGTCTCTATTCCCATCGGACCTTACCTATCAGCTCTCTGAACTTACCAAAGTCCACCTTCCTGAAATCCATTGTCTATTTTGCTGTTCTCCCTTCTACCCTTCCTTAGAATTGTGAACTCTATGATTACATGATTACTTTCACCCAAGCTGCCTTCCACTGAATGTTCTGAAATGAAACTAAAGAATCTGAGGGACTTGTAGCATAGCTGCATGTGTTTAAAAAAATCCCTAGGTAAACTGACTCGAATTTGTATCCCTTGCAGGAAGGAGAAGATGCTGTCCAGTTTGCCAACAGAGTGAAATCAGCCATAGCTCATCAAGGAGGACTGACCGAGCTCCCTTGGTATGAAATGTGATTCTTCTTGGGCATAATGTGACATTCTTTCATACATGTCTTTCTGAGTCTTAAATGCTCTAGAACAGGGCTACTCAACACGTGGCCCGTTTGTTTGCAGCCTGCAATACAGTTTGGGTTTTCGTGGGGCTCAACGTGTGGCCTGTAAGTAGGATTCTTTGAACATGGCCTCCACTGGGAACATGCTCCACAACGGCAAGGTGTTTCCCAGGTGAAGTGAGCATTGAAAGACACAAACGGACAGGCTGGCTGGAACAGATGGGGTACAGGGTGTCGGCATTTCTCGCCCCCAAGGAGGAGGTGCTTGGAGAGCCGGAGCATTGTGGGAAATGCTGGCTGCTTACCCTTGTGGGCAGAACCTGAAAGGTGCTGACTAGCTCACCCTGGCCACATTTGGGTCTGGCGGCACGGCTGGGCAGTCCTGCCTCCATCCTGCACGGAGCGACTGACTCCTGTGTGGGGACATCAGCCTTGCTGGGAATCCAGGATGGAGCTATGGGGCACCTATCCTTTTTTGCCTCTTGTGTCCAGCCTGACGCACCCAGCTCCCCGCCCACTGCAAGTTGGAGCGTTCTGGCTTGGAAACTCTTCTTTTTACAGTAAAATCACTCCAAGAAACGCACAACCTGAAGCTTCAAACTAAACACCCAAAACACAGGTCTACAATTTTTTTTTTAATAAGCATTAAAATGGCAATCAAGGAGAGATGCTTGTTGGATGAACACAAGGTTTTCAACCCTGTTTGGGAGTTGGAATTCACTTTTGCAGAGAAATGGAAAACCAATGTGTCTTTGTCAAGACTGCCGCTGCATTAAAGAAAACAAACCTGCAACAGCACCATGAATCTTGTCACTCTGAGTTCAAAGACTTGTATCCACCTGACAAATTTAAGAAAAACTAAGATACCTTCCTTACTGGAAGGTTATCATACTCAGCAAGATGTGTTTTGTTTGCAAGTTAGACAGTGATGCCATTACAGAAGCCTTCTTCAAAATGGCTTGGCACGTAGCAAAATCAAAGAGACCTTTCACCGAAGGTGACTTGATGAAGCAGTGCTGCTTGGACTGCAGTGAATCACTTTTTGCAGAATTTAAAAACAAAGAGGATATAGTTAAATATCAAAACTGCAAGTATCTGATTCAACTGCAGTAAGACAAATTGAAAGCATTTCAGGCGGTCTCTTTTCTAAAGAGCACTGACTATTTCAGTCTGGCAATGGACAGGTCTGAACAATCAGTAGATTCATCTCCGCTCATAATCTGGGTGCGTTTCTTCAATGGCAAAAAGCATGTTGAAGGAATGCTTACTCTGCTATCTTTGGATCAAACTGGGGAGAGGACTTTTATTCTGCGCTGATGGCATTTTTTGAAGGACCAGGAAAATGCATTGATTTGAAGAAGCTTACTTTGGTAATAACTGATGGCACTCCCTCCATGGTTGGAAAAGGGGCTAATGTCTTTGCTGAAGAAAAATCCAGTTTCCAGATTTCTTTTCATCCCATTGCATTCTAAACCAAGAACAGCTATGCAACAAACTGAAGAGAGGATTTCTCAAGAGCACAGTGGATAGTGTCACAAAAATCATCAACTTTATTGTTGCAAATGTCTTGAAACAGACAATTTCGAGCTGTAGTTGAGGAGTACGAAACACAGTATGGTCCCTTGGCAATGCTTACAGAAGTTAGATGGCTGAGTTGAGGCAAAGTGTTAGATCGGTTTATGGATTTACTGCTTGCTGTACCAGTGTTTTTGGAGGCACGGGATCGCCAGGATTTACAGTTGTGTTTTTAGACCGACATTCCTGCTAAATGTGGCTTTTCTCACTGATATGACACACCACTTAAATGCTCCCAATCTTAAACTTCAGGGCAAAGAAAAAACCCTGCCTTTTCTTTGTTTCAAATGAACCATCACACAAACTGGCCCTTTTTGCAGATCCGCTTCATGAGAGACTTAACTCACTTTCCCATCCTCAACTCGGAAGTGACACAGCAGAGTGAGCATGCATCTTTTTTGCCTGATTTAAAAAAAAAAAGTACATCTCAGAGCTGAGAACCAAATTTTCTTCTAGTTTTCTAGATAGCCGATCCCTGAAGACAGTTCTTGAATTGCCTTTACCTCAACTGAAAATGGATTTTCAGTCAGTCTCACCTTCAGCAGTGAGATTTGGTGTTGAGAGAGCCACATTTGAAGGAGAGGATAGAACTGAAAAACCATAGTTTTCTAAAAGCTAGGCAGAAGGAAGAGGACATTGAAACATTTTTGGATGGCTTACGTACAGGAAGACATGTACTCTTCATTACTGAAATGTGCCAAAGTGTTAACTTGCTCTGGGTCTACATATGTCTGTGAAAGTTCATTCTTCTCCATGGGAATCATCGAGTGAAAACTGCGCACCTCTTACTGACAGACATGACCGACCTGTCTCCGTGCTGCTACAACAGGATACAAGCCTGATGTGAAACAGCTGGTGAAAAGTTTGCAGACACAATCTTCGCACTGGTTGTACTTCTACTCCAGTAAATTCCAGTACTGTATTGGCAGTTTTTGTCTGATTTGTTAATTGTGAAGCCAAAACAAAAAAATAGTCAATATCATGGTCTTCTGTTGATATTAATAGTTAAATTCCTGGACTGTCATTGTTCATTAAAAGTGCTGTTATATGGGTGGAAATCAGGTAAATATTGCATTTTATTAGCAGCAGAACTGACTTAAATGGGGCTTGCATGCTGTGTAATCTTCCCTTAATCTATGTATTCAAGCCCATCAGTGTGAAAGAAGCTATTTGCATGTATATGCAACCACACTTAAGTTGTGGCCCTTGGCATGTGCTGAGAGTTTGTGTGGCCCCTGGGGCTTCCAAAGTTGAGTAGCCCTGATCTAGAATGTGGTTGAGACTCTCTAAACCAGGGTTTCCCAACCTATGGGTTGGGACCCAAATATGGGTCACCATTACATTTCAAAAGGGTTGCCAAGTGTCTTCCCCAGGTGGCTCTGCCCCTCCTTTTACCCCTGTTTTTGAATTGCCTTGGGTCACCAAGTCTTCCTGAATTGTCAAAATGGGTCCCCATCTGGAAAAGGTTGGGAACCACTGCTCTAAACTGTCTAGGAGACTTAAGCACTTCCTATACTTAGACTGTCTCATCCTATGGGATATATAACTTAAATGATCTTGGTCAGGAGACGGTAGATTAAGAGGAACTTGGCTATTCAGGCACCTCCATATAAAAGGGTATTTTATATAGTCCTAGGATGACAGTACAGAGCCTCTTGGGTAAAAGTTTCTCCAAAGCCCAAGACAGTCTTCCCCATTCAACAACTAGAAACATGTAGAGGTGATGTGAGCAAAGCTGAGCCTAGGACCCAAGTCTGCAGGGCTCCTATCCATTGAGCACTCTGCCTCAGTATGGGTGTGTCTAGACTACAGGGTTTTGTCGACTAAAGTGGACTTTTGTTAGCAAAACTATACCTGCATCTACACTGCCACTGAGTTCTGTCGACATAATGTTGACAGAATTCAGCAATATTGTCGACGGCTATAAACCTCATTCTACAAGAAATAACACCTTTTGTTGACTGAGTTCTGTCAACAGAAGGCGTTATTGCATCTGCACTGTCCTTTGCGTCTACACTCGCATGTCGACAAAGCAGCTTGCTTTGTTGACAGAACTGGATGTAGTCTAGATGCTCTTTGTCGACAAAAGCCTGTAGTCTAGACCTACCCTCAGAGTCTGTAGTACTTCAAGAGTGTGTAGTGCTTTACAGTGGCCCATGTTTAGAAAATTCCAGAGCAAGGCCCAGAGAGCAATCAAAATGCACAAGTGAATTCAGGGCCCTACAGAGCCAAGGAGGATGGGAAGTGAAATTCAAGTAACAAGGGACAAATGAGCTCTCCATGCAAGCACTACCGTCACACTGAAGTCTAGATGAATCTCACCAGGTTACAGGGGTGCATATGTTTAAGGGCTTTGGCCCAGATCATCAAAGGCATTTAAGGACTCAACTCTGATTTCACTTTTTTTTTTTTTTTTTTTTTTCTGGAGGTTGAAATAAACCTTTAACTGCATCCCTTGTCTTCTGTGCTCTAGGGATGGAGGTCTGAAAAGGGCCAAAGTCAAAGACACTTTCAAGGAGGAGCAGCAGAAAAACTACAGCAAGATGATAGTAGGAAATGGACCAACAGGAAATCTATCAGTGGGAGCAGAATCAGACTGAATCCTGACTTTTCCAGTCAAGTGTCTCAGGACTAGCTCTTATAGGAATACTGTGGGTTTTGCACTTAGAAAAACCAAACCTATTCTAATGTGTGTGCATATCCTTTATGTGGGATGGGGCAGAACATACACACGGGACAAAATTTTGTTATGTATTTTTCTTGCAAGCATGATGTTCTACTGAATTGCAGCTACAGGTATTGTGGAATAGAACTTTAACCCTACTTAAAACTAGGGGAAGAAAGTGCAATTTTTAAAATCAGTATTCTCTTTTGAATCTCCAAAAGGGACACACATACAAGGAGTCTGGTCTGTCAGTTTGTGTATGAAAATAATGCTTTTTGCTACAGTCACCTGGAAACTGTAAAGAAATTTGTTTGCTGAACAGCTACTTTCTCTCTTGCTCAGAGGCTGGCTATTTTGTTAGACAGTTCTTAGCTAATCTTGAGCAGTCTTGGTGCTGTCCTGATGCAGATTTGTTTGTATTTCTATGTATATGAGGTAAGAAGGGGAATGACAGAGATAGGGGGGCAATCATAACAGCATCCCCTTCAAACCCAGCCAGGACCTCAGATGGCCTCTAAATATAGAACTCCTCTAATTGAAACTGATACCTGAAGACATTTAGGAGGTTGCACACTGGATCCAATCCCTTAGCTACCGTGCGTCTTCAGATTGGAAACAGGAAAGGGGAGAGATGATTGGGGACTTAACTGAAAAACAGATTCCTCTGTATTGTATCAGATGTATTTTTATGATGAGTGCAGTAACTTTTTTCGGAATGCTAATAGCTTAAAAATTCTGTGGGGATCGGCTACCACAGCACAACTCGCTTGTGGCTGGGCTAGCAATATCTACTACAAACCTAAACAGGACTTGTAAGTCACTTTCAGTAAAAGAAATGGCCTGTTGGGAATGCCCACACACTGCAGCATTATTGTAAAAGGAGAAATAAATTCTATATTTCTAATGAGTCTCTTGTGATGGTATTTTTCCTCTAACTTACTCTTTTTGGCTACTATTTCCCCTTTTGTTGGGTATTGCAGTGTCCATGTCCCATTGTAGACAAGCCAACAGCTAGCTTCTAGGCACCTAGCCACCCAGTGGGATCCATAAACACTGAATTAGTCATCCAGGCTTCCTAGACATGCCCAAGGAGAAAGAGGCCTAAAAAAGATCCACAAAAGCCAGCCTGCTAGGTGGGCAGTCACTGAAGCTAGCCAATGGCTGATGCTACAGAGGTGTGTGGCCTAAACCCAGCACCTCTCAGAGCATTTGGCAGCATCTCTACTCTTAGGCTTCTGACTCCCATTTGTGAATTAAGTGGTTTTCTTGCAAGGATGGCTGAGGCTGAGTTCTACGATAGGGGAACTCACCAGGTTCAATTCCCCCCTGTCCTTAGCCACCTGCTGAGGAGTAGGGAATTTCTGCCTCTTGGTGAGTGTCCTAACAACTAGTACTAAGCAAGCATTACTTTTGTTCTCGCTGGCCCAGAACATCTTACTTCTACACAGTGGAGCAGTTTCAGTATCTGAATATCCCATAGTCCACTTTAATAAAAAACAAACTCATTCCCTTCTCTTCTGCTGTTTGGGTAGAGCCGAGCATACTCAGAGCAGGTCTACTGCATGGGTCTCTGCAATAGGTAAGGCAACAACTGGTTTGAGGCTCCTGCTAGGGCTTTGGCATGAGAAGGCTGTAAAGGGATTTAGGCACCTATGTTCTTACTTAACTGTCAGACAACAAAGTGAAAATACTTGCGAAAAATCACCCAAGTCAATGTTGGCTTCAGTGAGTTGGATCTGGTTCTGAGGCTTTTAGTGGCATGCTACAATTCTGGAGTCCAGCTATTCTGATCTAACTTTCTGCTACGATGGGCCTGCTTTTTGCCTTTGTCATGAACAGACAAAATGACTGACTGGCCTTTGTATCCAGGGAAAATACATCCCTTCCACACAAGTACACTAAACTTGAAACAGGAGAACCCCAGACACTAGGCCAGCTGTTCTCAACCTGTGGGTTGGGATCCCACAGTCACAACCCCCTGTTACGGGGGGTCACCAGGGCTGGTATTGGACTTGCTGGGGCCCAGGGCTGCACCTGAAACCTGAGCCGCACCAACCCATGTTCCAGGCCCCCTGCCCAGGGATGAAGCCCTTGGTCTTGGTCTTTGGCCTTCTTGCCCAGGTCAGCAGGGCTGCTCTCCCTCTTCCCCCCCCCCCCCCCCCCCCCCCCCCCCCCCCAATTCTCCATTTCCAGCCAGCACTGGATGGGTTAAGAGTTCAAATTTAGCATTGACATAGTCCTTGCAAAGGAGGGCTACATTTAAGAATCCTGCTGAGAAATGGACTGACTTGTGTTGTGCTTATGAACATAGTTACATCCTGTCCCTTTCTGCTTTCCATAGGTGTAGTCCAGCTGATGTCAATGGCTGTAGTCTTATGTGTAAATGTGAGGGCTGTCATTCTGGCTACATATAGACTGCAGGCTTCTTGCACAAGAAGCTTTTATCTGAAGAGATCTTCCAAAAAAACTTCTTGTGCAAGACTGCATCTACACAAGTGCATCAAAAAAACATGCGCTTTCGTGAAAGCATCTAGACTGATTAGACGCTCTCCTGTGTAAAAGGTCACTTGGAACCAGTTCAAGCTGGGCTTTAGGTCACCAGTTGCTTCCCAGTGCTGTTGCCGGAGCCCTGCAGAGACATGTGCTTAAAAGAACCCCTCTGGACAGCCATTTCTGTTTCTGCTGAGTGCTTGCCTACCTCTTCAAGGGACAACAAAGCTTTAGCAGTACATGCTGTGGTTGCCCTGCTTTTTTTTTTTTTTTTTTTATGCCACAGCTTTTTCCTGTGTCATGGAGCCAGAGTTGCCTCTGGGCATGTGATGGCCCCACATGGCCATGCTGCAGTTTCTGCAGCAGTTTGTCTGCTACCTTCCTGGTCCTGCAGGACCTAGACCCTGAGCTCATTCTAGTGTCCTTCTCCATGGCTGCAGCTGCTCCACTCAGGCAATCGCACCCCACAGTGGAGAGGCATTTTTGGAGGCTTGACACCAGTTTGGACTGGTGGGACGGGCGTGGAGTGGTGGGACAAGCAGAAGTTTTGGAGCCACTGCTGGATGTGGAAGGCCACCTTTTTGGAGCTGTGTGCTTGGCTCACCCCCGCCCTTTCAAGATGCGACACCCACCTGCGGCCCCTCTATTCCCCCGGAGAAGCGGGTCGTCATTGCCATATAGAAGCTTGTAACTCCTGACAGCTACAGTTGGTGGGCAACCAGTTCGGCGTGGGAAAGTCCACTGTCGGGGCCCTCCTCGCGGAGGTAAGACACTCTCAGGCTGTAGTCCCTGCTCAGGAGGGGGAGAGTTGCCTAAGGCGGACCCTTGGGAAAGGGGGCTTGGGAGGTGGGGGGTGGGGCTGAAGCCTTGTCCCTGGGGGCTTGTGCCGTCCTGCTCCTCCTCTCTCCCCTCCCCCTGCAGAAGGGCTGTCTCATAGGGGGTGTCTCCTAAGGTATTTGGCCGGGGGTGGTGCAGGAGCAGGGTGGGCACCTCCCAAGGGCCCAGGCATCCCCTCTTTCTCTGTTTTGTGTGTTTGTCTCCTTGTGCAGGTGGTGAGGGCCATCAACTCCCCCCTGCTGAGGAGGGTCATCTGTCTGAGACCTGGAAGCAACCGTGGCCGGATTTGCCGCCCTGCAGTTCCCAAATTGCGGGGGAGCGATAGATGGGACCCATATCCCCAGCCGAGCACCGGACCATCGAGCAGCCAATATATTAACTGAAAGGGATACTCTTCCGTTGCCCTGCAGCCCTGGTTGATCACTGGGGACAACTTACTGACATTTTTGTCGGGTGGTTGGGCAGGGCACACAATGCCTGAGTCTTGCAACTCAAGACTCTACAGGAAGTTGGAAGCAGGCACATTCTTCCCCCACTGGGATTTTGCAGTCAGGGATGTGCACATGCCACTGTGCATAGTGGGGCATGCGGCATACCCCCTCATGCCATGGCTCATGAAGTCATACTTTGGCCACCTGGATCCCAGCAGGAACCTGTTTAATGCCCACCTGAACTAAGCCAGGATCCAGGTGGAGTGCACCTTTGGCTGCCTCAAGGTACGTTTCTGGTGCCGCCTCACCTGCCTGGACGTAGGGGAGCACAACATTCCCGAGGTGGCTGCTGGCATGTTGCGTCTTCCACAATGTTGTGGAATGGAAGGGCCGTTTTTTGGCCAAAACTCTGTAGTCTAGACATAGCCTTTGCCAACTGATTGACTGTGACAAGAATCATGGTTATTGGTTTGAAATCAAGCTACTGAAGCCCCTGTAGATTTTTGTAGGCCTTTTTTGGATAGGGATTAACTTTTTTCTAAGCAAAAATACCTTGTCCATTTAATGTCTAATTTAACTGAATATTGTACAGAAGGAATGTGGGATAAACAAAGGATTCCTGGTAATTCTCCTTTTTCTGCTATATGTGAAATGAAAAGCCTCTGTAGGATAAACTGATTGCTCTTTGAATCATTTTCTGTCTCTTGCTCCATGGAATGTACTTGGTCACGGACAGCTTGCCAAGAGTAGCACACTTATTAAAAATATAAATTAGCCCCCCCAAAAAGACTAAAAATGTGTTAGTCCATCTGTATTGCCACCAGGTGGCAATCAGCTCTTTATTGCTACCCACTAACCAAAAGTTGCAGGACATCACTAGGAAGCAGAGCTGGAACCACCACAAGAATCCCATTTTCCAATTAAATGTCTGTCTTTGTCTGCCTTTCATTGCAATGAAATGCTTGCCACCACATCCATCAGCTCCTTTTCGTTCTCTTACAAGAATGAAATGTTGCTCACTGTGTGCATATGGAAACTCTGTTGTTATGGACCCATAATCTACCATTGGCACAGGGCTAAGAGCTTTGAGTGGTCTGGGCCAGGTGTACCACCTACTAGACAGGTCTGTGCAGAATCGTATTATAAACAGTTGGGGTTTTGGTAGAAAGGAGTCTGCACTATCTGGAGGGTGTTATTGTTAATAAACTACTTATTCTTCGGAAGCAACTTTCCATTCAATAGCATCACTCAAACTAATCCTGATGGCTCTCATACTGTACAATATTTTAATTTAAAACCTCCGTTCCTTATGACCTTTTAAAACAATTTTTTTGGAAGCCCTTTAAAACAATAGACTAACCGAAGTGTTTGGAGCATAAGCTTTCGTGGGCAAAGACCCACTTCGTCAGATGCATCTGACGAAGTGGGTCTTTGCCCACGAAAGCTTATGCTCCAAACACTTCGGTTAGTCTATAAGGTGCCACAGGACCCCTCGCCGCTTTTGCAGATTCAGACTAACACGGCTACCTCTCTGATACCTTAAAACAATGTTTTTGTCCCTATAGCTATGGAGAGAAAAACCTCAAAATGGGAACCTAATGCCCTCAAAATCCAGAGGGCAAATAAAATAATGGGATTTTAACCATATAAGTTTGTAGTACTTAAGTCAATCACATGATTTTTAAGAACTTGACTCATGATTTTGAACAGTTGGGGTAAGTGCTGAATACTGTGAGAAGCGCCTTTCCTGTAGTGCGGCTAATTCAAAACATAAATAAGGCATCTTCTCCACCTATAGTGGAGAGATTTGAACAGAGAAAGGTCTAATTAGTCCTCCCCCCCCCCCCCCCCCCCCCCCCCCCCCCCCCCCCCCCAGCTCAATATCCTTCCCTTTCTTTTCCATGTGTAGGGGTAAACTGAGGTAGGCCATGGTATTCTGCTAAGAATCCCTATTAAAATCCTAAATTTGAGGCAAGGCAAGGCATGGAAACACACAGAACAAGCAGCTAACTTGACCCTGGTCGCCCTGGCAACCACATTCCAAGAGGGCCTCACTCCGATAAGACCCTGGCTGGTACCAAAACAAACTTTACGGAAGTCGTTCTCACTGTCTCCTTTAATCCTAGATAAGCCTGAGACCCAAGAACTATGCCAACAGGAGGTAGTATCTTCTCGCAGTAGATGCATAATTTCAACAGACAAAGTTGCTATTAAAATGCTTGTCTTGTTTGTTGGCTTATTGAGCTTGTTAGGAATAACCACCTGTATTATTAAGATGTCTAATTGGCAATGGGTGTAACCTTCATAGTTTATTGGCTTATGCGCTCATCACGTTTTGCGGCCAGGCCCTATCAAAGTGCTTCCATTCTGCCCATCTGCTGCCTATATAATCTACTGTAATGTTTTGATTAACTAGTGTTCACCAGGTTAACCTCTGAGGGACACTCCACCAGCCGTGTGCAATAAACCCTCTGCTTGTTTTCACCTGCATCCAGAGTGTCTAGAATTATTCCCTACACATGCAATTTGGGGACTAGCTTGAGAAGGGGCTGTAGAAACGAGCATAAAACATTAATTTTTGTACTGGTACAGTCTGTGGCACCATCATGCCTGTTTTCTGAAGGTGGGTGCTTCCCTACTGGCCTGGTATTTCACACTTCTGCTTCTGGGCCTGGCTGGAATCTAGATGTCTAAAGGAACATACATTGAGATTTTCTTCTCATTAAGTTTCCGTTTTTTCATTCTAACTGTGTCTACAACCCCTCTCGCCCCTTGAAACATTTCACAAATGCTAGTGATATTATCCTTGCAACGCCCCTTTTATTATCCCACTTTACAGATAGCGAGCTGAGTCAGACACAATGATGATCTGCAAGAGGTCACACGAGATCAGCCAGGAAATTAACTGACATCTTCTGAATCCCCATCCAGTATTACCACAGGATCACTCCCACTCTATCCTAATAGAGAGATGCTTTGAGTTTGGTTTGGACAAAGAGCCTTTATACTCCTACTTTAATGACAGTCAAATTGGGTTCTGTAATTATTTTCAAGTCCTATGAAAGCTTCTCATTCAGCTACTCAGTTCACTGTAAATATTGCTGAAAAAATTGGTCTTTAGGTTGTTTTTTTTAAATGTCCCAGATTTAAAGGACTTTGATCCTTAATGTGTTTTGTCCTAGGCAATATGAAATGCAGACAACTGCTAGATAAACTTGGGCCATTGCCATGTAGTCATCTTACTCAGCATAACGAGAATTGTGGAAATCCTTGAAACAGTAGAGTCTCCTTGAAAATTTGCTATGTATAATCCACTAGCGCTCCAGAAGCCTTTAGAATATGGTCTGTATCACTGTGGTGTTTAGGCTTTTGAATGAGACCATTTCTCTTGCCCTCAGAACTCAACGGATCCACAGAGGTTTTGGACCGGGGCCATCATCTGACTGGGGCCAGAGGTGTTAACCTCTTTTGCAGGTAGACAGTGAGACAGACTTTGTTTTGTTTGCTTAGTCCTTCATAGGACTAGCTATAAATTCAATCACAATCTCTAATACTGCAGCAAGCTCCCAGTTCATGGGTGTGGAAAGGGTATGCACAATTTTCAAGAGATTAAGGGTGTGTTTTCTCAGCAGGGCTTAACTCGAAAGAAATTATGCAAATTGAACTACATCAACTGCATAGCTTATTTTGAAATTGGGAGCATCTACACAGCACTTATTTCAACTTATTTTGAAATAGAGCACTCTTTTTCTGACTTCCCTTACTCCTCGTACAGTGAGGATTGCAGGAGTCAGAGTAAGAAATCCTCCAGTTTGACTGTATTTTGACATTATTTCAAAAGAACTGCCTACTGTGTAGACGTGGACTAAGTTATTTAGAAATAACGCTAGTTATTTCGAAGTAATGTTGCTGTGCAGATTAGAGCCTTTGCTAGGCTAAATAGTCAAAGATCTGTGCTGATTTTTGAACTGTTCTCCATCTCTCTCCCAGTCTTTCACATTATGTCCTCTCACTCCTCTCATCCCAATCCTCCTATCCCCCACCGGAGCAGGGTTGCCATCTTGTGTGACTTTAGCATCTCCGCAAGTGTCTGCCTGGCGCTGGCTATATTCTGTCTTCGCAGTTTGCAGCTCTACGTTATAATTCCTGCTTTCATTTCAGGATTAACATTTTTTTCTGTTTAAAAATACTTATTGCATGCTATGCTTGCTGGAGCTCCAAACTTTAGCTTGTCTACAGATTGATTCTATAAGTAGTAACCTCAATTTTCTCTCAGGCTGTTTTGAAAAGAACTCACCCTACAGTAGTTTGGATAAGATCAAGTGTTACAATTCTAGCATTGTGTTAAGTTTTCCCTCCTCAGAAACCTCTTCTTTAGTGAAGGGTGTCATAAGGAGCAGAGAGAGAACTTGTTCATGTTGGCCTCTGAGGATGGAACAAGAAGCAATGGGCTTAAACTGCAGCATGGGAGGTTTAGGTCGGACATTAGGAAAAAGTTCCTAACTGGCAGGGTAGTCAAACACTGGATTAAATTGCCCAGGGAGGTTGTGGAATTCCCCATCTCTGGAGATATTTAAGAGTA
>JANRFK010001234.1:11832240-11845267 GCA_030068395.1 Apalone spinifera | reverse complement strand
CTTCCGCTCTACTCTGTGCTGGTTAGGCCTCAGTTGGAGTATTGTGTCCAATTTCTCCACATCTTTCTTGAAATGCGGTGCCCAACTGGAGAGGGTCCAGAGAAGAGCAATGAGAATGATTAAAGGTCTAGAGAACATGACCTATGAGGGAAGGCTGAAGGAATTGGGTTTGTTTAGTTTAGAAAAGAAGATTGAGGGGGGACATGATAGCAGTTTTTAGACATCTAAAAGCGTGTCATAAGGGGGAGGGAGAAAACTTGTTCATGTTGGCCTCTGAGGATAGAACAAGAAGCAATGGGCTTAAACTGCAGCAAGGGAGGTTCAGGGTTGGACATTTGGAAAAAATTCCAAACTGTCAGGGTGGTCAGACACTGGAATAAATTGCCCAGGGAGGTTGTGGAATCTCCATCTCTGGAGATATTTAACCTACTCTTAAATAAATGTCTGTCAGGGATGGTCTAGACAGTATTTGGTCCTGCCACGAGGGCAGGGGACTGGGCTCGATGACCACTCAGGGTCCCTTCCAGTCCTAGTATTCTATGATTAGGACTTATCCCGTTTACTTTGGAGATTTGGGCAGAATGGGGTTCAAAGTGGGAAGTGGAGCATCTTTGAAACATCAAGCTTGTTCTCAGTCTAGTTTTAGCCTTCCATTCCTCAATGGAAGATCACACTTCTCATTCAAATTTAATCTTAGACCGAAAACGTGTGCCACATTTGGCGGTCTTGAAATGATGGCAAGAAGGAGAAAGTTTCCCTCAGACAGACTGGAAAATTGGTTTTTTTATTAAATCCTCAAACAGCAAGTACAGCTATATAGTCTACATACTGATGGCACAAAGGCAATTTAGTCCCAGAGTGACACTGGAACAGCCTCCCTTTTCAACCACTAATGTCCTGCTAGAAGAACATTACATATTGAAATACACTGGGGAATGCAACATTTAATAAATTGAACAATGCTACTAAGAGCTTTGATGGAGGCTCAATTTGAGATGGATTCTCTGAACCAAGCTTGTTTTACATCCTAAAATACAAACCAACTACATGCCAAGATACCTCTCTGATCATCGGGGGCATGTACCAGACGTTGCACACAATGGCCCAACTTGTCATTATTCGCAGTAGGTAGCTCACTATGTCGTATTTGCTGCTATTCCAGAAGGCATCTCCAAACTGAGGGTCATACTGCAGAGGGGCAAAATAGTAAGGGCTTAAGTCAGTACATCTGCATAAATGAACATGAAAGTAATGTAGGTCCAGTGGGGAAAACACTTAAGGTACGTCTACACAGTGGAGCTATTTCAGGATACCGAAAGTATCCCAAAATAGCTATTCCACGTCTACCGAAGCAACCTGTTATTTCAAAATCTATTTTGAAATAATGGGCAACTTATTCCAATGTCCTGGTAACCCTCGCTCCATGAGAGTTAAGGGGCATTTCGGAATAGCAAGTTATTTCAAAATTTGGTGCTCCGTAGATAGTGCCAAATTACAAAATAAGCTATTTCAAAATACACTTGAAATAAGCTGTGCAATTTGTGTAGAGTGCTTTATAAACAGGGCTGTATAGGAGGATATTAGCAACCATTACCCATTGGCATCTCCACATAGCAAGATACTGTATATTTTCAGTGGTATCAGATATAGCCTTGATTACAAGCCCCATGTCCTTATTGGCTTGTTAATTGATGGGCTGGTCAGAGCGACCCCTGCCTACCTTTGCTCCAGTCTTACACATTTTAAGGCCAACACCAACACCCCACCCAATAGGTTTCCACTTAGAACAACTCCAAAGAAACTGAATCACTAGGTTTTCTGTTTGTACTGGTGGTGCACAGTCACCTATACCTTGGTGCACATAAAGTTATTCCACACAAGGATGGAAATGATTAGACAGGACATTGCCAGTAGCAGCACATGCCCCGACAACAGGGTGTGTCTACACTATGGGATAAGGTCAAATTAAATTATGGAACATCAGCTACATTAATTGCACAGCTCAAGCTGAAGTATATTAACTCAACTTTTGGTGCTGTCCACACTGCAGGAAGTCAAAGGGAGAACACTCCTTCATGAAGCAGGATTACCAGCATCAACGGGAGTGTGCCTCAGTTCAAATTAGCATGTCTTCACACAACCTGCTAATTCAAACACTGGAAGACCGTTTGATCTGCAGCTGCTTCAACATTACCTGTAGTGTAGACTTACCCATTCTGAGCAACTCTTATCCATATCCCACTTAGGAGCCACATTTTTCTGCAGGCAAACAGCAGTGTCTGGACACATTGCTATTCTATTTACCTTGATTGCAACTGGGTAGATGGTCCCTCCTATTTCAAAGCTTCCTTTCTTAAACATCATCACTGAGGTGTTGTTTATGCAGGTGCCTGGACAAAAGAAATCAGAGTGTTGACAGTTAGGAAGCCTTGGTTATGGATTCTAATGGAGTCAGCCAGCAGGATTATACCTGTTTGCCAAGCAAGCAGCCACTGCAGAACAGTTAAAGCACCTCAGTCTTCCCAATGCCTGTGCTTTGTCCAGGTCTCAGGATTAGAGTTCAGAAGATACTGGGGCAGTGATCCCCTTCCTGCAGTGCTTGAAAAGTCAGGCTGAGGTTCAGGGGAGAGGATGAAGAGGTAGGGTAGAGCAAGGAGACCATGCATGGTACACAAGAGGCTGTGTCTGCACCAGACAGTAAGGATTAAACCAGGGGCGGGGGAACCTAAGGCCTAGGGGCCGGATGCAGACCCAGCTCCCGTTCCCCAGTATTGGGGATCCTGCATTAGTATTCCAGCCCCACCGCTGCTCCCGTGCAGGGCTGGAGCACACAAGACCAACAGCCTGGGCCCACCTAGGTTCTGGTATGCAAGGGGAATGTGGGGAAGATCTTTCTCCTCCTCAGTCAGGGGCCATTTCAGTGATGGTTTGGGTGTTTTGTTTGGATTTGCTTCTCACTTGTGTGCAGCCCCCAACTCAATTTTCTGTGGGTCAGCAGCCCCTGACCCAAAAGAGGTGCTCTACCCCTGAATTAAACCATTTGTGGGAAAGAATTTCACCCTTCTTCCCCTTTATCCCACTATTTTTGGAGGACCTGGGGCATCCTGACACGAGAGGTCTCATTACAAATGTGGGACAAAAATCTGTTTTAGCAATAGGCATCAGAGTGATAAATATGGAAAAGAGAACTAAGTCCAATGGAATAAGAGAGTTTCTTACCTTCTGGAAAAATTAAGATTGGCAGTTTGTTCTGATCTGCTATGTGTGCTTTCAGTCTGCAGAAGCAGAAAGAAGGATGTTTAAGCAATACATTCAACAGAAACCAAAAGTCAAATATTTAATGTAACAGATCTGCATCTAATTCATAATAGGAGTCCATTTGAGCTTAGATCTCTCTCTCTAAATCCTTTAATATTCCTCTAATCCTACACAGTATTTCATGGATTACTCTTCCCTCAAAGGGACTTCTCTGCTGTCTCTTGTGTGCACCTACATGAGACAGTGTTTGAGTTTAGCCTTTAATGGTTCTGATTTTAAGTGCAATAAGTAGAACAGGTCAAAATTTGTTTGCAAGAGACAGCAAGATTTTTTCCAACTAATATCTTCTATGAAAAAATGGTGCTTTTGTGGCATGGTCTAGAAGTGACTAGCTAAGACACTGTGGGAAGTAGATTGCAACAGAGGGACTTCTGAATCTCCCTTGTTGAATGTCCACAAGCAACAACAGCGGGCTTAAAGACCAAGAGGGATTAAAGGATGGACTCATTGAGAGGGAGTAGTGTTCATGCAAGAGATGAATGGCATAAAGTTCAGTTGAAGTGTCCATCAGCAAAGCTTCTTGCAGTAAGGTACTTTAGGCTGTGGCACACTCAAGTGGTGGAAGCCCCACTGATTGCAATACCTAAATAAGCAAGTCTTTTTTCCTTTTAATTTTATATCCTGTTGTACCATAAAAATGTAGCATACATTTCAGTGATGATTTTTATCCCACTAAGTTTACTGTATTGTGCTGCCAAAAATCAAAGAACACTTTCCTCGCCTAATTTGCCTGTTGGTGAAAGGACAGTGTCCTGTCTCCACAATGTTTGTCAGTGGGATAGCAAATTCATGTTACTCTGTGGCAAATGTTCATAGCACTGGGGAGCAGACCCACTGGCGGGTGCCACAGCAGCACACATCCGAACACATGTGCTAACAATGAGGTCATGTGCACAAGACAGAACTCACTCCACTCATGGATGGGAAAAAAAAAAAAAAATCTTAGAAGGAACACTGGACAAACGCTTGGCATTGCAATCCAGCCATCATCAGGCGTTCCTTTGAATTAATTGGGACAGAAAAGTAATTTGAAAGTTTAATTTGGAAGGTTATGATCAGGACTTCGAACTATTTTACTAGAGGAAGGGATTCCAAGGAGTGACTTTTCAAAGTGTTTCCCCATTTCTACAGTTTCTCAGCCCTGGTCTGCAAACACACACTTGCCTATTCCCTCCTCATCTGTGGGTCACAGTCAAGTTCCATTTCTGATGCAGAGTAGTATTCTCAAATTAAAATAGCATAGGATGGCTCCCACAACTGTAATTTTTCCATTTACTGCACACATTGCAAACAACTGCAATCCACATCACTCCGGACTATCAGAGAAGAAGGTTGAGTCCTAGTACTCCTAGTATTTCTACAGGTGTTTAGCATTTAAAAAAAAAAAAAGGCAGACATATATTCACTGCAAACAAAGTGCTTGTACAGCAGGAGTAGGAAAATACTGGCCTGCAGACTAGATCCAGTCCATCAGGGTTAGCGTCTGGCAGCGTCCCACCACTATATCACCTACATCTCCATAGATACAGGCGATCACAGCTCTTGCTAGTTGCAGATTGCCATTCCCAGCCAATGGGAGTGGCGGAAAGAAGCGCAGACTGGAACACCGCTTCCCACAGCTTCTATTGGCTGGAAGCAGCAATCCACAGCCAATAGGAGCTGTGAGCACCTGTACTTGCAGAGGTACAGGTAAAAATAACAGTAGCAGCCCGCTAAGGGCTAACCCTGGAGAACAGTTAATTGCCCACCCTGTTCTACAATTCAGCCTTTCGCACTCCAGAAGAGGCAAGATTGTTAGGCTACTGGCACGCCAACACCACTGACTATCATACTGATCAATGACTTCCTGTTTTTTTATTCCCATCTGTTGTCTCGTTTTATTCTTGGGTTGTAATCTCTCTGGAGCAAGGACCAAGCTTTTTTGTCCATTGTTTGTTCAACATGGTTCTGGCTCATGAAGTTCCAAGATGGTAGGATAGACCAGGGGTCTCCAACCTTTTTAACCACAAGATCATGTGGTTAAAAACCTTTTTAACCTTTTTTCCAGTTTAAGTGCAATGTAAGATCTACCTCAAACCCAAATACCCTTGCCCGCCAGCTTCCTTCTGTACTTCTCTGGGGTCCTGCCCCGCTCCACGCCTTCTCCGAGGCCTCACCCTGCTCGCTCTGTTGCCCTTCCTCCCCGAATCTCATTCACTTTCCACAGGCTGGGGTAGGAGTGTGTGGCAAATGCCCTATCCCCTAGGGCAGTGTTTCTCAACCTATTTTTAATAAAGTACCCCTTTAAAAAAATTATAAAGTACCCCCGCTACCTACAGTTTTCCCACACTTTTTTTTTTAAAAAACTGTTGCAACATATTTGTTTAAACAACTTAATTGTAGCCAGGTGGGTGATGAAATATTTGGGTGTAGAAAAATACAAAAATAAAATGCTGTAACACAAATTCAGTTCTCTCCAAATTTCAGTTGTGTTGACGACTGCAGTTCCCCAGACTGCTCAAGTGCCCCTAAGGGTATTTGTACCACAGGTTGAGAGGCACAGCCCCTGAGCCACTCCAGGGTCCACTCTCCCCCGCCTTTGTGGGGTCCCTTATCCTGCCTTCCTAATGCAGAATCTAGTCCATCACCGGGGTAGCCTATGTTGGTGGTCTAGCTGCTCCCAGGGCATTCAGGACTTGAACCCACTGTACAGGGAGATTTCAGCAAATAAGTAATGTGCCTGAACCACTATTGCTTACTGCTTAAACTTTATCAATCAAGCTAACAGGCCCAAATTAGACCTAGCCCACAGTCAGGAAAAAGGGAGTTTGGGTGCCACAGAGAGGGCAGCTGGACCCCCACGTTCTTGTTCAGGCCCAAATCTCTACTGAAATTGCTGAGCTATACATTTAGAAAAACAGGAAGTTTGTTTAAATGCCCCAAGACATATCTAGCAGGGCCCCTGGGCATGGAGTCTCTGGGAAAAAAACAAACAAAAACAAAAAAAACAAAAAAAACCCACAAACACAAACACACCACACCACGCATCTGGTGAAAGTGATGATCAGAAGAAAATCTCTTGCCTAACCTTTAAAAGTGCTTGCCGAACAAGTTTGAGTGATATGTTATTGTAATACGAATGGATAAATAGGGAAGGAAAGTTTTAGTTAGGGGACAATTTTGGGGAACACTTGGAGGGACGCCTAGAGGACTCTTCACATCTAGAGGAATCTTCGTCCCCACCGGCAGACAGAAGACTGGCCATCGGAAGCCTGCCAGGTGTCACTCGAGAGCCATGCTCAACTTCGGTAATTATCAAGGGGGGAGGTGTTTTACACACGTCCGCAACAGGTTAGTAAGTGCCTGAGACCAAGTAAAGTTTAGCTTTAAAGTGAAAGCACTCATGTTGTCCTGTTTGTACCATCCATCTATCGGTCGGATGACTGTCTTCCCATAAATTATTTCCTGACACCACCTCACACAGAGTAAAAGTTACCAAGAGGTTCAGGTTGAAAGAACCCTGGGTAACACCACCACACTGTGCTCTCCAGGAGAATGCCCTATCCTCTAGGCCACTCCAGAACTAAGCTGAGCCGAGCCCACCCCACCTCTGGTGGGTTCTGTATCCTGTGTTGGCTGTCTGGTTGTTCCCAGGGTGGGCAGAGTGTGGGCTTCTGGGCAGAGACTCCAACCTACAACCCTGTCCTCCCTCAGGCAAGTGCTGTATCTTATGGTCCACTCAAGGGCCCACCTCACCTCCCTGCCTTCGGGGGGAAGGGGGTCCCTTGTCCTCTGTCTGGTTGCTCCTGCGGTGGGCAGGCTTAGGCTGCCTTGAGGGAACTGGACTTGAACCCACCACCCTGTGTTCCCCTAGGCACATGCCCTATCCCCTAAGCCACTCCAGAGCCCACCCCACCTTCACAGGGGGCTGGAGGGACATGCCAGCCACCTCCAGGAGCACAGCCAGAGGGAGAATTACTCCAGACAAGACTAGTGAGGCATTTTAGTACTCAAATAATTAAATTTAAGCATGGCAGAAATGAAAGTTATGAAATGCACAGTACACTCAAACACTAAAAATAACCCACTTTGAAAGCAGTAAAAGTAGCAACAACCCCCCCGTACGTGTTGGATCAGAAGATGAGAGGAAAGGACCATGCATGTTTGTAAGAATGACAGACAGAGTGAGTGAGTGTGTGATTTGCATTGCCAAGCTCCCTCCAGTCCCTTCGCTCGGTGGAGATGGGTACAGAAGTCAGGGTGTTCCCCCCCCCCCCCCCCCCCACACACACACACACACACTGCACAGCAAGCAGGAGGCTTCCAAGGGGCAGCTCCAAGGCAGAGGGCAGGAGCAGCTTGACAAGGGTTGGAGGCGCAACTGAAATGCCAGCACTTGATAGCTTCCTGACTGGTTTGGCCAGGATCACCTGTCAGAGGCTCCAAGATCTACTGGTTGGTGACCACTGGGATAGACTGATATGGCGCCACTCAGACTTTTTTTTTCCCCCCTTCTCCAAGTTAAGATAAAGGCATCCCAGCACTCACTCAGCCAAGTGATTACCCATTCCTTACCTTTTCAACACTAGGTGGCGGTCTTTCATTTCTGAGCGTTCAAACCACACATGGGGACAGGCCTTGACCGTGGATCTCTGAATCAGTCCCATTAGGCCTCCATGAGCCTGGCCAACCTGCAAGCCCAAATAAACTCATAGCAAAATGCAAGTCTATCTGTGTCATGTCTATTTAAAAATACAGCTATGTCTCTCTCAAGATAGAGCTTTCCAATGTGGGAAAAAAAAAAATCCAGTAAAAGCATTCACTTCTAGATACTTCGAATATAGAGTATTGGATAGTAGGTCCTTTAGCACTCTATACATACTATACATCACATTTCAAGCCCTGCATATTTAGGGCAATAAAAAGAGTCAATTATTTTGTAGCATTTACTTTTGTGCATCTTCAAGAAGTCACAATAGAAACTTGAGGTTATATTTTTCTGACGCATCAAGTTTCTACTCACTCCCTGTGACGAGGGACTGCACAAAGCTAGAAATCCTTTTAGGCAACTGCAGCCAACATGGTATCTACTAAAGTCAGTACTGAAATTCTGCTTTCAAAAAATAGTTTAGAGTTTAATGTCTTGATCTCGTCTTTTTGCACGAAGTTAGGTCATGCACATTGGGACGGGCATGTAGTGGAATTAACACTCACCCACATTTATAAGTTTTACACGCTTTTGCATGCACACCAAGAACTGTACGAACAAAAAGACGTTACTCATAATGCAGTTAGTGTCACTTAAGAGAAGTGTTCCACTTTCCATTCCAGATCTTGTCCTCTGCCTTTAGTTTTATAACTTATTAGGCAAAACATTTTTCAGTACTCGGTTCTCCCTGTGACTTGTACAGATTTTAGGTACAGTAACTCTTCAGTGTTACGTTTCCTGCTGTCAGTCACTGAAGATGAAAATGAGGGTTTCATACCACCTTTGGGCCATTACCACCTCACAAGCTACACTGGGAGGCCCCCTCTTAACCAGCTACTTCCTTTTTCTGAGCCTTTCACAATCCCAATAATTAAGCCACAAAGACGACTTCTATTCTGGATCTCATATCCATAGCAATACTTGTAGCCACACTTGAATTTCAGTCTTAAACTGCAAGATGGGCAGGCTACCTCACATCAGCTGCTGCCGCCATTTCTTATAGGTGCCTTTCACAGGCTGGACACACTGGGTACATTTACTCTACCAGTGGCGCTGTGGGCTCACTAGGCTCAGGCTGTGAGCTAGAAAATTGCACTATAGATCTGCTGGGTTTGGGCTCCAACCTGGACTCTGGGACACCTCCCCCCTCCCCGCCCCAGAGGTTCTTTCCTTTGCTCAAGTTTGTCCCAGCAGGATGTTACCAGGCTTGTTCTTTTGGGTGTCAAGCACCCACTTTAGTTAGGCTACGACACTTGCAGTGGGCAGCAAACACACCACACAAGAGCCAACCCCCCTCTCCCACAGCCTTCTTCAGAGCTTCCACTGCAACAGTAACAAGAGAGGGACTGCTAGAGAGACGAGAGGGTAGCAAGAGTTTCGCATGACAAGCCATTCCTTCAGCACTACACCCAAAATACACCTCCGGCACAGAGTCGGAGGCGCTGAAGGAAGCCTTCTGCTCAGGGGCGGCCCTAGACTAGCTGCCAGAAACTGGCGCCCTAGGCAAACCATGCAATCGGTGCCTTCCCCCCCTCCCCCCACAACCCCAAGGGCAGATATAGGCTGAGGTTTTTGGTAAACTGGGAAACATTTTGCCCATTTTCCATTTAATGTTTAAGCATATTTATTTAAACAGGCATAATTATTTGGTTTGTCCGTCCAACCAATGTTTCTGAGATCAGATTAAAACAGACACATGAAATTTTCAGAATCGATTTGTACATGATAGACGATATTTCAGTACGATTTCAAACAAAAATGCATTACAAATGTTAATTATAATTTTTATTACTACAAATCCAATAGGCCATTATGCTATCCTGCTTTAACTGCCACCACCACATCGCTGGGGAGAGGGGAGCTGAGGATAGAGTTCTGTCGCTGGGGAGAGGGAACAGGGTGAGACCCACCTCCTCCCAGGATTCCCCCCACGAAGGAAGCTGGCACGTACATTCCCTGGGGCGCCGACTCACCCCTCCTGCGGCGCAGAGAAGCTGCTGTGCTCCTCCTCCTCCAGGGCCAACGCCAGGTGGTACAGGAAGGGGAAAATGGCAAGGAAATTAACTTGGCGCCCTAGGTGGCTGCCAAGTTTACCTATAGGCCCGGGCCACCCCTGCTTCTGCTAGCCCCCTCCGTGAAAATTGACAGTAATCTTAGTTCCTGATCATGACCATCTCTATTTTATCACTATATGCAACTTCTGTTCTATTACAATGCAGCGTTTGCAGTCTGCAAGCCATTGCCAGTCTAGGCTGGCCCAGTTATTCCCAGGTGCACTTTACAAACAGGGCATTCACAACAACGCTACTGGCCACCAACTGCCAACCTTGATGCCACACAGAATCTTGCGCACAGACCAAATGCCTCCTTATTTACTTACCCTGGAAAGAGGAATGGAAGCAGAGCCTCAGTTCTAGAGCAGTGCGTATTAACTTAGGGCACTTAAAAAATGTAGGTGTAATTGCAGGATGGATAGGCTTTAATCTAGATGACATGATTAACACAAATGCAGTGGCATAGGCTCTAGCACAGACTAGCTGTGAGTGTGAGTGTGAGTGTGAGTGTGAGTGTGAGTGTGAGTGTGAGTGTGAGTGTGAGTGTGAGTGTGAGTGTGAGTGTGAGTGACCTCAGTGGACTTGTACTGGGGCTGCCAGGTGATACTACCATATCTTCACTACAGTTACCAATACTAGCAACGCTAAAGCTAGCGTCGATACCTCTACCTATGCCACAATGGCACCTTCATTTGCCATGTAGAAATACATGGCTTAATGCAGGGTAGAGAAATGCATTTTTAATAAGTGATCCAACAGGTTCCATTTCTCTGACTTCTGCAGTGGTTCGGGTTCTCATTTACACTTTTGTCTGAAGTGGCCAAGTTACTATAAACAAACTCAGTGGCTTCTGTCAGGTTATCAGAGATCTCAGGATACGTATTCATTCTAGAAATATCTGAGAAGTCGGAGATCCTTCCCTGAGTGGGAGGCTGGTGACACGGATTTATTCTAGGCATCTGGAGGCAGGCCCTAGTTTAGGTCACAAACTTCTGTGGTCCCCTCCTGATCTCTACTAATGTACATCAACATCACAAGTTGTCACTTATCATACCATTGCATAGCATCCATCATTTGTCAGAATTAAAACATCTATTGGAGACGTGTGGTTGGCAACACATATACCTCCTTTCTGTGGTCGGTTTTCCCTGCAATGGACAGGAAGTAACAGTCACTTAACTGTATAAATCATAAGTAGGATGCCTACTTAATATTTTCCTGGACTGCTGAACATGGTATGTCAAAAATATTAAACTGCATTCAAAAGGTTAATTGAATATAATCAGCAGAATATTTGTGTTTCACACTCATTCACGGGACACTGCACTTCAGTGGAATAGTAACAGCAGCAGTTTAGAATAATTTTGTTAGCACCTGCAAGCTACAGTACGGTTTTGATTATTTTCTAAGCTAAAGAAAATTGTTGGTGAACACATTGTCAATTTACAGAGTTGACTTAGTGATGAGCAGTTCCATGATCACCACCTCCAAAAGAAGGCGACGGGTGGTGGTCAGGGACTCCCTCCTAAGCAGGACTGAGCCATCTGCCATCTGGACCTGGATTCTCGAGAGGTGTGCTGCTTACCGGGAGCTCGAATTCAGGATGTGACTGAGAGGCTTACAAAATAAATTGATCAAACCTTCAGATCGCTACCCCTTCCTGCTTCTCCATGTAGGAACTAATGATTATGGCCAAGAAGGACCTTGAGCGGGTTACTGAGGATTATGTAGAGTTGAGAAGAAGGATCAAAGATTTTGGAGTGGAAGTGGTGTTCTTGTCCATCCTCCCTGTTGAAGGGAAAGGACTGAGATCATCAAATTGAGGAAGCAAATGCATGGTTGTGCAGGTGGTGTTGCAGAAAGGCCTTTGGTTTCTTTGACCATGGGACTCTGTTCTGGGCACAAGGATTGTTAGGAAGAGATGGGATCCACCTAACAAAGAGGGGAAGGAGACCGGATTGGCTTACAGGGGAAATCCTTGGTAAACTTAAGCACAAAAAGGAAGCTTACAAAAAGTGGAAACTTGGACAAATGATCAGGGAGGAGTTTAAAATGTATAGCTCGAGAATGCTGGGGGGGGTTATCAGGAAGGCGAAAGCACAAATGGAATTGCGACTGGCTAAGGATGTGAAGGATAACAAGAAAGGTTTCTACAGGCATGTTAACAAGAAGATGGTGATCAAAGACGGTGTGCGGCCCCTACTGGATGAAGGAGGTAACCTAGTGACAGATGATGTGGGGAAAGCTGAAGTATTCAGTGCTTTCTTGCCTCTGTATTCATGGACAAGGTGGGCTCCCAGACTAATGCGCTAAGTGACGCATGATGGGATGAAGATGGACAGCCCTTGGTGGCTAAAGAACAGGTTAGGAACTATTTAGAAAGAGCTAAACATACACAAATCCATAGGTCCGGACTTAATGCATCCGAGAGTACTGAGGGACCTCTCAAGTGTCATTGAGGAGCCTTTGGCCATTATCTTTGAAAACTCATGGAGATTGGGAGAAATCCTGGACGATTGGAAAAAGGCAAATGTAGTGCCCATCTTCAAGAAAGGGAAGAAGGACGACACAGGGAACTATAGGCCAGTCAGTCTGACCTCCGTTCCTGGAAAAGTCATGAAAGGGATCCTTAAGGAATCCAGTTTGAGGCACTTGGAAGAGAGGAAAGTGATCAGGAATAGTCAGCATGGATTCACAAAGGGTAAGTCGTGCCTGACCAATCTGATTAGCTTCTATGATGAGGTAACTGGCTCTGTGGACGTGGGAAAGTCAGTGGATGTGATATACCTTGACTTTAGCAAGGCTTTTGATATAGTCTCCTACAATATTCTTGCCAGCAAGTTAAGGGAATGTGGCTTGGATAAACTGACAGTAAGATGGATAGAAAGATGGCTAGAAGGCCAGGCCCAACGGCTAGTGATCAACAGCTTGATGTCAGGATGGCGGTCGGTTTCTAGCAGAGTGCCCC
>JANRFK010001234.1:11804732-11832140 GCA_030068395.1 Apalone spinifera | reverse complement strand
GTATTGTGTCCAGTTCTGGGCCCCCAATTACAGGAAGGATGTGGATGCATTGAAAAGGATGTGGGTCCAGCAGAGGGCGACCAAAACTATTAGGGGCTGGAGCATATGACCTACGAGGAGAGGCTGAGGGAGTTGGGTCTATTTAGTCTGCAGAAGAGAAGAATGAGGGGAGATTTGATAGCAGCCTTCAACTTCCTGAAGTGAGGTTCCCAAGAGGATGGAGAAAGGCTGTTCACAATAGTGATGAATGGCAGAACAAGGAACAATGGTCTCAAGTTGCGGTGGGAGAGGTCCAGGTTGGATATTAGGAAAAACTATTTCACTAGGAGGATGGTGAAGCACTGGAATGTGTTACCTAGGGAAATAGTGGAGTCTCCATCCCTAGGGGTGTTTAAGTCCCAGCTTGACAAAGCCCTGGCTGGGTTGATTTAATTGGGATTGGTCCTGCCTTGGGCAGGGGGCTGAACTTGATAGCCTTCTAAGGTCTCTTCCAGCTCTATGATACTATGAGAATAGTGCTAAACAACTTTTGATCCATGCATTGAGAACAACTTCTAGTAAGAGATTTTGTTGTCAGACTATCTTCTGATAAGTAAACACGGAACAAACACTCAGCCACTCTACCTCCTCAGTAGTCGTGCTAATTCCATATAAAGTTCATTCAAAGATGTCCTTGCTTTTAGGCAGTCATACCACCATACACCTCCAAAAACCAATCAATTACCCTCTTGGCTCTGTTTGTCTAAGACACGGGTGGGGAATAGTTTGATGGGGCAGGGAGGCACACGCCAAGATTTTGGAAAGTGGTCAACAGCCTCACTTTTCCATGGAGGAGATGTGGGGTCTGGGATGGAGGTTGGGTGAAGGAGGGGGTTATGACCTGGGGCAGTGGATTGGGGTGCAGGGTCCAGGAGGTGTATGGTACATGAGGGAATGGAGGAGTGCAAGAAGTGTAGGAGGGAATTGTGATCTGGGAAGGGGGGTGCAAAGGGTTTGGCTGGTGACCTGGGGCAGGGAGTTGGAGTGAGAGGAGTTGGGTGCCAGAGGCAGGCTGGGACACGTAGGTGGCACTTGGACAGCAGACTCTGCGTCCATAGCCCTACGCTGCTCAAAATGCCTGTCTGCTCCCTTCACGTGCCTCTTTGCACTGTGCGCGCAGGGAGGGTGGGGACCCAACCGGCCAACAAGAGCTGCAATAATTGGGCTGGGGCAGCACATGAAGTCTACCCTCTCCCCCGAAGCACCCCTCACCCGAAGCACCCCTCACCAAGAGGGAGCCACCAGCTGTTTTGAGCAGCTTGGGGCTGCAGCAGGCAGAGAGTCTGTCTTGGGGTCCTGGCAGGGTGGGCTGCAGGTTGGATCAAAAGACTTGGTGAGCCAGATCCAGCCCACAGGACGTATGGTGCCCACTCCAGTCTAGAGTTGTGTCCCCCCCTAAACAGTAGTAGAGCACAACACAAACTTACTTGTTATGGTAGATGATAGTACCAGACAGAGCTCGGACAAGGATCCGGGAGCACGTCAAGTGGACTATTTCACTTAGCCAGTCTTTAAATCTGAAATATATGCACATTTATCCTTCTAAGCACTCTTGGAATGTAGCGATAATTGAAGTGGTTTTCCACAGTGCTTGCAAAGTGTTCCAATTACAAGGGCTAGGCCAAGCCTTTATTGCAATATTAACATGTTCCAAGCAGTGGATTGGGAGTCTAGGGTCCTATTCCCAGCTCTGCCACCAACCTGCTGCAACACCTTGGCCAAGTCACTTCACCTCCAACTCAGTCTTGTCTGTTTAGATAGGCTCGCTGGAGTAGAACTAGCACCTCTCTGTGGTTATTTTATATACACACCCCAGCAGAAAGGCAACCCAACCAAGACTGATTCCCCAGAGGAGCTTTCATCTATAAAGTGTGACAATGCCACTGGCAGAGAGCCAACCTATATAGCAGAGACCTCCCAGGCTCCTCTGGCGAGCCTGGAGAGAAACCACATGCAGACCGAGACCGGGTGGAAGAGGAAGTGTTTTACTTCATTGCCGCTCTGAACAGCGGCTAGCATGGCTTCGGGGTTTCATTTTTTAATTGGTTATTTCCATGAAGAGGAGTTTGTTGTTTGCCATCCCTACCAACTCAGCCTGCACCCAAACAAATCAAATGACTCTCCTGTCATCCACCAGTAATGAAAGGCCCTCCAGGCCAAGACAGACTCTCCATTACCAAGGAGCTATCCCCTTAACACAATACTTACTGCAGTGGAGAAAATGAAGTGTGAATCCAGTCCAAAAGTGACTGGGAAAGGAAATCTCTTGTGTGTTCTCTCAGTTCTCTCTTTAGTGATCAAGGTTGTCTTTTAAAAGTGGCCTTATTTCCCTTGGACCTGCCGAGCTGGCTCTGGGCCATGAGCTGGATTCTAGTCCTCCTCGGCAGCATCGTTGGACCTAGTCACTCATTCCCAGCTGTGACACCTGTGCTAATCCACCTTTCCCTTGTTGCCTTGCACCTCTCCTCTGCCCCTGCTGGCTTTCCCCCATTTTGCTTTTCACTTGTCTTTTGTTTTCCCCTTCAGCTTCTGCTCCCAGGCATTCGGTCAGTCTCTCCGCTCACCAGCTCAGTGCCACACATTTGCCCATTCTCACCACTGCAGACATTCTCTTCATACACCAATGCTCTATATTTATTCTCACCTTTTCCCTTGCCCATCATGCTGCCCTCTTGGAATCTGTTCCAATCAACCTTATTCCAATCTCTGGCACTTTTCACCTACCCTGTTTCCCCACCAAATGACTCAATGGGATCCAAACTGCCTCCCTGGTTAGATTTCATCCCTCCCAATCATTACTTCCAGCTCCCTCCGTCTTCTGCCCCCCTCACAGAACATCACACAAGTCCAGCCTCTAGGACTCCTCTGTTCTTAGAGGCTATCCTATCCTCTCGAGGCCTCAGTTTAGAGCTTCATGTCCACAACCACGTAATCTTCACCAGCCTACACATCTGACCTCCTTTCTTCTCTATACTCCTCCCAGTTTTTCAGCTTACTGGTTCCAGGACTCTTGCTCAGTACAGCTGAGGACTGGGGGAGGCAGAAAACCACGTTTCCCAATTCCAAGGCTGGTTGGGAACCAAAATGACTTCAGTGCAAGTTGACAGAGCAGCCCATGATTGCTGTAACTTGACTTGTAGTTCAACTAGAAGCCACTGGGCTTAATTGAGGAATCAGGTGAAAATCCACTGCCTGCCTTATGCAGGAACTCAGACTAGGTGATCTTAACTGCCCTTAATATGGGAACAATTCAAGATTCCTTTTTTCAGGCAGTTTCAAGTCCCCTTTGTGATGCCTCCTAAACTAGGTCTTCCACATTCTCAGCTTTGCAACTTGTCACATTGCTCTCCCACCCCCCGCTCAAACTTTTATTCTATTACAAGTTCTTCAGAGCATCCCTGCAGACACCTTGTAAATTGGCAGTTTTAGAGGAAGACTAGAAAAGACTCACAATATTAACTTCATTCTTGGCACAGATGCCTGATCATGGATGCGACAGGTGTGCTATGGGCAGGGTATATCCCAAATTCTCCAAGAGTCTTCTGTTAATCCAGGGAAACCATCACACACTTACCTGCTATTTCGCAACTGCCCTACAAGTGTGGTTCCCACAATCATTGAAACAATCCCAATGGCAGCCAAGGCAACGCTAAAAAATGAAAAAGAAAGCAACAAAATGGTTAGCCTGCAGCAAGAAGATCCCTGTTGAAGATGAATTAGGACAACTGATATTATGAAAGTGAAATATACTTGTCAAATATATTTGTCAAACTGTCTAAAAAGTGTCATGTAATATCACTAAAAACATAACTCACTGATCATTATGGTCTGAAGTGGGTTGTGCCCACGAAAGCTCATGATACCATCTACATGTTTTGTTAGTCTTTAAAGTGCTACTAGACCATTTATTAAGTTTTTCCTGATAATTAATAAATATTCTTGCATTCTATAGGCACGTGCAGTTAATTACATCAAATTATATAGATGCCATGTGACTACCATGTTCAAACCATTCATTTTAGGGAAAGTTGATCAACAATGTCTTCTAGCCAAAGGAAGAGGGGCAACTCCTCAAGCCAGGCCTGGCCAAGGACAGTGGGCTATTCATTTTTATCTGAGATTGCAGGAAGAGCATTTGCATTCTAAACGTCAGAGGGGAAAAAGCCAGCATGGCTGCTATGGAGTCTTTCCCCTGCAGGTCATTATCAGGGGACATCCCTTGGAAGATTATATAGAATCATAGAACACTAGAACTGGAAGGGAACTCGAGAGGTCGAGCCCAGTCCCCTCCCCTCACAGCAGGACCAAGTGCTGTCTAGACCATCCCTGACAGATGTCTATCTAACCTGCTCTTGAATATCTCTAGTGATGGAGATTCCACAACCTCCCTAGGCAATTCATTCTAGTGTTTAACCACCCTGACACTTAGGAAGTTTTTCCTAATGTCCAACCTAAACCTCCCTTGCTGCAGTTTAAGCCCATTGCTTCTTGTCCTAGCATCAGAGGCCAAGGAGAACAATTTTTCCTCACTCCTCCTTGTAACATGCTTTTAGATACTTGAAAACTGCTATCATGTCCCCTTCTCAGTCTTTTCTCATAGGTCGTGTCAAAGAGCAAGGGAGAGAACCCAAAACTTATCCATTATTCTCCAAGATGGCCAATAGTATCTGGAAACTGACTCTGGGTGAGAAACCTGCTTAGATCAAGGTGGTAGCCTTCTGACATAACATTGTGATTTTGGGAGAGTATTTTTCCTTGTATGTGTTTCTAACTGTATTACTTACACTTGATATGGCCTTTTGTTAAGGAACTTGTCTGACTTACCATAAAGCAGCTCAGTGCTCTGACTGAAATGGAAGAGTTGTCAGCCCCAGCTAAGTTAATAAGCTTCTCTCTGCTGCTTCTTTAAAGAAGCAGCAAACTAGAGAAGGTTTTGTGGCTACTAGAATAAGAGGGGCTGCAGAAAGACTTTTAGGGGGAAAATTTTGGGCTAAAAGGTTGGTGAGGTCTCCCTACAAAGAGGAAGTGGATGGTGGGAGCCTGGGTGAGACCGCCATTCTTGTAAGTTGGCTCTTGGTGTCAGGGCTGTGAGGTACAGCAGCACAGCACTCAGAGCTGCAAGAAGTGTTGGCTGAACCCCTTACTGGCCTGGGTGAATTTCAGAGTTTCACCAGTACATACACGTGAAAACCTAGTCTCCCCATGTTTGACTCACCGAAAAGGCAGCAGGAGACAGTAGCGCACAACTACCCCAAGGACCCACACTATGGTCAGCCGGAGGCTGATGTACTGGAAGTTGACATTAGTCCTTGTGAGTAGGTTCCAGGATACCAGTTCCTCTGAAGAAAACCTCTGGGTGACTTCATCTTCCACAATAGCCTCAATTCCCTTCTTGGAGAAATAGAAGACATCAGAAAGTTCAAAGTCGACTCGGCGTAGGCCCGCAATCTCCTTCTCCATAGTGGTCTCATCTCTCTGTATGATACCTTAACAGAAGTGTAAGGAAATGACTAGATAATTGAAGAATGGATTTAAGCAGTTGTTCTGGGGTCACAAGGAATTACTTGCTGCCCAGATATTGAGCTAAATATCAAAGCCATGCAAATTACACTGCCAGAATGGCATGTCATGAAATATCCACATATATTCCAAGACAGGCCAGTTCATCATAACACCCCCCCCCCCCCCCCTTCTCCCCGCCCCACCTCCCTAAAATGCAGATCTTGTTCGCTAATCCATGCAGGTTTCCTAAGTCTGATGTAGGATGACCATTAGAAGCTAAACCATGCATCCTCACACAGCTCCAGGTATCTATCCACGGGGATGATCTAGGTATGTGCTCTTATGCTTGCTGAAATTATTCTGAAAGACACATATGCTTTGCCGCTTCAACAAGAGCATTTTAGGACTAGACCAAGCCATGTTCCACATGAAATATAAAATAGATACCTGACATCATTTACATTAAGATCTCTTTACACCACTCTGGCAGTGCAATAAAGCCTGCCAATGTAGATTACATTCACTCCAAGGCTCTTTGGCACTTCCCGAGAAATGTGCCTTAAGCACAGCTTCCCCTCCCTTCCACCCCCACTGCAGCAAACCCTTATTTAAGGTGTACATTCTCCTCTCTCCAGCATCTTTCCTACACCTACCACCTGTTTGTGTTGGACATCTTTGTTCCCCGCCACCCAAGTTGCCAGGTCTTGGAGCACCAACTGTGGCTCAAACCTGAAGAGGTGCTGAAAATCACTCATCTTTGGCCAGATTTGCAGCTAGCCTACATCTGGCACTAGTTCAGCAGCACCCCAGTCAGAAGTGGATCACCACCCACAACTGTATTTGCACAGAGAAAAATTCTGCAGGCAGCTGTGCCAACAGTTCTTGTAAGAAAGCAGAGCCCTGCCCCCTGCTTTATTTCACAAGACCTTAACTGAACCGCAACATCTGAACTTTGTCCATGTAACGCAAAGGGAGCCAAGGAAAACCTAAAGATTTCTTCAGAGCTGCATTAGAAATGGCACTAGTCATTGCCCAATGTTTTTACTATGGTAGAATGAAAAAAAAAAAAAACCCCACACACAGTACCATCACCAAGTACCTCTTGGAGATCAGGGACAAAGAACGAGTGCTGTCTAGAGCTGAAATCCTGCTTACTTAAGATGGCTTGAGGAAATCAGTAGAGGCCTAGCCACACAGGTGGTGTGGTCTCGTAATTCACTCAGAGGCAGAATGACCTTATAGTTGGGACACTGAACTGGATTCAAAAAAATCAAAGATCAGTTCCCAGTCTGGTTACAGACTACATGGCCAGGGGCAAGTCACTGGACTCCTGTGCTTCAGGCTCTCTCTACATTGCCACTTTGGTCTTGTCGCAACCCTGAACAACCACTCACACCTCCCTGACCACCTAAATGTCACCAGCACACACAAGTATTGGTGTGGACAGGACCATGTGGGCAGGAGATACTCTCTTGCCAATATAACTAGCACCCCGTCCTTGAGAATGGTTTAATTATGCTAGCAAGAGAGCCGGGGCGGACTGGCCCGGTGGGATACCAGGAATTTCTCGGTGGGCCGTTGTCAGATGGGCTACTGCTCCTGGGAGCAGGGCCAGCACATTTCTAGGGGGTGGAGTGGCATTCTGGAGCAGACAGTGAGCCCCACGGAGCCTGCCCCAAGCTTGGAGCCCCACGCCCGGCTGCTCAGAGCCTGCGCCTGGCCCCAAGGGACTGGGAGAGCAGGGCAGGGCGGGGCACTGGGAGGGCGCCTGGCCCCAGCACGGGGCGGCCGCTCCTGGTGATGCTGAGCCCAGCAGGGCAGGCTGTGGCCATGGCCATGGCGGCTGCTCCTGGCAGCCAGCTCCCAGCTCACTGGAGCGGAGTTCAGGGGTTCGGCGGGCACTGGGGTTCCACCGTGGCAGGGCCACATCCCGAGTACCAAGCACTAGCGAGACCCTCTTCTGGCCCCTCCAGACGCAAATGCACCCAGAGAGCACCCATGGCCCGGTGCTGTCACTGCATAGGCCCCCCACCACAGGTGCCGCCTACCCAGGCTCTGGCAGCTCCAACTCGGGGCAAGCAGCAGGCATCTGCCCCTGGCCGCCCCTCAGCAGCTGGCTCCAATTGCTGCTGCTGCTGCCGCCGCCACTACAGCTGCCTCCTGCCCGTGCCTGCCAAGTGCTTGAGCAATCAGCATCTGGAGACAGCCATTGACTGCTCCGGCAGGAGACTGCAAACGCAACTGCTCCACCGTGGTGCCACCCTCCACCGCGGTTCCCTCCAGCCAGGAATGAAGCAACAGAGAAAAATGGGGCGGGGGGGGGGGGGGGGGGGGGGGGGAGAGACAGAAGAAGAGATAGAGAGGGCCGGTGCTATTTTTGGGGAAGGGGAATTGCTAGTTTCTAATGGGTCCCCATACAGCGGCAGTCGCCTCTGCTCCCTGCTGGGGTTCTCTGATTGCAATGCACGGCGTGCCCTTCACAAACTCTCCGCTCTCGCTGGAGGGAGGACGAGGCAGCCACCTAATCCCAGGCGCTACCAAAGCTGGGTCTGGCTCGCTCTCTCCCGCACGAAACCCTTTCTTCCCCACCCACCCACCCGGTCCCAAGCCGTCCAGCTGGAGCCGGGATTCCTACACTCTGACCAGTCCGCTCAAAGTTGCGGGGATCTCCCTTCTGAAGGGAGGTTTGTTATTTTTCAATGGTGACACCCCGAGGGCGGGGGGAGCCAGGGGAGGAGGCGGCAAAAGAATGTGCTATAAAAGGACCTGTTCGCCTCTTGCCGCCGCACAGGCACAGTATGAACGTGATAATTGGGAAGGAAGCCCCAGTGAGCAGAGCGGTCACGACAGCCGTTCCTGCCACTGCAAAGTGGCTAGGGAGCAGGGTGACAGCGAACAGCGGCCAGGCACACATGCAATCCCAACCCCCTACTTCCCCAGGTGGCTCTCCAGCAGCCTAGCCAAAGGTGGGGAAATTGGGGTGGGATGCAAGGGAAAGAAAGAGAAAAAGAAGTCAGAGACCTGTGTAAATACAGGGCACTCACCCCCAGCAAGCCATGCAAGCTGCATTTGCGTGTGCACCCTCCCCGGACAACCACCACCACCAAAAGCAGGGGGGAGGGGAGGGGAAGGGAAGGGAGGGAGTGGCCAAACATTTTTTGCAGCGGGGGAGGACCTAGAGCCAGCCCTGGACTCAGGGAACGGGGGAGGGGCACGCGGGGATGACATCATGGGGCGGGCTGTTCTCAACCCATTTCCCGGGCCTATTTTCATTGCCAGTCCGCCCCTGAGGAGAGCTCTCTCCTGCTGTCAAAGAGCAGCTATACAGGAGAATTTAGCCTGAGATACCATTTGTGAAGCGCACATAATGCTCACTCTCACCTGCCTCTATCCATTAGATGAGGGTTTGCCACCCTTCACAATGTGTAAGGTATTGCTCAAGCCATCCTACTGAAATCAATGGAGCTATTCTTGGAGTACAGTCCTATTCCGTGTAAGTAATGGTATATTCTGCACTCTAGCATAGAGCTGGGTCGGAGCCATTTAAAGAATGTTCCAAGTAAGAATGGGAGAATCTAACCCTTAGATGGCAAGATCCTTGCAGGCAGAGCCTGTATCTTACCAGCTGCCGATAGGGTTGCCAGATGATTTAACCAAAAATACTGAACACAAACCTCCCCCCCCCCGCAAAAAAAAAACACAATGGGAAAAAATTCTGTTGCCAGGCTGGTATTTTCGCCTCCTGGCAGGCGGAAAAACATATATCAGAAAATACCAGACATTTTAGGTGTCCGGTACTTTGATTTTTTTTTTTTTTTTTTACTGGACAGGCGAAAATACTGGACTGTCTGGGTCAATACTGGACACCTGGCAACCCTACAACAGTGCTGCCGAACAGTACTGACCACAATGGGTCCCCAATCTTAGCTAGGCCTCTGTGTGCTTACAATAGTCATTTAGGAACAAGGTTAACAGCTCTTTCTCCCTCCCCCTATTTTAAAATGATCAGGTCCCCATTTTCCTCACGTTAATATTACTGAGACATTCTTCATTCAGAGTTCTTACCACTGGAAGCAGAGTTCTTCAACGCCATTGCCTGCTTCTTTTTTACTCCTTTCTGGATTCGTATTGTGGCCCACTGTTCAAGAGGGAAAAAGAGTGCGTATTTAAGAGACAGCGTTTGATGTGACATTTGCTCACCATTAAAGAGCTTCCGAGAAAGTAGAATGTATTTCCCTTGACAGCCATCTGCATTAAGTTCTCTTCAGAAGACAAACACACACACGCCCCACCTCTGATTTGGTTCCTGTTCCTAACTGTCTTGATACAGATACAAATCCTGTATCAAGAGTCAGTGGAAAAAACCCAGTAGTTCTAGACTCACTCTGCCAACTTTAACAGAACAGAATGAGAAGTCAAGAACATACTTAATCACAAGATTTTTTTTTTTTAAAGGCTTCATTACTGGTCTTTAGCATCCAAGCACAGTGGAGATAACCAGTTGTTAGCTATGTCCCAGGCTGCCAGTCTCTTTTTCAAGTAGAACCTCAGTTTAGAGTAGGTGGGAAAGGAGTTGAGAGGGAATATTTTTATCCCTCATGGCTACAAATATAGGCTAGATAGTGTGATCTCAGTGCACACAAAATGCTCTAATATCAGATCAAGAAAGAAGACCCATGGCTTAAAAAAAAAAGACTCATTTTTTTAAGCCAATTATGATTTCTGAGCACATAGTGCTAAGCTATTGCTTAAAGGGCGAACATGGTATTAGCGACTAATCTCTAGCGTAGGTTTCATAAGGCATACCAGAGCAGTCGACAAAGGCTTCCCTTGTCGACCGTGCTGCATCTAGTCTGCTGCACTGTGCCGGATCAGCTGATCACCAGCACAGCGCAGCGGCCATTTTTATTTTAGTGAAGCAGGGATGATTTAAATCCTTGCTTCTTTGACTATGCTGAATAAACGATTTTACATGGCTCCGTCGATGGAGCCATGTAGTCTAGACGTACCCAGAGGGAGAAACCTACCAACAATCACTCCCAGACATCCTGAGGCAAGAATACAAACTAGCAAAGCTAGTCAGACATTTTTTCCATTAAGTGTAATACTTTGCACTTTACTGAATTTCAGCTTGTTGATTCTAGACAAATTATTGTATTGGTCAAGATCATTTTGAGTTCTAATATGTTCTGGGTGCTTACAACCCCGCCCCAGATTTGATGCCATCTTCAAATTTTATAAGCATGCTCTCCACTCAGAGTCATTAATGAAAATGTTAGCTAGTACCAGTCTCAAGACAGACCCTGTGGGTCCCTTCTAGCTACGTACTCCCAGTTTGACAGCAGTTAGCTATTCTATGATCTTTCAACCTGCTGTGCACCTAGTTTATAGGAATTTAATCTGGACCACATTTCCCTAGTTGTTTGGGGGTGACAAAAGCTTTACTAAAAATCAGGCTCTTTCATCTACAACTTACCCCCATCCACTAGGCAAGTGCACTTGTAAAAGAAGGATGTTAGGTAGGTTTAGCATGATTTGTTCTTGATAAATCCACGAGGACTATTCCTTATAACCTTATTAGCCTCATGGATCTTTTAAAAAAAGTGTGATTGTTTAATCATTTGTTTCAGTATCTCTTCAAGTATCAAAGTTAGGCTAACTCGTCTAATTCCATAAGTCCTCTCTGTTACATGTTAAAAAAAAACAAAACAAAACCACACTACATTTGCCCTTCTCCAATCCTCCGTGAACTCACCTGTCCTCCAAAGATGATTGCTAGTGGTTCTGAGATTACAGAACTAGCTGAAGCAAGTATCCCAGTGTGAATGACCGGCCAACCTGAATATATCTAACTTATTTAAATCTTCTTTAACCCATTCTCTCTATTCTGCAATGCATTCCTTCCCCCAGTTGTTAATATTAATTGAGCTAGTCCCAATCAGCCTTTTTAAAGAAGTCTGATGACAAAAACACAAACACCCACACACTGAACATCTCAGCCTTCTTGATGTCATCAGTTATTAGATCTCTTTCCTAGTAAGTAGAGGGCTTCCACTTTCTTCATGGTGTAATGGAGCTACATATCAACTACAAGCACTGTCTTTAGTATAAGATTTGAAGTACAGGTTGTACCTCCCTTAACCGGGACTCTCTGGTCTGGCAACATCTGATGTTCCTGGACCACAGAGTCCCGGTATAAGGAGGTCGGGCCACAGGGCAGGAGTGGGGGAGGGAGGGCATGACTCAGTCAGGAGTCCCGTGTTAAGGGAGGGGGTGCAGAAGGGAGTTCTGGCCCCTACTGCCAGGCGATATAGGGGGGCCAACAACAGCCACAGGCCCTGGCAGCTGCAGAACCCCAGCAGCCGCAAAGCTCCAAGCTGGGAGCTATGGCTGGGCAGGCAGCAGTGGGGCTTGGCTGGAGTCCTAGCCAGGGGCAGCAAGGGCCATGTTGGGAGGAGCCTCCCCTCCTTCAGCCAATCCCCTTGTTCAGGTCCAGTCAGGTCCCAAGGGTGCCAGGCAAGGGAGGTGCAACCTGTACAATTTACCTGGTTCTTTGGGACTGAGTAACCTTCGTATTGGTGTTATTTTTTGTTGCGACCATCGATGACAAAGGCAAACTTGCCTCCATGTCAAGATAAACAGAGTATCCACGCGACTGTGTCTATATCACAGGGCTTGAGGAGTTTACACTTCATATTTGCTTGGTGAAACCTACATATAGAAGAGTGTCAGCCAATTTGGTGTTTGTGCCCCTCTTCTTAACAGTTTGCCCTGAGGTTGGTACTCACGGTCTTGAACGACTCCGGACAGCTTAACACTCCTGCTGCGGTTGTCTATTCTAGACCCCACCATGTTGTCACCCATTTCCCCTTCCCCTGTAATGTTCATCTTGAGACTGTCAACTGGTCTGCCTCTCACCTGCAGGTGGCTGACAGAATTGCCAGGCTCTTCGGCAAGGTGTGTGTGTGGGGGGGGGGTTGTTAGATCCATGCTCCTGGACAGGGAGGGACCTCAGGCAGATGGTGTGGGGCTGGAGCACTTGCCCTCAGCGCTGCCCAGATCATGTTGCACTCCTCTCCCCCCTTCCCAGCCAACTCTTAGTGCTACCTGGGGCTCCAGCAGTGAGTTAACAAGCCCAAGGCTCTGGCTACCACTGCTGCCAATGTACCAGCAGCAGCAAGAGCTGCAGGCCATTTTAGATCGTCAGCCCTGGGGCAGTGTCGTCCCCCTCCCCTTGGGTCAGTGGGCCTGCTTATCTTCTTCCCAACCTCAGAACAAGTATCTATATTCTTGATGTAAAAATGCAGGACCTCCTCTGTTATTCCTGTCTGTTCTACTCCGGTCATGTGATTTATCCCACCAAGTCTGTGATGCTAAATTAGTCATAATTTCGTTTGTGCATTCAGACTCCTCGCTTATAACCCCATTCTCCTTGCATGTGTGGAGAAGACATCAATATGTTGAGCAGATTTCCCCAGTTCTCTTGTTGCTCCTATAACCTTATTGGAGTTTACTGTTTCCTCCCCCAACTTCTAGCCTTCTGTTAAGATCACTTTTTTATATCTATTTATGGGCTTTTGTCACCACCTGCTCCCTTTGAACCTGGGGTGAAACAACCCTCACTAGGCTGGCAAGTCTGTGTCTGAAGATGCTCTTCCCTTTCTTGTTCTGAGGAACTAGTACATTTCAATTGTCTATTATACTGACTCTATGCTATGTAGTACTCTAAGCACTATAGATTCTCAGCAAGATTTAGTGTTTGTTTCCATCTTGGACCACCAAGACCAGAGACACGTAATAACAAGTTCAGTTATCTTGCTTCTTCAGCCTTCATTTCCAATACAAAGACCTGCTAGTTCAAGAACCAATGTTGCCTACGTACACTGATTAAACCAGTGGTCTCCAACCTTTAAGCACAAGATCACTTTTTGAATTTAAGTAAGTCCAAGATCTACCTCAAACCCAAATACCTGCTCCACCCCTTCGCCAAGGCACCACTCTCCTCACTCTGAAGATGGGGTACAGGGGACAGGGTTAGAGTGACATCAATGCCCCTCTGCCTCTGTCTCCCCCCCTCTGAACAAGCAGGAGGCTCCAAGGGGCAGTTCTGAGCAAGAGCAGCAGGATAGTGTACGGAGGGGCAGCTGAAATGCAGGCACTTAATAGCTTCCCAGCCAAACCAGTCAAGATCACCCGTCAGAGGCTCCAAGATCTACTGGTAGATCCTGATCTACTGGTTGGTGACCACTGGATTAAACCAATGATTGATCTTTCATTGAATGTTTGTTTCTAACCCTGAAAGCTTATCAAAACATGTAGATGGTATCATGAGCTTTTGTGGGCACATCCCACTTCTTCATATGAATGCAGTTATTAAAGGTCCAGTTTTAAAATAAAAATGGATCTCAAAGTCATTGTATATTTCAGACCAATTCCACAAGCCATATACCTGGGGAAGCCTTGGAACTTAACTTCACTTATAGGTTTGATTCCCATCACAAAGGTATGAATAAAGACAAGACATTAGGCTGTGGAGTTTAGTGGGCCATCCAGCCAATGACGTGATAAAAATCAAAACAATGGGTACTAAGAACAATTTGCAGCTTCTCTATCAGCTTCATATAGCATGGAGGCTCTAATTGACTATTTCTCTTCTCCCCTGCACTCCACCTCTATTTTGAAACTTGTCCTTTAATAACTCCATTCATCTGAAGAAGTGGGTTGTGCCCACGAAAGCTCATGATATCATCTACATGTTTTGTTAGTCTTTAAGGTGCTGCAAGACTATTTATCGTTTAAGTTTTTCCAGTTACAGACTAACTCTGCTACCCCTCTGAAGCTCCTGAAAGCTTAGGAAGATACTGGCTGAGGTACAGGGAGGAAGCAAGTATTCAGGACAACTCAATTGCCAAGCAAGTATATTTTGCTGTCACATTGATATGCTCCCCTCTCAAGTTTTAGTAGACAGCATTCATACCTCTGCCTGGGTTCCCTCTCCCAGGAAACAACCTAAAGGTATCAAAGATGTTCATGCCATCACATGCAGCTTCACCCCTTCCATCCTCTGCCAAGACTGACAAAACACTTTTCGGACAAGAAAGGTCTATTACATCAGCATAGTGCAAAGCAATATGGCAGGCTGACCTTCTTTTGGATGTCAGCTATATAACCCTTTTCAAATAAATGGCAAACTATGAATTACAATAATTTGCATCACAATGTAAAGTTCTATCTTTCATTACTAGTCTAAGCTAGACATTGAGAAGTATAATTTTTTCCAGCTAGTTGCCTTAGACAAGTATTGATCAGACAAGTATTAATCTCTACTTGTTTTGCATGGAGAAAAGATGGGAATCTATAAAGACACCAATTTAGAGTTTAGAAGGAGCAGCTAGTGTCTCACTTGGTAACATTCCTGGTAAGGTTTAATATTATTGCTGGACTATTTTAAAGGCAGCATCAAATAGGTCTGAACACAGCAGAAGCGAGTAACCATCCGGAAAAAAAAAAACAAAAAACAAACACAGGATATTGAGACATGCATCTGTAGTGTTCACAAAGTGGCAACATCACTATGTAAAACAATGCTTTGCAGAAGAGGCAGTAGATTTTCAGGCAGATAAAAACAGAAGGTAACAGCTACATTGAGCAGGACAGACAAGTAAATCTCCTAAGGATACATTTCATGCCATAGAAATTGCTCTAAAATATCTGATCTGGAGGTCTGTACACTTCCTACACAAGATTTGCTATACCCCTCCAGAGTCTGGATTAACTCAGATTGAAGTTAGGGATGTAAAATCCCATCTGATTGGTTAAATGGATAAACCTAGTGCTAACACTACATTTAACCAATTGAAGGGATGGTGGGTAGGGGGAGCTGCTTCAATAGGACTGGAGCAGTCCCCCCCACCTGCTGAGTTCAGGCTAGAGCAGCCCCCACTGCAGACAGACACTGCCACTGTGGCTCCTGCCCCCTCCCCATATGGGGGCTGTCCCTGCCATCCCCATCCCCCTCCCCTGCACGGGACTGCTCCCAGGTAATGATTAACCGTTACCCAATAAGCATCTATTAAGGGTGATGCTTACCAGGTAGCCATTTAACTGGTTACCCTTTAACATCCCTAACTGAAATGTGCTTAGAGCACACAAAATGAAGAGAATTTCATCATTTTCTTGAATTCATGCTTTGATAGGAAGAGTATTTACTATGCGGGAGAAATGCTTCCACTTGTATCACCTAGTCAAACATGGCACCAGACCAGAACCACCATTAAAACACCCATTACAGTTTTTCAGTGTAGACTGGACCAAGCCATTTACAGCACAACAACAACAACAACTGAGTACAGATTCTTTACAACAAAAAGCTACTACATGGTAGCTTGGCCTGAAGCACTGAGACAACATCTACACTGTGCATTGTTGAGCAAGATGATATGCAAATGAGGCACAGCAATGAATATTGCTGCACCTCATTTGCATACCTAATGAGCCGCCATTTTGCAGAAAGGGCTTTTGCCTGAAAATAAGCAGCAGAATGGTTCCTGTGCAAAAGGGGCAGCTCTTTCTGCAAAAGCCCCTTCCGCAAAAGTGGCAGCTCATTAGATATGCAAATCTGCATATCTTCTTGCGCAACAATGCACAGTGTAGACATCGCCAAAGGGACATATTCTATCTGGTCACTAGTTTCCAAGAAATGGTCTGTGCAAAGAGATTTGTTGAAACAAGTAATATTGCAAGATTTTTTTATATGATTCTCTGGTGTCCCTCTCCCCCTTTTTGTGCTTGTTTCAAGATGCTAACGACAAAAAGAATCTAAGTAGGTTTCTGAAATCAGATCTGCTCTCTGAGTTATCCACACAAGTACTGACACTCTCTTAGGGATGTAAAGACCTATTTAATCAGTTAACTGGTTAAACATTATTTCTGTTTAGACGTTATATAGCCAGGCTGGAGCACCCCCTTCCCAAAGCACAGCAGTTTGCTCTGGTCAGCCACACCACACTACAGGCCTAGACAACCGGAGCCGCCCCTTGTTTATATTGGGCCAAACCATTCACATTCCTACCTCCAATAAGGCAGCACTTCCCAGCCCCTGAAATGAGTATGAGCCTCATTTTTGTAGCTCATTTTTTAAAATCAGTTGTGAAACCAAAGAAAGGAAGTGACACAGATTTAGCCATTTCCTGCACTAGCCTAGATATACTTTACTGAATCAAGTTAAACCAATGCAGGATTTCTTTGCATAAAAAAAAAATTGAAGCATTTACATACAATCCTACAGTGATACAGACTGTCTCTAAGGGGGAGGCCTGAGAAATGTAATCCCTGGCAAATGTTGCCCTTTATTTCAAATAATTTCAACTTTTAAAACAAACATGTCCATAGGTTCTCATAATCCAGTATCCTGTCCCTTATAGATATGGAAACTAGGGATCCTGCCATGCCCCCTGCCTTAAAGTAGTGTAGTTGCCTTACTAAAGGTGCCTCTGTTTATTTTTTGGGAAGATCCTGTGAGCTGCAATCTAGCCCCAGTGACTACAGTTCCCATGAACCCTTGAGGAAACCAGGAAGGAAGTGTTTTTGTTTGGGGTCTGAGTCTCTCCATGCGTGGAGAGAGGCTCAGCAGTCTGTGGACTTTTCCATTGTTTTGGGAACAAAGGAGCCAGGCTGCTGTGGAGGAGTTTTATCCAGTCTAGAAGCTGTTAGGTTACAGCTACAGACTGGGACTGAGCGCCTTTGGAAATGGGATCTAGCAGGCTGCTTCTGATTGCCCTAGAGGACAGACTCTTTGGTTGTGCCTGTAGCTCAGGACTACTACAATCTGCACCCAGAAGGAGACTGAGTAATTGGGCATCTTTGGGAAAGTGCTGCCTGGGACAGACCTCAGAGATACAGACTAACTCTGGGTCCAGAGAGAGGCCAGCCCAGTGAACCAAAGCTGCTGCATAGCTTGGACCCACATACACACTACCTACAGAGACTCTCCACTATAGCTGCAGCTCTTCAAGTGCACCCATGCAAGCATCTGGGACTCTGGGTCCAGAGGAGTGCACATTCTGGGATGGGATAAGTGGTGGCAGTGCAAATGCCAGCTAGAAAAGTTCCTTTTACTTTTGCGTACTTTGTTAATTGACGTTATTCACTGTTAATTTGTTAAACCCTGTTTCTTTAAGTTAAGTAAAGGTATGTTCATTTTAATGTAATCAATTAGATATATATTATTTATAATTGTTGTCCTGGAATTAGAGCCAGATTATTGCTGGAATAATTTTATTCCTGGAGGCTCCCAATGCACACCATAAAGTGTATACAGGGCCAGCCAGGTGGAGGCACCGCCATTGTATATTTTTTATGAGCAAGGGACTGCAGCAAGGGGGTGGATAGGTTTTCCCCACTAACCACCACCACTGGGGCACTCAATCTCCTTTTTTGTTAAAACCATCAGGTGCCCAGGCACACCTGGGAGTGTGACCTGCTCCTGAGTAACCTGGAGAGGAAAAAGGGGGTTACAGTAGTAACAACCCAAACACATGGTTTCTGCCTTCAGCTCTCCCATTATAAAATGGTTTCAGCACCCCTGCTGTCTTCCAACAGTAGTTGGTGCTGAATACTACAGAGGGTCTGAACAGGGCAATTTTTTACCCCCCAGACATCTAGTCCCAGTTTCTGGAAGTCAGAGGTTTAGGACACCAGGAAGATAGTTTGTATCCTTGATAATTTTGGCTTCATAGACATTGATGGGAGAGCTCCTCTATGAATTTCTCTAATTCTGTTTTATACTCAATGATATTTTTGGCCTTCACAAGTGTGAAAGCAGGCTCTTTTCTGGCCAGGCCTCATGCGCATAGCCTTCCTAGCCCAAGATTACCTTCCCCTCAAACAAAAAAATCCTGCACTATGTGACTTAAGATCAGTAAAAAGCAGGAGTAAAAAACCAGGCAGGTAAGGGTCTTGCAAAGTTCGTGCATGCCAAGAGCCATCTCACCCCCTCTCTTTCCCCCTCAGTCCTGTCACTAGGCAGACAGAAGCTGTTAAGCCTATCACAACTAAGCGCGGGAAAGCTCTTGCTCTCTCTATAAAGCAGCTACCCCTCCTGCATCCAGTTGAGGGTTCCCAAAAATTTGGAAGGCAGAACATGAGCCAGGTTCTGAGGGCTGATCACCTGAGGGCCCCCTCTTGCTCACTGAATCTTCCGCAGAGCGTAACTGTATACCGAATATGCGGTTGTCCCTTGTATGTCTAAGTATTGCTGTGTAAAGTTAGAGCTTGTTAAATAATAGTGTTAGGCATTAATAGTGTTAGGAGTAAGTTAGTTAGAAGTTTGTTAAATAGCACTGTTAGGAATTTAGATAGATGCTAGACCTTATGAGTGAAATTAATGTACATATAACTGATAAAAATCCCTGGGTTGTTATTGATAATTACTGAGACTTGGAAAAACCTCAAGGTATTTTCCTCTATTGCACCGCAGTTTGTTTACTGTTCTTGTTAATAGTTATTTGGCACCCACACCTGTAAAAAACTATTAAATAGAAAGTTATAGTTAAAAGCGTTTTAATAAAAGTTAAAAGATATTCAGTAAAAGGTTGCCTGTTCCTGCACGTCTCCGGAGCTGGCCACATTCCCGAACCTTCCATTTTACCTCGACAACAAGATCCCATGGCAATGAGTTCCACAGGTTGACTGTGCTTAGTGTGAAAGTATACTTCCTTATGTTTGTTTTAAATATCCGGTCTATTAATTTCATTGGGTGTACAGGGCTCTTGTGGTTTGGGAAGGGATAAATAACTCCCTCTTGTTCACCTTCTCCATACCATTCATGATTTCTATAGACCTCACACCCACCTCCCTTAGTGGTCTCTTTTCCATGCTAACAGTCCAAGTCTTTTTAATCTTTCCTTATATGGAAGTTTTCCCATATCCCTAATATTTATGTTGCCCTTTTCTATATTTCTTTCTGACGCCAATATAGTTTTTGAGATGGGGTAAACCAGAATTGCACACAGTATTCAATGTAAGGGTGTACCACAGATATACATATTTTCCCCAATATGTAATAGTTGGCATTTATCAAGTTTGAATTTTATGTGCCATTTTATTGCCCAGTCATGCAGTTTTATGAGATTCCTTTGTAACTAGGGTTGCCAGGTGTTCAGTATTGACCCAGACAGTCCGATATTTTCGCCTCCTGTCTAGTAAAAAAAAAATTCAGAAAATACCGGACACCTAAAATGTCTGTTATTTTCTGATTTCCTCCCCTCCCCCCGCCAGAAGGTGAAAATACCAGACACCTGACAACCCTACGACACACAACAACCGGGCCCAACCCCTGGACCCCTCTGCCAGGGCCCCCCGCTTACCTGGTTCCACAGGGAAACTGTCTGTGGCTGGAGCAGAAAAACAAGATGGCCATTGGCAAAAAAGCTCTTAAAGGGGCCATGCTGTGTTTTTTTGTTTGTTTGTTTTTGTGGGTTTTTTTGCACTTAACTGCTGTTGAGGTCTTCTGTTTTTTGGGTTTTTTTGGCTCAACTTTGGTCTCCCCCTGCCCCCCGGCCCCCCCAAAAAAAACCCCAGGAGAAAAAAATTGTTGGGGGGGGCAAGTTCGGTATTTTTGGTTAAATCATTTGGCAACCCCATTTGTAACTCTCTGCAGGGTTTTTTTTATTTTGACTTAATGGCCCAGAGTAATTTTGTATCAAGTGCAAACTGCCATCTCAGTGTTGAGCACACTGCTGGTCCCAGCCTAAAGAGCCTTTGACCATCCATCTATTCTTGCCTTTCCATAGCTAAGCAGCTATATACTTTGAGCTGTGCCTAAAGCATTAGCCAAACCAGAGCAGTCTGTTTCAGAAAGATAGTCTTCCTTCAGTGCATATCAAACTATCTTTCATGCTAAACAAAAGTTACAGATACCTAAAATAGGACCTTCTCTGATGAATGTCGTAAGACAGAGTCAATCCTAGTTGATAATGCCTTTTGTAAACAAAGTTTCCTTCATGACCTTTGTAACAAATGCCTTAGACACTCCTGTTTTACATTTCTTAGAGTGAACCAATTTCACTTCTGCATCCTTATGAATTAGCACAACACTGAACACATGAGAGTTCCCATAATTGCTGGGAAGCATCTCTAAAAACCTGACCTCAGAACTCAAGAGAAACCCCTCTCCCTCCTAGTTTTGCACTGATCCTTGCTCAAAATAAAATAAATCTAGTTTGAGCTCAATTTGATTTTGGCTTTCCTTATGCATTGAGAGATGCTGCAAAGCTAGACCACAAATTAGAAACATAGTAGGGGCTTTCCACACAGTGCTATTTAAACATCTATTAGAACAAACAGGAAAATTGGGTCTTGTTGCATGGTTAAAATGGAGCAAAGAAACATCTGCAGTTAAGGGACAACTACAGCAATTAGAAGCAAAGATCAGTCAAGTTATCAGAAGTATAGCATTGGAAACATTGGGCCTTGTTTCAGCTATTTGTTCAGAGGTACCATCTTAGATGGATGCAAGCAGGTAGTATTTGGATCAGAAGTTTGGATGCTAGTTTTCTAAGCTTTCTGGGGAAGGGAGGAGGAAATAGGAGAGGAAGACCTCAGTACCAATAGAAATGGCTCAATCTGAAAGTGAAGCAATTTTGCACTAGTCTGGTGGAGGGGCAGAAAAGCCACCATTAGCCCATGTCCTTTTACTTATACCTGAAGAACAGGCATTTTAGGAATTAAAACAACTGTTAGAAACCCTCATACATGGGAGTTGAAGGAGAGCTTAAGAGTATTTTCTACATTTAAGTAGTTTAAAGGTTTTGAAATTTCAAAGAAAACCCAAATAAAAGATACTTCGAACAATTTGTTAAACAGATAATCCTACATAGCTCTAGAGAGCTAGGCAATGTCAAAAACCAAAATGTTAAAGGGCATTTGCTGATACTGTCCAGTAGAGCTGCCTGAATAATGGATTTTTGGTTTGCTGGAAATGCTCACACGCTTCTGGTCAAATGATACATTTTTGGTTTTGGCAAAATGGAACTTAGATTTTTCACTCTAAACATTTTCAACAACACTAAATGAAATTTTAAACTAATAAGTGGTTTTAAACAAACATTCAAAGTGTGGCGTTTTGAAAATAAAAAACCAAAATGGAATATATTGCTGAGTTTTCTTTTAAGGAGCAGGAATTGTTTCTACTGAAATCATTTGGCAAAACTGACAGGCATGCACAAAATGTTTTAGTACTGAAGAAACAGCAGTTGTTTTATTTTTTAAAACAAATGTTTTGACCAAAAAAATTTCAGTGGTATTATTCACTAAAACTATAACTAGGAAAGCAAGTAGCATTCACCAGTTTAATTAGCCATATGACAATTGACATGTTTAAACCAAAAACAGAGTCCTGTGGCACCCTAAAGTCTAATAGATCTATTTGGGCAGAAGCTTTCATAGATAAAAGCCACTTGATCAGATGCATGGAGTGGAAATCACAGAGGTAGGGACGTATATACCAGCATATCAAAAGAAGAGAGTTACTTAAGTGTAGGACCAGTAGGGTGGATGTGGCTCACTCCCAGTAGCTGATGGGGCATGTGAATACCAAGAGGGAAAACTGCCTCTGTAGTGAGAAAAACCATTCTAAGTCCTTATTCAGTCCCAATTTGAGCATATTAAACATGCAAATGAATTGCGGCTTTGCTGTTTCTTTGTAGTCTGATTTGGGAGTTTGTGTAGAAGGATGGCTACTTTTAAATCCATTACTGAGTGTTCAGAGAGGTTAAAGTGTTCTCCTACTGGTTTTTGAATGTTACTTCTCATGATATTTGGGGTGGAGCAGGGATGAGCATTGGGGAATGGGGTGGAGCCTGCAGCACCGGGGCGGGGGAGTGTGAAGAGGGGGGGAGGTGCCCCAGGCCCATGTCTCCTCTGTATATCATTCTTGTATATGAAGTTAAAAATTAAGTGTAAATCTCTTTTTAAATCCTAAATATGCTAATGAGGACCAGTAGTGGTACTTTAGGAACTTAATGGCTCAATCAAGTCAATGACCTGTGAATAGTTTTGTTTTTCTTGTAAATCCAAACTGAGTTTGATCTTACAGAAACATGTAGACAAGCCACATGATGTTGAACCCCCATTTTGGATCTGACACTTTTCCACTCAAGGTGAGACAAGTTTGAACTGAGCACAAAGAATTCCCAACTTGTCAAAAATGAGATGGGGAGGGGCAAACAATAATGGGAGTTGTCAGACATCAGGAGACACGCCCCTCTTTCCAGCCATGTTGCCTGCTAGAAACATCTAAGACTGATCCAGGGGAAGATTTGGGCTCAAGATAGGAAACTGCTTAGCTTGTGAAAAGTGTTTAGAACTACTGTTTATTATAAGAATTTGCATGTAACAAGTTTTACTTCATTAGGATTAGCTGACATGTTTTATTTTACATTAGTAACTTACTTTGATCTGGCTGTTTTCACATGCAGTTACTTAAATCCTAACTTTTATACTCAAAAATACATTTGTTTATTATCAATCCCAGTGTAAATAATTTCTACCTTGGAGGGAACAACAACTGTGCATCTCTTTCATTGCTAAAGTGGGCAGGCATCTCTAGGAGCTTTTTCTGAGTAAAACTTTTACACAGGGGAAGATGGATTTGTTTGGGTTCCTGGGTACTATCAACAGGCCTTATAGCCAAGCCCTCCTAGAGCGGAACTGAGCTGGTTCAGGGTCTACATTGCGCTGCAGAAAGGTGGCAACCCCAAATCTGTGCCTGGGCTGGAAGAAACTTGAGCTTCCCACCCACTAAGCTCAGGGGAGGAGCCTCAGAGGGTAGGATGGCAGACATCAGTGGCTTCATTAGTGGGACAACCCCAAAGGAATTTCTGTGATCCAACCTGTCATAAATTGTTCTAATTATTATTACACTCAGGCTACATTTACACTGGCAGCTTCTTGCGCAAGAACTCTTTTGGGGAAGAGTTCTTGTGTAAAAACTTTTCCACAAGAGAGCGTCTACACTGGCATATGCTTTTGCGCAAGAGATGGGCTTTTGCGGAAGAGCGTCCATGGCAGTGTAGATGCTGTCTTCCGCAAGAAAGCTCTGATGGCCATTTTAACCATAAAGGCTTCTTGCCCAAGAAATTAATGTTGCCTGTCTACATTGGCCTCTTCTGGAAGAACTCTTGCACAAGAGGGCTTATTCCTCATGGGGAGAGGAATAACTCTTCCGGAAGAAGCCCTGTTTTACAACGCTATATTGTAAATTTACTTCTGGAAGAACGCTCGTGAAGTGTAAACAGCCGGCAAGTTTTTGCGGAAGAACAGCTGTTCTTCCGCAAGAAGCTGCCAGTGTAGACATAGCCTCACTGTTAAAGGTTAGAGGTTATTGCTAGTCTAAGTTCCTCTAACTTCAGCTTCTAGCCACTGGATAACATTATACCTTCATCTGCTAGACAGGTAAACCCTGTTATAAGTTGTCCATAGTCAGGTCACTCCAGACAGTCTCGTCTTCTATATATTTGAAAGGAGTTTGTCTGACTGTACAAGAACTCCTAATTGGTAAGACCTAGGACCACCAAATTGGATATACAGCATCCTCTTATCCTAGCAAGGTCAGGGGTTTGATTGTGGCAGAAAATGGGATGTGTCTGGAATGAGATTGCTTCTCATACAGAAAAGAGACAGTCACACAACAAATGAAAAGGGCTGGCTGGGGGTGCATCCCTCTACCACATTCAGGACCACCCCAGCCCTGAGCCTTGCACCCCCAGGTGCCCTTTAGGAAGGGTGGTAGGGAGCTGAAGCTTCCCCCATTCGTACAAAAACATTGCTGGCTCTTCCCCTTCACCAGGAAGTGAGGGGAAGTACACAATTTTCTGCATTCCTCACTATGGCTGGAAAGTGCAGAAGGCAGAAGAACCTGGACCTGCCCCAGCCAGGGGACATGCACCCCTCCCCCAGCTGTGCCTGCTGGAGCTGCAGTGGCCATGGAAAGTCACTTCTCACCTAGCCCCAATTGTGGTGAGAGAGGGCAGGGATAGTCCTCCTTTCCTCAGGCCAGCCTGCATACTGAGCCCCTTATCCCCAACCCTACCTAAGAGCAATGATTTAAATGAAGCATGTACATTTTCATTTTATTTTATTTTTAAATTGAGTTAAGGACCCGAGCAGTGCCGGGCAAATCTTCTAATGGATACATAAATAGCTTGAGCTGATTAGTCTCTCACGCCATGTCAGGCTTTCCAAATGCTAGATTATTTTTACAGCTCTTTCTGAATCCATCTAATTTGTCAACAGCCTTTTCAGAACGACACCAGACCTGGACACAGTACTGCAGTAATCAATTCACTAGTTCCATATACAGAGTAATGCCTCCCTTGTTTTAGTCAGTAGTCGCCTGTTTACACATATGAGGACAGCCTTTGAGAGTCTGTCCTGGCACCACATCGCCAGCCCATGTTCAGCTGGTTCTCCCTCATGCCCTCCTCTTACCACACAATGACTTTTGCATCACTGCTTTCCAAGCAACCGTCCCTCATCCTATCAGCAGGGCAAGCATTCTTTGCTCCTAGAAATTATCAGCTTCCAGCTTGAAATAGCTAAGATGTGCAGTACTCAAGTCAGGCCAGTTTACCAAGATAGCCTCATTCCTCTCTACAGCTGGCGAAGTGGCAAATGACAGATACCTCTGAGCCACCAGTATTAAAAACCCCATTTAATAGGTGCTACTTTTTGGCATAGCACAAAATTCAGAATGTTGTGTGGTCCCACACCAGCTTCCATTAGGCATCAGAATACTTCTCAGAAAAACTGGTAAGCACCAAGAGTAACTAGATCCATTTTCTATAAAACCCTTGCTTAGTGGCATGAAGCAAGGCAGCAAGATTTACTGATTGATTCCCAAAATGTCCTTCCACAATTTTGCCTTGGACCAGTGTTGAGCTTCACAGCTTATTACGACCCAGGTCACCCTAGTTAAATTTTCAAGAGGCTGGTACGACATTAGCTCCTCCTTCCCCTTTGCTCTTCTAGAACATCACACACATTCCACCTTCAGCCCACCCCTAGCCAGCACTCTCCAGGGGTATGTCCGAACTAGGGAGGCTAATTTTTAATACGTGTGGCGGTCAAATGTTAACTCAAACTAAGTCCTTAGTTCGAGTTCATGTTTGACTGCTGCGTGTAGCCACAGGCAGTTAGTTCGGACGAAGGGGATTTAAAAATGGCGCCCAGACGGGAAGATGCAAATCAAGCCCGGGATATTTAAATCCCAGACTTCATTTGCCACTTTGAATGCCTACATTAGCCTCCCTAGTTCGAACATACCCCTGGAGAGGTCGATTTCCATAGAGGAGGAAAGTGGCGAAAGGAGTTCAGCGCCCACAAATACCCCATTTAGAAGACAGGAAGCTGGACTGCTGCGCAAATTCATCACTTCAAGAAGCTGTGTGTGTGACCATCCTTGCCATTACTGAGAGGATTTAGGTGCCAAGTGACTGAAGTACAGCACAACAGGGGGCGGGGGCAGTGATTTAGATCACAAGGAGTCTGATCCAGGACATCCTACTGAAGTGCCAGGGCCACATCAAGGCAATATAAAGTAAGCTCCTATCCCAACAGAGATTCTTGCCTCATCTGGGGAAAGTGAAGCAAGAGCAGCATTTTTTAAAGTTTAGCCTTAAGAAAGTGCTCCATAGAGCATCAGAACTAGATTTCTCTCTCAGTAGCTGCTTGGGTACCTATCATAGTGCAGGGCTGGTTGGACAACCTACTTGGGAGGTGGCAAACACATTCCCCCTTCCTTTCATCAAACTAATTTAAAAGTAAGTTAACCTTCCCCTGCTGGATAGCATAGAAATTTAGGAAATATAAGAATTCAATAGACATAAAGGTCAGCAAAACTGAAATAGGTGACCAACTCTGAATCTAAATTATAACTCATAAGTAGCTTGGCACAGAAGACTATTGTCAGAGTGGTTAAAAAGAAGAGGAAGGCAGAATACTGCACTGCGCAGTGGAAGCAAGGTACATGATGTTTTTACCCTTCCCCATCCAAGGATCAGCCTAGAACAGGGCTACTCAACTTTGGAAGCCCCAAGGGGCCACAATTATACTCACAACACATGCTATGGGCCGCAACTTAAGTGCAGTTGCATATATATACAAATAGCTTCTTTCACACTGACAGGCATGAATACAAAAATTAAGCCAAGATTACATAACACACAGCCCCCGGGGCGGATATAGGGCAGGGCGAGCGGGGCGGCCACCCCAGGCCCCGCGCTTCGAGAAGCCCCGCATATGCGCTGTAGCGCCACCACGCATGCGCCGTGGCAAAGGGGGGCCCTGCAAAATTGGGCTGCCCTGGGCCCCACAAAACAATCATCTGCCCCTGTGCAGCCCACATTTAAATCAGTTGTTCTGATATTAATAAAATGCAAGGTTTACACAATTTCCACCCATATGACAGACCTTTAATTCCAGGAATTAATTAATGAGTAGTTCCAGGAATTTAACTACTAAAATGCATATCAACAGAAGACCATTATATGGACAAATTTTTTGTTTTGGCTTCACAACAGTCCAGGAATTTAACCAGTGTTGTCTTCAAGTCATCATTGTCAAGTCCAAGTAGAGTCTCAAGTCACTACAGTTCATATCTCAAGTCGAGTCTCAAGTCCCTAAAGTCACTTTTGAGTCAAGTCTCAAGTCTTAATTTAAAAAATTCAAGTCACTTCTGTACAAGCCATCAATAGCGGCATTTTCGGACAATTTTTTTCAACAAGTCAATTTAACAAAATTAGCATGTTTCAAGTTGAGTCTCAAGTCACAAACAATGAACCCGAGTCAAGGCTCAAGTCGAGTCACCTA
>JANRFK010001234.1:11789318-11804111 GCA_030068395.1 Apalone spinifera | reverse complement strand
AAAACAACTTTGGGGGGGGGGGATTTTTTCCCACAGCTGACTTCTATTTGCACTGATTGGGTTTTGGGGTTGCATGACTCAAGAGCGGGGAATAGGAGGACCTATAATGCAGCCGTTCCTATAAGCATCAATGACTAGTGTGGAACAGATGTATACCGGGGTGACTTATAGTGGAGATGCCCTGTACTTCACCTGGATTATCTCCTGTATGCACAGCTGGCCTGCCAGGTCCTTTATTGGAGCAATGGCAAGGGAGACATTTCATGACACCCCAGGCGCAACATTAGCTCGGATTTAGGATTGTAAAACACAAAGCATTCCCAGGAACTAGTTTTCTAGTCTTGACTAGCCAGCCTTTGGCAGAGGGACACGTTTTGCAGAGGGAGAACACACCCTCCTGAGTTAGAGAAACTGCTTCACACGGGAATAAGTGTTTATGCAAAAGTCACAGCAGATTTACTGCCACAATCCAGAAGTTTTGACTGGAAACACGTTAAGGACACCCAAAAAACGCAGCGTCCCAGCCTCCCTCCCCCTTTTATTAAGTAAACACTTTTAAGGGCCACCAACGTACCTCCAGGGTCTTCACTAAAATTCTCACATAGAACTCAGAAACCCCCAGCGACAGTCCGAACACGGAGGGCAGCACTATCAGTGTAAAGGCCAGAGTGAACCAGACGGACAGGACTTGGGCTGCAATAGTGAGAAGACCCGCCATGGTCGCTGGAAGCTCCGCTCCAGATGCGAGTCTCTCCCGCAGCTTCCTGGATCCCCGCTGGCAGCTGAGGGGCAGGAGAAAAACAGGGTCAGAGCCCGAGAGCGGCCCTTGCCTCCTCCGCCCTCCCCTGCTCCACCTCGTTAACTAATTCTGCTCCGGAGCCAGCCAGCAGCTGCAGGGAAGGAACAAAGGCGGGTCACGACTGCAGAGGGGGAAATCCAGCGGTTCTACCCAGATGAGAGGAGATGGGGTCGGGGTCTGGGCTCCCCTCGGGTCCCATACGCTCGGAGCGGTTACAGGGGGGGCACTGAAGAGGGAACCCCGTTTGCCTGCCGCTCGCTCCCTCCCTCTTGCAGGTGTAACTGACTAGGCTTCAGTGCAGAGCTAAGGTGGATGAGGTAACAGCCCTTTCAATCGCATCCTGCAGCACAACAATGCTCGGGCACACACGTATGCGCCTCTGGGCTGGGGACACAGCGAAGAGACCCTGGTGGGTTTTCCCCAGAAAGTTTCCTGTCCTTTTTCCAGGGGGAGATGTTTTTTGCCTTCAGTAGCAGAAAGTGAAAAGGGAGAGAGTAAGGGAACACTTGAAAAATCGCGTTAAATCTACCTAGCCCGTTTCAAAGAAATCCCCAGCACTTTCAAAGTCCTCAACCTACTTCCCGCCTAGCAGCTTTAATGAGATTCCCCTCTCTTCGCGGGTTTTCCCTCCCTCCGTCCGTCTCCCCCAGGTCCACATAAGGCCTCGAGATACGAGAATTATCTTGGGGGAAAAAAACGCCTAATCTCATAGTATCATTCAGACAGCATATGGTTGCCTTGCAGCTAAATTAGCGCCTCTGAGATCCCTTCTCTAAGTAGGTATGCGGGCCAGAAAAGTTTAAACAGCCACAGCCTGCTAAGACTTCTGGAAAGGAAGAGAGCACAAACACAAGGCCGGGTTTATAAGGAGAACATGAGTTATACATTCCTTGCAAACGTCTAGAAGGGGTGTCTCCTTCTTGAAAAAAATAACTGCCAACAATTCAGCCTTTAGCTCGAACAGCAACTTTAATTAAAAAAAAATGGCATTAGGCTATCTTACCATTTTTAAAAAGATAAATGAAAACATATAGCTCTAAGCAAAACACTTTAGCTATGCAATTAACTCCTTCTAAGAAATCAACTGTAAATAATCGTAATGATCATTACCCTGAATTATAATACAACTACATAATTCTTACCTGTCACAGGATCTTCTACACAAAAAGTATTAAGGAAAAATACACCAGGCGTGGGCTGGCTAGCACATATATATCTTCTGCTGCAATCAACAGACAGGAAAAGTTATCAGCGTTTGTGTACCGTAATTCACTTAGCAGAGAGACCGTTTTACCATAAACTTTGTATTACTCCAACCCCAGCATAGCCTGGGTTTTTTTGTTTGTTTGCTTGGACTTTTGTTTGGTGTTAGTTTAAAAAAAAAAAGCATTCTGCCTTGTAGGAAAGAGAAATTCAATAGGAGAGAGAACAGAGAAAAGGAATAGCTTAAGAATAATTACAGTTCTTGGGATAATAATGCAAGTAATTATTAATCATAATAAATGAATGAATGAATCATTAACACTTTGTGTGTATACAGATAGCTTTTTATTTGTACATAACAAACCACTCCATTATGGAGGAAAGTAACATTTTACCAGTTTGCAGTAAACTGGAGAAACTGAGACCAGAAAAAATATTAAGTGACATGCTCAATGACACATAGTGAATTTATGTCTGAGTCGGTGATAGAGCCCAGATGTTCTGACTCAGACCCTATAATTAAGGAGAGGTATGATAAGACCATTTGTTTTTCTTGTTGATTGTATCCACACCCTGGTAATCTTGGTGGAATGGGAGTTGCTGTGGTTTTTTACCAAATCTGGATTTTGCAATTGGAAAAATGCAGTTTCTCAAGGCAATGGTTTAATCAGACATGAAAAGAGCCTAATCTACTTGAATGGATAGCTGACTATACTGCAGCAAAGAAAAGAGAAGCTGCCGGCATCTGGGAATTTTTTTTCTATTTCTATATTTCTCTGACAATCAGGATCCAGAAACTCCTAAAGAGAAACCCAAAAAATACACCATTCAATCAACTGGTTGTATATATATAATATTACTGTGTATAAATATGTGAAGTTAAATCCCTTATGAAAGCTAGTACTATTCTGAACCTGATTATTGTTATGAGATATGTACACAAACTGTAGTTAGCAATGTATGTATTTGTATATATAAAATGGTGCTAATAATTTGTGCGGTATCATTTTTAAAAGTACAAATTTAAAGGACATATCAATAATTGACTACTCCAGGGATAGAGCTCTGTGTGGATGCAACATTTGTATCCACATCTGCATCTGCAAAAATGATCCTCAGATATCTCATACACTCATACATATCCAAATGCGGATGGATACCTGTGGATATAAAATGGATATCTGCAAATTTGCAGGGTTCTAGGTACAAAATTTACATCCTGATCTGTATCCACAAAAATGAGCCATGTATATCCACATCTGCTGATGCAGATACTTGCAGATATTAAGCACATCTCCACAGATTTGCAAGGCTCTATCCATGGACACCGAGGACTTCACAATGGTCTCTAAACACACACTAGGAACTTGACACATAAGCACGACAATGCTTTCCTGCACAATAGGCTTCATGCTCGCGCTGCTATAGCTGCTATAGAGTCTACGCGGGCAACCGGGGCACTAAAAGGTGCAAGCACACTGCCTCCCCTCTATCTCACACAAGGGGGGAGGGTCTGGAGGAATGCATGCTGGGATGTTGCCAACATGAACCCCTAGCCACCTGCTGCAGAATTTTGTACCCAGTGGGCACTGTGCATATGGCCCAGAATGCAAAGCTGCCCACGGTGCTTAGCTCTCTGCATCTACAGTAAGCTCCCTAATATTTCGGACATTTGATTCTTCCCTGCAGTGAGGACACGGACCTTTGACTTTGCAAAATCGGATAGTAAGAAATCGACCATATTAGATTCTCCATTATCTTTTAGTGTAGACCTGTCCTAAGTAAGGTGGTGAAAATGCAAACACAAGCTGCTATTTTATAATCTGGAGGGGTCTTCCTGCCCCTCACCACACACACACCTTGGATATTTCTTTTAAATGAGCTCCCCATCAGTACTGAAGCAGCAAGAAATCAATTCTGCTTCTGATTTGTTCTTGGAGTCTTCTTTTTCTCTAGGTACAGTACAGAAAAATATACCATTTGAGAGTGTCCTGATAATTACAGAGGTGCTGGCAAAGCCCTGTAATAAATGATGTTAAAGTTCACTCTCAGTGAATAGCTTGCATTCTTATCAAAGAATAACTGGTTAACTACAAAAAATTGCTGACTTGTAAAGAAACTGCTCTCCTTGCACTATGGCCTTTCTCTCAAAAAAACCGCTAGCGGTTATAAACTTGCACTTGCAGTGATAAATCATTTTCAAACTTTGTTCCAACCTTACATTTTATCTGTAGTCTCTGTGGAAATAAGGCACATTTATGTCACACTGTTCTGAAGTAATTGTCATTTAGGCTAAGCCTAGCCTAGCTTGAATTAGCAAACCTATTTTGCAAACAAGAAGGACTTTTTGTCTGAAACCCTGTGGCTAGAACCTTATCTTGAGTAAATCTGCATCACTCCATTGGAGTTAATGGGGCTATGCTAATTTTTGCAAGATGAAGATTTGGCCCCTAAATTAAATAAAGCTGGAATTCTCCATAAAATCTGTGACACGGGCTATGTCTAGACTGCAAGCTTTTTGCACAAGAACCTTTTGTCAGAAGAGATCTTCCACAAAAATGTATTGCGCAAGAGCACATCCACACTGCATCGAAAAAGCAAAAAGGCTTCTTCCTCGTAGAAAGAGGAATACCAATTGCACAAAAACTTCTCTGTTCTTTCTATGTACTGTCAATTTACTGTCAAAAGAACATGCTTGCAGTGTGGACGCTCCGTGAGTTTTTGCAGAAAAACGGCTGTTTTTCCGCAAAAACACTGTGGTGTAGACATAGCCTAAGAGACCAGGTATCACCTCATGCGAAGGACCTCATGTCTAAACTAAATATTAACAGATATGTAGGGAATCAGTCTGGCACACCTATGTGTCAGTATTGTTACAGATATTAGGGTTGGAATAATATTTAATGTTTAGATTTTATGGAATGCTTGTGAGTAGCTGAATGCACTAATCTGTATCCCATAACATAAGGTCATATCTCAATGGTTGAATTGTGAACCTCTGGGACTGTATAAATCACCGGACTGAAGAGAAACATTAACGGCTGTGAAGTGCTAATCTCCCACAGAAGATGTCATGTCCTGACTATTGACACCAAACTATTGCAGACATTAAATAGGACAAAAGACACTGGTTGTTCTACCCTCCTCGGTGAAGATGAATGATGCAAATCGATTCCCCTTGCTAACTGAGTTTGCTGCTCAGACAACAAAAGAAAAGGGTAATCAAAACCCCTCTGAAGAAGGAAATGGATCTCTATGCTGCTGAGACTTGCAGAGAGGAAGGTTTACTAGGCATAAGCAAGAGATTCCTAGTGCACATGTTCCTTCCCAGCTGCCAAACTGTCTCATATGCTCTTAGTCTTTGCCCTTGGACAGCAAGATCCCTGACATTGTCCCCTTCTGCTGCCCCCAGAACTGCATCTGCTGTATTCCAGTAGTTAAAGCAAAATAACTGGGGGAGAGGACTCCTGCCTTCTGTTCTAGCTCTGTCTTTGATCTGTTGTATGATCTTGAGTAAATCCCAAGAAAGTCTCTATGCCTCAATTTCTCCACACGTAAACTGAGGATAACAACCCTTACCCATCTTACATGGATTTTGTAAGGTTTACGTTTACTAATGTTTGCTGACTCAATTTCAAAAGTGGACAAGCTAGCACAGTGTTTCTCACCCTTTTTTTATAATGTACACCTTTAAAAAAATTACCTACAGCTTTCAGACACAAAAATTTGTTTCCACCATTGCAACACATTTGTTTAAACAACTTAATTGTAGGCGGGCGAGTGATGACATTTTTGGTGTAAAAAGAACAAAAATAATAAAGTGCTCTAAAACTTAAAACAAAAATTCAGTTTTCTCCAAATTTCAGTTGTGCTGACGTATCCCCCAGACTTCTCTCGAGTACCCCTAAGGGTACCACTGGTTGAGAAACACTGATCTAGTATCTATTTTGTTTATAAATTCACATCAGAAAGTTCAAAATACATTTAAGAGACTGTTTTGTGGGTAAAAATGCTATTTAATTCATTACCTGGATACAAAGTAACGTAAGACATGCAATGTATTGTTGAGACAGTACTCTCAGGCCAAATACTGAGTATGTACAACTCCTATAAAACTCCACCTCTCATGTTTTGATTCTGATAAATCTATATATATTTAAAAAAACTTAAAAAAACCCAACTAGTCTACTAGCACCTTAAAGACTAACAAAGCATGTAGATGATGTCATGAGCTTTCATGGGCACAACCCACTTCTTCAGATTATTTAGACTCTAGTTTTTTAAAGTATCAAAATAGTTCTAGAGATGATGAACTGGGGGAAAGAAATTGCAATCTTTATTTCCAGAATTAAAGGAAATCTTCTTCAACTGACTCACAAAAAAGATTTCATGCAACAGCCCCACGTTTTTATTTTATGATAAGTTTTTTATGTTATCGGGTTCAAGTAGGTCAGATCTAATAAAAAGTACCATTTCATTTGTCCCCTGTCAGTTAGGCCACACAGACTCAGAATATTAATCATTTTAATTGCATGTAAATATCATCTTTTTATTGCAAATAAATAAGGTCTAGTCCATCGTACTTATCACAGTATTTTTTTTTATCTGCTGCCATTCAAGAATGGCAAGTAGCCAGTAAACCACTCAGTGAAATTCTCCATTCATTCATCTTTTGATTACCTGTAGGCTACACTTTTCCTCTGCCCTTCTATTGACTATAATTCATTGTAAAAATAGATATGCTTTATAGAGAAAGTCATCTGTTTTCAGCTTCACTTTGTATCTTTGAGCTGTAAATAGAATTTTACATTCTACTGCTCTGCTATCTCTGACCTCTAAACAATATGAAAATTCATTAGTATTAATGTTAGCCTTAGTTTTAAAATTCCTTTTTAGCTGCTATTATTTACTTTGTGTTACAATAGTGCCTGCAGGGCCCAACCAAGATCAGGGCCCTATTGTGCTAGGCAATGTACAAACACATAGTGAGTTAGTTTCTGCCCCCAAGAACTTACTGTCCCAACAGATAAAAGGTGGGAGGGACAGAGAGACAAAATTACTTGCCCAAGGTCACACAATGTCAGAGACAGGAATAGAACCCAGATTCCTTGGTTCCTAGCAGGCCTGCCACTGGGGAGCTGGGCAAAGGGGGCTGTTGCCCCAAGGCCCAGTAATTCAAAAGAGCCCAGGGTTCCAGGCCACTGCCGCCATTACTGCACTGAAGACTAGCTACCCCAGTCTCACCTCTTCTGCCCAAGGCCCCCTCCCACACACACACCTTGCCCAGATGCCCAGCAAGTCTGGCAGCCCCCATTTCCTGGTCTAGTATCCTATACAGAGAACCTTTTCTGAGCTACCCATGTCGTATGTATGTGGCCCCTATCACCGGAGTATCTGATTCTCACAAAAATTAATGAACTAAACATTTCAAAATGAAAACTTTAGTGAGAAAAAAACAAGTGTTTCAATATTTTCCCATTATTGTTTGATTCAGAATTGCAAGAAAACACACACCTGATTTATCTATTTACTTGCCCCTCTTCAAAAATAAGGATAAAGCTTTTGTAAAGGTATGAAAAGAGTCAAAGTAGCATTTTCTTTTTAAAGGTGTTATTATTTGACACTTTCTATAGTAAGACTTTCACATTACAGCAATCTTCCATTCTCCCGCTCTCCCTCCCTCCCTCTCTCGCTCACACACACACACACCTGCATTTCAAAACTAATCTACCATATATTTGAATGAGTCTGTCAATCTGTCTCTTTGTTCAAGAACTTCTCCTAAATGGTAAGAGCTAGGACCATCAAATTTGCAATGCAGCTTCCTCTTATCACAACTTAAAGCAAGGTCAGGATTTAGTTGAGCCAGGATAATGGGATGTGCCTGGAATGGGACTGCTTCTCATAAAACCACACAGAAAAGAGACAGAATTACCAGGCAGGTAAAAGGGGCTTGCTGGGGACACATTCCCCTCCCTGTTCTGGGACTGCCCCAACCCTGAGCCCCCCATCTCCCGGGTGACCATTAAGGGAGGGCGAGAGGGGGCTGAATCTCCACTACCACCCCTCGATTCATATGGGGACATGGCTGGCTGTTCCCCTTCATTGGAGAGCAAGGGGCAAGTGCATAGCTTGCTGCATTACTCACACTGGCTGGGGAGTATAGGGGGTGGACAAACCTGGATCTGCCTCAGCTGGGGGACATGAACCCTTCCCCCAGCTGTGCCTGCTGGACCTGCAGTGACCATGGTGAGGTGCTTCTTACCTAACCCCAAGCTGCTTTTACAGATATTATGGAGTACACAGCAAGCAGCCACAACAATGAGAATACTGCTTTCACTGAGGTCTAACCTAGTCAATAGAATCCTAAACAGTCCCTTTAAAAATGACCAAAGGCACAGTCCACCACCATTCTGAATTTGCTCAACCTGAAATTAAACTGCTCTTTACTACTGTCCAGGCTGCCTGTGTACGGCTTCATGTGCCATGGGAACAAGGGGGAGGTTGAGTCTTCTAGGATAACTATTGGCATCTACATGTCTCCAATGTTAATTTTTCGGTCTGGGATGAAAGTTCCATCTTGCAACTTTCTAAAGAGACTGGAGTTTCTAAAGATGTGTGCATCATTCACCTTTCCTGACCATCCCATTTTGATGTTGATGAAACAGCCCTTATGATCCAACACCACTTGCAACACTGTTGAGAAATTCCCTTTGTGGTACTACTTGGGGGCAACATGCACATAGCACTGTGCTGGACACACACACACACACACATACACAGTGCTCTGCTGGAGAGCACATGCACAAACACAAACACACACACTTGCTTTATATGCTAGTATATATATATCCCAACCTCTGATTTCCATTCCATGCATCTGACAAAATGTTTTTTACCTTTGAAATCTTATGTCCAAATAAATCTGTTAGTCTATAAGGTGCCACAAGACTCCTCATTGGTTTTGGGACCAGAATAGGCATTCCACCTTGTCAAGAGGATTGATTGCTGCCAGCATATGCCAATTGCACCACTCAATGGTTTCATGCCTGTCTGTGTTCATGGCCTCTTCAAATTCTTCCTTGCCCTGGTGGCTTCTGGCTAGGCTCTGGATAAACCACCGCATACGGTGCAAGGTAGAAGCTGAACAGGAACCAAGCTTGTCTGGCTATGGCATCTGGATGGATAACCAGTGAAAAAAAGTGTGCGATAAAATTGCTTGTGGTTGCTTTCAAGTGGGTGGGAAAAGGAGATGAATGCATCACTGGAGGCTGATGACATGTACCCAGAACCAACCACTGCAATGTTTTTGTCTCATCAGGCACTGGGAGCCTAACCCAATATATGAAGGGGAGGCAGGAACTGTGGGATGGCTACTCACAGTGCATTGCTGTCAAAGTCCAACATAGCATGCTACGGGGGACATACCCCCATCGACCTCATGTACCCAGTAAGGACATGCACCTTCTACTTTGTAATTCGGGTGCTAAAAAAAACACACCTTAATGAATTCAACCTAATTTTGTAGTGTAGACATACCCACAGTTATGAAAGTTAACAGGTGGTAGGATTTCAAGAAGCAGGGATTGGCTGACAGCATCAAAGGCTGCTGAGAGGTCAGTAAGAATGAGGATGGAGTAAGCAGCCTAGGATCGGACCAGGAGATAATTGGAAACTTTAGTAAAGCAGTTTCAGTGAAGCAGAGAGAATGGAAGCCAGACTTGGAGGAACTAAAGATGGAATTGGAGAAGAGGAACTCAGTGAAGTACTGAAAAATGTGTATTCAGTTAGTTTGGAGGTGGAGCAGAAAAGGGAAATTGACCCATGGTTGGAGAAGCAGGCGGGGTCCACAGCAAGTTTTGGTTTATTTTTTTCTTAAAATGGGGGAATCTGAGCTTGTATTGTGAAGTTAATGAACTTGGTGACAGTGAAAGGTTTTTCTTACTAAGGAATTGCAGTCAGTCTTCATTGGGCAGCAAGCAATGGAAGAATCACATTTTTTGACAAAATGAATAGCATGTTCCCTCTCCTGCACAGGATACAAACTAAGTGCATTACAACTAATGTGCTTTATTCTTTTTTCATTTTAAGACATGAATGCTAGCGAATGTCTGATGACAGCCTCTTTAGAGATGAAGGTTTTTATTATTTCAGTGAAGGTCTGCTCTGAAAAGTCAGTCTATAAAACCATTTCTGATCTCTCAATGATTCCATATCAGTTTTTCTCCATTTACAAGAAAAGATTGCTTTCCAGGATAGGTTCCTGTAACCAGTCAGACACAATCTCCCTCCTTCACTGGCATCTAGCTGACTGGACATACTCCTCTGCTTTCCCCTTTCCCCTTGATCCTATCTCTCTTAGATACAATGTATGTTAAGCTCTGTATCACGTCTTTGGTATGTTAACCCATAGTATTTACATTCGGTCCTTTTAGTATGTCCAGCAAGCCAATTTATGATAGGTTTCTGGTTACTTACCTAGAAATCATATTGTTCATGAATATGCATGGATCCTGTGAAATGTGTGTGAGGTGTGAATGAAAAATACCCAACCAAAAAAGCAGTTTAGGATCCGTGACCTTTTAAGGCAGACAAAGACCCTGCAAGTAGATAAATTAACTGAGAAGAGGACAGAAAATCTCTCTCTCTCTCAACGAAATGTAACATCACAGCAGAAACCTGGGACTGGCCCAGAGAAGTAAAGCCTCCTGCAGATCCGAAGAGATATCCCAAGGAACATCATGGTCGAGTCTCCAGGAAGCTCACGCCTGGTCAGCACTCCTGCCACTAGTGAAATCAAAAATAATCTACACCGCACTTGCAGCCTGCCTCCAAACTGCCGGCATGAATGCGATGTGTGTGTGTGAGTATCACGTTACTCTTAAGAATCTGAACCAATAAACAACCCTAAAAGCAATACTGCTTCAGCCCACCCTTTATCTGGATTTGTTCCTTAGAAGAGTTCCTTCAAGGTAATGCATCGTTACCACAAAGAACAAAGTCTATAGGGCATATTCTGTCCCTATTACAATTGTCCTAGCAATCTATCACATAATAAGGAAAGGTTATGGTGTGGAGGTACAACCTGCCTGCTTCATCCACACCCTAAGCCTTGTGATCTCTTATACTGGAAAGATCGCTCCTTCACACTTGACAACACTCCCATAACTTACGAAAATACTACAGATCTACCCTGCATTGCTCGGATCTTTAACTGAAATAATTTTGAGTGGGAAATAAATGAAAAATGTACATGCTGTGTTTGAATGCTTGTATATTTAAAAAAAAGTGAAGGCTGGAATGAGGGTTCGGAGGTGAGGGAGAACATGGGGTGAGTGGCTTAGGGCAACGGGTTGGGAGATGTGTAGGGACTCAAGACAGAAGGTGGGGGCTCAGGGCTGGGGGTCGGAGTGCAGAAGTCAAGGCAGGTAGGTAGGAGGTGCAAGACTCAGGGCAGGGGCTTCACGGTGAGGGGTGGCTCTGGGTAGCGCTGCTCTGGTGGAGGCTACTCCCAGGGTGCTGGGACAGCACTCCCCAGCCGGTGGCTCCTCCCAAGTGGCTGAGGCTATGCTCCCCAGATGGAGGCTCCTCCCAGGATGGGGGAATGTGGGCCTGCACATGTGTTGGATGGGGTGTAGGGCTCTGTGGGCTTGCCATGGCCTTCAGCTGCTCCCCCAACCTGCAGACCTGACTACGGGGGCAGCACTCTGGGGGGGGCAGCCTGCTGCTTCCCTCCTGGCCTGCAGTTGCTCCAAGGGGGGCTTTGCTTGGGGCAGTGCTCACCTCCTGTCCTGCAGCCTGTTGGGGAGGCAACGCTTGAGTCCTCCAGCTGCTCCCCCACCCTGCAATTGGTCTGGGGGGCAGTGCTTTGGGGCTACCCACGGCCTTCAGCGACACCCTCTATCCTGCAGCCTGTTTGGGGGGCATTCTGGGGGCTGTCCAGGCTACCCCTGGCCTTCAGCAGTCCTCTCCTCCCACAGCCTGTAGGCTGTCTTTGGGGGGAGGGGGGCCAGGTTCCAGGGATTGTCGCTGGCTTGCAATGCTCCTCCCTGCCAACACAGCCTGCAGGCCAGGCTCTGGTGGCTGCCTCCCTCTAGTGACCCACTCCAAGCAGAGTGCAGGTTGTCTGTTGGGGTAGGCTCTGTGGTCTGTGACATCTGTCCCACCTCCAGCTGCCCCCAGTGGCCTGCAGACTGTCTGGAGGCCAAGGGGGGGATGAGATTCCATGGGCTAGACCCAGCCTCCAGCAGCCCCCCTCCCCCACAGTCTGGGGACTGCCCTCCCCTCCAGTACTTCCCCCACCCCATGGCTTACAGGCTCTCCATGGGTAGTGGGGAAGGCTCTGAGTTTGGGGCAGAAGGGCTCCTATCCCGGTCCGGTGGCAGACCAAACGGTGGAGCCTTGGTGCTGTAGCTGCCCACAGTGGCCACTCCCAGTATCTTCTCCCTCCTCTCTGTGCCCCTCCCTTTCCATGTTATGGTAAACAGTCCCATTCCTGGTACTTTGCATTTTCCAGACACAACCAAACCCTGACCTTAGTTTAAGTTAGGGTAAGACTAGAGGAAGGTGCATATCAAATTTGGCGGTCCTAGCTCTTACAGTTTAGGAGGAGTTCTTGAACAAATGGACAAACAGAAGCACAGAGACACTCTAATATATATATATATGGAAGATTATTGAAGCAAATTTTATGACTGTCTTTTCTCCACAAGAGGATGTGTGTTCCTCCTGCAACTGAGTGTGTCTGTGCAATGTGCACAACAGAAGACTATATGTTTCCTCAGTGGGGGACAGAAGTGGGACCTCCCAAGAAAGGTGTATAACCACATTTCATGACATACAGAGGGCATGTGTGTATGACCTCTCTTTTCCCTAGCAAAAGAATATGTGTATTCCATCATTTTTTCATGTAGGTAGTATGGGGTTGTGTTTCCCTATCCTCTCCCCCCAGTAAAGAGGGGTACGGTTTATGAATACATTGTACATGGTAGGTTGCAGGTCAGACTTCTGTAATCTAGGTGGATTGGCTATAGTTTCCTTCCCACAAGATATGTTAACTATAAAATTCTTTAATGTATGGCCAAGGATGGCTGAGGTTATTTTAAAATTAAATAAATTGTTACATATAGTGCCACCTAGTAGCTGAATGGTTTAATACAGTTTAGTGTTCCCACAGTACATCTGCGATGTGCTGTCCTCTGCCACCCTCCACCCGCCCGTGCTGCTTCCCCAGCAGTGTGTATGTGTGTGCATACACAAGTGCCTCCCCCGCAGGAGGTTATGCATGTGTGCATGCCCCCAGAGGGCAATGTGTGTGTATGCCTCTGGCAGAGAAGCATACTGAGGGGTAGGAGGAAGCAGTGTTCCAATGTTTGGGGGTGTGCATCCGACATGGGGTTCTGTGTGTGTTTGGATGGGTGTCCCCAGCAGGTGCTGTATTTGCAGGAGAGATGCTCCCAACAGGAAACTTGAGGGCTGTGTGTTGGGTGTGGGGTGTGCCCCCACTAGAGGGCCAAAGGCTTTCTGTGTGGGTGGGTGGGTACCCTCAGCAGGGGTGTGTGCACAGAAGCACTGGAACTAGTAGTGCTAGCTTGCACTCACTAGCTTTCAGTGGTTTCCATTATATACCAGTGAGTGATTACAGTTAGGTTCGATTACTTTCAGCACCCACATTACACAAATTGTTCAATGCCACTGGCTGTGTGTGAGGATGCCCACTGCAAGGGCCTGGTCACGTGTGTCTATGTTGGTGGGATACTTGAGAGCTGTGCCTGAGAGAGATATCCCCTTCCTCTAGCAGTGTTATGTGCCAGGCTGGGATGGCTGCCTGGCAGAGCACTGTGTGTGTATGTGTGTGTACCTGTGCCCCCAGCAGAGTGCTGTGTGTGTGTACATGTGCCAAAAGCAGAGTGTTCTCTGTGTTTGTCTACATGAAGCCCCTGCAGAGTGCTGTATGTGTGTGGGTATGTGTCTCTGGCAGTGTTGTATGTATATACGTGTCCCGAGCAGAACATTGTGTGTGTGTGTGTGTGCATGTACCCCTGCTATAGCACTGTGTGTGTGTGTGTGTGTGTATACATGTGGCCTTGGTAGAGTGCTGTGTGTGAGTATTTGTGCCCCCAGTAGAGCACTCTTTGTGTTTGTATACATGGGTGTCCTCAGCAGACTGCTGTCTCTGTGTATGTGTGCCGCCATCAGTGTGTGTGTGCGCTTCCAGCAGACTACTGTGTGTGTGTTCATGTGCCACCAGCAAAGTGCTGTGTTTGTGTCCCCCCAAACTGTGTGCGCATATATGTGCCCCCAGAAGAGCACTGTGTGTGTGTTCATGTGCCACAAGCAGAGCAATATGTGTGTATAAATGTGCCCCCCAAGAGAGTACCATGCATATACATGTGCCCCCTGCACAGCGCTGTGTGTGTGTGTTTACATATGTCCCTGGCAGATTGCTCTGTGTGTGTTCTTGGGAGAGCGCTTTATGTGAGTGTGAAAGCAGATCACTGTGTGTGTATGTGTGCCCTCAGGAGAGTGCTCGGTGTGTGTGTTTGTGTATAAGAGTGTCTGGATAAAGATGTGTATGTGCGTGTGTGTAGATGTGTCTGTGCGTATGTATGTGCTCCCAGCAGAGCGCTGTGTGTGTGTGTGCTCCCGGCAGAGCGCTCTGTGTGTGTGTGTGTGTGTGTGCGCTCCCGGCAGAGCGGATTGTGTGTGTGTGTATATGTGCGTACGGCAGAGCGCTGTATGTGTGTGTGTGTGCTCCCGGCAGAGCGGAGTGTGTGTGTGTGTGTGTGTGT
>JANRFK010001234.1:11779019-11789218 GCA_030068395.1 Apalone spinifera | reverse complement strand
ATTGAGCATAAAGAGCAGGTGCCCCCCCCTTTCCGAAATTTCTCTGGGCGCGGGACCCGCTTCTCTCTCCTGGGAGTCACTGACTTCCTCCCCTTCTTCACTTTCCTACGTGCTCCCCCTGTGCTGTGGCTCCAGTCCTGCTCTAGCTGGTTGCACTTCAGCAGCCACAGCCCTCCCCCTGTGCAAACAGGCCGAACCTCTCTAGACCCACACACTGTCGGGACCTGAGAGTGCCAGACCAGAGCATTTGCCGAACCACAGGCGGTTAATCTTGTCTAGCAGCACTACCAACACTTCCACTGCTTCCTGGGCTGTTAAGAGGACATTTAGGGATAACTGAGAGTCAGGACCGGTGGCCATACGCAAACTTTATGGGACTGTGGGAAACTTGGCCACCATCATGATAAATGGACATCCAGCTAACTAAAATCATGGCAGACCACAGATGTTGCCAGACCAGGGAGTGCCAGACTAGAGTGGTTTGCCCTGTAATAGGTCCAGACCTAAGGCCTTTCTCTGTTGACCACTTTCCCTGGGGGCAGAGGTGTGTAAAAGGGGCAGAAATCTTTTGGAGGATTGATTTCATGGCACTTTCAAAAACTTATCACTTTGTCATTTTGCTCTCTGTTTCAAGTAGTTATTTACAACATCCCCCTTTAAAAAAAATCTCTCTCACTTCAGATGGCACCACTATTTGAAAGCTTACATAGGTGGTAGTAGCAAATGTGTGGTTAAAGAAAGGTATGTTCCAATCCTGTAAATTGATCAACTTTGGCAGATTCTTGCACCCGTGCTGAATGTTGATCTAACTACATGGATGTGATTGCAGGATCACGGTTTAAGTTATTTCCAATAGTGCAACATTCCCCCACCTCCAAAATTACACATTTGATGTGAAATGTGTTTTATTTCTGGGGGAAAATACATGAAATGCTTTTCTTCCCAGGTCTTAGTTTTGGTGATCTTGGTCCTAAGTGAAGATAAGGCAAAATACAATTTAACAAAAAGTTTAGTTGATGATCCTGCAAGTTTCTTCATACTGACAGACCCTTCTCCCCATACAGATCTCTGGACATTGATCTCAGTGTGGTTCTGCTCACATGAAGGAATATGGCCATTCAGATATGGGGATTGTTTTGGAAATGAAGTTAATTGGAAAATTGTTTACAGAGCTGATACAATTTATGATTTTCACTACATTTTTAACTACAGTCATAGATATCAAGAGCCACTTACACCATCTAGTTTTAATTTTTTTTAAAACAAAGTCTTTTGTATTAAAACCCCTTTTATTGCAATATTAGTATGTAGAATTTAAGTACACTAATGTCAGGAAGTTGATGTCTTTCAAAACTGTAACTCAGCTTCATTGTATGTGTGGTACAAAAGTAGCATTTTCTATTTCTGCAGAGTATGTTATGGAATATTTGTTAAGAGCTAGCCAAACTTTTAGGTCCAAGTCTGACAGGCTGTCATTAAAGCTAAGTAAGTCCTCATGGCATTCAGTTTTTTAAAAAGGAAGCATAACAGGTTTTAAAAAAAAGGCAAAAATAATACATATATTATCCAATTTTTCTCCTCTCATATTGTGTATTTAAATACAAAATACTATCCTCTCCACATCTTTACAGCTTTTTATTCTTGTGAAATGTTTCTTTTTTAGCTATTTATTTTTTATTTCTGCTGTCTCTCCTTCCTAGATGTTTTTGCTGAGCTTAAGGAGAAATAGTGCATTTTGGGAAAGTAATTTCCCCCCCCCACTAGTTGTGGTTTTTTCTGTTGTGCCTTGACTGCACTACAGCTTGTGGCAGTAAATCATATGGAGGAAATTATTGCAGACCACAGTAAATAAAGGACACTGCTAAAAGAGCAAGAGAAAGCTAACACAGATGCTTGTTGCGGTAAATTATTTTTGTAAATTGTAGAATTCCTGTCTCCAACTGTTTGTTCTCCAGGTGCTAGAGTGTAGATTTTTTTAATATTGTCAATAAAAGCACTATTTCTAATGCTTTTTTTCTCTGTTTGCTCCCCCTATAAAGGAAGGCTTCCTTCTTGGAGAAGTAAAAGGTGAAGCCAAGAACAGCATTACTGATTCTCAGATGGATGATGTTGAAGTTATTTATACAATTGGTGAGTCTACTCTTGATTTCAGTGGGGCAGTGTATATATTTAAATACCTTACTGAAGGTGTCTCAGTCTGGCAACAAAGATCTTATTGAATCTTACAACATTGATGTATTTATCATTGTGTAAGCTGATCTTTCATGTCCTTTTACTTTTTGAAATTTTTACATAATTATTAATGTAACAAAATATTTTATCTAATAGTTCTAAACATGGAAACAAAATACGAGTTTATATTTTCTTGTATACATCTTCTGTACCAAACAGGCACATTAAACTCCTTTGCCTGTGACTCCTTCTGTTGCCTTCAATAAGCCACCTAACCCCCCTTTGGACCAAGTTCAGCCCTGGGGAAGTTTGGCATGACTTTGAATTCCATGAAGTTCGGCTCCTTTAAACCAGGGGCTTTTGGCCCTTTTTGTCTTATGTAACATAGGTGTGCTATTTACTTTTCTCAGAAGGTATTGTGAAGATTAATTAACATTTAAGTGCCTTGAAGATGAAAAGTGTTTAAGTGTCAAAGACTTTTATTATCAGACACCCTAGGTGGGCGAGGTCTCTCTTAGAGCAACTTCTGTTGGTGTGGATGAGACAAGTTTTTGAGCTTACACAGAGCTCTTCTTCAGGTTTATTATCAAGCAGGCTTTCGGCTATTTCCCACTTGAAGTTTGTTTAAAAACAAATTTCTGTCGCGATATTAAGTGTCGGAAAGTTGTCTTAAATTTTGTATGAGCCTTTGAGGGAAAAAAATGAATTTACTAGAAGCTGACCCTTTAGAACAAGTCGTTCAAATATAATGTTAAAAAGTGAGTGCTAGTCCCCTTTGCAATGTGTACTACTGTGGGAAAATTTGAACAAAGAGGGTTTTGCATTTAGCTCTGAATGTTGAGAAGTTAGTTGTAGCAGTGAGTTCCATATTCACCTGCTCCTGTGAAAGCTCTGCCTAAAGTAATGAGGCGCCCCAGCTCTAGTGCTTTCTTCACTGGAATACAGCTGGTATGTGAGGATGTAGACGAGAGAGAATCTCTTTTACATAGTTAGGGTCAATTCCATGCAGGACATTGAAAATCAGGAGAGAAGCTTTGGACAGAATTATATATTTCAGGGGGGAGGGATAGCTCAGTGGTTTGAGCATTGGCCTGCTAAACCCAGGGTTGTGAGTTCAATCATTGTGGAGGCCATTTAGGGATTTGGGGCAAAAATTTGTCAGGGGTGGTACTTGGTCCTGCTGTGAAGGCAGGGGACTGGACTCAATGACCTTCAAGGTCCCTTCCAGTTCTAGGAGATAGGCAATCTCCATTATAAATCAAATATAAATTTGGAAAACTTCTAAATTATTGAGAGCACTACAGTAATATAAACACTAGCTTCTCATTTACGAAACACCTGTATTCTTGCACATATGTTTAACTATTCGAATAATTCTGATGTCCACTCAGTAAAGCCTCCCCACTGGGAGCGGTGCCACCAGTCACTGCTGGCCTAGCTGCCAGGAAGGGGGCTTTGCTGCCACAGCAAAGCCTCCTCCCCAGGAACAGAGCAGGCAGCCCTTGCCTGGCTGGCTGCCAGGGAGGTGGCTTCCTTGCCTGGCTGCAGCAAAGCTGCCTTCCCCTGGAGCTGGTTGAGTATAAACCAAGACCATTAACTGATATGCATCAGCCTATTGGTTACATGATTATTTGGTTAAACAACCTTGATAAAAGGTTAACTTCTGAGGAGGGCATAGGAAATAAAGATTGCAGAAGAATGAGAGTACATGAAGCCAGAGTAATATGTTGTTTTTCTTTCAGATATACAAAAGCATATTCCATGCTATCAGCTTTTCAGGTTAGTATAACTAACTAACTGTGTACAAAATTAAATGATTATTTTCTGCAACAGATAAGTTCATGTCCTATGGGTGAAGAAGTAACATAGCTAGTGGTGAATGACATAGCAGATCCTCCAAATGCCATTGATACAAAATGCCTATGTATCTATATGATGCAATACTATATTAGTTTTAAACCCTTTTTATTAGATGTAGGCTGTGTACGTATATCTGTGTGTATATATAAATACATATATTGCCCATGTTATGAACTATAGAACTATGGTCTGCACTAAGCACACTATGCAGCTTTCCTGAGACTCACTCTAAAATTAAAAATAGCTTCATTAAAAAAATCAACCTCTTCCCATAGGTGTGGAATTTCCCCCCAGAATTACACTGGCTCAGGTCAGTATTTGACCATAGCCCAGTAACATTTTTAAGGTCAGATATCTTATGATCCTCAGGGATAGAAGTGAAACCATTAAATCTGTGTACCATAGGAAAGGGGAGGATATCAACTTACCAAGTTACAGTTCACTCACTTCTAATTGTAGAAGATTCTTTGATAACTGGCATTAAATGTGATGTATATAAAATCTATTTTAGGTAATTTTTATAGGTTTTAAAAATAGTAATTTTTCTTGTTTTTCCATGGCATGTACAGTTGGACTGGCAGTAGCAAGGTTCACAGGCAAAGGGATAAAAAAAAAAAGTCAAAATCGGTCTTAAAAATATTTTATAATAAAAATGATGTGGCCTATACAGAATACATTGTAATGTAGTATAAAGGTTTTATTGACATTCATTTAGGATTACTACAGGTGTTTGTATACCACAATGGATTCTGCAGAGAAACAGCTGACTCCACATCATACAATACATCCAGTCCATATCCATGTTGATGACATTTTCAAGCCACACCACACCATTACTGACTTTCTGTGGCCTGGTTCAGCAAAAGTCTTTAAGCATGTAAAAAATTCATCCAAACATTCTATTAAAATATTTAAACCTGTGTGTCACATTCTAGGTGTAGTCCAGATTAGCAAGATTGTGTCACCTTTTATCCTGTAACCTTGGATGCCTTAGAGCATGTTGCTGTTGTAGCTTCCAACCTGGGATCCTTGCAAACAGCCTAATGGCATGCAGGTCGAACTCTGTGTGTTTGCATATAGCTATAGCTCTGATCCAACAGCTTGTCAGTAACGATTGAGTCACTCTGGCTTCGACCAACTTTGGTTACTACTTCCATGGTGGCCCCAACACATTCCTAGTTCCAGATGCAAAGTACTTCACTTAGGAAGGAGCAATCAGTTTCACACATACAGAAGGGGAAGTGATTGTCTAGGAAGGAGTACTGCAGAAAGGGGCCTAAAGGTCATAGTGGACCACAAGTTAAACATGAGTCAACAGTGTGACACTTTTGCAAAAAAAGCAAACATGATTCTGGGATGCATTAACAGGAGTGTTTTGAGCAAGGCATGAGAAGTCATTCTTTTGCTCTACTCTGCGCTGATTAGGTCCCAATTGGAGTATTGTGTCCAGTTCTGGGTCTCATATTTCAACAAAGATGTGGAGAAATTGGAGAAGATCCAGAGAAGAGCAACAACAATGATTAAAGGTCTAGAAAACATGACCTGTGAGGGAAGACTGAAATTATTGGGCTTGTGTAGTTTAGAAAAGAGAAGACTGAGATGACATGAGAGACATGATAGCAGTTTTCAAATATCTAAAAGGGTGTTAAAGGGAGGAGGGAGAAAAATTGTTCTCCTTGGCTTCTGATGATAGGACAAGAAGCAATGGGCTTGAATTGCAACAAGAGAGGTTTAGTTTAGACATTAGGAAAAATTTCCTGTCAAGGAGGTTAAACACTGGAATAAATTGCTTAGGAAGGTTGTGGAATCTCCATCACTGGAGATGTTGAAGATCAGGTTGGATAGACATCTATCAGGGATCATTAAGCAGTGTTTGGTCCTGCTGTGAGGGCAGGGGACTGGACTCGACCTCTTGAGGTCCCTTCCAGTTGTAGGAGTCTGTGATTCTATGATTTTCCCCAAAACATGTGTTCTGCACTATCCAGCCCTCTCCTGGACAGTTTGTATATTAGAGGGCCATTGCCATTATGAGAGTCAATGTGCAACAGTTTGTTATTTTAACTGTAGCTACCAAAATAGATAATTTTAAACCCAACACTGTATAATACTTAGAAATTTTAAATGAATACAAGCATAAGACATTAATGTCAGAAATGGTCAAAAGAGAAATAAAGATAAAACACTTTTTAGTAGCTAAATCTTAACCAGCTAGTTTGGTTCAAGATAAAATCCTTACCACTTTTGCTGTGTTTTTGCCCTTTTCATAGACATTCACCCTTTGAAATGCATTTTCCTGAGGGTTATCCCTGGATAAAGTTCATTCTAGCTGTAAGGATGAAGATATAGTGTCTCATGGTGAAAGATATTCCCTACAACTGTTGTTTGTTCAAATGCAGATCAATCTGTTCCTGCCCTCATTCTTTGCCACTTGACCGCTGATTGTCAGTCAGCTTTGATGACAGTTGGCTAGAGGCATCAGTTTGTCCTTTGTCTTTGAGAAACCAGTTTACCCACTCCCCAGATTTGTCTGGTAAACACATTATAGTCATAAGTTCAGTTTATGTTCATAATGGTAAATTGCATTTCGTATAAACATTGCACAAGAATATTGATTATCAGTGTGTTAACTTTTAAATGATACCTAAATAGGCATATTAACACTAGTATGTGCGGTGTGACTTTTGGTCACACTGTTCTTAAATGATTCACTATAGCTGTATTTGGAATGTAATTAATGGATGCCATTATTTGATATTATCACTTTAAAACAGGCCTATATTTTTTTAAAGTATTGGTAAGTGTAAACAAGAAAATCAGGGTCTACTGGGAAGTAGGGATATAAACGGCTAGTCAAATGACTGTTCGACTGCTCGCCCCCCACCCATTGCTGCCTCTGTATTAGAAGCAGCAAGGGAGGGAAGCTGGTGCTGGAAGAGGGGGGAGGCAGAGTCGCAGGGTCCCAGTGGCAGCGCTTACTACATTTAAAGTGCAGAACTGCAGCAGGAGCACCCCTCCCTTATTGACTAATCAAGTAGTCAATGGAAATTCCATCAACTACTCAATTAGTCATTTAACATATAGTTTATGTCCCAACTGGGAAGGTGTTTCACACTAGACTTTGGGGAGTTCTCATAACATTTAATCAGTTTGAAATGAGGAAGCTTCTAGATTATTTTAAGAAGCTACTTTGGAACAGTATCCTCTGATCTTTCTAATTATCTTTTCTAGCTTTTATAACTCTGTAGGTGAACTGAATGAGCCTGCACTGAAGAAAATGTTATCAGGTTGCAAAAAGGTATTTTTTTTTAAATAATCCATACTCTGGGGTTTTATTTAGGCTTTATGCTGGCTATGTGTAATTGCTATGTTGACTCATAGTATAGTTATGAATTTCATTCCATAATTTAATTTCAGGCACTTATTCCCTTTTTTTATCTTTTCAGACCATGACAAAAGTCTAAATTATACTGAAATTTGGTCCTCACAAAACACATCCCTTTTTTTAAAAGGTTGGGGAACACTTATTCCCTCTTCTGTACTTTTATTGGATTTTTTTCCTCACCTCCCAAGAAAATAAGTTAGATGTTGCAGTGAGATCCTGTGCCTGTGCCCTTTTCTGTATTAGATCAGAGAAGTGTTTTTCAAACGGCTCACTTAAAACACAGACAGTTGGATTTCAGTTGATTGTAATATTCGAATATGCTTTGGAAGAGTTTGCCCTTTCATTTACTGAATCAGATTGGTATTCTTTTGTCTGATTTTGATGAAAAATAAAATTTATATTTTATCAAACACTCTTGCTTCTGAAAAGAATATTTAAATAGGATAACACTGTAGCCTGTTAGGAAACAAGTATCTTGGTACAGGGCCAAGTTTGACGATAGATTAATGATTTTGGCATAAGCTTTGAAAGTGAACCAAGTTTGATAGATTTATATTCTCAGAATGTGAGAGGTATGAAATGTTCTCAGTAAGGTCTCAATTCAGTAGATGTATAAGCATGAAGAGTTTTAAATTAAACTACTTGGCTGCATCTAGACTGGCATGATTTTGCGCAAATACTTTTAATGGAAAAGTTTTTCCGTTAAAAGTATTGGCGCAAGAGAGTGTCTACACTGGCATGGGTGCTTTTGCACAAAAGACATCTTTTGCGCAAAAGCATCCGTGCCAGTGTAGACGCTCTCTTGCGCAAGAAAACTCCGATGGCCATTTTAGCCATCGGGCTTTCTTGCACAAGAAATTAACTTGCCTGTCTACACTAGCCCTCTTGCGCAAGAATACTTGTGCAAGATGACTTATCCCTGAGTGGAAGCGTCAAAAGTATTTGTGCAAGAACCACTGATTTTGTACAGTACAAAGTCAGTGTTCTTGTGCAAATACTCGCGGCCAGTGTAGACAGGTGGCCAGATCTGGCCACTCTAGACTCACCCGTTGCGTTTAAGTACTTTGCAGAAGAGGGATGGTACTATTCATGTGTTTAAAGTCAAGCCTGTACTTAGTTTGCTAAATCAGGATCTACAGTCTTAAAGAATTCCAGTTCAGTTCAGTGCTGACCCCTTTTCTGACTTTCACACTAGTTGTATGTGTTGTGCAATTCTAGCAGATAGTAACACTGAAGATAAATCTTTTTTTTTTTCTACCCAGAATGTGATAGGCTGGTACAAATTCAGACGTAATACAGACCAAACAATGACATTCCGAGAGAGACTCCTTCACAGGAATTTACAGTCATACTTATCAAATCAGGGTCTTGTCTTTCTGTTACTAACTTCCAGTGTAACTACAGAAAGCTGTTCCACTTACAGATTAGAACATGCTTTGCATAGACCACAAGAGGGGTAAGTATCTCTCATTTGTTGTTCTCTCTCATTCTAGTGGGACACAGGGATGTATGATACGCTGGTACTTATGTTACTGCTGTTATTTTTCTAGTGATAGAGATGCAGCCATGTTAGTCTGGTCTAGCTGAAACAAAAGACAGGACTATGCAGCACTTTAAAGACTAACAAGATGGTTTATTATGTGATGAGCTTTCGTGGGCCAGACCCACTTCCTCAGATCAATATGTGGAAGAAAATTGGCACGACCATATATACCAAAGTGATACAATAAAAAAAAAGTGAACACATAAAATTGACGAAAGAGATTTAAGAACGGGGAGGGGGGGTCAGGTTAGTGTCTGTGAGGTAATGACATATGGGGTGATAATTGGGGAAGCTATCTTTGTTATGGGTGAGATAATTAGCATCTTTGTAAAGTGTCAAATTTAAGCATGAATGACAGTTCTGAAACTTCTCTTTGAAGTCTGGAGTTAAAATCTTTTTGAAGCAATATGCATGTTTTAAGGTCATTGAGAGATCGGTCAGTCTGGTTAAAATGGCAAGCAACAGTTTTCTGTCTGTGAGAGAGCCTGATGTCTGTTTTATGTGCATTGATTCTTTGGTGAAGTGTCTGAGAAGTTTGTCCAATATACATAGCAGACGGACACTTTAGGCACATGATGATAAATTATATTTCTGGATGAACAGGAATATGTGTTCTTGATCTTGTAACTGGCATTGTTAGGTCCAATAAAGGTGTCAGCAGAGTAAATATGTGAACAAAGCTTGCACAGGGGTTTGTTGCCAGGGAAAGTTCCAGGGTTGGTATTAGTGTGGTATGTCCTGTGGTTGTTGGTAAGAATCATCCTGAGGTTAGGTGGTTGTCTATAGGAGACTATGGGTCTGTTTCCTAGAGCCTCTCGGAGGGTAGTCTCCTGTTCCAGTATAGGTTGTAGTTTATTGATAATGCGTTGGACGGGTTTAAGTTGGGGGCTATAGGTGATGACAAGTGATGTTCTATTGTTGGTTTTCTTGGGTCTGTCTTGAAGTAGATGGTTTCTGGGTATTTGTCTGGCTCTTTCAATTTGTTTTTTTATTTCTCCAGGTGGGTAATTGAGGTTTATAAATGCTTGGTAGAGATCCTGAATTTTCTGGTCTCTGTCAGTGGGATTAGAGCAGATGTGATTGCATTTAAGGGCTTAGCTATAGACGATGGATCGTATGGTGTGTCCTCGATGGGAGCTGGAGGCATGTAGGTAACTGTAGGAGCCAGTGGGTTTTCTGTAGAGTGGTGTCTAATTTACCATTGGTGACTTGTACTGTGGTGTCCAGGAAATGGATCTCTCC
>JANRFK010001234.1:11767694-11778919 GCA_030068395.1 Apalone spinifera | reverse complement strand
TTTCTGTGGGTCAGTGACCCCTGACTCAAAACAGGTTCCCTGCCTCTCTCATAAATAAAGACAACACTGAAACATTTTGTGTTTGACTCAATATTTTATTTAAAAATGAAGCCTGGCCAACAAGCCCCCATCTGGCCTCAGCATCATAACACTCCTACACCCCGTCCCTCTCCAGACCTCAAACCTGAGCCTATCATACACTGGAACCCCTTGTCCTGAGCCTCTCACATCCCCAAACTCCTGTACCCCACATCCCCAGTATTCTGCCGCAACACTTCTGCACCATCCACACACTGCAAATCTGTACTGAACCCATCATACTCCCAGCCTCCCTGCCCTGAGCCCCTCATGCACACCAGCCCAAACTCCTGCACCCTCACAGCCACAAGCCTGCAGCTTGCTCAGCACCCCAACCCTACACCTGACCCCAACTCTCTCCAGCCTGGACCCCCCTCCTTGAGCCAGTATCCTCTTCTCTACTTCCTCCTGCACCCAAATTCCCTCCCAGAGTTTGCACCTCTCACCCCTTCCCAGTGCCCCAGTGCTTTTTTTTGTGAGCCACAATAGCAGTGGAGACAGCGTGAAGAGCCGGGGGAAAGTTGTTAAGCCAAAACAAACAAACAAACAACAAAAAGCAGCTGTGGGACGGTGTACCAGCACCTATTTTCCCCCAGCGCGGCATTTTTGGGTTTTTTTGCTCAACAACTTTGCCCCAGTTCTTCACGCTGTCTCCACTGCTATTGTGACTCTTTGTCTGGAACAGGTTGGCTACCCCTGCTGTAGGCCTTTATGTTCTGTTGCCTGTGTATTTTGGTTTTTGAGGAGCCTTATAAGCAGGTGTAGAGAAATCTTTGTCAATGACTATTCTTAGTCCCTGACAGTTTCCCTGGCATAGGCAAAGTATAGGTCAGTTCCAGTGTTGATTTCATCACTCTTAATTTGTTTCAAATTAACCACCAAGGTATTTAGATAGTCTGGGAACTCAAATCCTGACCCGCTGCACAACATCTACATTAGAGTTGATCAGAAGTTTTGTGACAGAATGTTTTTCCATTGAAAAATGCTTGTGGCACAGGCAGCGCACAAAGTCACCTGACCTCTCCCATAGGACATGTGGCACAGAGACACACATGGCCTTTCTCAGGGTCCCACTGGGCTGCTAGCTGGGAGCTGCCTACTATAGTAAGTGCTTCCTGGTCAGAACCTGCACCTGGCACCCCACTTCCTCTTCCCCCGTCCCAAGTGCCTGCCCTAGGTCAAAACCCAAACCCCCTTTCCTACATCCCTGCTCCTGGTCCTACTTCCTCCCATACCTTTTACCCCTCCTCCAGGTCACAACCTCCACCTTCAACCAAACTTCCTCCCAGACCCCTTCCTGCACCCCAAACTTTTACCCTGAGCTTCCTTCTGCACCCAACCTCCATCTCAGACCCTGTATTTCCTCCATTAATATCATAGAAGAGTGTGGCTCTTGTCCACTTGGAGTAGCCTCACCATCAAAAATTATTGACCACCTTGCTATATATAGTTGGGATTATATTTTACAAAATGCATTATTTTTCATATACAGCCGCTCCCCGATTTACGGCCATCTCCACTTATGACCATCCGCACTTACGACCAAAGCGGTCATAAATGCGGATCCAAGTTACAAACGGCGATCCACGCTTACGAACAGCGCGCGGTCGCCATGTAACTCTATGGGATCAGAGTTACGGACCAAGTGTTGGTCCATAACTCGTTCATAACTCAGAGAGCGGCTGTAATCTACATTTGAATTTGGTCTGCCATTTTGTTGCCGTGTCACCCAGTTTTGTGAGCTCCCTTAGCAACTCTTCAGTCTCCTTTGAACTTACCTATCCCAAGCAACTTTCTCCTGGTCTACACTAGGGGATAAGTTTGAATTAAGATATGCATCTTTAGCTATGTTAATTGCATAGCTTAAGTCAAAGTATCTTAAATTGAATTTTGGTGCTGTCCACACTGCAGGAAATCAAAGGGAGCACACTCTCCCTTCGACTTCCCTTATGCCTCGTGGAAGCAGGACTATAGGTATTGGAGTGCCCACTCAGGTCAAATTAGTGTCTTCACTAGACCTGCTAATTTGAACCCTGGAAGATCGACTGCGGCTGCTTTAATCTTATTTGTAGTATAGACATGGCCTTTGCGTCTGCAAACTTTGCCACCTGTTTATCCCTTTTTCCAGATGATTTGTGAACGTATTCAACAGAACTAGTCCCAGAAGAAATCCTTGAGACACCTCACTATTTACCTGTCTCCACTGTGAAAATTGATCATTTATTCCTACCCTTGGTTTCCTCTTTTAACCAGTTACAGATCCATGAGAGAACCTTTCCTCTTATCCAATGTCTGCTTATTTTGCTTAAGAGCCTTTGGTGAGGAACCTTGTCACCAAAGTTTAAAATGCATTATATTCACTGGATTACTCTTGTCTATGTTTGGTGGCCATCAAAAACTAAAATAAATGGGCTAGGCATTAGTTTTCTTTACAAAAGCCATGTTGACTCTTCCCCCATCATAATGTATTCATCTCTTGTCTGATAATTCTGTTCTTTACTATAGTTCCAATCAGATGGTTTGGTATTGATGCTTATTCTTTTGAGAGAATAAATAAAATAGAATTCTGCATGTATATCATTTTATGATAAAGAATACATATGAGATATACCATTACTTCCAAAACTTGCAATGATAAATTTTTATGTTCTTGCTTTTTTTAAAATAGTCTTTTCCAGAAAGTTCCTCTGGTAGTTGCCAACTTGGGTATGGCAGAACAGCAAGGTTACAGAACTGTATCTGGCTCCTGTATTTCTGCGGGCTTTGGAAAAGCAGTAAAAAAACACAGGTAGGAATGATGCACATTTTTTCATACTGAACTTTTCTTCTAATGAGATTTTGTAGACTTAATAAACTGACATGCTGGGAAGAAATTTGACTTTCAGAACGATAGAGAGTGGGAATTTTTTTGCATTAAATGTTACCTACAGTATCTCATCTGGTACACACCAGCAGGTAACTTTCATAACTGAAAGGTTTTGTATTAAATAACGTGTGCCAAAGAAGATTTGTTGGTAATTGAACTCTTCTCTAAATGCAAATCAGTGACCAGTTCATCATTTTGGGTCTGTGCGTCATATCCAAATGTAGAGTGCTCCACAAGTAAAATTCTAACTCATTAAACCTCTTCAGCAAGTGATGCCACATCCCTATTTTGCTAGTCACGTATAAAAGTCATTGATACAACTTTTGGTTTGATTTGTGATTCATTGATTTTTCCATAGCTTTTGATTAAGCTCAGTTGCCATATTAATTTGAATTGACACTGTCAGCTTCAAAATAATGTTGTACAAAATGTTTTTACTGACATCAATAACTTAAATTATTGAAATTAAATCCAATTTACTTTTCTGTAATGCACTTTGTTCTTTGCATTTCTGGCCAATAAAGTCAAGGTCATTTTTTGTTTAGTTGATTTTCTGTATTCTTGATGCTGCTGTATTTTTATTTTAAGAACAGCTTGCTTATATGTTCTAATGTAATTTTTAAAAATCAATGGATTATAAATCCTGCTTTTACAAATCTAATGTGGGTCAAATAAAGAGTTTTTCCTTTATAACTTTGCTCTTTATCACTTTGTGAGGATCTGACAAAGATTATACATGCTAACAAATTAAGCATCTTATTACAACTGGAAAGTATATGCTGTTTCCACTGTCACAATGGGGGAAACAGAGAAGTTAAATGATTTGTCCAAAGTCATTAGAGTCTGTAGAAGAGCTGGAAATACAACCAATATATCGTGCACCTGTTTATTAATCACTTGCTAAACAATTCTTTAGTATGAAATATTCTTAGAATGGAGACTATATCCTTTACTTAGAGGCAATCTCCAATCTTTTTAATGTTTGATTCTGCAAGTGGCTGGTGTGATGTTTCATGCAGCAATTTGGCATTGTGCTCCCGTACATTGTACTATGCTCCTACACAAGAGACTCAGCCATTTTCCTGTGCACTGCTCTGCTTTATCCCCTTATGTGCCACTCTGCTCAGCTCCTTAATACCTATCTCAACCTGTTCTTGCAATAAGGTCCATCCTGCATTCCTCTCTCCTTCCCTGCATTCTTCCAGCCTCCTATCCAGCACACTGTTCTTGTCTGACTTCCTGAGACCCTGATAAGCAGTCTAATTGGCTGGGAGGAAGGGAGGGAGGAGAGATGAGAGAGAACAGTTTCCTGCCTTGCAGCACCCACACTTAGCTCACTACTAGATTTGAATGAAAGGAAGAAATCCCTGTTGCTACCAAGCTGTCCCCAATCCTTGTCAATACACAGGTCCAGAGTTGCAGCATGCCTGCTCTGCACATGAAGGGAGCAGCTGAGGCTACCATCAGTGGAGTCAGAAGGCCCTCCGCAGCTGCTTCTGTTAGGGACAGCCACAACTGCCATCCAATCCTAACAGCTGAGGCACCAGTGGCTATCATTCAGCCAGAGGTCCTGCACTTCTGGGGGAAAAAGTGTAGAACTATCGGTATGGTCCCTGCTGCATGCCTGTGTTCCCCTTAGTCTAAGAATCTCTGCTACTAACCAATGCACAGAAATGGAGTTAGGTTATTGACTTGTATGTGTGTTATCTAACCCTTATACCACAGATTCTGGATCTGAGGAGAGGATAAAATCACAAACCATCTTATTTAAGAGACAAGTATAATCTCCCCATGGAAGGTGTACTGTTAATCACTAGCTAATATTGAGATGGTACACCATAAGTAAAGAAACCCCAAACACTTGTATATTCTAAAGTATGCAACCCTACCCCATTATACATTTACATGGGACATTACAATACAGAGACAGAACCCTTGCTTGAAGAGCTTATAGAGGAAGACTAGACTAAAACCCTTGGAGTGGTTTAAATGGAAGCAAAGGCTAATTATTTCCCTTTGGAGGCCAAACAAGTCAATAATCCTGCTGGTATTTTTGAAGTCTGCTAATGATTTAGTCTTGGAGTCCAGAAACCTAGAGTTTATATTTTAACACAAAAATAAAAGCCATTATCCACCATTGTTCGTTGAATACCTGTTACGCTTAAGGAATTATGGCTGTGGTAGACATCTGGCAAAGGGGTAGCAGCGTTACTCTGTATCTGCAAAAAAAGGAGTCCTGTGGCACCTTACAAAGTACATTTATTTGAGTATAAGTTTTTATGGTGTTGGACATACTCACGAAAGCTCAAATAAATCTGTCTTTCAGGTGCCACAGGACTCCTTGTTTTTGTAAAAACAAAATACAGGACTATGTAGCACTTTAAAGACTAACAAGATGGTTTATTAGATGATGAGCTTTCATGGGCCAGACCCACTTCCTCAGATCAAATAGTGGAAGAAAATAGTCACAACCACATATACCAAAGGATACAGTTAAAAAAAAATGAACACATATGAAAAGGACATGCCTTGTTTTTGTAGACATCCAAGTTAGACTTCAGTGTACAAAAGAATGTCTGTTAAGCATAAGTTGTTATGTATGTATAATTAAGTGTAATTCTACATTGGTTTCTCTTTGTATTTAAAGGTCTGATTTTTTTTATGAAGATGGATCACTAAAAGAGGTTCATAAGATTAATGAAATGTATGCCACCTTGCAGGAGGAATTGAAGGTAGGTCATTCTATTTCAGAAAAGCATATATGTTTGATTGTAAATGTTCCAGGTAGCACTGCAAACAAGTCAAATATTTACCCAAGAGGTCCTGATTATCATTTACACCAGCAGTTCCCAACCTTTTCCATATGAGGACCCATTTTGACAATTCAGGCAGACTTGGTGACCCAGAGCAATTCAAAAAATGTGAATGGCTCCTTAAGAGCCACCTGGGAAGACACCTGGTGACCCTTTTGAAATGTAATGGCGACCCATATTTGGGTCCTAACCCATAAGTTGGGAAACCCTGATTTACACTAAGGCAAGGCTACTTGACTTTGGAAGCCCTGGGGGCCACAATGATACTTTCAGTGCATGCCAAGGGCCGCAACTTAAGTGTAGTTACACATACATGCGAATATATATGCAAATAGCTTCTCTCACACTGGGGGGCATAAATACAAAGATTACGGCAAGACTACACAACACACAGGCCCCATTTAAGTCAGTTCTGCTGATATTAATAAAATGCAATATTTACCTGATTTCCACCCATATGACAGCACTTTTAATGAGCAATGACAGTCCAGGAATTTAACTACTAAAACGCATATTAACAGAAGACCATTATATTGACTTGCCGTTGTGAATTACGTTCCCAGTGGAGGCCATGTATGGGATCCTTTGAACATAGGCCACGTGTTGAACCCAGCATAAACCTAAACCACATCGTGAGCTGCAAACAAAGGGGTCAAGGGCCACATACTGAGTAGCTCTACACTAAAGCAACTTAACACCAATCTAACAGCACAAAGAAGTTTTAAAGTGAGTGTAAACATAATTTGCTTCTCCCTTAAGGTCCTTTTGTACTGCCACCATGATGTAAAGTGGTATGACTGTACATGAGAATTAGACTGAAGCTGTCTTGTGCAGAAATATGTAAATATACAAGAGGTGGAAAAAAGACTTCCTATAAGACAGGCACATAAGTCAACAAATGCTAGATTTTTGCATAACTACTTGGATAATTACAAATAATGACAGTGAAGAATTTGACTTTTATGCTGGGCTGGAAAAACATACCTGAAACAAAAGATGAAGGGCTGTTGCAGAAGAGACAATCCGCTAAATCACAGGGTAATATCGAAGGCAAATGCTTTCCTTCCCCCATCTGCTGAAAAGGGACAATGTGGATTCTAGTAAGATGCTCATTGTGAGTCTCCCCTAGCTTGTCCTCAGGTAGAACTGACAGATATCTCCCTCCCCAGACCAGTAGAAACTCAAGATCTCTTTACAAAGTTTTGTTGTTTTGGGAGGGAGAGGGGTAGAGAGAGACCTATTGCTGTAAGGCTTGGAAGAAGGGTGCCCTCTCTTACTCCACTTCAAATCTTGTCTTAGTTTCTTCTTCCCAAAGATGTGTGCCTTCCAAAACTGAGTTACATTAAAGAAATTAAGGTTTTTGTAGCACAACTAGCTTTAGTTAAACTTAATGTGTTCAGTCTTCTAAGAGTCCCTCTGCCTGATTATGACTAACAAATGCCAACATTTTGGTATCAACTAATGAATCACATCAAAGCTTCCATTTGGTAATACCAACACAAAATCATGGAAGTGTTGGATGTATCCAATAAGACTTTTGTAGATATATTTTAAAAAAGGTTGCTTCTTAGCTGGTAATGAACCTGCAATCTCAGTGTTTAAAATTCATAAGCTAGTGTATTAATTTTTGAAAACCGGTCTTGAGAAAAAAGTAGGAAGTAAAGCTATTTGGAAGGAATATGGATTATAAATAGTGGTTTTTAAAACAGGAGAATTTAAATTTGAATCATCCAGAGTTTCTAGTTTGAATGTAACTCAAGAGTCAGACAGGAACAAGAAAGTTTACTGAACTACTAGAAATTTGTAAGTACTGCCATGATTTTAAACATCAGAATTGAAGGGCTTGGGGGAAAGTAAAGATGTTAAGAGGCTAATTGCGTAGTTACGCTAATTGTGTAACAAACTAGGCCAGGACCTATTCCTGCTGTGCCTCTAGTTTAAACGTAGGAGCCAGGCTGCCTACGCACCCAGCTCTTACTACATTTAAACCTCAGAGCCACAGTGGGGGTAGCTCCTGGACCCAGAGTGAGCCTGGACTGAACCAGCTCTAGCAGCCCTGTTTGCAGACTGCTGCCTCTGAAAGAGGGGGGGAGGGCAGGTGACACCATGGAGATGGTACTGAGGGAAGCCAACTTAAGCCAGCTCCACCCAGCACTACCTGCTGTTTCCCCCATCCTTGCTGCCTCTGAAACAGAGACAGCAAGGGCAGGAGATGTGAGTAGTCAACTACTCACTTACATCCCTAAGGGGAAGCACTTTATTTTAAATACTGAATAAAGACAACTTTACTCTTACTAAGGTCATAAGGTATAGGTTTTGAGCACAAAAACAAACAACTGAATCATTCAAGATTAAACAGAAGTTTGGATGTGCTTTTAAATTCAGATGAAAAATAGTGGAAGGAGGAATACCACTGATGTAACTTTTACAGACTTCAATAAAACATGATAGAGTACATCCTTTTCCTTAAATAGTTATTGAAAGTTATTTGGCTATAAATAAATAGTCTTGCAGGCCTGAGGGGTGATACAGCTCAATGTTAGGGTCACTTTTCAAGTGGATTCAGTTGTTAAGTGATAGAACTAAGAGTAGTAACGTGAAATTAAGCTAAGGAAAACACAGGAAACATTAAGTGGTATTTAAAGTAAGCCTGATGGGAGAATGTAAACTTCCCTCCAAAGGGATATAAAGTCCCATTCTTGAGTTTAAAAGTACACTGTATGAAATACTAGACTATACTGTAGCAAATTTCTAGGATTATAGGTAAAATAGAAGATTTCCTAAGTGTTTTCTACCTAATTGCCGATTCAGTAATCATCTTGCAGCTCAAACTATACCATCAATGTTGCTTTATATGCTTTTTGTAACATTGGACCTTGTATGTGTTAACTTTAAGGATGTCATGAAATGTATCTGGAACACTGAAATAAAGCTATATAAGACTGATTTAATAACAATTGAATGTTCAGTAGAATTGACCTCTCTTGCAGAAGTTATGTTCTAAAGTAGAAGGCAGTGAACGATCAGTAGAGAAACTCCTTGCAGAAGTGGATCAACTAAAACAAGAAATAAAAAGAAAAAAGGAGCAGACACAAACTTCAGGTAATAAAAGAAAGATTATCAAGCCTTTCCATGGAAATATGGAATTGTGGCAAAAACCGATATGTAAATACATAATAGAACTATTCATGAATGACATTTCCTTGGGGCAATCCATAAGAACATTAAGGTAAGCCTCACATTTCAGCTCTCCCTTTCCCACTAAATTCAGTCTGGTCTAAAAACCCCATCACATGGATTTAATTCTAGAGTCTACATTAGTGAGTAGTCTGTACAATTGCAATCTCAGAAGTATGCCGCTAGATACAATATTACATATGACTCCACTCACTACTAGCAATAATCTTCATTCTATCAAAAATAATTTGATAACCATTGAATTTTTCATGCATGTGGTCTAAAAATAGTTTGTATTTTTGTCTAGCCTAGTAGTTCCCAACTTTTCGAGGCTGCAGGGCACCTGGGGGCGGGGCTGCGCACACGCTGTGTGCTCGGGGCCGGCGCCACCCATGCGCCACACTCCCGGGGCCGGCACCGGTCCTGTGCCACACGCCCAGGGGTGGAGCTGCCCATATGCTACGCACCCGGGGCCGGGGCCAGCGCTGCTCCTGTGCTGCCTGTCCAGGGCAGGGCCACCATAAGCCGCGTGCCCAGGGTCAGAACAGCCCATGTACTGCATGCCACTCCTGTGCCGCGCGCCCAGGAGCCGGCAGCACTCACGTGCCCGGGAGCGGGGGCAAGGCTGGCTCCGATCACTCGGCAGGCGTCACGGCGCCCACAGGCACCACATTGGGGACCACTGGTCTAGCCTCTATCACTTTCTAGCTACCAGTCAAAAGGGAAACTTAATACCTTTTCTTGAAAGGAGGATGTTTGCTAATCATAATTAATGTATATAAACAGTAGAGAGGTCTACACTGGTAATATGTAGAAATGAAGAAGACTATTCTGCACATTAATCAATCCCAAATCTAAAACAAAAAGGCAAGTGAACACTAATGAGAATACTAGAAAGGCTAGTTTGAAATTCTTATTTTTTCTATTATTCAGGTGAGAACAAAAGTGATTCAGCTGAACCAACGGAGAATGTTTTCCTTTGTCAAGCTTTACAAACATTTTTCCCAAATTCTGGACTTCAGACCTGCATTGTTTCCTTAAAAGGCAGGCAGATTTCTAAACACTGCTGTAACACTGACCACAAAATAAATGTAATGGACAAACTGACTCTAATGCAAGAAGACAGTGACTTTCCTGAAGCTGGAACAAAGCAGATAACCAAGCGCAAAGCTAGTGTGACTACAGCTGGAAGAAAAACATTCAAGAAATCACGCTCATTGCAACCTCACCAGAAGTTACTTAAAGGGGACCAAGGGGACAGAGACCAAGAAGAAAAGTTTACAACAAGTGGTACTGAAACAGATGAAGAAATTCTGGAAGAAGTTAAGGACAGTAATGAATATCCACAATCGCCAACTTTCTAACCCTTTGGGCCATGTATAGGATTTTCCTCAGGGTGACTACTGCTGCACCAAAAAACTACTGCCAACACATCAACTATATTTCATCAGTTTATACTAGGGCTAAACCAATGCAAAGTGCAGGTGTCTTATTTGGAAAATGTAGAGCTGAGTCCAGATTACATTCCCTCTCTCTGCATTCCCTTTCTCTCAGGGCTCCCAATAGGAAGAATAGTAGTAAAATACAAACATTAAAAACTTAGAGCTGCTGCAACTGTCAGAGTTGGGATGTACTGTACCATGTCTTTTTAAGATGGGTCACTTACAATGTTAGTCTATTGCTAAAGGCAAATACATTTAGGCTTTCCTCAGTAGCAGCTGCATCTAGTGGCAGAACAACTTGGTACGTGGATCTGCAATGTTAACGGTAGGCATGTGAAGGATAGTCAACTGTCCAATAAGCAAATGCTTATCGGATAGTTGACTAAACACTTCTTCCCCCTTGCTGCTTCCATCAGATAGAGGCAGCAGCAGGGGGAGAAGAGGAGGCACTTAAAAGCAGCAGCACCACATGGAGCCTGCAGTCAGCTGCTCTGTGCAGCACTGCCACTTTGAATGCCATGGAGAGCCTGACATCAGGCTCCTTGCAGCATTTCAAAGCAGCAGCACTGCATGCAGCCCAGGATCAGCTGCGGACTCCACAGCTGATCTTGTGCTCTGTATGGAGGCAGCCACTTTGAAATGCTGGGTAGAGCAGCTGACCCTGGGCTCCGCATGGCATTTCAAAGCAACAGCACCGCAGGTTCCGCATGGTGCTGCCGCTTTGAAATGTACAAGAGTCCCCAGTGGGGGCTTTCTTGTGAATTTCAAAGTGGAAGTGCCTGCGTGAGCCTGGAGTAAGCTGGACTTCCTGCTGGCCCTGGACACCATGTGGGTTCCAATTTTGAAATG